>OX418217.1:73682777-74918255 GCA_948455865.1 Conomelus anceps
TGGCCCAGAATATTTGAAGGAGAAGCTTGTACTTCTCATTGATATTCATTCCAAAGATACTCGAACTCTTCGTTTTTATCTCCAAATATCACATCAACGAACGGCGATATTTATTAATGCCTCGTTTAGCGTGACGGCTTCCCGTGAGTGGAACTCACTGCCGCTGGATATCATCCTCTCGCCATCCTTCTCACTATTTCGTAAACGATTATACCGGCACCTAACTATTGCTGCTGGATACTAACTTCCTCAGGTTAATGTTCAGCCAATTGTATGTTTTTTTCGGAAATGCATGCTAAAATAAACAAGGAGGAGTTATATTTTTATTTTATTTTATTTCTGTCTCTTCTACAATAAGGTTAATCATAAGGATAATGAATTGCCTATACCTCATTTATTGCATGGTTCTTTTTCTCTAGATTATTATTTCTTCTTTCTTTCTTTATTCTCTAATATTGATAGATCAATTATATAGTTAATCTTACATGTATATATTCTGTAGACTAGTATAGTATTATTTAATTTGTTTTGTACCACTACGGGTCTCATCGGACCCAGTGGAAATCATCAACTTGTAAATGAATAATATGCGTACTGCGAAGGTCTAATGATTTTTACTTGTTAAAAATGTGTTAATTTGCAAATGTATTTCCATTTTATAAACTACTGTATGTGAAAAGTTCTAAAATAAACAGGTAACATGAGTAACAAATATATTTAAAATACTGCTAGTATACTGGTACACTACTGACTGACATGACTATCAAAATCCACTCATTCAAGCACGACAAACTTTTTCGGAGGATGAAGCCCACTTAGATCTCATACATGTGCGTGGGTAATGAGTTTGATAGCGATAACTGATGAGTTGAACCTACAGTGTTTCAGGTGGGTTCCGAACTACCGGGAAAAGGGGGAAGTTATTATGTAACAGAAAGCAGAGTCTTTTGCTGGCCAAGCCAAAGCGGTTAACCTAGCAAGAGAGCACAAGTAGTGCTTGTGTCTTATCTGACTGAACAGATACCTGGAAATGCTCGTGGGTAATCTAAAATAGTTTTTCTACCTTTCTGTTGATGGCACAATCGTGTTTTGAAGGCGTTCGAGCAATGCAGTTGAGTCGTTATATTGATCAAACAATTTTTCTCCAAGTGCGTCTTGCTGCTTGATCAAATCTAGCAAGTTATTTCTATTCTCATATTGCTGCTTCATCCTGAAAAATATACACAGAATTATTTCTAAAAAACTATTGGTAACTCAAGAGGCAAATTAAAAAGAATAAATGGTAACGAAAATCATCAACAACCGCAAAATAAGAGTAGGAGCTAAACATTCACATGCGTTATAGAATACTTTTTCAAAATGGAAAAATAAAATCCACAATATACGTTTTACATTACACTAAACGGCCACGAATGTGGTTAGAACAAGCAAACTAACCTTGGACAAATATCATCAATTGTAAGAACTTCGGTGATATCCTTCAATAGTACAAGATGCCTCTCTAACTCATCCAGATCATTTTTTAAACTGATTGGTATTGAGTCTACATTATATTCGTCCTCGTCATCATAGAAAATTAAACTCTGTAACAAATTTCAATCACAATTTATTTATTCTCGTTTAGGCTAGAATGGAATTTAATTTAGTTCTCACTCATAAGAGAATCTAGCACACCCAGGACGAGAATAGTCTAGAACTTTGGTGAACTCTGCTCTACAGTTCAAAAGAATTGATGTCAATATTCAAGTACCATATCTATTTTTCAAGAATCTTTTTCATCATGAAGTACAGAGTAATTCAATTACAGTGTCTCTTTTAAAATAGAATTTTGAAAAGTAGTATCTCTCCTAAAAGTATCCCTTTCCCAATTTCCGTTAGCTTAGTTACTGATATTACTGATGACTGGATGGAGAATTTAGTAGTGATATGAAACTGAAATTATCCAAATATGCTCATTATCAAAGATATTTTTGATCGAACATAGTTCTCAGTTTTAAATCTACCGTTCGGCATGAGAAAATGTTAAAGATTCAAATACTGAGATAATTGGGAAATTCTTATTCTTATGCAAAACATTTCCGAAGAATTTTATTTCAAAAATGATCTTTGAAGCTAGGGGTGGAAAACTGACTTTGTAGTGGCGAAGGTGATATTGTGGAAGGTATCCATAATGAATAATAAGACGAAATTGTCACAACCACATTATTAAAAATACTGAGAAACTAGTTTCGGTTGTTATACCATTATCAATCTCAAACAAACTGATTTTTAATAGATGTGGTTGTGACACAATTTCGTCTTATTATTCATTGTGGAAAATTGGAAAATTGGTGGGTGGATGGGTAAACAAATTTTACACTTTTTGATGAAAGATATTTACTTTTATAATATTATTGGATGTAAATATCAAGGGTGCTGAAAATGCGTATTAACCCTTTATAGGGAGTGTCAAAAATGTTGTAACTTTTCAAATACGGTACCTATTGATTTTTCGCAGTTTTTATCATCAACGATAGATTAAGCAGTAAAAGATCATCCCCTTTTGAATGAAGGGTGTAGGGCGAGTGAGGTTGACCTTTCACAGAACTACTACTTGAGTAATGTTTAGATGTTATATACTCGTATTAGGGTATTTCTTTGAGTAAGTCTGCTACTGTTCTCAAACATCTCTATTTCATTTTAAACAATCTAATATCAAAAGTGGCAATGTATTTCTATTAAAATATTATTTTCATTCACTTATACTGGAGATGCTGGAGGAATACATTTAACTTCTGAAGAGAAGCTTCATCAGTCTGAGCTAGAGGCTGACGAAGCTACTCTTCAGAGAAGAAGTTAAATGCATATATCCAGTATAAGTGAGTGAAAATAATATTTTAATAGAAATACAGTGTCAGTTTTGATATTAGATTGTTCATCAAGTATTTCGTCATAGAAACACCACAGATTTCATTTTAAAGTTATATTATTACTTTATTGAAATTATATGGATATTTACATGGAAAAATGACTTACATCCGCCTGGCCAAACTCCCGGCAGCTATTGGATACTGTATCCAATTCTACTTTCAAATTTCTAGTTGTAATATCCATTTTTTTCATAAACCTTCTCAATTTTCTTTCTTCAATTTTATAGCTTTCATGAAGCTCAGCGAGTTTCTGAGAAGCTTCCTGTCCAGTCTCGGTTGCACGCAATATACATTTGGCCTGGGTTACTCTGTCCGTTTCCATGCTTTTTAGAGTTTTGTCAAATCGCAGAGACTCCTGAAAAAATAAAATTTTGGTTTAATAAAATAAAATAGTTGGCTGATCCCTGTTGTCAATGTACTTTTTTAATTATTGTGAAATTTAAAGCTCTTCATCCACTATTTCAATTGGCTGCCGTGGTGGTGCAGTCGGTTGGAGCGCTTGTCGCTCAGAAGACTGTCTGACTGCTACTCCTGCGGTCTCGAGTTCGGATGTCGTTCTCGTTCAACCTTGGATATTTCGTTTAATTATTCATCTCATTACTCACGCATAGTCTGAGATTCATCTGGGCATCATCTAACTAAAACAATTTTCATCCGATCACAAAACGTTTGTTTAATAAAAAAACTAGCTAAATAAAGTGTTTTTAATCTAGGGCTTGTTATTGTTTAATATAAAATATGGTCCAGGAAAGCCTCGAGATATGGTAGATTGATTCTCAATTTTCCCAAGCCAAATTATTGATGCCCTATTGATAAAAATTATTACAGTACTAGCTGGCCCGACGCGCGTTGCTGCGTTCTCATAAAAATTCTCCTTGATTTTATTATTCGCCACCTCCCACTGAGGTTACATTTCAAATTAGGTAAGAAGTTAGTCCTAGGGCTCTTCCAGCTGATCATAGAGGCTTCGTTGTTTTCTTAATCACCACCTCTGAATGAAGAAACATTTCTAATTTAAACCTCCTAGATTTAAAATAAGGGTAGAAGCTAGGTTTTTTATTTTATTATTCGCCACCTCCCGCTGAGGCTGCATTTCAAATTTCTAGCTGAATTGGTTAACAGATGTCATCAACCTGGCATAATTACATTTCATCATACCCAGTCGTATGCTTCCTACATATTGCAAGGCTCCGACTGCACGGTAGCCTACATGCAAAGTGCAAAGTCTTTTGCTGTTCAAAGACAGCGTAAGTAACGCCGCTAAGGGGCCTGCCATATATGATTAAAAACTGTTGACTTCTATCAGCTGTTTGGCAAGTTCAGTAAGTTAGGTCTATAAAATGGATTAATTAATAATAATTATTAGCCCCCCTATTAAAATTTATGGTCAGAAACCATCCCCAATATCCTCACAACATATTCCCAAAGTTTCATGCCAATTTGTCAAGTAGTTTTGAAGTCTATAGGGAACATACAGACAGACATTCATTTCTATATATATACCGTATAGATTACTAAGCCATCAACAAAAATTATTTATTTTAATTACTAGCTGGCCCGACGCGCGTAGCTGCATTCTCATAAAAAATCTCCTTGATGTTATTATTCGCCACCTCCCGCTGAGGTTACCGTACATTTCAAATTAGGAAAGAAGTTAGTCCTAGCTGATTCCAGCTGATCAGAGGCCTCCTTTGTTGTTTTCTTAATCAACACCTTTGAATGAAGAAACATTTCAAATTTAAACCTCCTATGACTATAAGGGTAGAAACTAGGTTTTTGATTCTATTATTCGCCACCTCCCACTGAGGCTGCATTTCAAACTTCTATCTGCATTGGTTAACAGATGTCATCAACCCGGCATAATTACATTTCATCATACCCAGTCATATGTTTCCTACATACTGAAAGGCTCCGACTACATGGTACATGCAAAGTCTTTCCGTTCCAGACAGCATAAATAACACCGCTAAGGGACCTGCCATATGATTAAAAACTGTTTACTTCTATCAGCTGTTTCTTCAAGCTGTTTGGCTGGCAAGTTCAGGAAGTTAGGTCTGTAAAATGGATTAATTAGTAATAGTTATTAGCCCCCTATTAAAAATTATGGTCAGAAACCATCCCCAATATTCACACACATATATTCCCAAAGTTTCATGCCGATTTGTCAAGTAGTTTTGAAGTCTATAGGGAACATACATACATACAGACAGACAGACATTCATTTTTATATACATAGATTGGTATTGATAGGCAATAATAATTTGAACCAAACAATGGATTTTCTAGAATACATCAGTTTTTAAATATATTATATTTTAATATAATGACCTCACCTTTTCAAGCATATTCAATAACTGTTCATATGAATCATTTACAACTCTAGCTGCATTTTGCTTCTTCAACATACTTTGGGTTTTGTTGAGAATTTCTTGTTCATCATATGAAGTTACAATAGATTTTCCTTGATTTTTCAATGCTTGCAACTGGAACTGAAGAGCAAAATTTCAAGTAGACTACTGGTACATTATTTGTAATTTGTATTTAAGATTACAAAATTTTCGATTCTATTTCGAAAATCCTATTATTTCTATTTTATTCGCTGTGTGAGCATGAGGCTAGGACATGTTTCAATCAACAATAACTTCTTGCTAGTAAACCTCTTTTTGAATTTTCTTCAAATATACTACATATTAGATATAACATGAGAAACGTTTTGTGAACTTACCACACTACACGTCCCAACAACACAGCAAATGGGGGTAGTGCAGTAGAGAGACTATTCAGCATACTGAGGAGATGGAATACAAACAGATGAAATACAAGCTACCAGTAGCGGCGCGTCAAGTTTTTTACTGGTGGGGCTAATTTTCAAATACACCTGTGGGTCGAATGTGCGGTCTATTTCAGTCAGAATATTGTCAAGACGAATCCTTGGATTTTTAAAATCATCTCTGTTGAAACGGTTCTGTCTATTCCCAACAGACAATAAGTTATAAAACTTATGTTGGGATGGCCAATTTGTAAAAAATCAGGATTTATGGTATAGTATTATCTTTCTTTGTAAGAAAAAAGAAATGGATAAAAATACTGTCAATAATTACTGTGCAGTACAGTTTTTGAGTGTTCCTGTTTCAGTGATTATATTATTGTGTAGAGGACACGTCAATGAACTAAAATCTAAATATTGAAGTAATAACAATCTGACAATAAATTGTAGATTCGATCTTTGGCTGGATATTTAATATCATTGGTTAAATTAGTGTTTATTTCCTCGTGTTTTTAAATTTTCTCACTCAAGTGTTTGATATCCTTACAGCCAATTTCCATCCAAAGATCATCATTTCCCTTATGATTATCATTTTTGAAACATAAACAATAAAAACAAAATAAAGCTTGTTTTTCAATGCTTGGAGTTAACCATGGCTTTTATTAAACCACAAGGTACAAAAGTTTCTGTTTTGCTTTGTGTATGTCTAACTATGCCTAACTATTTAATTTTTTTTCCTTCCAATGGCAACATCAAAAACTTTGTGCAAATTAAACTGTCAAAATGATTTGAATTAATTGTTTACATTAACTTACTAACAAAAAGTAAGTAATAAATAATAATAGTTAATTAATAAATAATGCTGTTAAGTCAGTGACTATCCAGACAACATATTATGCACCCTGGTGGAGCGCAGACTGTGGAGCAAAGCCACTCATCAACATAGTTAACAGACTGCTCACCAGTGGGCTGAGCCCTGGAATCAAATGTCTGAAACAAATGAAGCTGCAAAGTGGGGGAACTGGCAGTCTGATGTCACTTACCTATAGCGCCAATGTATTTCAGTTCTATATTGCCAGGGCTACTTAGAAACTAGCCCAACCGGCCCAGACCATGGCTACTCATCTCAATCGGCGTGCAAATTAATATACTTGCCTTACAAATTCATGCACTGTTTTCTTATTAATTCAGTGTTTATTTTAATGAACTAATATTTTTTCTTTTATGGAATTATTGGTGGGGCTCAGCCCTACCTGCTCTTATGGACCTGCGCCGCCTGTGCAAGCTACTATCATATCACTAAAACTGAAAGGATATACAGTGTCCATAGCAGGAGTAAATATCCCTCCAAGGTATGCACTCAATAAGTGCAAAGACTACTTGGAATTCTTCAAACACTTTGGAAAAAGGTTCATCATAGGGAGAGACTTCAATGTTAAAAACACTCTCTGGGGCTCCAAATTAACGTACCACTATAAAGGGTCGAGAACTGTTCAGTGCAATCCAGGAACACAAATGTGAAGCATTATCAAGTGTTAATCCAACATACTGGCCAACTGATCCAGGAAAAAATCCAGATCTGAGAGATTTCTACAAACTACATAAAAACTGAAGACAGGTGCGACTTGACATCAGATCATTCATCAATCCTACTCACATTGAGTGAAAGTGTGATAGAATGACAATCAAATCCATTTCTCAGCAATAGATATTAAAACTGGGTACAATTTAGACTCTTACTGGAAGAAAACATAAATTTAAATTTGCCACTTAGAAATAAAGATCAATTTGACAGAGAAATTGAGAAATTTGTGACCTCTATCCAGCAAGCAGCATGGACAAGTACTCCAGACATAAGAAGGACAACTCAAGGCAATAATAATTATCCTGCAGAATTAAAAAATCTATTATTGGAAAAAAGAAGAGCAAGAAGGAAATGGCAGAGAATCAGAGATCCAAGAGACAAGACTCTGCTTAGCAACCTATCTCAGCAACTCAGTAGAGAAATAAAAAAGATGAAAAATGAAACATTTGCAAGATGTTGTCTAATGAAAGGAGTTCTGACTACTTTGTAATGCTACTAAGTGCATAAAAAGACCTCAGAATCAGAATGTACCTATTAGAAATCTGGATTGGACTTGGGCTAGAGACAACAACAAAAAATCAGTTGAGTTTGCAGATCATCTCAAAAACATCTTCAAGACTGATGACAGCTTCAATGAAGATAATCATCTGCCACACATCATTTAGGAATCTATGGAAATAGCACCTGTAACTGTAATGGAAGTGGAAAATACAATCAAGACGAGTAGCATCAATACCAGGAAGGCACTGGGGTTTGATCTCATAACTGGTAAAGTATTGAAACAGTTGCCAAGTAAAGCTCTTGTAAAGCTTACATTTCTGATAAATGCAGCATTTAGAATGAGATATATGTCCCAGGATTCCCAGACTATTGGAAAATCGCTGAAGTCATTATGATACTAAAGCCAGGAAAACGCCATACAAGTCTCTCCTTATAGACAGATCTCTTTGCTGCTAGTAATATCAAAACTTTTCGAAAAGCTGCTATTGAAAAGATTGAAACCAATTCTAGAAATGAAGGAGCTGGTCCCAAAACACAAATTTGGATTCAGAGAAAAGCACACTACTATTAAACAAGTTCACAGAATCACTAATATAATATTGAAATGGCACTTAAAGAGATGAAAATTTGTAGTGCAGTATTTCTAGATGTTGCACAGGTATTTGACAAAGTGTATCATAAAGGGCTACTAAGTTAATTGAGAACTATGCTTCCAGTAGAATAAACTCAAATTTTAGAGTCATATCTTGTGGGAAGATATTTCAGAGTCAAGCAGGACACAGCCTTCTCTGAACTGAAAGAGATTAAAGCAGGAGTTCCACAAGGCAGTGTTCTTGGCCCAATTCTGTATTTTCTATATACTAGCAACCAACCTGATTTGGAGAATAATGCAGTGGCAACATTTGCTGATGACACAGCTATACTAACTGTGGGCAATGACGATCAGGAATCTTTGCAAAAACTTCAGGATGCTGCTGATGAAATTGCCAGTTGGTCTAAACTGTGGAAAATAAAAATAAATGAAACCAAATATGTTCGAGTCAACTTCACAAACAGAAAATGTGGGAAAATTCCCCTAATCATCAATGGGAAACCTGTTCCCAAAATACCTGGGCATGACACTAGATGCAAGGCTGAAAGGTAGAAGAATTGGCTATATGCCAAGAAAAAGGTAGAAGAATTAGAAATCAGTTATAGAAAAATCTACTGGCTGATAGGTTGGAATTGAACTTCATCTATCTACAACAAGATTCTTATCTATAAAAATTCTAAAAACAAAGTCTTGAGGAACATTGTTAATGCTCCAAGATTCATCCAGAATGCCAATATCCACAGAGACCTGGAGGTGGAGTTTGTTGATAGCAAAATTGGGTGCTATGCATGCAAGCATGCAGAAAAGATCCAGTGGCATGAGAGCACAGGCAGCACGTCCATTAGGGCAGGTAGGGCTGAGCCCCACCAATAATTCTGTAAAAGAAAAAAATATTAGTTCATTAAAGTAAACACTGAATTAATAATAAAACAGCACATGAATTTGTAAGGCAATTATATTAATTTGCATGCCGATTGAAATGAGTAGCTGTGGTCTGGGCCAGTTGGGCTAGTTCCTTAGTAGCCCTGGCAATATAGAACTGAAATACATTGGCTCTATAGATGCGTGACATCAGACTGCCAGTTCCCCCACTTTGCAGCTTCATTTGTTTCAGGCATTTGATTCCAGGGCTCAGCCCACAATAAGACTGGTGAGCAGTGGCTCTGTTCCACAGTTTGCACTCCACTGGAAGAGTGCGTAATACGTTGTTCAGACAACACCCATATGTAACAGCATTATTTATTAATTACCTCTTATTATTTATTACTTACTTTTTGTTAGTAAGTTGATGTAAACAATGAATTTAAATCATGTTGACAGTTTACTTTGCACAAAGTTTTCAATGTTGCCTTAGGCCGTGGTCAGACTGCATGCGTACTCCGACGAGTAAATGGACGTGCGTGCTCGCATCTGGACGTCAGAGTAAAAAAAACGTTGATAAACCGGTTTCATTGGTCATAGTAGAGAAGAGTTGGTCGTACGAGGTCTTGCGCACACGCACGAGTCAATTCTGGAAGCAAGTTTGTTTGATTTTCTTTGCGTGGTCGTCAGTGTGAAAATGAAAGTTGAGGAGTTGATTACGCTTGTGTTTGACCAAAATCCATTTTGTGGGACCAAACCACAGAGGATTATCAAATAGAGATCTCAATGTGACCGCTAATCTTTCCACAGGCTTGATACAAGTCCAAAAATTGCATTGTTTTTAATTTTTTGTGCTGATTCTGTTTAAAATATAAAAAACGTTTCTAGTGACATCCGAAAATATTCGAAATTTTTTTTATCAGTTCATAGATCAGGAAAAAGTTTGAACTCTCCTTGTGTCTCTCTTGTTAAATTAATATCATTCACCCAGCTTTCTTTTTCTTCATTAACAAACAAAATGCGCAATAACATATTGACTAACAACTGGTCAATGCCATTGAAGTATAAACTCGCAGGAGTAGGAAGTTTGCAATGTGACCACTCTTACTCTGACGACCTACTCGTACGACCTGCTCGCAAAACGATCTACTCGTCAGTCGCATGCAGTCTGACCACGGCCTTAGGCATACTCAAAGCAAAACAGAAACTTTTGTACCTTGTGGTTCAATAAAAAGCCATGGTATATCTCCAAGCATTGAAAAACAAGCTTTATTTTGTTTTTATTGTTTATGTTTTGATAATAATAATCATAAGGGAAATGATGATCTTTGGATGGAAATTGGCTGTGAAGATCTCAAACACTTGAGTGAGAAAATTAAAAAACATGTGGAAATAGACACTAATTTAACCAATGCTATTAAATATCCAGCCAAAGATCACATCTACAATTGTTAGATTGCTATTACTTCAATATTTAAATTTTAGTTAGTTGACATGTCCTCTACGCCCCTCTTGACTGTGTCAATATAATCACTGACACAGGAACACTCAAAAACTGTACTGCACAGTAATTATTGACAGTATTTTTATCAATTTCTTTTTTCTTACAAAGAAAGATAATACTATACCGTAAATCCTGATTTTTTACATATTGGCCATCCCAACATAAGTTTCATAACTTGTCTGTTGGGAATAGACAGTACCGTTTTAACAGATGATTTGAAAAAATCCAAGGATTTGTCTTGAATACTGGTTGGTCTTGACAATATTCGGACTGGAATGACCTCACGACCGACCTACAGGTGTATTTAAAAATTAGGCACACCAGTGGAAAACTTGACGCGCCGCTACTGCATGAGAGTGAAGAAGCTTGATATACACATATATACATATATCTGCTTGATATACACAGATATGCTGCGCAGATTGAAGCGGACCAAACCCTTTGAATGTGTAGTGTTGGGGTGTTGTGATAAAGCAGAGCAGTGATAGCAGTGTGATTGTGAAGTAGTAGTCCTGCTGAGATGCTGAGAACTACTAAACTTATTATTTGAACTGTATATCAGGAAAAAATTGCTCATTAGCCTTCTTATAGACTATATTGCAATAGTAAAAAATCCAGTTAGTGCTGTAATCAAATGAAAATATAGAACTTCAGGTGGTTGATTTGGTTTCTTTGAAGGCTGTTGTACAATTTAAAGACGACAGAATCATTTCTATTGTCAGATATATATGGTCATATAGATTGCTTACCTTCACATTTGACAAGATGCTTTCTAATTTACCCCTTTCATAGCTAAGCTTGTCACATTCTTTCCTCATTATAAATAATCTCTGTTTAATATTCTCTACTGCTTCCTGAAAAATACTGATATTAGAAAATATTCAATTAAGTCAAAACAAATATAGTGTCTGCAAAATACACTTCTTTTATTATTATGTTCTAATAGTAATTGTGTATTTTTTGTATTATTTCCTTTAAGTATCGGGAATATTCAATACTATCAGTATTTTATTCCAAAAATGTATTGAAACTTGACATTTTCATAGAAATATTTTTAATAAACTAGGTAGCATATCATATAATGAACTTTCGTAGTGTCAATGATTATTTCCATTGTCTTATGAAGCAGCATTCATTTGATATTAAATCCTTACAGACCCTTTCGTGGTCTGCTACAAAAATAATTTTATTGTTAAGTACCGAAGGCCTACTTCCTAGCTAAAATAATACAAAACCAACCACTGACGCTGCTTGTTAGTAATAAGGCTAAGGTATATTTCTTCCAATTTTTAAAGAATTAATGTAAAAAATAATTTATTTTAAAATTCTTTTTAATACTATTAGTACAAGGACTTTCGAAATTAATTACTTCGTTAATATTTAGCAATTTAATAAGAATTTGTTAAAAATAGTTGATTGTAACTGGCCAGTATGGCTAAATATCAAATGAATGCGGCTTTACAGAGGTTATCGGTGTGGTCTATTGGTGAAGGCGTCCGGCTGGCAATTGAGAGCTTTGGTTTGATTCCCAGCTATGACAAGTTTTTTTTTGAGTTGTGGCATCCATCGATTTCCATTAGCTATTTAATGCAGTCTTCAATGTCCTTAGAAGCGTAAGGCCTTGGCATATTTGCACTAAAAAGTATTTTCGAAATCAATTTTTTTTTAAATATTTAGCAATGAGTTTAATAAAAAAAAATCACATCTTTATAAAACTAATATTTTTTCTCTATTCGAATACTTATTATAAATATATAATAAATATTTTAAATTTACTTTTGAAGATATATTCTGATACGCAAGCTGATAAAATTTATTGTTTCTAAAAGCATCTCGTTTATCTTCTTTGTCGCCAAGGATGTGGACTTTCAATGTTTCTCTATTTTCTATTATATCCTTTTCAAGTTTTCTGATATATTTTATATTGCCTTTTTTTGTCCTGGAAGCTTCTATTCTGCTTTGATTTGCAGTTCTTTCTGCAGAAAAAAAATACGGATTACAAATCGTCAATATGAAACCAATGTGATTCTGTAAAATAAGCTGTAGAAAGCAAAAAAATGGATTTTCAGTGTATGTGAATTTTAAGCTGTTTAAATGGAAAATCTTCTAATAAAAATGAATAGGCTTGTAACGAATAAATTATGTTGTTGTTCCTTTTTATTTTCACTAGTACAGTTGAACCAAAATAAGAAAAACTTTCAACTTCGTTGTACAAATAAACATAATAATGGATGTATTTTCACAACAAATTTGTAAGATATTTTTATTTTAGTTTAATTTTATTTTATAAATAATGAACTTTTCCAACTTTACTATTTCTCATCATTATTTCAATTTAAATGAAGAGTCTCAATGAAATAACTCTCTATACTTATTAATACTAGTCATAAGTCAAACACTATCGTTCACACCACCAAGTTTGGTGGTTCTGAATTGTTATTGCTGTGTTGTCAGACATGGGACCAGGCCAGCAGCTGATAGCAGAGAATCACCTAGCTCAATGCACCAATTGACAACACTAATCGTGCTATGTTGCCAAGTTGGAAGTAAACTGCCTCTGGCTTTCCAGTGACTTCATTTCTTGACCTGTCATAGCAATGCAAATACAGCACGAACATGCAACACTGTAAGTTTTCAGAGCCGCCTCATTTGGTGGCATGAACTATAGTCATATTATTATAGCACATAATAATAAAATCATGTTCTATGGTTATTTCATTCTCATTATCACTTGTCTAACAAGACTTAAAAAACACGGACACTTATTAACATATAGGAAACACATACTCACATATTATAACTACAGGCTGTTCTGGAACTCTCTACCAATACTTCTAGGCAGTGTTTCTGGACCACTAACAAAAGTAAATATCATAATAAAATTTTTCTAAAGTCCTCAATACTCACACAGCTGCAATTTTTTTATGCATTATATTTTTATTCAAAAACCATTGAAGGTATAATTTTGAAATTTTGCATACAGCTTTATTTGAAGCCATCAAAAAAATTAATCAAAATTTTTCAACATGAAAAAAACAAAATGGCGGCCATTTAAAATCTTTGAACAGGATTAAATTAATAATGGCTAATGGTATCAAAATTTGACTAGAATAACTTTTTTCATATATTTTTATTGCAAATTTAACTATACCTTACTTTTCAAGATTGCCAACATATGTAGTGACAAAGATATGCTACTTTTTTAGGGTGTGTGGTGATTGGAAGCAGGTTGCAGTTTTACAAACAAACAAAGAATAAAATGAAAGTTCATTTACCATAGATAATTACAAATAATGAATAACCATGAGAATAGAGCCTTGCAATGACAGTTCCAAGAAGGTCCCAAATGTCCCAACCACCATCCACCCTAAAAAGTAACACACCTCTGTTAATTGTAAAAATCTTTAAAAATGAGGTGCCATTAGATTTGCAATAAAAATATATAAAAAAAGTTATTCTAGTCAAATTTTGATACCATTAGCCATAAAAAATTAATTCAAAAAGATTTGTTCAAAGATTTTAAATGGCCGCCATTTTGTTTTTTGATGTCAGAAAATTTTGATTAATTTTTTTAGATTGTTTCAATTGTTATAAAGCTGTATACAAAATTATACATTCAATGGTGTTCGAATAAAAAATAATGCATGAAAAAACAAAATGGCGGCTGTGTGTATAACTGGGGATTTGAGAAATTTTTTTATTACAATATTTACTTTTGTTATATGAAGCGTATTAATCTGTATATGAAGCGTATGAGCATCACACAAGAAACATACATTAGCATAAAGCTATATAATATAGGGAACACAAACGCATATATTATTTGTGCTTTTTATTAGTTAGTGATAGATTAGCAATATTGACCCAATGAAAATAAATGCCACATTTGATCAAAATATAATAGAAAACTACAGTATCAGTTTAATAGATAAGTTCGCTAATTACTAGAGCATGACGGTTTATAAAAACAAGTGTTAGTAAACAAATTACTGTTTACAGTAGCATAACTGTCTCACCTTCTAGTTTCAAAGCATTTTGCAGCTGAGCTAGTTTATCAGAAGTTGGAAGCTTGTTCTCATAAGATTTATGCATTGTGAAAAATTTTGTTGTGCTTTCTCAAATAAGATAGTTCTGTAAAATTTTTCAAAAGATTGGAAAATTAATGCCTATTTGCTAATGAATTGATACGATCAAACCACTCTCATTCCATTACCCAGGTTTATGAACTTTAAAAGCCCGTCCTCAACATCATGTGATTAATAGCAAGGCTATAAAATAGCTGTTGCTGCTTGTTTATGCATAGAATAATGCATATAAAATTGGTTGGTTCTATATTTATATATTACTAGCTGGCCCAACGCGCGTTGCTGCATTCTCATAAAAATTCTCCTTGATTTTATTATTTGCCACCTCCCGCTGAGGTTACATTTAAAATTAGGAAAGAAGTTAGTCCTAGGGCTCTTCCAGCTGATCATAGAGGCTTCGTTGTTTTCTTAATCACCACGTCTGAATGAAGAAACATTTCAAATTTAAACCTCCTATGACTATAAAGGTAGAAGCTAGGTTTTTTATTTTATAAACAGAATTTATTAATTTCGAATTCCTTTAATTGCTATTACTTTATACTGAAGACTTCCGCAATGGCGGATATTGACAACAGCATTGAAAAGCTGATGGGAATCGATGAATGCTACTGTACAAAATATCAGTCACCACCGGGAATCGAACCACGGACCTCTCAATTACCGGTTGAGCGCCTTGGTCCGGTAATTGAGAGGTCCGTGGTTCGATTCCCGGTGGTGACTGATATTTTTGTACAGTAGCATTCATAGATTCCCATCAGCTTTTCAATGCTGTTGTCAATATCCGCCATTGCGGAAGTCTTCAGTATAAAGTAATAGCAATTAAAGGAATTCGAAATTAATAAATTCTGTTTATGTATATTTGTCAGTTTATTCAATTGTCAGTCACTTCAAACTAACTTTTTATTTTATTATTCGCCACCTCCCGCTGAGGCTGCATTTCAAATTTCTAGCTGCATTGGTTAACAGATGTCATCAACATTCATTTTACATTACATTTCATCATACCCAGTCGTATGTTTCCTACATATTGCAAGGCTCCAACTGCACGGTAGCCTACATTCAAAGTGCAAAGTCTTTTGCTGTTCAAAGACAGTGTAAATAACGCCACTAAGGGGCCTGCCATATGATTAAAAACTGTTGACTTATATCAGCTGTTCCTTTAAGCTGTTTGGCTGGCAAGTTCAGTAAGTTAGGTCTATAAAATGGTTTAATTAATAATAATTATTAGCTCCCCTATTGAAATTTATGGTCAGAAACCATCCCCAATATTCACACTTCATATTCCCAAAGTTTCATGCCGATCTGTCAAGTAGTTTTGGAGTCTATAGGGAACACACATACATACATACATACAGACAGACATTCATTTTTATATAATAGAGATGGAGAAAAAAGCCGAGAGTTCACTTTCACTTCAGGAACTAAGGAAACTGGAAAATATTTTTACATGCTAATTAGAATTCATAATTTTAATACATTATAATTTAGACTTTATTATAAAATTGTACTTTGTTCAATATTTTTTCAACGTTTGTCTGTTCATGTGCTTCAGTAACTGCAAATGTTTGCCTCAGCTCGACTGTTCCAATACCAGGTATTCATATAGCTGCTGGCCCTCAACCACCTTCATACAGTTTTCAGTTGGTGCTGCCTCAACTATAGTTGGTAACCATAGCAACGATACTACATCGACTGACTGTTTAGTATTTTTCCACTACTGTGCCGGCTTCCGGTAAGTTAGTTAGGTTACTGATAAGATAGCATCGGGTAGGATCGAGTTGTACTGTATATTATAATGAGTTCATTACCAGTTGACAGATAAAATAGTTTTATCAAATAAATTTCAATTTCCATTGAAAGTAGATTTATTGCTATAGTGGGGCCATTTCCAGTGTATTGTATTCACATCCTACATCACTGATGTCGCAGTGATTACTCAATTTATCTAAACTAAAGGTGAATCACTGCAACTCATTGCCTAAATTGATCAGACAATAAACATCTCTTGCTTAACGCTTACCGTACTTTCTGGCTGTTCAAAATCCTATTGAGCCTCTGCAAACCTTGTAAATTATTCCTGATTTGCTAGCAAACGTATTAAGTCTAGCTATTTTAATGTTTGCCTAACTCGATATTTCACCTGGTGACGGTCTTATAAGTTCGTAGGAAATCGTTGATATACTATAGCAATTCCTCATCTGCAGCAAGAGTCTCTTATAATGGAATTTGTGTGCTCTCTGGGATCATTGATTTGAACTGGGCGGAATAATAATATTTCATAAGCCGATTATATAATTTATCATACTAATCACCTACCGGTACCTTACTTTTTATTGTAAGTGGGACGATACTTTCATATTTATGATTTCATAGTTTATTAATATTAGTAAAGTCGACAAACACCTCCTCTCCAATAAACGGTACAACAGGGTTTTGTGAAGCCCATCAATGATGAGCATGATACCGTCGTAATGGTAATAGATACCGTAATAATAAATCAGAATTCAGCCTCTATGTATGTTATTTTGAAACCATATCAAATCATTTTACGATTTTTATGGAAAAAAGATTGTATAGTCTCCTGATTGAAAAGAATGTAAGTTCACAGTACAAGAAATTAATATCGTCAGGATTTCTGTAGGCTAAAAATTAAATTGAAAATTGAATGAATGAATATTTTATTTATTTTCCTTTACATTACATTAAAAAATAAAATAATATTACAAAATGTATTCATAACATTAGAAATAAACAAGCAAATAAATATAAATGTTATTAGGTAACAAAATAGATTGATATATTCCTATATATGGAGAATAGTCCCTTGGGCGATTGCCTGTGCGCAAGCTTGATTAACGGTTAGGTGTACATAAATCAATTTTTAGTGAATTGTATTATATTGTATATTGATAATATACAATGTATTGATAATATACAATCTATTGATAATATACAATATATTGATAATATACAATATATTGATAATATATCATTTTTGATAACATTGTGTTTGAATTCATGTTGAATCTTTTAAGCAGTTTTAAATATATTCCAGGAACGCTCGTCTGCTGCAAGATGAATCAAAATTCCAATTTCAGCAAAATAGAGTATTTTGAGTTCGAGAGTTTTGTCATAAAAGTGGTGGCAAAATGCCTGAAGAGAGGATATGAGGTTTCAGAGCCTCTTGCAGCTCATGTGGTTGGTAAAAATAAACTTTTCGGTTTTCATAGCATATTAAATTCATAGGTTTGTACAGTAGCTACAAAGTTGAAATATTATTTTTCTGAATGTAGATGTAGCCTTTATTTTTAATTTATTATAGCATATAATGCAATAAGCAATGAGGGAAAGTAAATGTAGATCTTGAAAGATTTTACATGAAGGAAAGAAATAAATGAGAGCTTCTCCTTTGAATATTATTGTTTTATTTATTATTTTTCTATGAAATGAATCATGGTTCTTGATTGCGATTCATATATTATATGAATAATAGATACATTTTGTGTATGATAATTTGTGATCCTTGACACCACCACACATAGACACATGAAACATGAGAATCCAATCCACTTTATTGTTACCTTACGGTAGATTTTTTAATAACATCAATTTTTTTGTATTCAGATTATGCTTCCTTCTATTTTTATCTCTCTAAATTATCTAGATGATAGCTGATTCCTGCTCCTCGCCTATATATGTTAAAATCTATTTCATGGATTGTGGTTGATTTTTACAGGTGAGAGTGATGATGAACCATAGTGATTATCAAAATCAAGTCATAGAATTATCAACGGAAAGTAAAAATTCAGAAAATAAATTGATGGATTTGTGCGTGGAAACACTTTGTCAAACTGATTCGCTAGTTCTTATCACCATGAAACTACAATCTCAATTAAAATCATTATCGGCATCAAAAAGTAACGCCTTCATATATATGTATTCATAGCTAACATTTACATTTTTATTTTTTAATATTGTTATCTATAATTCTACAAATCTCGTAATTTACGTAGAGAGATGTTTTTTTGGAGGATGATTCTCACATGACCTCGTCCATGACCTATGTCATAGGTCTATGGTCTGTGCTTGGGTAATGAGTTGAATGATTGACGAGTTGCACCTATAGTTTTAGGTGGGCTCCAAACCACTGGGTAATAATTTTACAGCAGAGAACATTCATTCCTACTGGCCAAACCAAACGGTCACCCTTGGAGTCCATGACTTATCTGACTGAACAGATATCTGGAACGGCTTGGGACCGATCACTTCCCCAATTTTCCTATTCCTTCAATAAATAATTATTGTTCGCATTTCAATAATTGAATTTCCATATTCTCAAAAGTTAACAAAATTTGTGATTTTTCTGGAGCTTATATGCCTGTGTTATATACAGAACGATTTAGCATACATGTTTTAAAGTCAATACATTTATTATTTTATGTATGATACGAATAATATACAACCAAAAGGGGATGTATCCCTCCCAATTTAAAAAAAATATTGAACTGAATAATTAATGTCTGTGATGTTTTACATGACGAAATACTTGATGAACAATCTAATATCAAAACTATCTTCAGTATAAGTGAGTGAAAATTATAATTTAAATAGAAATACAGTTCCTGGATTTCTTGTTCCATGACGAACTGCGTTGTTAATATTAACTTTTTATGTGAAATTTAACGACTTGCAGTCAAATATTTGTTAAGAATAAGTATAATAACTCACTTAATCTGGTCGAGTACTTTCGAATCTATGAGATCCATCTTCAGAGGCGTGGGTTCCTAGAACATCATGTCAGTTTTTTGGTTAGAAGTGTTGTGGTTTTTGTAAAATGTGATCAAAAAGTTTGTGAGATTTGAAATTTAGTTGTTCATTGAGAATGTTTTGTTTATTGTGTGTGGTGTGTTTGTATATTTCAAATTGTTCCAAGGTGTTGAGTTCGTGTCCTTTAGATTTTATGTGTAGAATGTGTAGGTTGGTACTGATGTCAGTAAAAGTGTGTCCAGTTTGAATGATATGGTCGGCAAAATTCGATTCAGCTTTGGATGTCAGGGCTTGAAAATGTTCCTTGTAACGTTGTTTGAATGTGCGGCCTGTTTGTCCTATGTAGAATTCGTTACAATCAGAGCAGTTTAGTTTGTAGATCCCTGGGAGATCGTATTTGTTTGTGTTCAGTGTGGTTTTGAGTGTAAGTGCATTTTTTATTTTGTTTTTTGTTCTGAATGAGATGGTGTGGCCGACTTTTTTGAAGATTTTTGCTAGTCTGTGTGATTGTGGATTAATGTATGTCATTGTGATGTATTTTTTGTCAGTGGTGTTGGTGTTTTGTTTTTTGTTTCTTATTTTATGATTGAGTTTGTCAATTAGGTCGTGTTTGTAGCCGTTTTCTTGTGCTAGGTATTTTATTGTATTTAGTTCAGTGTGGTAATTGTCGGTGGATAGAGGTGTGTTGTTGAGTCTGTGTAGCATTGACCTAAATGCTGAGTGTTTGTGTTGTGTTGGATGATTGGAGGTGCTGTGTATTAGGGTATCTGTCATTGTTGGTTTTCTGTAGATGTTGAAACTGTGTTGTTGGTTTGTGTTCTTTGTAATTGAGAGGTCTAGGAAGTTTATTGAATTGTTTTGCTCATATTCAGCTGTGTATTGAATGTTCTTATGTATTTTGTTTATGTATATCGAAGTTGTTCACATTGTCTTTTGTTTCCTCTGTATAGCAATAGAACATCATCTACGTATCTGTGCCTTTGTTAATAACAAATTTTCACAGAACATAATATACTGGCACAGATACGTAGATGATGTTCTATTGCTATACAGAGGAAACAAAAGACAATGTGAACAACTTCGATCATACATAAACAAAATACATAAGAACATTCAATACACAGCTGAATATGAGAAAAACAATTCAATAAACTTCCTAGACCTCTCAATTACAAAGAACACAAACCAACAACACAGTTTCAACATCTACAGTAAACCAACAATGACAGATACCCTAATACACAGCACCTCCAATCATCCAACACAACACAAACACTCAGCATTCAGGTCAATGCTACACAGACTCAACAACACACCGCTATCCACCGACAATTACCACACTGAACTAAATACAATAAAATACCTAGCACAAGAAAACGGCTACAAACACGACCTAATTGACAAACTCAATCATAAAATAAGAAACAAAAAACAAAACACCAACACCACTGACAAAAAATTCATCACAATGACATACATTAATCCACAATCACACAGACTAGCAAAAATCTTCAAAAAAGTCGGCCACACCATCTCATTCAGAACAAAAAACAAAATAAAAAATGCACTTACACTCAAAACCACACTGAACACAAACAAATACGATCTCCCAGGGATCTACAAACTAAACTGCTCTGATTGTAACGAATTCTACATAGGACAAACAGGCCGCACATTCAAACAACGTTACAAGGAACATTTTCAAGCCCTGACATCCAAAGCTGAATCGAATTTTGCCGACCATATCATTCAAACTGGACACACTTTTACTGACATCAGTACCAACCTACACATTCTACACATAAAATCTAAAGGACACGAACTCAACACCTTGGAACAATTTGAAATATACAAACACACCACACACAATAAACAAAATATTCTCAATGAACAACTAAATTTCAAATCTCACAAACTTTTTGATCACATTTTACAAAAACCACAACACTTCTAACCAAAAAACTGACATGATGATCTAGGAACCCACGCCTCTGAAGATGGATCTCATAGATTCGAAAGTACTCGGCCAGATTAAGTGAGTTATTATACTTATTCTTAACAAATATTTGACTGCAAGTCGTTAAATTTCACATAAAAAGAAATACAGTGTTAGTTTAGATATTAGATTGAATTAATGTCCGCACCTTACATCGCGCAAATGATAGCCTAAACTTTGAGCCTAAACCTTATTATTGCTAGATAAAATTTTAGTTTTTCAATAAAATTTCTTCATTTGAAAAAAATCATTTGTGTCTTTTATGGAGAATAGGAATTTTTTAGAGGATATCCCTCCTGAAATATTCTCTGTTTTGAGCAAATTACACTGAAGATTTTTTTTGGATTCGCCCCTGATACAAACCTTTCAATATGTATTTAAAGAACTAATCAATTAGAATTTTTCAGGAATATAGTTTGTGCAATTACTTGTAGATGTTGCTGAAAAATGCAGAGCATGGCATATACTGTAACAATAGAGGTTTAGCATAGCGTTCAGCTATTTTTAACACTCGTTATTTTTTGATCAATATTGACCACTATATAACTCCGATCCAGTGGCGGTTCCAGGATTTCATTTCGGGGGGGATTTCATTTCTGGGTCCCCCCCCCCCCCCCCCGGAAAAAATGTGGAATTTAAAGCCTAAAAACATATTTTTTTACGTATTTGATCTCTAAAATATGCTCAAGCTAATAATATTTATGATACGGTAGCTAATAAAATAGTTTTTCATTTAAAGTTTATTGTGCCTGGGTGAAATAGTACCCAACCATAGTATGTGTTTTTCCTTTGATTTTCTTTAGCTTCACAAAGAAAATTGATTAAAAGTCAATGTGATTATTTAATGAGCTATTGAGCATGATGACAAAGTTCAGTTAAATAAACGTGTAATTAAATAAAAAATAAATAAAGTGTTCACTGCGAATTTTTTCTTTATGGTTAGGCCCTATTTTTAACATATAAGTTACGAAGGAATAGCCAAAAAATACTCAGATTGTTACACAACAATGTAATGGATGTAAGGATGTACACATCCTTCTTGTTTATTCTTCTAGCTAACATGTAACAATGACTCAGATTAAATTTATTTCTCGCAAAAACTCTATACAGTACATACATAATTACGAATAAATTCTTTTTTAGGGGGGATCCATCTTGATATTTCGGGGGGGGGGGGATATATCCCTCCCATCCCCCCTGGGACCGCCACTGCTCCGATCTGATCAATCAAACAATGAGCAGAAAAAATAACAAAAATGGTTTTGCTGAATACCATACCTATTTTCTTTATCATGCTAGAGTATCGAACTTACTTCCTATATCATACTAACGTACTAGATATAATGCAATACTTATAATAGGAAAATCTTTTGAGATAGAATCTTAGATGCAACAAATAATTTTTGCAACTTATTTGTTGTACAAATTTGAAAAGGGAATTCTCATTTTAATTCTCAAAGGAAGTTCTTATTATAACAATGTGTGAATAAAATATTTATTTTACATTCATAAATAATGATATGGAATATCAGCTCTGTGAAAAAATTGTAAATACTCATTTCCAATACAAATTTTATCTGCCATGTTAGTCTTGAACGAATTCTCTACTTTGATCTCATGTGTATTCGGGATCTAAAATTTTTGTACGAATTATTTCATAGATCAAATTGTAATGGATCATAGAAATGCAATTCAAAAGCTGACACAGCCTCTACTATCAGAGTTGACTGACAGAAATGTGAAGATGTCTGAGAGAATCTCCCTGGAAAAAGACGATATTGAAGTGTTGTATCACAAGCTTGTGATTACAATTACACTCCTCTCTGGGCTGGGAAACCCAACACTCAAGCCAATACTAATGTCCGCAACAGGTAAATTACACAAAGAAATAACAAACACTTGATGTTTTTCACAGCAATAGCGATTATTAAGTTGGAAAATTCGAGGTGTTCGTTTGACAAAAATATAGCCTACACCATTTATATATTATGGTTGGCTGGGTTTGTCATTAAGCGGAATTTTGTATTGAAAGTTTGTTACCATATTATATAAAATGAAATAAAGTGTTGTGGGGTTTTTTCACTAAAATAATGCAGGCAACACTTGAAATAAACACAAATTACTTACAACATGCACTAATCACAAGAAAAACAAATAGATCAATAACGTTCATAATGAATTTACTATATCACTGAACAAAAACTAATAAATTACTAACTGTCAATAGGCCGATCAATAATTAAATTTAATTATAATAGGTGCTCAATAAGGGTTTAATGACTCAAAAAGAAGTATTTACTGTTAAAATGAATTCGAAATTTAAAATGAATAAACTTATCAAGAGCATTTGATAGCAATGTTATGTCTATTTGTATACTGCCACCACAAAACAAGAACGTTTTGAAGAGCAAATAACAACTGAACTGAGTATACAGGTTATATGCTTCAGCCATTATGTCGTTTATCACTTTATCACATTAAACGGTCGAATCACAACTGAACTACTGTTCACAAGGACTGCTCTTTTTCTGTTTGAAAATACTCCAGGAAATTCTGGAAACTTATAACATAATCTCGAACATTCTGGAAAATTCTCGAAATCTTCATAGGCTTTTCGATGTTTCTATTTTTACACAGAAAATGTTGTCTCAAACATTCTAGACGACCATTTGAGAGTAAGGAAGTTGGAGAGAAAAGAAGGAGAATAAACAAAAATTGCCTGTTATCAACGTAACCGGAAGTACTGTTGACACAATGGGCAACTCAGAAATATGTTCTTTTCTTCCTGGATTTCTTGTTCCATGACGAACTGCGTTGTTAATATTAACTTTTCATGTGAAATTCAACGACTTGTAGTCAAATATTTGTTAAGAATAAGTATAATAACTCACTTAATCTGGCCGAGCGCTTTCGAATCTATGAGATCCATCTTCAGAGGCCTCTTAAAATACTTATTCTTAACAAATATTTGACTGCAAGTCGTTGAATTTCTTTTCTTCCTTGCGTTTCCTAGCAATAGCTTACTTAGGATTGATTCAATCAATTGGAGTGATTCGGATGGCAAGATATTATCAAATATTGTTCAAGAGTATTTAATGGTTAAATCTTCTAAATTCTATTCATCCATACTTTGACACATTATCTATAATTTTAATGTTAACTATACGCAGTGCTTTCGTTTTAAACAATATTTTTATTTTTTCTGGAGGATGGAGCCCACATAGGTATGAAACCTGTGCGTGGGTAATTAATTGGATGGTGATTGATGAGTTGGACCCACAGTTTTAGGTGGGTTCCGAACCACCGGTTCAACAACATTAAAAATAACCATATTTGTGATTCCCAACCTTCCAAATCGTTAACATTTTGAGGTTTAATGTATATCGTGATTCTATATTCACTTAGTGAAATATTAACAATAAATCAGTTTCCACAATCAAATATAATGTATGAAATATAAATTTTAAGTCAATAAATAGGTACTGGTACCCCACTAATCGATACTCTTACTTCTGATCCCTTATTTTAGTGCATTACATTATCATATTTCATAAATGATAATTAATTACTCCATTTCAATACTTCTTACTGCCTTTCCGAAGTAACAGTAATGCGATTTAATGTGCTGCATACCAAAAATATATAATGACCTCACAAATAATATAATCTACCCAAATAATATAAAAGAAAACTATTGTATAAAAAATAGCATAGAACGATGTATACTGATTCTACTTATCATATATATATATATATGAATGTATTGAATATATTAATAAACTATCATATTTATATTAAATTAATGTATTAATAGCGATTTGAAATTCTGTTATTACAGTTGCATTGTCAAGTGTATTTCCAATTTCTGAGATAGCAAGATTTCTTTCACTTGATGAACAGGAGAAGATAAGGCAGATTGAAGATCTTGCACATATTGTGGCCGGGATCCGAATTTTTAATCACTTCACGCACAATCATTCTGAAGGCATTGACGACTGTAAGAATTGATTATGCATTTAAAAAATACGAGCAATTCATCTTCCATGAAAATATTTGCATAAATTTAAGAACCAACCAACCCAGTAACCTTGATTTCATAAGAAGATTCATGCTAGAGAATGCATGTTCTGAGAAGAAAATGATTCTATATAGCCTAGTGGTGGGCTAGCTAAACTAGTAGGAAAATCGTTATCAAGTATAATTTTTTTATTTTAATTTTATTGTGGATGATGCCCACTTGTGTCTGGAGACTTGTGCGTGGGTAGTGAGGTGAATGGTTGAATGATAGCTGAATGAGATTCGAACCCAAGGCTGCAGGAAATGAAGCCAGCCAGAGCCTTATCTTATTACAGACAAGCGCGCCAACTAATTGCGTCATTAGAGCCGCCTGATTAATTAGAATAGTAGAATCGTTTACAGGTAAATTTCTTACAAATTCAATGTGGTACCTATTCTTGACTGTAGAACACTAGAGAGCTGGTCATTACTTATTAATCCAATATATTCTATACTACTTGATGAGCAGGAAGATCATTATTTCTTAAAGGGGTTGTGGCACGTTAAATCTAAGAAATTTTAGACACTATTTAAAATCTTCTTTAATAAAGCGTTTTGAATGAAATTCTTATTCGTATTATTTAAGGTGTATATATGCTTATATTTCACTGTATCTCAGTAGGCCTACCCATATTCCTGTGAATTTGTTAGAACAAAGTTGAGAAAGATTCCAGAACTACCGTATTTGAAAAAATCTTACTTCCTTATTTTATTTGAATCTTTTATTTATTATTTTTATCACAGAAGTTGGCGGAATAATAGAATTTAATTTCAGCACCGCCATAACAAGAATTGATACCGTGACAGTTTCAAATGCTCAATATAGACTGATATTAAATTTTGGGCCATTTCATTTGCATCTACATTAAGCTCTATTGCGAATACGGTAACATGAGAAACGCATGAGACTGAGGAGTTTCCTACTGTACACATAATGCTGACATTTTTGCTATGCACATTATTAAAAGTGAGGTAATTTACGGTAGCTTTACCATCAATGTTTATTGATAAGATTTTTTGTTAATCCTCATAATAACTTAAAAGTAGCCTAAATGATTCAACATGACTAATCCCCCATTTGTTCAAATTTGACATTTTTATATCTCTTTGAGAATGTATATTAAATATTCAGAATGTAGATTTCATTGATTACAGTGCCAAATATATTGAGACCAGCTTGCACAGCTTTAAAGGAGGCTGTTCTGAGAGAAATAGAAGATAATGAAAGGCGTTTGCTACTGTTGGATGAAATTGTAAATCTTATACAAGTTAATGATGGAAATGATGAATCAGTTTGTGAACTTTACGCGAATGAAGCCTTGGGTGAAACAATTCTACCAAGTTTTGAATTTCTCAAGAATCTTATAGTGACAAGAAGACAGAGGATCATTTGTTCAAGGTAGGTTCAGTAGGTTCAATAGTGTGATTGATAAAAAAGTGAAAAAAATCATGACGTTCATAAAGACACTTGACAAATGTTACTTATTCGCAGTAAAATTGCAAAATACCCGATTCCAGTATAACTTAGTTATTCAACATTTATGTCTATATTGATCCAATTGCATTTAGATTCAATACTGTTATAGAATTATTGGTTTAATTGAAAAGGGAATGCTTACTAACTTATTGTCGAATCTTTTTTCTTGGCAAAGTTGTCTATGTCTATACAGCTCTGCATTAATTTATTGTTTCATTCTTAATCCATGATTTTTATTAACTTAATGCTGCTAGTATTTTAAACGTGCTTATTTTGTAATACTCATGCCCGGTTTCTCAATGTTTCAGTGACTCGTTCGGTAGCAATTGATTCAATAGCGGTCCTTTATTTATTTATTTCACTTACAATAAAAGACAGGCGGTCCTAAGGCTTATTTCACACATACCCTGTAGTCGGGTAACCGCTGTCGTTTACCCAGCGTAATTATATTGTATCATATGACTTCAAAAATAAAAAAATGTCCCTATGGCCGGATACATATAACTCCTGACTGCCGAGTATGTGTGAAACAAGCCTTAGGGCCGCTATTGCATCAATACCTAATGAATGTCTGAAAAACCGAGCATGAGTGCATTAATGCACTAATGATTATTAGTATTTTATTCCTTCTCCTATAGAGGCTTACTGATATGTGATCGTTTAGAAAATAATATGAGAGTGGAATAACTGAGATGAAGTAACTGTCAATAATAAAGTAGAAGATATTCCGATAATATCAATGTGATCCTATTTTTGCCCTCTAAATAAATGGAGTTATGCGTTATGCTATTCCTGCTGTCACTTTAATTACAGAAGACTATGAATCGAATTGATGGAAAAATGTGCTTAGTTTGAGATTATTACAAAATGTGTAGCCTGTGGGGAAATTGAAAATAAATTTGAGAATAAACTTTTTTAGACAAATTTAGTGGTGTTTACCCATGCACTGTATGTTTCCTGCTTGGATAATATCACAAATCTAATATCGTATAATATATTTTTTAGATTACATCTTGGAGGCTCTAGTTAAGGAGTATAAGATAAGTCAGATTAACAATTATACAACCTTATACATTAGTTACCATATTTTGATGTGAAAGGAACTCTTGTACACTAGCTAGCTAGCAAAAGCTTCAACTAAATATTTTTTAGTTGTTTTTTAAATATTTTTATATTTCAAGACTTTTAAAAACTGCGGTAGCTTCTTGTAGAGTTTCCTATCAATATAACTAGGTTTTTGTTTGAATAAGCTACTATTGTGATTCACCAAGTGATAATCTCCTCGGCTTCTTGTATTATAATCATGTACGTCAAGATTTTGGTTGATATCAATCTTTTTTACACATGAAGTAGATTCATACACATATAAGCATAGAGTATACGGTAGTTAGGAGACCAAGTCTCTTGAACTACGGCCTACATGTATCTAATCTATTTACTCTTTCCATACACCTAACAGCTTTCTTTTGTATCTTAAACACCCTGTCAAGGTTTTGTTTTGATGAATTACCCCTTACTAAGATAGCATACCTAATATGTGACAGTGAGAGCCCATGGCAAGCTGTAAAAAGTATCTTTTGTCCTTCAATCTAGCGAGCTGTCGCAGAACAAATACCCAAGATGAAATTTTACATAATATTTTCTCAATGTGGCCCAGGTCAATCGTCTATCCAACAAAACTCCTAGAAATGCAATATTTTCTTCCTGGTCTAGTTGATTATCGTTTACAAACACGTTTATAGCCCTAATATTCATTTGAATTGTGTTAGTTTTTGAATTGAAGGTATTGCCATTTTTTACTATTTATAGTTCATTTCAACTGATTTAAAAATTGGACAATGGACTGAAAGTTATCTAGAACAGAATTGCTGAAAATAAGTGATGTATCGTCTGCAAATAAGAGGGCTCTACCACTAATTAATTAATTCTTTAGGTAAACGGTTGACATATAACATAAAAAGCAATGGACCTAGTATTGAACCCTGAGGCACTCCAGCTTGGACCTCCAATTTATTAGATTTATTCTTTACTATGCTATTCCCAACTACTGTAGTTAGTTCTACACATTGTTTTCTCCCAATAAGATATGATTTAAACCATTTCAGTTCAACCCCATTTACGCCTACATTTTGCAGTATTTCCAATAAATTTCTATGATTAACACAATCAATTGCCTTTGACAGATCTAAGAAGATTGCAGTAGCTTTTATCACCTGAATCTATTATAAATCTATTAGTTTTTCAACTAGAGAAGCTATGACTGTCTTTGTTGATCTCCCTTTCTGGAACCCTCCACAGATGAAGTTAGCCTCTTGAAGGTGCAGAAGTACTGTAACCTATTCATAACTACTCATTCAAAAAGTTCACTAATTACATTTAAAATACTAATGGGCCTATATAGTTTTCCACCTTTTTTCTATGACCACTTTTGAAGATTGACAAGATCTTCCCCTCTTTCAATTCTCTAGAGAAACACCTTGTTCTAATGAATAATTGTTTAGATAAATCAAAGGTTCTAACAATTGATCTTCACATTCTTTTAGAATTTACTAGATACCCTATCCATTCATACAGTTTTTTTTTATTATTCAAACTAGTAATGTATTTGCCAACTCGTCTTGGGATACTGGATGGAATTTTAATTCATTCTGAATCGCTTCCACATATTCGACAGTATTCCACATATTCGAATTACTTATACTGCAATAAGAGATTTTTGAAGATTCTTAGCAGCCAGTTGGTAATATCTGTTGAAGAAATTACAAATGTCTACACTATCATCAATATATACCAAATTAACTTGACTTGGCTGAAGCATAAGCAAGTTGTGCTGACTAAAAGGCAGTATTAAAATAGTACTTTAAATTAGGACCGCAATTATCCATTTTTATTAATTTATTTGCGGCCCTACTTGAATTGTCCGATCCTTTCTTGAAGTGAAATTCATGTTCTACATAATACGAGTAATCTTGTTATGATAAAGTTGATGGAATTAATGGATTATCGATTGCTGACCATTTCATGACCATGCCCTATTATGAATTGATAGTTTTGTTTCTTCTCTCAGACAGTTGCTTAAGGAAGTGGAGAATAGTGAATCCTGCTTACACGAATTTGAGACTGGATTGAAACAGCAAATTAAAGAACTCGTTGAAATTACCAGCCATAAAACTTGTATTCCAACTGATATTGTTTTTGTAAGTAGTTTGTTGTGAATAATTTCTTTACTCGTCACAATCCTGTATTCTTTCAATGGAAAACTATTGTAGCAAATCTGCAAAACTCATCCAGTTTCTTGACGCTATTTCACAATTTTTCTATAAAATACGGTATTTATTCTCTCTTCTCTATTGATTATATCTCTATATTATTGATTATTCTCTTGGCTGAATATGCATTTTCAAGCATATTCATTTAAAGACATACAGTAGAATTTACTGTACCAATTTTAGCTTGAATAAAATTTAATAAATTGAAAAACATAAAAGATAGATCACTTTAGCTCTGACTCAAAGGATGTACTAAACAGGGTGGAATTTATATCAAAATAAAGAGGAGAATGTGCACGTTCTATTGATTTTCCTATATTTTACATCCACCCAATATTTTCACAAGTTAGTTTGAAGTGACTGACAATTGAATAAACTGACAAATATACATAAACAGAATTTATTAATTTCGAATTCCTTTAATTGCTATTACTTTATACTGAAGACTTCCGCAATGGCGGATATTGACAACAGCATTGAACAGCTGATGGGAATCGATGAATGCTACTGTACAAAAATATCAGTCACCACCGGGAATCGAACCACGGACCTCTCAATTGCCGGTTGAGCGCCCTTGAGAGGCAATTGAGAGGTCCGTGGTTCGATTCCCGGTGGTGACTTATATTTTTGTACAGTAGCATTCATCGATTCCCATCAGCTGTTCAATGCTGTTGTCAATATCCGCCATTGCGGAAGTCTTCAGTATAAAGTAATAGCAATTAAAGGAATTCGAAATTAATAAATTCTGTTTACCAATATTTTCTTTAAAATGTTAGAGATGTTCGTCAATGCTTAAACATAGTAGGCGGTGTCAGTGTGATAGTTCAGAATTTTTTGAAATGATTTATTCAGTTTTCAAAAGTGATAATTGAAGATTACTCAAGTCGTTTAAAAAATTCAAAAATGCAGAGAGAACGGTCTAGAACCTAACCCCATTGGCATGAATTTTTCAATAATTGCTATTCAAGAATGAAATTATCGTCTATAGAATTTGTTTTTTTTTTTTGTATAATAGGAAGCAATATTTTCTGAAGGATATGCAGTTTCCAAAATGTATTTCGGACTAGTAGTTTTTTAATGGTAGCCAAAAATAAAGGAGCTGTAATACGCTTTTTCCCAGCTGAAGGTTCAACTCTCAACTTATTTTATCCAGACCATAATGTAATGTTAGCATATATGGAGCAAATTGAGAAAACATGACAATATGAAAATCTGAGTTTTGTTTTTTTAATATAAAATAGTTGCATGGGTTCTCTTGTTATCAACAAATCTTGGATACTGTGCTAATATTACATTAACGTGCTTCATTTCATATTACAGCCAGGATTTTTGGAACTTTCAACAATGTGGTGTGTTCTCCAAGATCAAGTTATCATCCTCAACCATTTCAACAACATGCTGAACTTCTTCAAATCTTTTTTAAAAGTTAGTTCCATTTTTTCAAACGTATAGGTATCTGGTGCTAGATTCTGTGATCTGCTCAATATCATATATTTTTCAACTTTATTATTATTATTTTTATTATCATTATTTTTTTAATAAAAACACATTGGCTTCGGGATCTATGATGTGTTTACATGTGTTTTCTACCTGTAGTGGACAGGGTAACAGGTTGTTGGGTTGTGGAAAAGTACAGCTATTGTTCCTAAATCTATGCTCATTGTCGGTGACTAGTATGAGAACTGGACCCAAAAGTGATTTGCCATTTGAAGAGAGCACGATTTGGAGTAATGTGGAACACATGCAGAGTGACAAACTCTCAATAAAATGAAGAGTTTACAGTTTAATACTTTTTAAAGAGAAACGTTTTGTGGTGTCGAATTAATTGATTTTATTCTTTATTGTATTGTCTTCAAACTCACTTTCAGCTTTTTACAACTTTCAGGAGACAATGTTATTACTTAGAGATAGGTAATAAAGTAATAAGATATTAAAAAAGGAGAAGTAAATAATTACTTATGGCAAAGTGAGAATTACAAAATTATGCTATCAATTGATAGGATATCATTTTTAGTTTTGATACATTTCAGCTACAGTATGAGTAAGACAAAAGTAAGACTACTTCGTCCAGTGGTAGTATATTTGAGTGAGAAGTTTAACTAGCTTTAAAAACTCAGGGTTTGATTCGAGATAAGAATTTTGTGATGTAATGAAAGTTTTTAGCAGTTTAATACCAGGCACACCAATTCAGTACATTGAAATACTTACAAGTTACATTGATTACACTACAGTTCTCGTCTCACGACTCCACAAAATATCTACTCCAAAATGTGCGCTCTTTAGTCAACAGCAAGGAAGGCTCAAAATTAACAAATTGGTCAAACTATCCAACTATTATAGAACAATAGAAAAAGGATGATGGAAGAAATATTTCCACCATTACAAACAATAGGACAACCCTTTTCACTCCCATCAACTGTTGCTTCATCTACCTACAGGTAGAAAACACATGTGGACCCATCACAGATCCCGAAGCCAACACATCTAGTTTAGACCTGAATTGGTTTTAATAATTGTAAAATAAAAATTAGACATTAACCAACCTAATGAGAAGAGATTGACAGAATTATTACAAACTATACCTACAGGCAATAATATAGAGGAGGAATGGAAGAACATAAAATTTGCAATAACCAAAGTGGCAGATGAGGTTCTTGGTAAAAAAAGAAAATCTTATCGGAAGAGAGGTTTGAAAATTTGGAATGATGAGATTGAATTGGCCATTAAAGAAAAACAGATGGCATACAAGAAATTCATTCAAGCAAGAACAGATGAAGCTAGACATATGTATATAGAAAAGAGAAATGCAGCTAGAACTTTAGTGAGAAGAAAGCATGCTGAGTCCTGGGATCGGTTTGTGAGTAATATTGAAGATGATCTGCATGGTAGACAAACAATTGCTTAAAAGATCATGAAGCACATGAATAGAACCAATAAAGATACAGTTCATATCAATATAATCACAGAGGAAGAATGGATCCAACACTATAAAAATCTCTGGTACAATCCAACAACTCAAGAGACCGAAATAGAAAGAATTGGAGAGCCCACAGTGGATATGATAGAGTTGAAAGAATTGGAAGCTGCATTAAAGAATACAAAGAATAGAAAGTCAACTGGTATGGATGGCCTAAACTCAGAATTGTTTAAATACGGAGGCTTCTTTTTCAGATTGAGGTTTTTGCATTTCATAAACATGTGTTGGAAGAGCTATAGAATTCCGGAAGAATGGAAAATATCGAAGATCGTGTCTATATTCAAGAAGGGAGAAAGAAATAATGTATCAAACTACAGAGTAATCAGTTTGCTGCAAGCGGCTTATAAAATGTATAGCAAAATAATAAACGGCAGGCTTCAACCAATCTCAAATACTATTTTGCTGGAGGAACAGTCAGGTTTTTGGAAAGGTCATTCTTGCATTGATCAGGTGTTCAGTTTGAAACAGATAATTGAGAGAAATAGAGAATACAATATTGAGACCCACATGGCATTCGTCGATTTTGAGAAAGCTTTTGACCGATTAGATAGGCCTACACTTTGGTGCATAATGACAAGAAGAGGATATCCCAGGAATTTAATTGACGCGATAAAAAGCTTATATCAAGGAACCAAGATTGCTATTGACACAGGATCCCATCTCACCAAAGAAATCTTGACAAACCAAGGAGTAAGGCAAGGTTGTAGCTTATCCCCATCATTATTCAATATAAGTTATGTAGCACCTTCTACCCCATTATTGTTAACTAAGCATAATAGAGATATTAGCATCATTGTAATAATTATTCAGTTCTACTCCAGCGCGCATAGCGGATAGTCCTCATTTCTTGTTTACCAAATAAAAGTTTTTTTTAAAAGACTTTTGTGTATTTAATAAAGTTAACTGGCGCAGTCGGTAGGACACTTCGAGAATATTAGTGAATTAGTGTTCTTCGATTTTTAAATCGTTTACGAAGTGGACGCGAACAATAGTGAAATTTTCGGTCACCTAACATCGGAACTCCGAAGATCTTCATTGTGAAAGCACCTGACATTGGAACTTTCTACAGTACTTCTGGATTTTCTACACGTACAGCGGAAACTCCGAAGAACTTCATATAGTGAAAAGTACCTGACATTGGGACTTTCTACCTCTGATTTTTCTACACGTATGGCGGAAAAATCGAACTTCTAATGAACCATTGGATAAAAATGAACACTCTTATATTGTGAGTAAATTTGGAATTATTGTATTATTTTCATTTTTGAATTTTGAACAATTTTAATATTATTTGCTACTTCTAAAAATCAACTAAATAATGGCGACTAATGCAAATAGCGCTAACCCTGCAGCGACAACCCCTATTCTGAAAAAGGAGTATCTAGACATGATTCCGGAATATTCCGGAGAGCCTACTCTATTAAATCGCTTCATTTCTATCTGTGACAAAATCGTAGCAAAGTTCTTCGTAACAGCTAATCCCGATGATTTCCAAAACGAGTATCTTTTTTCCACAATCCTTGCAAGAATAAAAAGTCCAGCTCTAGACTTGATTACTAGTTCCAATTCATACGCTTGGCCTGATGTGAGGAAAGTATTACTCAACAGTTATATGGACAAAAGAGATTGTTTCACTCTCAACCTCGAAATGGCAGAACTCAAACAAGAATCAGGAGAATCTCCATTCTCCTTCTTCGAGAGAATCCAAAAATTACTCAATTTACAAATATCCTATTTTCAAAATAAAGAAACATCAGCCGTCTCAAAAGTCATGTGTGAGTACGTAAACAGATTAGCACTTAGGGTGTTGTTGAGAGGATTGAGAGAGCCTCTTGGTTCTCTCATGAGAACAAAAAACCCGGAATCACTTGACAGTGCTCTCCATATGCTATCCAACGATTTTCAATTCAAAATTGGCCACTACAATGAAAACACTAACACGAAAAAGACATTGCAGCATCCCCAAAATCAACACAAACTTCAATCTCACCCGCAAATGCAGTACTATCCTCAAAGAAACCAATCATTCTACCAAAATCAAACTCCAAAATACCAAAACTTTCAAAACAAAAACCAGTTTCAACACCCACAAAATAGAGGTCAACAGAACTTCAACAATAATCAACCCAAACCACAAAACTTCAACAATAACAATCAGCCGAGACCCCAAAACAGTTATCAACCAACACCAATGAGCATCTCATCAATTAACAATCGCCCTCAGAAACGACCTAGGCTGAATCAAATAACAGGAAGACCTATTGATGACACTCAAAACAACGATTTCGATAACAATTTTGGTGAAAACTCCCAGGATGAATTGGAGAACCAATTCGAACACTTAACTTTTGATGATCAAAACGAAACATTCTTTGAAACAAATGAACAAACCGAAGCAGATCCTTTTTTAGAGGATATGAGCCTCCAAAGAAAATTTCAATTATGAACCTACAAGACGACAAAAACGAATTACCCTATTTCGTAGATCCTAAAACACGCTTTAGAATCCTTATTGATTCAGCAAGTACTAAATCGTTTGTGAAGAAAATTATAGGAACGGAATGTTACAAAGAAGATTTAATTGTAGACCCGTTTGAAGTCATAACAGCACACGGCATTTCAACAGAAAAATTCAGTACCAAAATTCCCTTACTTGATAAATCAAAAATCACATTCTACCTTTTCGACTTCCACAAAAATTTTGATCTACTTCTCGGATTGGATAATTTGAAAAAACTAAAAATCAATTTGGACTTCATCAATGATTGTATCAATTTCAACGGAATGAAACTACCGATTTACTATTTCAATGCAGAAGGAAGACCAGTTAAGACTACAACAACAAATACTAAAAAAAATCAGTTGCCTCAAATACAATCGTTTCTCATTCCAGCACGAACTCAAACCATAATCGAAATTCCAATTAAAAATATGAGTGAAGGTGAAGCTATAATGTCTTACAAAAATATTTCCGGACTCGAAATACCTCAATGTTTAGTGAAAGTAAAAGAGAACAAAGCCCTTTGCTCTATCCTAAACCCTACTACATCCGACAAGAAGATTTCCATTGATAAACCAATAACTGTTGAAACTATGGAAAACTACAATTGCATCCCGCCTAATAAATTAAATAGTCATAATGCATGCACGAATTTCAATCAACTTAATCATCAAAATAACAAAATTGACTTTTCAAAGATAAGGACTAATCACATGAACACAGAAGAAAAACAAGCCATAGCTCAAGTGATTAAAGAGTACGCTGACGTATTTCATATCGAAGGGAACGCTTTGACATTCACAAATGAAATTAAACATATAATTAGAACTACAGATGATATTCCAGTTTACACTAGGAGCTATCGCTACCCTGAAATCTACAGAACTGAAGTTAATAGACAGATAAATGACATGCTAGAACAAAAAATAATTCAACCGTCGAATTCACCATGGAATTCACCAGTTTGGGTTATTCCTAAGAAGCAAGATGCATCCGGTAAGAAGAAATTTCGCCTTGTAATCGACTATAGAGGGTTGAATTCTAAAACAATAGACGACAGATTTCCCCTTCCTAACATCACCGACATCCTAGACAAATTAGGAAGAGCACAATACTTCACCACTCTAGATTTGTTTTCCGGCTTCCACCAAATAGAGATGCATCCCGACAGCGTCGAGAAAACTGCATTCTCTACCGATACTGGACATTACGAATTCTTACGTATGCCCTTCGGCCTGAAAAACGGTCCACCCACATTCCAAAAAGCCATGAACAGCATACTAAGAGGACTTCAAAATGAACTGTGTTTAGTATATTTAGATGACATCATAATCTATTCAACTAGTTTAGAAGAGCACATCGACAGGCTAAGACAAGTTTTTGATAGATTGAGGCGATCCAACTTCAAAGTGCAACTTGATAAGACGGAATTCTTACGTAAAGAAGTTAGTTTTCTCGGACACCTAGTAACACCAAACGGAGTCAAACCAAATCCAGACAAAGTTGAAGCCATCAAAAGATATCCCACTCCAAAATCAACGAAAGAAATAAAAGGATTTTTAGGACTCTTAGGATATTATCGTAAATTCATTAACAACTTCGCCCATCTAACAAAGCCTCTCACTAAATGTCTGAAAAGAAACGCTAAAATCGATATAAATAACCCGGAATATGTTAAATGTTTCGAAACCTGTAAAAACATCCTGACCAATGAACCAATTCTTCAATATCCTGATTTTGAAAAACCGTTCAATTTGACCACCGACGCAAGCAACGTAGCGATAGGCGCAATTTTGAGTCAATATAAAAACGATGCTGACCTACCTTGTGCTTACGCAAGCCGAACTCTTAATGAGACCGAAGTGAACTATTCAACCATTGAAAAAGAACTCCTAGCAATCGTCTGGGCAACAAAATACTTTCGCCCCTATCTCTATGGCAGAAAGTTCAAAATATTCACAGACCATAAACCACTACAATGGTTATTTTCCATGAAGGAACCCAATTCGAAATTATTAAGGTGGAGATTGAAATTAGAGGAATACGATTACGAGATATCTTATAAAAAAGGAAAAACTAACCAGAATGCGGACGCCTTATCAAGAATTCATTTGAATAATAACAATACTACTAAAGCACCTGGAATTTTAAGCGACGTCGATGCTATAATCAATGAGGCTATTGAGGGAGTGATAAATATTGGACCTATCAACGAAGAAACACAATCCATGATCGCCAACGTAGATGACAACGAGACTCAATTTTTAGGATTCGACATTGAACGGAATGACAACCCACAATTTCAACCAACAGAGTTAGACGACATAGAAATCCAGTTTCTTGGATTTGACAACGGAGAGAACGACACCAACATACAACCTCAAGGGAACGACATCAACCTGCAACCTCAACAACCGGCATTGGAGGAGAACGAGCCCGAAGAGGAAGAAGAGTTCATAGAAAATAATTCACACACACAACACTCCAATTATGAAGACAATACTTCAGTAGAAATACCTGTGTCAGAAGATCCAGTTAATTTTGCCAAAAACCAAATCATATTGAAACTTGTGAAGAATAATCCAAAGAAAGTTACTATTATCAAACTATTTGATAATAAAATGAGGATGATAGTAGAAATATCAGAAAATAATTTCGATAAAAACGTGATTGAATTTGTTAAAGAATACCTAGTACCAAATGTTCGATACAATTTGTACTTCGAAAATGAATTCTATGAACAATTTGCCTCAGTAATTGCTAAAAATTTCAAATTCTCAAAACTCGTACTCGTAAGGTGCAAGGTAAAACTACTCGACGTAACCCATGAAGAGGATAAAATTGAAACTATAGATAATTATCATGTATGAAAAACTAATCACCGAGGTATACAGGAAACGTATGATCAAATTAAAAGAAAATACTATTGGCCCAACATGAAAAACTACATCCAAAATTTTATTAATAAGTGCGAAGTATGTCTTAAAACAAAATACGAAAGGAATCCACTCAATTTAGAAATGAACTTGACTCCAACAGCTGTGAGGCCTCTTCAAATAATTCACATGGATAGTATAACATTAGAGAAAAATAAATTTCTCACTATCATTGACAGCTTTTCACGTTACGCACAATGCTATCCGGTATCCAGTTGCAACAGTATCGAAATAGCCGACAAACTGCTGAGTTTCTTTTCTCACCATGGTATTCCACAGACAATAGTTGCCGACAATGGATGCGAATTCAATAATGGACTTGTAAAGGAATTTACTGAATTGCATAAAATCAAAGTACATTGGATAAGCACTCAACATCCACCATCAAACGGCCTAGCCGAACGTTTTCATTCAACTCTAATAGAACACATACGAATATTCAACAATCGAGAGGAGTTCAAAACAGAAACAATCGAAAGCAAGGTCAAATACGCCATAATCGCCTATAACAATAGCATTCACTCAGTGACGAAGTTGACACCTCTAGAAATTTTATATGGACACATAGATTCGAATCCCATTATTGAAATAGATATACAAAAGAAATTTATTAACGACTATGTCAGTAATCACAAGGAAAAAACCAAACAATTATTCGACCACGTACGAGACATCAATCAAAGTAGAAAAGAACACGTCATCAACGAGAGAAACAAAAATCGAGAGGAATTACCGGACATTCCAAAAGAAGTCTACGTGAAAAATCTACAAAAACAAAGTAAAACGAAAAACAAATTCAACAAGGAAACTCTTCAATCCGTAAATAAAGAATTAAAAACAGCCAAAATCAACCCCAGACACCATAATACTAAAGAGAAAATTCACCTTTCGAAGATTAAGCGACCCAGAAAAATCAAAGAAAAGAAAAAGAAAAATCAAGATGAGGATGAAACCAGACAACCAAATAATTCTGATTCCAACCCTGTTCCAGGTCCCTCTACTTCCTGCTGAGAGTATCATCAGGAGCCGAACAATTGAGGAATATAACGAACAATTTAGGAATAATTTCAGTAGATCTAGGCTCTGCAAAGTTAGAAGTTGCAAGACACACTTTTATACATTATTACGAATTAGAAAGTATTTTTGATCATGTAAATAATTTGAATTCATATTACGACAAAGTGTCGGAAAATGTTAAGAATACAATTCCTGTAACGGCACACGTAGATTTAGTAACAGATAATGGTAGTAAAGCTAGGGATATAGTGAACTATTTAAAGCTAATAAATCATACAAAGAATGTTGTAGAAGATAAGTTGGATATAATCAATTTAGATAATAATAGAAGATCGAGAAGAGGACTTATAAATGGACTCGGAAATGCGATAAAATTTGTAACAGGAAACTTAGATTCAGACGATGGCGAAAAATATGATAAATTATTCGAACATTTAAAGAAAAATCAAAATAATATCATAAATCAAATAGAATCTCAATACTCATTCAACTCAGAAATGATCTATGAATTCAACCAGACCTTGAAAACTGTTAACTTCAATTTTAATGAATTGAAAAAGAAAGTCCTGATTGTTAACGAGAAACTTAGTGATTATATAGAATTAGAAAAATATAGGGATGTACTGAACCATTTGAATATCCTTTATAATATTGTGTTAAGCTTGATTCAAGATATTGAAAATTCTCTAATATTCTGTAAATTAAAAGTCCTACATCCAAGTATCATATCAACAAAAGAATTGTACCAACAGATTAAGAAAATTTCAATTTATTACAATAAACAATTACCTTTAGAACCAGAATTGAAAAATATGTGGGAATTTGAAAACTTAATAGATGTAAACTGTAAATTAACTTCTAAAGAAATAGTATACTTTTTGGAACTACCAATTGTTGATGAATCTAACTTTAATTTATACAAATTGCTTTCAATACCAAATGTTTTAGATAATAAATACGTAACCATTATACCTAAAGTTAGATATATGCTGAAAACAAATAAGTATCATGAAAATGAAGTGTCAGTTGAAGGACTTATCAATGAATGTGGTAAAAAGACCAGTTCAAGTTATATCTGCTCTACAGAACAATTGTATCATGATAAGTTAAATTGTGAAAAAGAAATTGTTAAAATGGGTACTACTTCAAACTGCAAATATACTGAAGTAATAGTATCAAATAGTATTGTTGAATGGACTCCAGAGCTAGACAGTTACCTATGTATTTTTCCAAATGAAGAAACCATAAGGTTTGAAAAGCCATATGAAACTGTTACGAAATCGATAAAAGGAGTATATTTAATTACGAATGACAATAATTCAATTTATTATAACAACAAATTACTTAATCATGTATCAAAATCAAAATATAAGACAAAATTAATTAACTTGGATACTGTGCTTACAAAATTAGAAAAATTTCAAGAACCAGAATTCAAAATAAGTTTAGAACAATTGAATTTCAAACCGATAGATGTTAACAAATACACACCCATAATGGAAGAAGATATTGTAACTACTTCAATTAGCATTTGGACTATTATTATCTATGTTATTATTATCATTTCAATATCAATTTTATTATTGTATTCTTATTTTAAGAAAAAAGAAACATCTAACATTAACATAGTTAACAACACTACTACCCCCGAAGTTTTATTTAGGGATGGAGGAGTTATGTAGCACCTTCTACCCCATTATTGTTAACTAAGCATAATAGAGATATTAGCATCATTGTAATAATTATTCAGTTCTACTCCAGCGCGCATAGCGGATAGTCCTCATTTCTTGTTAACCAAATAAAAGTTTTTTTAAAAAGACTTTTGTGTATTTAATAAAGTTAACTTATATATATCTTGATGACGTTATACGATGCTGGGTGAGTCAAGCCCCTCCTGGAATATGTTTAGATCTGACAAGACATTTAAAGATTTTGATGTTTGCAGATGATCTTGTTATTCTGCAGAACTCTGAAGACGACTTGCAGAAGGCAATGTACGTTCTGAATAATATTTCAGAAAATTATAATTTGAGAATATCCAAAAGCAAAACCAAAACAATGGCCTTCTGTGGCAAATCACCTGTCAGAACTAAAATTGTGCTGGATAACGCTATACTTGAACAAGTGTCTCACTTCAAATACTTGAGTGTTGAGATCACATATGCACATGATAACGATGTGGATCTGAAACTTAATAAATTTCTACACATATGTGGTATAATTAAACGCCAATTGAAAAACAGGACAAGGAAGGAGACGCAACTGAAATTTTATAAAGTGATGGTGGTACCAACATTATTATATGGAGCGGAAACTTGGGTGAGCAAGAAGAAAACATTAAGCAGAGTTCAAGCAGAAGAGATGCGTTTTCTTCGAAGTGTGAAATGTTGCACAAGATTGGACAGATTCCGAAATGATGATGTTAGAAATGAGTTGGGCATATCATCATTGGCTGCTCGGCTTGAAATGAACAGATTAAACTGGAAAAATCATGTCGAACGGATGCCAGATAATAGAATTGCAAAAGCTGTCATAAAATATAGACCTCATGGTAGAAGAGATATTGGTAGACCTCTAAAATGATGGTAGTTATATCCTTTGAAACCGGAACAGGTGTGTACGCCTAATCCTGGAAAGAATAAGAAGAAGAAGACCAACCTAATATAAACTAATAGCAGCTGGGGCCACCACCAAAAAAATCTTCTAATGGATTATAGGCACTGTCACTACATGTTATGATGGTAATCTATATATATAAAAATGAATGTCTGTCTGTATGTATGTATGTTCCCTATAGACTTCAAAACCACTTGACAGATTAGCATGAAACTTTATTTTGGGAATATGTTGTGTGAATATTGGGGATGGTTTCTGACCATAAATTTTAATAGAAGAGCTAATAATTACTATCAATTAATCCATTTTATAGACCTAACCTAATGAACTTGCCGGCCAAACAGCTTAAAGGAACAGCTGATAGAACAACAGTTTTTAATCATATGGCAGGCCCCTTAGCGGCGTTATTAACGCTGTCTTTGAACAGCGAAAGACTTTGCACTCTGCATGTAGGCTACCGTGCAGTTGGAGCCTTACAATATGTAGGAAACATACGACTGGGTATGATGAAATGTAATTATTCCAGGTTGATGACATCTGTTAACCGATGAAGTGCTAGCTAGAAATGCAGCCTCAGCGGGAGGTGGCGAATAATAAAATAAAAAAACTAGCTTCTACCCTTATAGTTGTAGGAGGTTTAAATTTGAAATGTTTCTTCTTTTAGAGGTGGTGATTAAGAAAACAACGAAGCCTCTATGATCAGCTGGAAGAGCCCTAGGACTAACTTCTTTCCTAATTTGAAATGTAACCTCAGTGGGAGGTGGCGAATAATAAAATCAAGGATAATTTTTATGAGAACGCAGCAACGCGCGTCGGGGCAGCTCTAGTAATAAATAATTATCGTTATTATTTATTTTTACACAGACTTATGTCCAGATGGAGAATATATATTCTCATTATTAAATTGTATTATTAAACATGTACCTATTATATATCATGTCTTTTTGGAAAAAACTGTTATTTAAAAAAAAAGCATCATTAATAACTGGGAAAATGTAGTCAACTTATTTTTTTATCATTTTGAAACATTTTATTTCAATATAATTATGTGAACGGTATTATTAGTATTATAACACTATAATGAAATCTTTCCTTGATGGAAAATCACATTGAATAAGGTTAGTTAATTTAATTCATTCAGATATATCAAAATAAAAACAATCGTAGATTTTCTTTTTACTTAAAAAAAATTAAATATTCGCTTCTAAAACAATATTTTTCTTAATTTAATCGGTTTAGATTTTGAACTCGATAGTTTTAAAAATCTTTTATTCTATCAAATATTGATTATAAAATTATCTTCTGATGGTGTGGAAAATAGTACCCTATTCGAGAACGACAGCACAAGTGTTCGGGTATTTTTTGTTTCAGGACTATGATGAAGACAAATATTTGCTAGCAGCAACAATAAAAACATCCTTTCAAGAAACATTTGATTCGAAGACCTGGAAAACTATTGATTCTTCAAAATTACAGCATTGTCAGGTTGTTCCTTTCATGGATGAAACCGGTTTACCAAAAATTGAAGTGAGTCGAGTAGTTTTTCAAGTATTATGTAAAGCGTGAATAACGCAATATTAATTATTAATGTAATGATATTGCTATAGTTATTCTATATAAGCTCCACTGCAGTTACCAATCTGAATAAATGTATGGGTGGTTATGATTTGGATGTTTTATTCCATTTTATATTGGAAATTAGAACTGTTCAAGCTTATCAGGACTAGGCTGATCGTACATTATAGTAATAACAGAGAATTACAAGTCAACTCATTATTGTCAGTTCGCAGAAACACTTAATCTGTTGTCCCACTATGCAAGATGAATAAGAGTGGCAGAGTAGCAGACAGCATGTGAGTGGGAGAGTGAGCACAGAGAGATGCGCAAAAACCTGTAGTCACCACCAACAATGCGATTGGAAATAAATAGGGAATTATTATTATTTTTTAAATTCATATACCGGTAGTTTGAAAAGTTTGGGAACGGCCTAATATCTCTGAATGTATGGGTCTTCAACATGTATAATCACCTGCCTTCATATGATCCAGCTAGATATTTGAAATTCGATTTACCGCATTACAAGATCAGGCTGTTCAGCCAACTTCGGACTTCCTTACAGCATAAATCTGTTTTCTATTTGAAAAATATAAGGTACGAGGTTGACCATGAGCAATTTTGCATATTCTGTGGTAAACAAGACGTGTATGAAACCCTACAGCATTTATTTTTTGAATGCCATTTATACCAGTCCTTCAGGCAAAGATACTTGGAGAATCCATTTGAGGTTTTCACGGATATACTCAATTTAAGAAACGAAATAGATTTATCTGACGTTTACTTTTTTCTGTCTAAAAGTGTAAGACTGGGTCTTTTGTATTGTTTGATTATTGAATTTTGAAAATTTGCAACAGTAATACGATCACGATGACGCGATTATTGACGAGATATGTTGTCATTAGAAGTGAAAAAGACTATTTCTTTATTAGCATTATTATTATAAGTCTGAGAATATGAACTATTGAAAGTGAAAAGTCTACTATACAAATAATTTTTATTTGGACATTTTTACTTTTTGTTATTCTTTAAAATTTAATATCTATTTGCACTATCCTGTAATAATACTTTGTATTCAATACAGTATAAATAAATAAATGTATGGGTCTTATGAGATAGAAACAAACGCAGTTGCTCATATCGAAAAAGGAACTAATTTTTGGTGAATTTGAAATTTTTGTCCGCCATCTTGAAATAAATTATTGTTGTGATTCTCTATTTTCATGATATACAGTGTAACTATCCATACATGACCTTTTTGAGTCGCGGCGGACGCGTTTCGAACTATATAGTTGTTTCTCGGTGTTTTGTTGCAGACTGACTGTTTCTCTAGTATGTAAGGTTTATGTTGGTGATAGGGAGTTAGTGGGAGAAGTGGATGTGGTGGGGGAAGTAGGTGTGGTGGAGATGTTTACTGGGAGGGGGGGGGGGGGGGATTGTGATGATGTTGAAGAGGTATGAGATTTGAAATAGAGTTGGCCATGAGTAAGGATGTGAAATGAATTTCGAATTGTTCTAAAATGTTGAGTTTTTGACTTTTGGGGTTAATGCGAAGGAGATGGACGTTTGATTGATGCTGGGGAATGAATGATTCTTAGTGAGTAAATGTTCGGTGTTAATCGATTTTGTGTGTGGTTGGGTGAGGGCTTTTATGCGATTTTTCACTAACAAAGAACACATAAAAGCTCTCACCCAATCACACATAAGCGTTAGTTGTAACTCACGGCGTTAGTTGCAATCAGTATTTTCAATTCACATTATTAAAAAGAACCATTAAAATTCTAAATTAATTATTAGTATTATGTGTTGCGTTCTGTCTTCAATATTCTGACACAGCACTTCGCGGCGGCTGGAAGATGGAGGACAAAAACTGCCAAATTCACCAAAAAGGAATTTTCTTACGCATATACCGCGTTTATTTCTTTCACATAAGACCCGTACCCGGTACATTCAGAGATTTTAGGCCGTTCCCATACGTTTCAAACACCCGGTATAAGTTTCAAACCTGAAAAGAAGAATAATTATTGATGCTCATTTTACAAATGTGGGTATTCCATAAATTATAATGACATTCATTTATTTTTATTTCTCTATCACTCTACAGTTCCACAGCTGCTGTACATTCAAGTTACTGGATGGCGATGGACTACTTACTCCTGGCAATTTGAGAATTGGAGTTCTGGCGTATAATTCAAAATATTATGCATTTTCTTCTTGCTGGGCTGCCTATCACTTCGACAAAAACCCTGAAATGTAAATAGTAACTTTTATATTAAAATTGAATACTGTATTGTATATTTTGTACAGAGTAAACGAGAAAAATAAAGGTAAGCTATACGATTTGTTATAATATCTTCTTAGTTGCTATCTAGCTGAAATAGCGCTTGAAGATTCTCACAGTTTCTTCTCAAGAAACACTCCTGGTTCAAGTTTGGGGAAGTGATAGCCGCGAGCCGTAGCAGGTATCTGTTCAATCAGATAGAGATAAGCTGCGTTCTCGTAGGACCTGTTTGTAACGGTGACCGATTACATTGGCCAGCAAGAAATACACTGTTCTCTGCTGTAAAATCACTTCTCGGTGGTTCGGAACCCTCCTAAAACTGTAGGTCCAGCTCATCAATCACCATCATCCAACTCATTACCCACGCACAGGTCTAAGACCTATGTGGGCTTCATCCTCAAAAAAAAAAGTTTAATCCAGTTTTATTAAGGATCATAATTTGTGAGACAGAGTGGGTAGATAATACTCCATAGTCTTAAAACACACTCATACAGATTTCTTAAATTCCATTTCATTCTGTGAAATAGGGAGCATTTTGTACTTATACTCGCACATTAATTTTCATTTTATAGAATAACTATACATTGTTCCAAAAATGGACGATTTCTTTCAAACTTCACGATGTAAAATAATCTCTTGGAATCTCATTACTTAATATATCATTAGCTCTACCGATAGGACCACTGTTCATATTTCCAACATAATGAAATGCAGGTATCTGTTCAATCAGATAGTGATGAGCTGCGTTCTCGTGGGTCCTTTTTGTAACGGCGACCGATTAGATTGGCCAGCAAAAAAGACACTGTTCTCTGCTGTAAGATCATTTCCCGGTGGTTCGAACCCACCTAAAACTGTAGGTCCAACTCATCAATCACCATCATCCATCTCATTACCCACGCATAGGTCTCAGACCTATGTGGGCTTCATATCTTCCAAAAAAAAGATAAAAAATAGCATAGACTATTCTACATCTATGTAACATTGTTTTCAAGCACTCGCATGCAAAATCTGTGAATTTACTTGAATAAAATAATCTAATCTTAACCAGACTCAATATTCAGTAAAGAATATTGCAAACACTGCAACTCTAGAACAAAAAAATCCAGTCTCACAAATAATCATCCAAAATTTGGGACTAATAATATGGAGGTAATTACTTATTTATAGCTTCTGCTAACTTTACTCTAAAATAAATCAAAAGATTGACTGTCGCAATGAAAAATTATAAATAAAAACGGTTTGAACAAATAATTTCGATATAGCCTACAGGCCAATTCTCATATCTGTATGAATATCTATGGAGACTTAATATCAATGTTTATTGAACGGTGTACTATTGTGTTTCTTATCATTTTACAGGTTTCTCTCTGATTTAAGAGAAGTTATCTGTAGACATCCCGAGATGATTCCATTATTTGGCCTGCAAATCGCTAAAATTAGAAGAATAAAGAGAAAAATGTGAGTTTCCCATCATATAAGAGGTATCTTATTTGAATTTGTGATACTTCTGTAGACTATTATGCTCTGGAATAGATTATTTGTATGGAAAATTCTGAAATTTTGTATTGAATTGTTCACTCAATTGATTGGTTTGGCCAGTTAATATCAGTGTTTCATGAAGAATTTGTCAATGAATTATTTATTAACACAATAAACTCTCTTATATGTCTCCAATAAGTTATATAATAATTATTCAATTATTATATATAATTATTCAATTATTATATATAATTATTAATAATTGTTATTATCTACTTAGCAACAGTTTTTCAACACTATTAATTTCCTTATATAAATATGTTTGTATGTATGTCAGTATGTATAGACTTTTGGTTTTTATTCTACTCAGCGAAAGATCTGGATTTGAGGTACCAGTAGCTGGTTCCCTAGACAAGTCACAGTCACTCTCCTGAAAAACAATCCGCCAAGTTAATAGTTTAGGAATTAATATTAGTATAATTTTATTTCGTAATGTTGAGCATTCAATTAGCCACAAGTACTGGGAGCAATAGAGAACTCTATTTTTGAATAAAGCTGAAGCTTAAAAAAAGTATTTCAACATTTTCAAGAGCTATTTTCTTCGTATAACATGAAAAAGTTACCTTTGTCCTTCCCTCGTTATGTATTACCTATATTAAATACTTGATAGTAAATCTGGCACCTGGATCTACTGAACAAAAATAAACTAAATTTGATTTACTTATTTGTTTAATGTGTGACAGTCATTGTAGTGTAATCGGTTAAGGCGTTATCTCTGACAATTCTCTGGCTGACTGCCTTTCCTGCGATCTCAGGTTTGATTCTCGTTGTTCAGCCTGGCATATTCAGTGTCATAATAAACCTAATTAAACATGCACAAGTCTCAGACTGTCAGAATGACAGTTAATTTATATGACGATTATTTTTAGAAAAAAGCTTCTCTCTATTGAATATTCTGTTTTTCATCCAGTCGGCTCAGAGTTTTTGTGCAGCCTGCTGATTTTATTCAAAACATCAATTTTATGCTAAAATCTGACTTCTTTGAACCAATTCATTTGAAATTGCAGTTTGTCTGTACAACCTGAAGAAACGGAAGACTTTGAAATGCAAACAGTTTCGGTTGAAAGTTACTACGATAAGGATTACACATGGAACGTTTGGGACTTGAAACGAAAAGCTATCCACTTGGTAACTATATTACCTTTCATGCACAAAATATAAACTGAATTTTATAGGCTGTTTGTCAAAGAACGAGCTGAAATGTCAGTATTTTAAAATCACATTAATAGAGCGCAAAAGTGCATGTGGTTAGAATAAAACTCTTTAGTTTATAGTAATGTTCTGTATTGTCTGAACAAGAACGGAAAAGACGGAGACAAGTGCTGCGAGATTATCATCAAAGATTAAAAATTTCTAAATTGTTAAATCGCGGTCCCAAGTGACCACTCACAAAAATAATAATAATAATAATAATGTTCTGTATTGTAATTTTATTAGCACCGCAGTTGTTTAGGGCGTTATCATTTGAAATTGTCTCAAATACAGTTCAGCCTGGCTTATTTTGTATAATCAGATCATCACTCACCTCATTATCCACATACAAGCCTCAGACTTATGTGAGTATCATCAGCAAAAAAGCGACTTTACTGTTTCAGTTTTATATAAACACATTTCAAAGAAAAATATTATTTTATCGATTATATTCAATATTCTGGGTGTACTGCAATGACAGTAGAAATATTAACAGAAATTGAAAATGAAAAATATTGGATGGGAAAATAGATTTGTTTGAATGCCTTTATTAGAAGACACATTGTTAAAAAATTGATGTAGAGCACTCTCAGTTTCACATTTCGTTAGAAAAATACCGAAATTTTTATTCTTTTTCCAGACAAATATAACAAAAATGCAAACTCATTCCACACAAACAGGAGCTAGTAATAATAAAACTTCTATTGGAGTGCAGACATATGCAATGAAAGATGCTTCGACGCAAACTCGTAAAGACAACTCTACTACGATGCCGAAAATGTTCAATTTCAGGTTTTTCTTGAACGGAGATGAAGAGTATGATCAGAATATCATTAAAATAACTTCAAGAGTCATCAGTAAATAGAATGCGCCGGAGTGATGAAAAGTGATAACGTTCGTTAATAAACGTTTTTGCGAAAATTTTGGAGTGTTATATAATAGGTATAACAAATTCTAACCATGTATGAATAATTGTTTCATTTAATTTCAATTAATCACTGTATTGAGTAAGAATTATAACAAGCGGAGTGAACAGTGAAGGACTGTGTTCACAAGTACCCAGTTTATATTATACCTCTCATTTGGCTTTAATCTTAAGATTAGATCACATAGTGTTGATCTAGAGCAATACACATTTTGTTGTCTTAGTGCAGTGGATTTTTAGGCAAACTCTAATGATGGGCTTCCGACCCGAAAAAATGTTTGCCCCATGTAAGAGAAATTCTCGATAAATTTTGAAATAATTGTTAGGAGGCATGTCAATCGAAAAATCAACTGTAATTTTCATAAAACAGTAACGTGCAGTAGCAGAATTTCCATTTTGCCAGCTATGTCCAACAATATTTGCTCTTTGCAGATGTAATTTTTTGAATAAAATCTAGTGGTAATAACAGTTATAACCTAACATAGTGAGCGAGTTCCAGTGTAGAAAGAATCAGTATCTGACTTTATATATACTATAGCATGATTTATTAATTTCAAATTCCTTAAAGTGCTATTAATTATACGGAATACTTCCGCAATGGCGGATATTGACACCTGCATTAATAGCTGATGGAAATCGATGAACGCTACTGTGCAAAAATATCAGTCATCGCCGGGATTCGAACCGCGGACCTCCCAATCACCAGTCGGGTACCTTAACCTAGTCTAGTGGTTAAATCACAGTTTATCAATCTGACAAATATTTTGATTTGGACATGATTTATTAAGTTCGAATTCCTCAAAGTGTTATTAATTAGGGGAAAGTTGCCTTGATTTTAGAACTATTTCATTTTGATGTTTAGAGCTTGAATACTGCTAGCTGTCAACTTCAAAGTTATTCTATAGTTGAAAACACTAATTTCTATCTACTTTAAGGGTTCTATTTTTCCAATTGCTTTTCTCTCTTTCTTTATGGAGACCTTCAGACTGAATTTCTCCATTTTTTTCTTCAATGATTTCCTTTTTCTTTGGTCAACTTCAGTTCTTTAGCCAGCTCCAGTTGGTTCTTGAAGGGGGTACTTGTCAAAATTGCATGTTTTTTGTATTCCCTGGGCCTTCTTAGATTTTGACTGTGGCCTTAGTATGGGAGAGAGTGATTTAATTAAAACTGAAAGCTTTTCAGCACTAGAACTATTACTAACACCATTGCCATTTAAAATTTTAGTCAGATTGAGTTCAAAAGTGGATCATCTAAGTCATCATTGCTAAGTCAGTATCATTCTCAGGTTTTGTTTTTTCACTTGACAGATTCAGATGACAAACATTGTCAGGCTCAGAAGTCGGAATTTGGTTTAGATTTTCAGCTTCAGCAAATGCACAATCTTGTAATACTGTATGGTCAATGGGCCAAACTCCACTCACTCGAAATCTATTCATTGTATTTTCTATTGTTGCTGCTTTTCCCTAAGCCTTTGCACATAACCCAGTCATTTGGTTCTATGAAACACACAGTCCAGGATTTGATCTCAGCAACTTCTGTATAGCTTGATTGTAGTTATACTTTTGAGTGGTTTGAAGAAGGTTCTATCAAGGGGTTGCCCAGGTAGTTGCAACATTATTACACCATGTTTTCTGGCCATTTCGATAGCTTCCAGATTTTTTGAATGTGTAGTGTGGCTGTCAAGAACAAAGACCCATTTTTTTATTGGTTGGTTTCACTGTGTTGATGAAATTCTTAAGCCACTTTACAAACAGGCTACTTGTTATGTACCCTGATTCAGAAATTTCAACTAAACTTCCAGGTGGAGCACCCACTTTGAGCTCATCAATCATTTGCATGCGTTCAAATATTAGCATTGTTTATATATAGTTTCCAGATGCACTAGTGCAAGCTAAAAACATAGTGTTCACTCCATGCTCACCACTCAAAACTGAACCAATTTGGTTTTTCCAGTTCTGACCAAGGACTTTTTGACATTTATTTTGGGGACAGCACTTGGTCCTGATTCATCAACATGATAGATACAGGTGGTATCAATCTTATTTTCATCCACAAGTTTCTTGAGGATGTCAAAAACCAATAAACATTTTCTCTATTGAATCCCTCGACCCATGACATAGACATAGCCTGTGACTCTCTTAAACTAATTTCACAATGCATAGAACAATTTTTTCCAGCTAATTGGGTATCTTTGTTAAAATTGTGGGGTAAGTTGTACTTTCCAGAAATCTGAAATGCTAATAATTTTCTCACATCAGATATTGTCAGCCCACACATTAAGCTCTCAAGTAGTAAAATATGGTCAACTAATGCTTTCTCTACTTCTAGTGGTGAAAAAAAAATGTACATTGCTTCCCAATGATCTTGACTTCTCCATTAGCAGTAGTATAAACTAGCTCTTTCAGATGTTGGTTGAAAGTTGGTTTAGGGATATCATACTGGTGGCAGCAATCATCATTGAATCCCATATCCCCATTACGGAAAGCACTAAGTGAATGATGCATACATAGATATATCGTCTTTGGTCCATGCTCCATATTTCCTTTTTGCCATCTAAAATACACATTATCAGTGCAAATTAGATTTCAAGGGCAATTAAAGGTAAATAGTTATCTTTTAATGCTTATCTTGGTTGATAAGCTTAACAAGCACAGTACGGTATGAACAAGGAGACCTCTAAATGCCGGTACAATGAAGGAAACTCAAAGTGGTAGGCCTAGGGTAAAGGCAACTTGTCATAATAGTGAATAGTTTACAACTCCTACCTATAACTTGAATAAAACTACATTTGAAATAGGCTGCTCTATCATTAGCTGCACATTATTAGATACGTGGATTCTTACCTTGGAAAAATCTCTGGTCCTACACAATATTGTGAAATCTTACATGGGATTGTCCAGAAACACTCAAACGTGTAATCTTGGAAGGCTACTATGTAATGAGAAGTAACCACTGTCACCTCAAGAGTGTTACAGCGTTACTGCAAGTTGGAAATCTTATGGTGGTACGATGAAGGAGACGTTACGATCTCCACATCGGGCAACTTTTCCCTACATTATAGTAGGGATACTATACTATTAATTGCTGAAGACTGTCGCAATGGCGGATATTGACAACAGCATTAAATTTCTGATGGAAATTGATTTATGCTACGGAAATAAAATATCAGTCACTGCCGGGAATTGAGCCATAGACCTCCCAATTGCCGGTCGGGCAATTTAACCACTAGACTACGGTACGTTAAGGCGCCCGACCGGCAACTGGGAGGTCCGTGGTTCGATTTCCGATGGTGACTGATTTTTTTTCTACAGTAGCATTCATTGATTTCCATCAGTTATTTAATGCTGTTGTCAGCAATATTCACCATTGCGGAAGTCTTCAGAATAATATTAATAGCACTTTGAGGAATTCGAATTAATAAATCCTGTTCAAAATATTTGTCAGTTCGATAAACTGTCAGTTCAAGCACCCCTCCCCCCCCCCGTAAACCAATTTCTATACAAAGATTCAAATAAAATACTTACTTTTAAATCTCGAATTTGAAGTAAATAGAAAGTTGAGTGATTCTCAACTTCAATTAAAAATTAAAAATATATTCTTTTATCTGATTCACGAATTCAGTATTGTCAAAATGAAGACTTGCTATCCTTATTAATTGCAAGTTAGCTGCCAATGACACCATCTAAGAAAACAGACTGAATGGAATAGCAAGTTTAAATATCCATAGAGAAGTTGACCCGGAGCAGGTTATCAACGTGCTCTCAGCAAAAGATCCAGAAAATAGGATTTCGATTTGTGAAAACTCTTTCAAAGCCTTCACGCCAATCTTCACAATGCAACAATGTGAATAATTTTTAGTATATGCATGCATGAAATTTATAATTCATACAATTCAACATTTATTAATCAAGCGATTTTTTTTAATTTTATTTATCAGTTCTATTATTAAGACCTTGCCGAAGAACACGAATAGCTTAGTTTTGAGGGGATTATTTTTAAAGGATTCTTGAGGGAATAGGACTCAAATAGACTATTTTATAATGGACTGCCTGACTGCAGCTACCCTTGTAGCACTCTGCATTAACTACAAGTACTAATACTATTGCGAGGTGGAACTACCCGTAATGGTCTCCCCACCAATAAAAGCCTCACGCTTATTATTATGTTTTACTATTAATTTGAACTATGTTAGGAAACAGGTCCGATGATTCCCTTTCTCTGGGGGGAAAACTCACTGACAACTCTAATAGTTTTTACTATCAGCCCCCCCCCCCCACAGGTCATTTCTGGGTGCGCCACTGGTTCCTTCAAAACCAACTTTTTGTATATACTCGAACAGGATAGAAAATAAATCTACGACCACTCTTGTGAAACTTCTCACATGCTTCAATGCATGAAATGGTCTACTTGTAAGTTGGTGAATTGTTTTGAGTAGTTGGTTAATGGTAGTAATTGGAACCTGCTGTAATTCTGCAATAGTCTACAGTATTGTGATTTGATATCATATTGCTCTGTTATAAACGGTATACAGCAGTTCCATTCATAGAACATCAGGTCGAAAGAGGCTACGAATGTCAAATAAGTGAACACTAACCTTCAACTAGATTTTAACGCATAGGTGAAGGTTATTCGTATTACAAAACAAAGTGCTCAAGAATGCTCACAATCAAGTTCTACTCAGATAAGCGCACTGTGGAAGCAATAAGTGATCGAATCAATTCAAGTCTGCATGGATTGTTATCACCTATCATTGAGCTTGAAAAGGAATCTACAGTAGTAAAGGAATCTGCTACTCAGCACGGTCCAATTATTATCGGGACCAACTGATGGAAGCGACTAATTAAATCCGAGAAAGTGATCAATCGATCAAATTTCTCCTTCATCTTCTACTAATGTTATTTTAGATGCAACAAATTTATTAGTGATTAATTATTTTTGAATAAACCGAATTTGATTGTAAATGGTACATATAGAAACATCATTCCTGTTATTACAAATGATATAATTCATTGCTATAATAAATGTATTCATATTATAATAATTAATTGTAATAAAATCACTCAATCCATGTCGCTAATACAATTTCTAACTTTTCACAACATTTCATTTAGATTTCAATGTCATTGTATTGCTTTGTATGTTGAAAGTGTTCTGTAATTGTATTATGTTTCTATTCTCAGGTGTAGGATGATTACATTACATTATATATTTTTTGTTTTACTGTTACCATTAGCTAAAATTTATTGCTGCCATTTTTTAATCTTGTCTATTTACAAGAGCTTTGTTCTCCTACCCAAAAAAAAACAATACTGGCGAAGGCAAATTCAATATTTTAAATAAGCACATCACTCTCTCAAGTTATCAATTTGATATAGTTTCCTGGATTTCTTGTTCCATGGCGAAATGCGTTGTTAATATTAACTTTTTAAGTGAATTCAGCGACTTGCAGTCAAATTTTTATTAAGAATAAGTAGAATTTACTTACTCTGTAGGCCGAACGAATCAAGATTCGAAAACGTTCGGCCTACAGAGTAAGTAAATTCTACTTATGCTTAATAAAAGTTTGACTACAAGTTGTTGAATTCACTTAGAAAGTTAATTGATATTAGTATTCAACCGTAATAAATAGAATAGCCTGAAGTATCGATAAATTAAATAGGTAACCTCTTCATTCTTATTCGAAATTATAGAATACCAGAATTAATCGTTGGTTGTTTACTGCTAAATTCTTGTTAGCTGAATTTATCAATAAAATTATTTTGGAAGCATTTAATTTTTTCTCAAAGGCCTTGGAGCCGTCAATCAACCTGCTGCCTGCTCAACGGCTCATTTCATATACTAAACTTAAACTGATTTGGTCTGGCAGAAACTGTTTCGAAATTACAATGATTGTGTTAAATGACAGAATAGTGACCCCAGCCTATTGCCACTGTACCGTACCGTAATCTTTCTGATATTAGAAGGCAGCCTATAAGGTATAACCTAGAAGAGTTTTTGATTGTATAATCTGTTTTGAAAGAATGTGTATTTGCTAGCTTAGGAAAGGGCAAATGCTGATGCCATAACAGTGTTCACAAAGTTTTTAACAAGAGCTTGTATTCTTTATTTAGTGCTAGGAAAACGCAGGTCTTTCGTGAACTGTGAACATTACCGTTTAAAATATTTCCAAAGAAATATCACACAAATATTACAAAATATTTGGAATATTTTAAAAAGAATTTTCAAAACATTTTCGACAAAATTATTTTGTTGAATATCAACAAAATAAATATCTTGTTGATATCTAAATATCAACAAGATATTGATATTTATTTTTAGAAAGATAAAAGGCTAAAACCATTTTAGGGCACATTTGTATTCAGAAAAACGTTTCTTCAGCTTATATTCTCCTATAACTAATGCTCTCTGTGAGAAATTTCTAATTTTGAACGTAGGCTAATTCACTATTTTTATCCAGATTTTTTTCATTCTTTATTATTGGATATATTATAGGCCATATATGAAAAGTCAGAAATGAATTAACAACAGATCAAAAATTCAATAATTTTTTATTATAAATAATATTGCTGCTCTAATTAATATTGCTATATCTATTACTAAACTCTCAACTACGATTAATTTCTACCTTTATTTTATTTTGCTGTATCTCTTCAGATGTCAAGCGAAATAAACATGAACAATTTTCATCCCAGCTCTAAAATAATAAAAACAATTGTTGAGCACAACATAAATTTTCGTTCTACTTCCCTATAGCAAACGTTGATTTATTGATATTCAGTTTTGAAATTTGGTAAAATTAGTGAAGTCAATGGGGTTTTCATGGCACAGTAAAACATTTTTATCAATACCGGTACTATTAAACTAAGATATAAATGAATATATTATATATTCAGTAGAGTTGGATTGTGGTGGTTTGGCCAGGGCGGTATAGAGTTAAATCGTCCTCGTGTAGCGCGTTGGTGACTGGTTTCAAAGGGAATTGAATTTATAGACTGCTATCATCCTTGTGAGGGAGATTAATTCCAGCGACAAGACCTAACATAATATGTGCATAACGTTCATTCTGTCCAAAGGGAGTGCTAGCAGCCATTCAATGCATGCACCGTGACGGTAACCAACATGGTGCTCCAGACTAGACTAGATCTTGGTAATTGGATAGCACATATCAGTTAGAAAAGAATTGAAACATTTTCCGACACTACACTATTCGTGTGTTAAGTTGATCCTTCTTTTTTAGGCCTTCAACTGCTCTAATGCAATCCACCACTCCTCCACCACCTACTTCAGCTCCTTTTCCTCCCCCTCCCCCTAACTTCTCCTTCGCATCCTCCTCCATCTGCTAGGAGCAGCCTTGACTTTGGGCCCGAGCGAGTGCAAAGTGAAGAAAAATAGGATGCGATAGACGGAGTGGGCCGGGCCGACATTGACGATTATCCTGCACCTATAAATTGGTCTGCGATTCGCGCCTCTCTTACATTATTTCACCGATCGCTGTGCGCTCCTTCTTTTTGACTGTTTGTCGGTTTTTATTTCTTAGAAATCGTTTTTTGTGCGGAAAGGCACTGAGTTGGCTTTCCAATCACTCGTTATCGCCATGAATAGCAAGGTATGTTTTTCAAATTCTTTCAATGTTCAAATGTGTGATCGGAAGAGTTTCATATCCTGATTTATGAGTGATTTTTTGCTTTAAAAGCCTGTTAATTGGATTGTTTTTAGCCTGTTAATTAATGAATTTGTGCTTATTTTTCTCTATCAATAATTATTGTGAACTGGAATCCATCCAATCCAAGGAGATCTCTACTATATAGTTTCCAAATAAGTTCGATAAGATATAATTTTAATCTGATTGAGGTACGTTCATAACAATAATAGCCAAACAATAAGGAAATTATTATATTAATAGATTTATCCATCTATCTCTTTTGGCATAAGACTTGACATTAGCTCCAATTTTTTTGTGTATTCTATTGTGTTATGATTCCAGGGGTTTCGGTCCCTTGGCAGACCAATCACTTACTTCCTAGGCTTTTCACTTAAATCTGGAGATATTGATTTTTTGAAGGTTCTATTAATATATGCTCTTTTCACTTTGAAACAAATCATTTTGCAATCATGTTTAGGCTTCAAGAGGGTATATAGGGTAAGGGTAGAGGGGTTAACAAAAGTTATTCGTTATATAACTTCAAGTTTCGGTCAATAAAATCTTGATTGAGAATGCCAATTTCTATATGTCACTAGTTCATTTCAGATTTTACCTTTTCAAAAAATAAGGTTATCTTGATCTCACCAAAGATATCATTAGAGGGTGAACTCAAACCAATAATTTAATAAAAAAAAACAATAATTCATTAGTGAATGAACATTTGCATGAATTATTGCATTTTTGAGAACATTCCGAGAATGGGCTGTGTCTGTCCTCTGTCTGTTCGTTTATTGTTTATTGAAAGGTTACTGAGTTGAAGTATAATATGCTTTTGAGTATTTTTCGCTTGATGGTTTTTGAATTGGATAAATGATTCCTATCCTTATCATCTGGTTCATAGGTGGTCAAGTGATAACAACTGTTTTTGAGCATTACGTATTTTCAGGGCATTGGGCTCATGTTAATTTTAATCCATTACTACTATACCAGGGACCAGTCCAGTTCAAAACAAAATATGAAATAACCTGTAAAATCAACTACAAATCAACTTTTTTTATAATGAAAGCTTTGGTCAGTTTTCTTAATAACTACAAGTAGGCTACCGTATCTTCATTTCAGTTTCAATTTTTTTTAATTCAATTGTTTACTGCCACAACTTTACAACACAATAAATTAAAGTTACAAATCAACATAACGGAAATAAAAGAAACCTAACTAACCAGAAGTTTAGAAAAATAAAATTTTGGTTCAGGCACCACCAGCAAAAAAAAGTCTTAAACCACTGGTGGGAGTCGCAAAAATGACATTCAAGACAACAATTTTTTGTATTGGAAATTTAGCCATTCAACTTACAGAATTAAATAGTTAATGAACCAATCCTATTACTGTATAGACACAAATAACAAAAGAGAAGAAATTCTATTGAGAGAAAAACAAAACGAAAATACTTTCTGAAAGGAAATACATAAATAAAATAGACATACTAATATTAGCGTGCTCAATCAACAAAGAGAGAGTAAGGCATAAACCGCCAAAAATATATTACCACCATTCAGCTCCCAGAGAAAAGAAATATTTTTCCTTAATCCAAGTTTCTATTGCTTTCATATCAATTCTTTGTTGACTATCATATTTCATTTACCTTATTTCAAGTGGCCTGATATGACTTATGAAATGTTTTTTCACTGAATTAATAAGGAAAATTCCTGCCTTTCTTTAGTTTACTCATTTACAAGAGAATGATTCCAGTTTTTCCTTCCAGGCCGTATGTGTCTCGTGATCCACTATTTCAAAATATTGTTGAATTTCACAAAAAAATAAAAATGTAATGTTTTGACAAGTCTTGATGTTTATAACCTTGCTCATTGAAGCGGTTCAAATTCATACAGAATTGGCATGGAAAATTTGGACTAAAAATGGAATGTTGGATTTCATTTCTAAAGGTACTTGCTATATTTTCCATTACCTGATAAATGACTTCTTTATGTGATTGAAAGGTTTAACTTGGAAACCACTAACTTATAGATAGAAATTGAAAGTTGGTTCCAAATTGAAAATTGAAATTTTCTTTCATTTTTTATTCACGGATTTTCCAAAAATCTATATCTAAAGTTAGGAAAAGTGCTAAGTCCAAATATTAACACAATTCCAATTTTCAGTTTTTCCGAATCTGCGATCAAACTATGGATAGGGAAGTTAGATGAACCTTACTGATAGATAGGTGATAGGAGATAAAATCGTCTATAATTTGAAACCAATTTATTATTTCTACCTCGCATCAATTAAGTTAGATTTTTTCAAATATTGGCAAAATCACGAAAAAACGAAAATATCAAATTTTTTATTCAGATGTTACTGCTTAATGACACGTCATACCTGAAAATGTGTGATGAGAAATTAAAGAGCACAAGTTCTGTACAAGTTCTGTTCTCACACACATTTTGTACATTTTGACCCTGATTTTACTTTCTTATATCAAGTATACTTAATATCAAGTATTGAGCTATTAAACCATTTTCATGTTTTTGTAAATTCAGCGCATTTCCGCGTTTTTCAGTTTTCCAATTCCACAATCAAACTAAGGACTAGACAAGGAACTGAATCCGTATTTTGTGAATACAATCAATTATGATATTCAATAATTAATTTGAAACCCATTCTATTAGTTTAGCGGCTTTCAAGTTGGACCTTATTGCATTATAAACACTAGTCTTTTTGTAGCAAAAAAATTCAAATTTTGAGCCGAATTCCACATGTAATAATAATAATATAATTATATTTGAACCACCTCAATAAGCTGAGAAGAATGAGGAATAACTTGATCAGATTAGATCATTTGTTAACAAGCTAGGTGCCTCGAAAATAATGAAACATGATATGCCCATTTTTAGGCCCCCTTAAAAAGTTGTACCTATTATAGTGCGACAAAGTAGCGTTTATAATAGTCCATAGACTCAGAAACAGTATTTGAACAAAAAATCTTGGCTGCAAATAGTAAGATATTATTAAATAAATTTTGTAATTGAGATCCCACTTCAATTTTAGAATTTTTGGTATGCACGATCATTTTTGAGCAGCTGTTCCTCAAAAACTACCAAAGATTAATAGATAATAATAATAATATCGTAATAATAATATAATAGCATTTTTTATTCCACTTGATCAAAATACTGTACAATGAAAGAGAAAAAAGAATAAATATTCACATTGTACAAACTTACAAAATTAATTATTGACTACAAAACCACAAAATATCATTTTTAAATCAAAATTATACATTTCAATCAATACAAAGAAAAAAATAATAAATAAACAAAATAAATAAATTTCGGAAATAATTATTTCAACCAAGGTGTCCATATTAATTATTACAAATTATATAAAATATGTTGGGAAAATTATATTATTATAACGGAATACAATATACCATATATTAAATATTATGTAATATAAGGAACTACCTATATTATTCATCATATATTAATACAGTATTATTATATTATCTACAGAGTACAATCAGAGAAGAAAAATCTATATTATACTTTTTCATTGTTCTTAGCAATGAAAACAAGTGAAATAAATACTACTTGCAAGTGAAAATGAATATCACTTGAGTGCAAACAGGAGTCGAAGCAAAATATCAAATAACATGCACACACACACATACACACGCACAAGTTACAATATATTACTCAATTTCAGTACTCAGGAGGGAAAAAATATTCAATGAAAAAAAATTCCAAGAGCTAATAATATTGGCTATCACGCCCTAGCCTCAACCCATCACCGTGAACCATCTATCAACATCATTAGGAAGATGATGCTGGCTCCTAGAAGCCAGAATTACTCTTGATTTGAATTTTTTAACAGTCCTTCCACTTCTTATATCAGCTGGTAGAAGATTGTAGAACTTAGACCCAAGAAATAGAAAACACTTTTGGAATAGAGTACAATTTACTTTAGGGTATCTTACAAGTCTCTGTGTAATCTGTCGAATTTGCTGTGAATGATCACTTTCAACTTGTAAGGACTGATCATAGCTTCCACTCATTCTATAAAATAGAGCCCGGAACTTCAAAATGTAGATGCGTCTCTTTAAAAAGAGATAATAATAATAATACTGTTAATATGTTTAATAATAATAATATCGTGCGACCTCGCTGGCTCAGTTCACTGGTGTAAGAGTTATCAGAGCGCACCTGAATAAGTTGAGGGCCTCTGACGTGACTTAACGACTGCTTTTAGGTTTAGGCAATAGATGAAATTGGCTTTAAATTATAAAATACTAAATTATCTTCAGAGGGAGTTCAATTTCTAAATATATGATCGATCACTCAGGAGATAACAGCATCAAAACTTCAAACTTTGAATATTTTGGTAAAATTTATCATTATTTTGAAAAGATGGAATTCGGGCACATACGGCCTAGAAGGATGAAACCATCATTCATTCTCTTGTAAAATTAGCGCACCAAAAAAGTGAGAATGGTTCTTTTCGTACGATACTCAGATTGGACCTAAATTGAAAAAAGCTGAAATAGAACAGGAATTTCGTGTTTTTGGGTCACCTTATTGTAATGCACACCAAGGTTAGAAGGTCAACGTTTTGGATTTAGATAACCTGAAGCCCTATTACGATTATTAACATCGCGTGAAAAATTCGCTGGGCTACTATTATTTACTCTCGCCCTTTTTGTCTCCCGTGACTGGGCTCAAATGAAAATATTTGTTTTCTCAATAGTCTTTCTACTCCTTTTTTAAATAATTTTCTTCCCCCTACAATTTTGTTTAGGCTGTTTTCCCAGATGATGATGATGAACTTGAAATGATAAAATATATATTTATCAAGTGATAGGGTTTTTCAATAATTCTTATTGCTGTGTGTACTGCAATATTACAAGATTGAAACTTGAAATATGCTCTAGCAGAAGCTAGAAGTATTCAGTTGAATACTTGTCCGATAGATACCAGATTATTTTTAGGATGATCTTATGTCCCTCTAATGTTTTCCCTATTTTAAGATATACGATAATCCCTTCATATGATATTGTGCAGAATAATTTAGATACACTAGGTAAAGAGTAGGCTCCATAGAAAATACTAAAATCATGATCTATCCAATTTGCAGATGGTGTTCCATGGCTGATTTGGGATTCATGATTGTCGTGAATCTAAATGTAAATCATTTTGCCCCATATATGAGTAACCAGCTCATTACTTGATATAGAGCGATATTAATTGAGTGTTGAATCTCTAGTGAGACTTGAATTCTTAGACAAAACCTTGAAATTCAGGAATTTGTCGAAGGTTCTAATTTGGTTTATTATAAATACAGAGTACAATGTGCAGTATACAATAATTATTAGAGTGCACTCATTATTCATTAGTCCTACTGATTCTAGCTCTGCCCTGATCACTTCTTTTGCTCGTCCTTGGCCTTAATCCAAGAAATATTGATTATTCGATTTAGCTCTTGGAGAACTGTTGAAAATGTTATAAAATACTTTGATAATTAGGCTACTTACTGACCCACTAACAATTGAACATTGAATATTATACTTATACAATGCTAGAAAAAAAGATCAAGATCACAATCATATCGATTTGTGAAGTGTTTAAATGTTCCCTTCTCATTATCAAAAGTTTAAATGCTGATTCTAATTACTAATATTATCAGGATTTATATCAAACACTAGTCCTCTAATAGCATCCCAAAACAGAATCTGCTATCCAACAGGATAATCAAAACCGATACCTGGCAAACTATTTAACAATTTACATGTGCGAGATATGAGATAATCACCCTGTCAGTGCCAGTGTACTAGGTAGCCTAATTTTTTTGATCTTGCTTTTTTTCATTAGAAATTTGGAATGTTTTTTCTGGTTTAACCAACTTGTTTACTTTGGTTTTTGCCTCAATTACATTTGATGAGACCTTCTTTGCAAAATATAAATTTATGGAATAGAAATAGGAATGACTTTCTGGTGTAAATAAACACCTACATTACTGCATTTTGGTGTAACTGCCATTTCGCTCCATTAAGAGCATTTTCAGACACTGTTGACGTTCTTTAACTTGGATCTTGGATGAGCTCTGTACTAAGTTATAATTTGTGAAAAGTCAAATATTCACATTTCACCATTCCGTAATGTAGCTTACGTAGTCATTATTTAAGACGAAATTTCAAGTTTAGTTGTTGTACCGTTACTTGGGATAGCTTTGATCGTTTGTCCCAGCCTCAAAAGAATTCCTAATAAAAAAAGGTTATATCTCGTGAATAGTAACAAATAATTCATTTTATAATCCATTAGAATTCAATGTTTGATGACTATAGCAAAAAATCTAGATTCAAACTTGACGTTATTCATGAAGTTAATTCATCTAAAAGAGACAAGAATAATTTTTTGAGTAGCACGATTTATTATTGCATTTAAATTATTGCACTAATGTATTATTTTTTCATCAATAGGTTATATTATGGAATGTTCTATTATTTTAATGTAGGTGTTTGTTTTGTATATGTGATGTTTCTATTAAGTGCATTCTCCTATCTTTCTGTATGAATATAACATGTTGTACTTTCGGTTGAAGGAAATGCAATATTTTTCAGATCCTGATCCTTTGTGCCCTCACCTGTCTGGGCTCTTGTCAACAGGACGAGGATGATGGCTCGTATAATCCAGAAAAATACGAGAAACCATACGAAAACTTGGTAGACGAGAATCCTCCAGAGCAAGGAGGCTCACCTGTTGCTCCTGTTCTTAATGCGTTTGCACCGACACAACAGTTTGCACCACAATTTCAACAGCCACAGCGATTCCAACAACCTCAACAGTTCCAGCAGCCTCAGCAGTTCCAGTTACCTCAACAGTTCCAGCAGCAATTACAACAGTCTCAGCCAGCTCAATTCCAGCAGCCACAAGCTTTTCCTCAGCAGATCTCACAACTACAACAAAATGATGTCCAACCTCAAGCATTCCCTCAGCCATCAAGACAACCATTCAATCCCTTCCCCAATAACCCATTCTTTCAGCGTCTGGCTGCTCAACAAACCCAGGAACCAGCATTCCAACAGCCAACAGGGGTTCCCCGACCACAGCCAATCCCTCAGCAAGCCACATTACGGCAACCCATAGCTCCACCACAGCAGATCATTTCCCAAGGTCAAGTACAGACTTCAACCAACTACAGAACCAACGATGGCCATCAGAGGACTGAGTCTGTCGACGCCAACGGTAATGTCCTAGGAGAGTACAGCTACGTTGATCCTAATGGTAAAACCATAACTGTCAAGTATTCAGCAGGTAAAGATGGATTTATGGTACAAGGTGATCACATTCCAAAGTCTCCCGAGCCTCAACCTCAACTGCAGGCTCAGCCTCAGTCCGCCTTCAAAACTCAGCAGCCTCAGCTGTTCCAGGCTCCCTCTCAGTTCTTCCAGAACTCCCCAACTAGTCGCGATCAGCTGCAGGTCAGAAACGCAGTACAGGTGCCTTTCACACAGGAACTACCATACAAAACTGATGGAAGTTTCAATTTGCAATCGGGATTTCAGTGAGTTATCAATTTACATCCCCCAATCTCCTATAACAGTGAAAATATAAATTCATACTTACTTTTTTTCTGTGACAAATTCTCAAAGTATCATAACTCAACATTTTTTAACATACAAAATCGATTATTTGAGTCTGTACCAGATCACGAAAATTTATAACTTTATGATCTCAACTCTTAAGCCATCATTGTGATCATTTCAAGGAGTTTATTAATTCAGTGAATGGTGGAGAAGAAATTACAACAAAATTTTGGAGAATAGATTAGAGACTATTTTCCCAACGATCTGCATTCACAGTAACTTTAATGTTAATTGTTATTAAAATTTCAATAAAATATGTATGAGGAGCAATTTATTTATTATATTATAATTATTCGAAGTTACTCGAGTTTTATTGTACAACCTATCTCAGCTTTATTGCATTATTCTCAGCGCAAACTGAAACCGAGCTTGTTGCTATTGGCAACGTGAACGTTTCATTTCTGTGTTTTACAGAAGTCACCCTGCGTCATGTCAGCCTTCGTAGATTTATTTCCATTGAAAGATTTTGTTTGTAATGTTTGTCGCCCAGATGTGCAACACTACATCATAACTTCGTCGTGTAACACTTTGTAACGCTGCATCTTATCATTGTATCGTCCTGCAAGAGCACACCTTGAACACAATGATACGATGTTACGGGATGGTGTCTTGTTGCGTTACAATTTGATATTAAGCAGTGATGAGTGATATTACGATATTACGTTGTGATGCGATGTTGCATATCTGGACAAACCAGAAGTAAGCAATTGTATTCATAATGTTAAAATTTTATCTATTTCATAGCCGCGAGCCGTAGCAGGTATCTGTTCAATCAGATAGAGATAAGCTGCGTTCTCGTAGGACCTGTTTGTAACGGTGACCGATTAGATTGGCCAGCAAAAAGACACTGTTCTCTGCTGTGAAATCACTTCCCGGTGGTTCGGAAACCACCTAAAACTGTAGGTCCAACTCATCAATCACCATCATCCAACTCATTACCCACGCACAGGTCTCAAACCTATGTGGGCTTCATCCTCAAAAAAAAAAAATAATAATAACGCAATACGTAAACAAGGTTGAGGTACTGTACAGTGACATTCTTTTACAGCCTACGTTCTTCGTTAGCTTCTTTGATCTACTCAAAACTTTGAAAAGTTAGTTTTCAGAATTAGTTCATCTTGAGTCTTTCTAGTTATTGAATATAAAACGGATTCTATGACGCTATTTTGGCTTGAGAATGAGACGAGCTACGAGCTACGAGCTACTAGTACGGTACATGATGTTTGAACAAATTGAAAATGTCTAGCCTAGCCAATTCAAGGTTTATTTTTTATACTATAGTTCAAATGGTGTTTATTAATGAACGTTCTTATTGTTAAAATAGCCAAATGAAGGATGGCAAATTCTCATAATTCAGGCTAGACTTGATTCGACTTCTAGAACAGTCGAGGAAGTTTATGGATTTATGATTAATGTTCACTCACTCCTAAGTTTAAAAATTATCAACCCCACACGATGGAAGGTAATTCCTAAAGCACTTCAGTCTTCTCCTTCCGTTTAATTTCCAATTGTGTTCAAAGGTCAATCGAGTCTGGATTATAATTTTCGAAATGAAAAAGACCGTCACATTTGGAAACGTTTCCAATGTCATTTGACTGATGGAATAGTTTCGTCTACGATAATCACAATGCAGGGAAATGGAACCAACTAGTTTATCATGACCATATATGTCTTTCGTTGATAGTGATCCATTGAATTGAGCTCGGTTGATCAATGCATTCAAAATAATATCACTGTGAAGCCTTAAAAAATGGCCTCGATCATGAACTCAAATCCATCAATGAAGGAGATCACAACGATAGATCTACAATAATTCTATAATTCTATTCTATTCTCTTGAAAATATCATTCTAATCCAATAATGACTATATAGCAATTATAGTCAAATAGTAAAAATAATTCTCATTCTCATAGATTTATTTTTATCGTATGGCATAAGATTACACATTCCGTTCTAAAGAATGTGTTTCAAGTGCCTAATTAATGTGTTTCTAAGAACCAGAGAATTATGCTTCTTCAAGGATGGTACGAAAGGTGGAATGGACAAAGAAGTACCTCAACCTTGTATACCTATTCTTCATCTGCTCTCTACTTTTCGCATCATCCTTGAAGGAGCACCACCTTTTAGTGGCTAAGATGCACGCTGAGGAGCTTTACCATGCAGCTCATTCTTCCTACTAATAGTGCAAAATATAATATTCATGGATGAATTATGACTCAGATTCAGAAGTTTGTTTTTTTAATTAATGTGGAATTACACGATGCAGAACACAACAGCAACTCATTTGTAATTTTTTTAATGTTTGTGTGAATTCTGTAAATAAATCCATTTAAGGATAAAGGCCATTTTTCTATGAAAACTGAATAAAATCGTAATATTCCTCTAGTTTTATTGAATAATTTTTATACTATTTGGAATGACAAAAAATTATAAATTTTTATAGCCACTGTTGAAGAGCAACATTGAAAGCTTACTTCATAAGTCTGTTGACGGAGTGGCTGTACTGGCTAGTTAATTGAAACAAGATGTTTTCAAAAGGTTCACGGTCTTGGACCTCTTTGTCAAAATGCTTCAATTTGATGGATAAAAGTTTTGTGATTTCCGTGGAGTAGAGTACGTTTATTATACACATGTCATGAGCTCACGTTTTAAAAGATTTCATTAACCTTCCAAATAGAATTAGACTTATTTCAATGCCAATAGATAGCATACAGATGGAACATGGATCATGAGTCACCTTCATAAAATCATTCAATTACGATAATTAAATAACTTACTGAGAGATGTTAGTTTGTAACTTCCTCAAAAGAAAGGACATAAGGAGCTTTTTCATAGGTTGCACAGAGAGCTTTTTCCTCAGCGCCTATTATAAATAAGTGAATTTTTTGAAACATATATACTCATAGTCTAGCTAATTCTCAATGCACGATACACATAGAGGCCTACCTGCAACATTTTTTTGTTGTTTGCATAAATATTATAATAAAGAAGAAACTATTACTCTTACAATTATTTAAGACCAACACCACAATTTTATTCCCAGTAGTTCCTGAGTTAGAAATATTGAAAAATAGTAATTTTCCAAGTATAGGCCTACTTATGTAAACAACTCTTTCAAGTGAAATGGGTAATTATAGTCAGAAATTGACATGTAACGCATGCATTTGGACCGCCTCAATGAGCTGAGAAGAATGAGCTCACTCAATGGGGTGCGATTGATCGTTGAAAGGTGGGAGGGGGTTCGCTTTTGGGGACCAGGGCCCCCTCCACCCCCTGATGACATTTTGGAGTTTCAAAGTTCAGATTCAGACTCAGCGTCTAAAAATACATGAAATCCGTTGATAAAAGAACTGCTGAATGCTTTCCTGATATAATTTACTAGTGAAACTTGGTTACTGGCCTAATAGCGCTATGCTATTTTCATGCTCAGGTTTTTTGCATATCTTAGGAACAGATTGGCAAAATTGAGGCCTCTTTTGGAAGTAAATTGAATGATCTAAAACTTCTTTCATAAAACTGTTGTGTTGGAGTGAGCATTTAAAAGCATCGAAGCATGGAAGTGACACATTTTTCACAAAAGGTAAAAATTCCAGATTTTTGAAAATTGAGCGTGATTTGGTATTGTTATATTGTTAATTGGCGAAGAATTTTATATTACAGTATATAATTTCGTATTGATCGATATTTTCAACGCGGTAGATAGTTTTCGAGGTTTAGGCAAAAAACTGAAAAGTGCCAAATTTTGTTTTTTTGCCTCCCAAAAGTTATGCATAAACCAGACTTCGCCAACTTGGGTGATGTCTACTGTCTAGACTGGATTAAAAAATCAAGCTTTGTATCAATTTTTGCCCATCACTAAGAGTCTAATTTGCCTAGGCTGCAGTAGATTAGATAAGAGCTGAATGTTCTTGAGAATATAGACATATCATCTGCTGTCACTCTCAGGATAAGACTGATATCCTGGTTAAGACCAAGGTTCTTCAATAATTTAATTTTCAATAGGTACGGTACCGGTACTGTAAACTACTGAACTATCGAAGTTATGTTTTAAAGTAATTAGCTTCGAGAGTACGCAAACCCCTGATCTAGAAACTAGTTCTTTTCTACTGAAGCACTCAGATGATTTATTGAAATACACTGAAATAGCTCTTTTCAGCAGAAAACCGTCATTTATTGACAGTGATATTTTTTAAATAACTGGAGCTCTACATTACTGTCTTTATGTGTTTAGGAAGGTACTCAGCATGGAGAGAAGACTCTACTATGAATCTCGAATGTTTGTAAAATTTACCATAAATATTATTCTCTAAGCGATAAACTTGATTTGATATTCAAAGTATTCTCAAGCATATCAATTGAAGATACATGAATATTCATAATCATCTTATATCAATCTCATAGATTTAAAATTCGGTTACAAGGCTAAAGGTTGTTCATATTACAAGACAGTTCCATGATATCCAAAGATTTTGTTTCTTGAAAGTTGCCTATCCTACCTACATCACTAGAAATTATCATGTAGAGTGGTCAGCAGCCCCTTCAAACACAAATACTGCAAAAGGCCAGTCTTGTCTGTCACCACTCACCTGGGTACGTTGCCCCTGAAATATATCAAACATTCCTAAGCAATCTATCTACTAGATATTAATAGATTATTTCCAGTTTTAAAACCACTCTACTGAATCATCCATCATCAATTGTCATGAATATCATCGCCAAGGCTGATGCCATATTAATCTATACTTCATGCCACGAAATTAGGCGGCTCGAAGAATTGTGGTGTAGCAAAAAATAACTGACTGCGGTGATAAAACATATGACTGCTAGCGTCAGAATTGTAGACTAGGGCCACTAGGCAACATAGTACAAGTAGTGTTGTCAGTTCGTGCACTGAAGTTGGTGGTCTCTACCGCTATCTGGCAAAACCGCAATTTTGCAGAGTCGTAAAATTTGAAGACAAATAAATAGGTGCCCAATGTCAAATGACATTTCTTTTGATCGGCTGCTAGAAACGACACAATTTGTCTAAATCGACGAAATTAGACGAATTTAGACATATCTCCTGTCATTTGTATGGATTAGACTTGTCACTAGGTAGTTAGCATCTATACCTAAAATTCTTATTAAAGAAGAAATTTTCAAAGTCAAAAGTTTGCTGGGGATTCAACTCTGATGTGGTATGGTTTCCTCTAGTTACTGACAGTTTTCTAATTTTTTCTTGAACCAACTCCACCATTTTTTTAAACTCTTTAAAAAATTGAACAAATTGTCATGAACGATTGTCAGTTCACGCCACCAAAGTAGGCGGCTCTAAAAAATTGCGGTGTTGCCAGATATGGTACCATGCCAGCAGCTGATAGTAGAGAATCAACAACCTCAATGCACAAACGACAACATTACTCGTACCATGTTGCCTAGTAGCCCTGACGCTAGCAGTCATATGGTTTGTTACCGCAGTCAATTGTTTTTTGCTAGACCGCAATTTCTTTGAGCCGCCTAATTTTGTGGCTTCAAAATTTTCATGATCAGTACTCGTTATTAGCTCACTGAATACCTTCATAAGTGTAGCATCGTCCTAACCAGTATTTTTATCTATTAGCCTAATCCGTGGTCAGTACATTGATCTCATCTAATCAACCATACTGCTAGTTGGCAAGCCCTTTATGAAAAAAGAACAGTAATGAAAACAAAGTACTGCTATTGAGCAGCTATATTATCCAGCATATGATCACCTTGATCTTGAGTGATTTAAATGCGACCAAGTGGGATGTAGAAAGGGAAGCGGATGTATTGAATACTGAATTGAATAGGCTAAGCTTTCCTCAGTTTATCAATTCTGGGTGCCAACTGTGGGATGTGACCACCCACTCACTTTGGGCGCCAGTCAATCTGTGGTGAAGTAGAACTTTTCAGTGCTCAACCTGGTCACGTTGTCCTGATGCCCGATCGCCTTGGACGTAGTCAGACGGTCGACAGACGACGCGTGATCACATGCAGACTTGGGCTAGTAGAGGAAGGAGTGCGGAAGACCATTCTCATGTTCGGGCGTGGTTGTACCGCAGAGAATATCTGATCCGATGCTTTCTCATAATCTATCTGTTTGTTAGCTGTCTCTTTTTACACACACAGAGTAGTGCTGTATGCGTCAACATAACGGCGTCTCCCCTTTCGCTCTCTCTGGAAATCAAGGCTCAGCCAACCGGTTACTCCTTGCAGCATGAACAACAATTGGCCGCTCCGAGCAACTGTTTCACTTTTGCCTGACACTGACCTTGATGACGATGACCTTGACTCTTGCCAGCCCCTTCAATACCAGTGTACATTATCATTTTTATGACGGAAACTGATTGATATATCTATCATGTTTCGCGTTCGAACAGCGCTCTGAATCTGATACTGGACCAAACCTTCAATTATTACAGAATACGAGTACGCCCACTTATTCCTATGCTTCAATGCTTCAAACGTGTAGTTTATTCGTACAAAAGACACAAGGCCTACAATTAATAGACAAAGAGAAACTCACTGAAGAAGTAGAAGTAGAAGTAGTTCATCGTTTTTATAAAATTCTAGTATTTTTTAGAATAGAACAAACGATTTAAGAAGAAATATGTCTACTGCAAGTTGATCAATGTGAATGAAAAAAGAAACTGAACTGCGGTAGGATGTTTCTACTTTTTGTACATATTTTTTCGCGTAGAGTAAGCTGGTACTATAATGTAAATTGTTATAAAAATGTGTGGATTATTCCATAATCATTGATTTAACCCATGATCAAATTATTGCAATTTTTCAATGATGATAACCACATGTCAATAATATTCAATGATGAAAATCATTCGAGATGTTGACAATAGGAAAGAGCATTTATGTAAAAATCGAGCCTACATTCACTTGAAAATAAAGTACATGCAATGTTCAAATTGACTTAAAAGAAGTTTCTTAAATAAAACACATTAGATTAAACAGTTCGTTGTGTTCAGAAATTTAATGTATGTTGCACACAAATCAAATCAATCTCAATGGAGAAAGAAATTCCATTTATACTAATAATGCCTCAAATCCCATTTGAAACTCCATTAGGAGGTTTGAATAGGTATATATAGGTTTAAAGAGGAAATTAAAAGATAAGGACTAGTTCAAGATGGTTTAAATTGTAGAATCTAGGTCTTTTATTCTAGTCTGATCGAAAAATATTGATAAAAATTATTATTTGTTAATAAAGCAGATGAATGGTTTCAGCGTTTACGGAAATTAAACGAAGTACGGTCAAATGATATTCTAAAAGAATATTTGAGATCTTGATAATTGATTAATATCAGGAAGCAAGTAAGAGTAAATCATTGATGATAGCCTAATGAATTATTGACATGATCAATAGCCGGGTCCAGACTACGAATAAAACCCCGTAACGTAACCCTTTAGCCTATCATCACTCGAAACAAAATTAGCTAATTGTAAAATCGTTGCGTAACACCTTATTATTGAGATGTTATGTGGCGATGTTACGATCAGCTCATGTTGTTACAGAGTGATGCTACGACACGAGCTACGTTACGTGGTTTTGTTTGTAGTCTGGGCCGAAGGCAGTAGAGAGCGGTACGTAACATTTCTCTACAGTATAATGCTGTAGGGGTGTTTTGTGCTTGAGTATCCATGCAGTGAGAGACACATTCAAATTCCAGAGTAGAATTTTTGACATTTTTTATTTTTAAATTAATTATTATAAAATTAGTTAACAATTTAAGAAGTGAACCTAATTTTTGCTAAACGTATAACTAAAACCGTCGGGTGACCTGTTGAGGCTAAGCTTGCCTGGTGGGTAGAACCTGTGTGGGGCTGGAGTGGTGGTCCACTGCTGTGGGGGTGGGTTGTACTGTGGCTGTTGTGGAGGTGGGTTCCACTGTTGCTGTGGGGGGTTGTTCCAGGATTGCTGCTGGGGTGCTGGAGCGGGATTCCACTGCTGGGGCGCAGGCGTGGGGTTGTTCCAGGCTGGAGCTGGCGTATTCCATGATTCTTCAGGGGGGTTGTACTGTGGCAGGGGGGTGTACGATGGACGAGGGGCGGGCTGTTGTGGTGCGGGGGGTGCCTGGGGGAGATGGTCTCCGGTGGCTACGAATCCGTTCTTTCCAGCAGTGTAAGTGACGGTTCTGCGCTGTCCGCTTGGGTCCACGTAGCTGTATGATCCCCGACGGTTTCCTTCACCGTCCGACTCCTCCTTGAACTCGACTCCATCCTCCTGCGAGTAGGCGGCGCCGAACTGGCCGTCTCCGGTCAGGTAGCGCGCGTCACTCAGGATGGCTGCGTCCTTCGCCTTCTGGTATTGAGCTGACGATAGAGCCGCCAGAGCAGCAACTATCAACTGAAACATTCAAAATTCATTGAAATATAAATTATACATTAAGTAGAAAAAATTGAAATCAATATAGAAATGTAACAACTGCAAGGAAATTTTGAGGACAGATATGAGTTGTAAGAAGTGTCCGTAAAGTCTGTACCAAAATTATTCATCTTGGAAAGCACTCTGTGGTTGTATTTATCTATGCTCATTGCATTCAATGGTGCACTGAGGAATAAATTAGAATAACTATTAATATCAAAGTGAATATAAATATGGAGGTGAGGAGATAAAAGGAGAAAGGCAGATAAAACAGTAAAGGGAACTTTGGTGAACATTCTGTGAGAAATAAGAAGATACAACAATTAAACTCTTGATATGAAAAAATGAGAACTCAAATTTAAAATGATGAAGCTCATTTTTTTAGTTATCAATCAATGCTTCAATAGTATTGATAACAAAATACAAATTTCTCTATGTGTGGTGATCTATATATTAAAAATGTGAATAAATTTCCATAAGAGTAAAAGTCATTTAGAACTAGAAAGAATTTTATGGTAATGATTTTATAGCCTTTTTATAAAAAAGCGAAATAGTTGGAGTTGAAAATATAAAACCATAGTTGGATTTGAAACAAAATAAAAAAACAGATCGAGTGAGTCCTTGATTGATGCTAAATTAAGTGCTCTATCAAGATTGATTAGAAAGGGAAGGAGTCTGTGTGTGATAAAGAGAACCAAAGACCCGTAGAAAGAGAAACCATAAAAACATTCCACTACGCAAGAATTGAGTCATTCACTTCCTTGTTAGTGGTTTCATTAAATTTAATAAGGCTGCTGTTGTATGTAAAGTGCTTCAGCTTCAGTGCGAGATTACCAATAACCTGTTTAGCAGGTATGACGAAGACAACAGTTAGCCTAGTCCGTTACACTGATGTAATTCCTTCAATTAACTAATTAACTTCCCTTTCGTCTTGAACAGCATTATTAATTTCTATTCTTCTCTGCGGTCTGGTTTGAAAATTTAACTTGATATTTTATCAAACAGGGACAGAGATCTTAAACTTGACTTTCTACTTCTCATGATAATTTTTTGAGAAGCTTATAGACTGCGATGACATTGAAAATAAGAAGAATCATAGAGATATGAAAAAAGTGGGACAAAATTGAAATAGTTTTGCAAATTTCAGTAATGACATCCATATTTTAAGTGAAGATCAGGAAATTTGAGTTTGGTGAGATGATTTACTTAATAATCATATTAATTGAGTGACAAAGAAATCAGCAGACTAATCATTGAAAGTATGGATGAATATTTATGCATTCGTAGTTGAATCTTTTCAATTGGATTTTGCTTGAAAATTTTCGACATTATTCGGGAGAGCTGGGAGAAAAATGTTATATAAGTTCTTCGCAATAGTCTTTTGACATCTAAATGCATCACATGCAAACTGAACAATAAAAGAACGAGGAAGAAAAGACACCAATTACCTCATGGTAAAGGAAAAGAGGGTAGGAAAAGAGATGAAAGATAAAGTAGTGCATGGAAATGAAAAAATTAGTTTAAATAAGAAGAAAAGTGGGACAAAATTGAAATAGTTTTGAAAATTTCAGTAATGACATCCACATTTTAAATGAGCATCCATAAAAGACATTTTAAAGACACCAAAAACATAAAACATTCCACTACGTAAGAATTCAGTCATTCCGTTCCTGGAATTATCAATCCAGGCTAGAAAAACGGATTGTTAGTCCAAGAACTTACTATTATATTAGACTTATGTCATATTAGACAGAATAATCAAATGTATATGAACCTATGCATAGAATTCAGCAATCATCAAAAATACACTTGCTCCGACTTTAATTTTGATTAGAAAAAATATATTACTGATGTTATTCTTTATTCACAGACAAGTGTTTATTTCTAGTAACAGAAAATATATAAAATAATAAATTATAAAAAGTAACGAATTGTCTGGAAAAATAAAAGCATATGTCCGCACAGTATACAATAATAATTGAATCAAAATAATTGAAGATAGCACAGAAAGTACTCTATTTGCTTCCAATGAAATTAGGATAAAAAACTAAGAACAATAAAATGTATGTAAATAAAAAAGAACTACTAACGATGGATAAGATTGCTTCTTGTTTGAAAAAATTGTGATGATGAAAATTTTCAAACAAATTGATTGAATTGTTTCGGCACAGGGTCTTTATAATGGAATTTGACATTTATATGCTAATTGTTCCATTATAATTGATAATTGTACATTCACTTTCGGGAAAAGTGACACTTAGCTTATGACATCATACACGAACAATAACCTTTTACTCTTTAAATTATGAAGAGATTGAGCAGTTGTGACTTCCCAGGTTTATGAAATTTTGCCATTCATTTTTGATTATACTCAAACTCCAAAATCCTCAACGTATGACACGATTAGTGTTACGGGATCCAAATATAAAATAAGACTGACAACACTAACTTGAAAGTAATAAAAAGTTGACTAATAAAAATTATAATAAAATTCTTGCACTATTGCAATCGAATTGCTATTTCATTTATCACATTAGGAAGTCAAAATGATAACAAGAAAATTTTAATTACACATTTCAAAGATAGATATGAAGAAAATTGTTAAAATGATTCAACAGAAGAATACAATTTGATTTTTTTGTTGATCACGTCTTGGAGACTCCAGTTGAGGAGTATAAGACAAGTCAGACTGACTAGTATACAATAATAATTGAATAAAAATAATTGAAGACAGCACAGAAACTACTCTATTTGTTTCCAATGAAATTAGGATAGAAAACTAAGAACAATTAGATGTTCAGTAAATAAAAAAAGAGCTACTAACGTTCACATACTATCTTATACACTAGTTACCATAGTAAGCTGGGCTACTTACAAAACTGTACCGGAGCATGATAGTGCAGTTGAGTTCCGCTGCTACAGAGGGTGCAATCAGCGTGTTAAGAGCCGGAGTCGGTGTGGTCAGCAGAAACTGTTTCTGCTGTTGATAAGCGGATCGAAATTAAGTCCTCCATTACTTTTATATATAGAAGCAGGCCGTCGATGGCAACTAGGGCGGATCGCCTTGGGAGCAAGGCCGGCATTCCATGTCCACCACTGCTTCCTCCTCCTTCGTCACTCCACCACTTCTGCAACTTTTCTCTGCAAATGCTCCCAGAATTTATCTGGAGTTTCCCGTTGAACAATTGTTCCATGGTTTTGGCTGGAAATGTTATGGAAATTCCATCACAAGAAGTTCGAAAGACATCCTTTGACCTGTCCTACATCAATTTTAACATACAGACGCTCATCAAGTTTAAATTATAGTTGAGTACGATTGCCCACGTCTTGTCTGAATGGAGATTTGATGGACTTCAATAAAAATCCAATGGTAAATATTACTTAGAACTGCACGAGCTCTTTTGAGATACACTCATCAGATGAACAAACTTTTTTCGAGCACCTTAAAGTTCTTTAACACCAGCCATCTCCTGGATCTCACAATTTGCTCATACAAAAGAAGAGATGAGCTCTTATTGGTAGGGGTACTTTATTTTTTTGGAGTTGTATTATCGTCGAGTATTTTAATTCTGTATATTGAATACCGGCAAAATAATGTGATTCACATTCAAAAATGTAAGTATTAAAGTGTTGACAGTATTGAGTATCGAAGTATGCAAGTTGATTGTAGTGTTGAAGTATAGAAGGAGGATCAGGCCATAGATTATAGACGAGTCTAGGGGTGTCATATCTAGCTGGACTTCGTCATCTATTAACCTCCCTGAGAAATCATATGCGGTTACTCATACTAACAAGAACTTAACAAGAAATTACATTATTTTTCAATAGCTACAAGGGCTGGAACCTTTAAACAGCAAGCTACAAAGTTTCAAAATTTCCATTATTTTTCAGAAGAAAAATGCCTTCTGATATTGTTGAAAAAATTATCACATTATATTAGTGCTGTGTGATGAAAATTATCCGAATAGTTTGGGTTCCAAATAGTTTGCAAAGTGAAATCGAGTTCAAATTGAGTCTTGACGGCGCTAAGGACGAGAGGGTCCGTAATGATGCCAGTAAGAGCTCATCTTTTCTTTTGTATGACCAAATTGTGAGATACAGGAGATGGCTGGTGTTAAAGAATGGTGCTCGAAAAAAGTTTCAAACCTATTAGGTCAACTATATTTGATTTATCTCTTTTTAATCCCACGTTTGTTGTGAACACTTTCCAGAAATTTGAGATTTCCTTCGAACTAGTCCTTGCATGAAATCGTCTTCAAACCGTAGTGGCATAAGACAAGTAGTGGCACTTCATTCCATGTTAATATTCAACAAATATACACAATTCTTGAAAAACTGTAACTTGAGACCCGTGCAATGTTCAAATCTTCAATTTCTCGCACAAAACTAACATCTCATTTGATAGACAATAAGTCATGAGTTTGGTGGTTTTTGTCGTAATTTTTCGGGAAGTTTGTAGAGATGCAATGGCGGTCCCAGAAAGCCATGAATTCTACTTGAGAATGGGTGGGGAGGTTGGCTCGGTGGTAGGGCAATCTCCCAAAAAATGTGGAGATAGTAGGCTATGCCTCATCGTTTACATATTGTTACGGGTTCTATCTCTAAAATAGTGCTGGCAACACTTTAAATTAACACTCGCACTTTATTTACGCAAATTACATACAACACTTACTAATCAGCTAAAGCACACAGAATAAATCAATAAGAAACAAATAAATCTATAAACGTTCAGCTAATAATTAATTTGCTATACAACTGTACAAAAACTAATTACTAACTGTTGATAGGCTGATTCAACAATAAACTGTTCAATGATTCAGAAAGAAATGTCTGAAAAGAAAAGTTAAAACACTTAATAAAGAAATGAATACTTACGAAGCAAAATATGCCACTGTATAAACTGTAAAAGAAGCCTGAATAATAGACTGTCACTTTTCACAATATACAGCGTTTATCACAAACACAATAAACGTTCATATAACACAGTCTGTGATAGCGCTCACTGGATTACATTGTCCGTATTAACTGGAACTGTACTGTCACACTGGCACTCGTTACAAGTTGGAACAATAACTGAACTGACTGTTTACAAGAGCATCCGCTTATATGAGTTTTTATCACATTCCAGGTGGCACCAGAGAATTCTTTACCTTTTCGAGATTATTCTATAAAAATCTATGTACACAGATAAGAGTTTATTAGAGCATTCTCGAAGACTGCAAGGTTAGGGGAAGTAAACAAAAGTGCATGTTATCGCTTCAATGGAAGTCCAATGGAAGTCATTATTGACACAGCGCAGAAAGAGAAGAGGAATATTTTCTCTTCTTTCTGACATTTCATAACAATATAGACAAATTGATGAAAAATCAATAATTTTGGCATCGATCCATTGTCATATAGACTACTGACCACAAAGTACAAAAATGCTCAGAATCATATTAGATTCTGCGTTTTCCATAATCCTAACTATCTTCTTAGACTTATCAGCCTCCTCTGCTGTCAAGGAACAGTTCTGTGATGTTTTCCATGACGAAATACTTGATGAACAATATTATATAAAAAACGACACCGTATTTCTATTAAAATATTATTTTCACACACTTATACTGGAGATGCTGGAGGGATGCATTTCACTTTTGAAGAGAAGCTTCGTCAGCCTGACGAGAGGCTGACAAATCTTCTCTTCAGAAGTGAAATGCATCCCTCCAGCATCTTTTTTTATTGCGGATGATGCCCACATGAGTCCAGAGACATGTGCGTAGGTAATGAGGTGAATGGGTGAATGATGAGAAACATCCATGGCTGAATGAGATTCAACCATGTAGGAAACGAAGCCAGCCAGAGCTTCATCTTATCACAGACAAGCGCTCCAACCAACTGTGCTACCATAACCGCGAAATCCACCTACAATCTCTAGTATAAGTGAATGAAAATAATATTTATATAGAAATACAGTGTCAGTTTTGATATTCGATTGAATATCCACCTTTTCCACCTTTGATGCACATTGAGCAGAATGGAATGCAAAGATAACCTGTTTCGAAACGGCTTCTGTTTCAGGCATGGAAATTCAGGAAGATGGGAATAAAATATTTTCCTACAACTACTCGTAAAGTAGTTCTTTACGTACTGAAAACTAATTGTAAAATACCTCTTTACTGCTCCGCAAGCGGTAAAGTACTTTACGCTCGCCAGCTGTTTTCTTTACGCTTCTGTTTTGATTTTGATGTCTTCTCATTGGTGGATCATGGAATCCTTGAGATTCACATAACCTCAAAAAAGTCGAACGCTAACCAAATCCGCGCACGGTCTGTGATGTTACAAACTACAAACTTTTATTGTGTTGGAATCCAGAACTGCAGTTGTAGGAAAAATATTGTATGTATTTCGCGCGTGAAGCTTCTTTATCGCTCTCGCAAAATTACTGCGCTCCGCTACGCGTCGCGCAGTAAATTTTTTGGCTCGAGCGATAAAGTTGCGCTTCACGCTCTTAATACATAAATAACTATTTTGTTGACTTGGAAAATTATGAAAAACAGGCTCCAAAAGCCAAGACCATCATGTATTATTATTATTTATGACACCTTATCTTGAAATTCTGTTTTCGAAAAAACAACTAAGAGAAAGCAAAACGAATCATGAGCGGCGTTTGTAATAACTACTGCCCTGCATTGACTCGACTAATCAAGGTTATAACAATAACCGCAATAGCTCTAATTTCAATCAAGTTCAAGTTCGCACTATTTCATCATCAGCGACGAATGGATATCGGTGCATGCATTAGCCTTTGTATGCTACTTCTAATGTTCTGCTTGTATAGCTTGAATGTCATGCATGGTACTTCATATATCTGACAAATTACAGGATATGTTTGATATTCTTGATTTTTAAAGAAAAATGTTCAAGAAATTAACGGAGTAGTAACAATGATGACGTTTTAGCAGTTAAATACATTTCATAAAATACTTTGACTCCACAATTACACTCATTGATTTTTCCTATAAAGTGAAATAAAAAGTCAAGTGAATATAAGTGTTAGTGATATAGTGTATGTGTATAGAGGTAGGTAAGCATTGCTATACCAAATTTGATTAAATGTAAACTGTTCATTTGTCATTACAAAAAAAATATAATACATAATAAAAAAAATATTTCTCCCATGAAGATTCGTTAAAGATTCAATCAATGTTTTACCAATCATAGAAAGTGGATTTTTTATATTGAATTTTTCTCATATTGGGATTGGTGGCGAAACGAAAACAAACTCTCCATGAAACAAACAAAGATCTTGGAGATGATGTTTGTTATCTGAAATGGTAAAAAAATAAATTTGGTCTGATTTACTTCAAGCCATTTTTAAAATGGTTAGGGATCTCCGCTCATAATATATCGTGTAACGAAATAAAATCATAAGCACGACAAACCTTATTGGTGATATGGTGATCATCACTATTCAATTTTTTTCAACTTTGGATTCTTTTCGAATTTCTGTGATGTTTTCCATGACGAAGTACTTAATGAACAATCTAATATTAAAACTGACACTGTATTTCACTTTTATATAACGTTTTACTCACATAGCCTATATTGGAGATTCTTGAGGGATGCATTTCACTTCTGAAAAGAAGGCTGACGAAGCTTCTTTTCAGAAGTGAAATGCATCTATCAAGCATCTCATATGTGAGTAAAACGTTCTATAAAAGTGAAATTCAGTGTCAGTTTTAATATTAGAGTATTTTTACTTTTATTCACTACTCGTTTGTTTATAGATAGGTTTCAATGTCCAATATCTTTTCAATGTCCATCCTCCTCTAACGCTAGTTGGGACAGAATCTTTTCAATAACGAGATTCATGACAAAAATAAATATTGTAGAATCACAGAAGTAAAGAGAAATAAAAACCTTATCAACTGTAAAATGAATAGTTGAAACGCTAAAACCACCATTTCATTTCAAGACTGATGATATCCACTGAAAATCACTTCCACTGTGATTCTTAGCCTCAAAAGTTCCAGCACACAAAGCTCACGTGAGAAGCAAAACATCTTTAAAATGTTAAAATTAGCCTTCAATATGTGCATTAAATCTCCAAGAAATTCAAGGTCCAGTACAACATATTTTGATCATTTACTCTGTTACGTCTATCCAACAAAATTCACTCTCTCATTTACGAAATTGCTATATGAACAATTGCTATTCTTATTCAAAACCGCCGAATTCAATAATCCATTTTCCAGACTAAACAAACATAAATTTGAACGAATCCTCGGAGAAGAAATCAAAGCGTGTGAGATTTGTGGAGTGAATGTTAAGCTATTAGTCCTGCAACTGCATGTCTATCCTTCTGATCTGTTGAAAAGGAAATTTCAAAACTATATTCCGAGATAGGAAATGACGAATGAATATGCTTTAAAAAATGAAGCAAGAATGCATTTTTTGTCAAAATGAAGTTTCATCTTGCTCATCATCATGTAACTGAGAGACCAGGAAGCTCTTCAGTCTATCATATTACACTCAATGATTAGTATTTTCATCAAGTTTATGGTGGTGAAGTTTATCGAAGGTTATTTAAACAAGTTCCGTATTACTGAAAGGAGCCATTTTCACAACGCTGACGCTAAAAGTAATAGTGGTGGAATTCAGCACTACGGTAGCTTACTAAGAGGGTCAAACTTCAGATATACACTACAAAATGACATTTCTACTTACAAAATATGTAAGTTTATACACTTTCAAAGCTCTAAATTCCCTTTGAATTTTGAATCACTCTTTATTACAAGCAATGTGTACTATTGAGTGTAATGCAGCATACATTACAACACTGTTTGCAATCTGTTAATGTTACTTTTTCAATTTGAAAAAGTTATTATAATTTTAAATTTAATTTCTAATGTGCCCAGTACTCTGATGAAATTTACTTTGCCATTATCTGTTGCAGGTTGAACTGAGCCCAGAGTTGCATTAACCAGCATGACCTTCTAGAACCGATATCAGGGAGAAATATAAAATGCAGGATGTAGGCTGAACTTTCATCTACGGAGCTACATTGAAGTTCATGAAGCAAATAAAATGCACATTTGCACAATATAGTTGGTTATAATTCAAATTTAGAAGTAGTTGCAATAATAAACAAGGGCTTGCCACCACATAATTACCACATATCTTGCTCAGTAACTTCAAGGGTCTGGGTAAGAGCCTGGGTGTTTCTATTGTCGGTTATAATCTAACACTTGCTAAGACATCATATTATTGAAATTGGCGGACCGTATATATTACTCATTTGTTGATATTGTTACGAGAGCAAACAAGCAGTTAGTCACGCACTTGTTCTATTTAAATCATTCATTCTATTGTTTTTATGGTTGGACGTGATTTCGACTGATCTTCATCCGATCTTCTAATTCTCTCTCCTTAGATGTCTTTGTCATTCTTATTCTTCAAGTCTGCAACTCTCTCACTCAATTGATCTTCTCGTCAATTCTAAATTCTTCTTGAAGATTTTCGAAGCGTCTAGTGATTTCAGTTCTTGGAATTATACAACTACAACAGCTATATAAAGGAGTCAACATGAACCAGTTAGTTAGTTTTACAAAAGCTTGCATGACAGTTACGTTTTACAAACCCGTGTGACAGATTGTATTACAGATCTCGTAGAAGAGACAATCCAGTGCCAGTGGAGTAAACAGTGCTTTATTCAGTCTTTAGACAGTGTCAAGTGCAGAGACAAGTGTTTACTGTTTATGCAGCTTACTAATAGTTTAAAGACTGAAGTTTGAAGACTGATAGTTAAGTGATATTAATTGGGACTGTCAAATAACTAATTGGACTGTATTTTGTAAGTGATTAGTGGCTTTTTTTTATCATTTATTCATTTGTACAGTTTATTGGACTCTAGTTTCTTTTGTTATTGATCAGCCTGTAATTAATTATTCATTGATTCTTGTAAATAATTACTGAAAATAAGTATTAGCTTGTCATTTGATGATCTGTTTTCATTTAATTAATTGAACTTACAAATATTGGTGTGTAAATAGACTAATTTGTGTAAATAAAGTGTAAGTGTGAACTTCAGTGTTGCCAGCCTTATTTTAGACATTAGAACCTGTAACAATTGGTGTCAGAAGTGGGATCTCTTTCAAGTTAAATTTAAAATGGCTGGCAAAATTACATTGTGTGATTTAAAAGTGGCTGATCTCAAACGGGAATTAGAAGACCGTGATTTAGAAACATCTGGAAAGAAGTCAACTCTACAAGACCGGCTTCGTGAGGCGTTATTGGGAGAAGGAGAAGACCCAACTACATACCTCTTTGAGACTACTGACATGAAATTACTCACATCCATGGAGCAGAACTTCACATCCATGGAGGGCAAACTTCAAGAAAATATCACATCAATGGAGGGCAAGCTTCAAGACAATATGGCGTCCATGAAAGGCGAACTACAAGAAAATATTACATCTAAGGAGAGAGAATTAGAAGATCGGATGAAGATCAGTCGAACCTGTAACAATATTGTTAGGAAACGCAAGATTAAACAAAACATTATTCTATGTTCACATATTTATTAATGTATAATGCTTGTGATAAGTTTATGTAGTAAATTCTTTGGCGGTACACATTCTTCATCATGGCAGAATACTCAGTGCTATTATCATGATTATCAAATACCGTGTCAGACACTGTGCTTCGTAAGTGTTAAATTTATTTATTGAGTGTTTAACCGTTTCTTTTAGACATTTATGTTCACGTCACTGAACAATTTTTTGGACAATTATTTATTGAATAATTGATCGGCCTGTGGACGTTTAGTAATTCGTTTTTGTACAGGTTATAGAGTGAATTAATTATTAGTTGAACGTTATTGAAATGTTTGTTTCTTATTGGTTTTTCTTGTGTGATATAACTGATTAGTGCGTGTTGTAAGAAATTCGTGTAAATAGAGTTCGATTGTTACTTTATTTTTTTTTTGTAGATTACGTCTTGGAGACTCCAGTTAAGGAGTATAAGACAAGTCAGATCAACAATATTATACACTAGATACCATAATTACTTCAATTAGTTGAGGTGAGGCTTAATTTTGATGTGAAAGGAACTCTTGTACACTATAAAAAGCTTTAACAACTAAATATTTCTTCAATTGTTTTTTAAATATTTCTATATTTTCAAGACTCTTCAAAAGCTGCGGTAGCTTGTTGTAGAATTTCCTACCAATATAACTAGGTTTTTGTTTGAATAAGCTACTATTGTGACTCACCAAGTGATAATCTCCTCGGTTTCTTGTATTATAATCATGTACATCAAGATTTTGGTTAATATAATTCGTTTTTACATATAAAGTAGTTTCATACACATATAAGCAGGGTACAGTTAGGAGACCAAGTCTCTTGAACAACGGCCTACATGAATCTAATCTATTTACTCTTTCTATACACCTAACCGCTTTCTTTTGGATCTTAAACACCCTATCAAGATTTTGTTTTGATGAATTACCCCATACTAAGATAGCATACCTAATATGTGACAGTAAGAGCCCATGGTAAGCTGTAAAAAGTAACTTTTTGTCATTCAATCTAGCGAGCTGTCGCAGGACAAATACCCCAGATGAAATTTTACTACATATTTTCTCAATGTATGGAGTCCAGGTCAATCGTCTATCCAACATAACTCCTAGAAATGCAATTTTTTCTTCCCGGTCTAATTGATTATCGTTTACAAACACGTTTATAGCCCTATCTTCATTTAAATTATGTTTGTTTTTGAATTGAAGGTATTGGCATTTTTTACTATTTATAGTTATTTTCAACTGATTTAAAAATGGGACAATGGACTGCACACCTATATGGGCTCTTATTTCTAAATTATCTAGAATGGAATTGCTGAAAATGAGTGATGTATCATCAGCAAATAAGAGGGCTCTACCACTAATTAATTCTTTAGGTAAACGGTTGACATATAACAAAAAAAGCAATGGACCTAGTATTGACCCCTGAGGCACTCCAGCTTGCACCTCTAATTTATTAGATTTATTCTTTACTATACTATTACCAACTACTGTAGTTAGTTCTACACATTGTTTTCTCCCAATAAGATATGATTCAAACCATTTCAGTTCAACCCCATTTACACCTAAATTTTGCAGTATTTCCAATAAAGTTCTATGATTAACACAATCAAATGCCTTTGACAGATCTAAGAAGATTGCAGTAGCTTTATCACCTGAATCTATTATATCTATTAGTTTTTCAACTAGAGAAACTATGGCTGTTTTTGTTGATCTCCCTTTCTGGAAGCCATGCTGTTCATCACAGATAAAGTTAGCTTCTTGAAGGTGCAGAAGTAACCTATTTAGAACTACTCTTTCAAAAATTTTACTTATTACATTTAAAATACTAATGGGCCTATAGTTTCCTACCTTTTCTCTATTAGCCCAGGCAATGAATGTTTTGTGTCGTAACAAATTAGGGGAAGCTGAATTTTTGCAGGGTGTTAGTATACATAGTACTTACTCAAAAAAACCAATGTCCCGACCCCCACCCCGCTTGCTTCCCCCACCTACCCCCTATCAACATTGCAAGAGCAGTACTTCAGTTAAAGGCTTATAACTCAAAAACTTATTGAGGTATCGTTGTGATTCTCATCTCATTTAATACTCAAAACTATTCTCTAAAAAATATGTCATATACATTTTCTATGTAGATAGCCTAGTTTTTCAGTAAAAATATAGTTTATAGAAAAAAATGTCACCACGAACCACAAAAATCAACTTCAACTGATCATATATTTTTTAATATCGCGTTATTGGTTGTGCCGTTCCTTACAAAACTTATAGATAATTTAATAATCTTTAAAATTATGTATCTATTGGTTACTATAGTTCAAGTTATGGCGTCATAGTGAGTGATGAAATAGTAGCGGACACCGCGTCGCCGAACCCTACAGCACTGTGTATTGCATGGCGCTTGGCTATCCAGCCCAATCCAATAAATAATTATTGTCAGATATATATATGCCAATCAATAGTACACGTTTAAAAGTACATTTTCTGAAAAGTCCCCAAAAATCCTCCCTCAACTTTTCCCCCAAGCCCCCTCAAAGTTGAAAATGTTTCTAATTATTGGAAATTCGATATCTCTGTAACTAACTATCGAACAGAGTTGATTCTTCTTCCATAATATCAGTCATATAATGTTCTGCAATAAATGTGCTGTTCACTTTGCCGGTAAACCTGATAGTTTCTTGTATAAAAATTGAAATATCTTCAAAAGAGAATTCTATCAACTAGATTTTTCATTATTTAGGGGGACATTTTTGTATGTTAATTTACAGAAAATAGCATAAATAGAAGTTATAGAACTTATTTTTATGAATCCAAAGATGTGTATAACAGCATACTGACGATTAGAGATGACGATTTGATAGGATGAGTGGTGAGAGTTTGAATTCATCATATGCATCTTTAACCCTATTTCTTTCTGCAAGGATATCATCAGTTATCCACTCTTCAATTTTGTCTAATTTGTTTTTTACAGGGACTTTTATAACTGGACAGCTCATAGTAATATGAAACCTCAGAATATTAATGAAACTATCATATTTGTCATTTAAACTATTGCTATTGTAAACCCTACTCCAGTTTTCTTGTAGCAGATTCTGCTTCAAATAATCGATATTCCCCTGTTCACATTGTTGAATTTCTTTCATTACTCTACTCTTTTTAATTGATTTATGACCTTGCAACCCCACCTCTAAGATTTGATAGTCATGATCAGATAGTTCCGAGCCGCCTAATCTTGTTTTAGAGTAATCTATATTAGTAAGGATGTTATCAATTATTGTTTGTGATGTTCTTGTGACTCTGGTATATTCATGAACTTTTATTTCCAAGTTATTCATGCATATAATATCCTTTAAATCTTCTGTCATTTTATTCTGTGTTGCAAAGTCTGTATTGAAATCTCCCGCTACAATAATGTTGTTAACTTGCTGCCAGCTGTATTTTAGTGACAAAACCCATAACAATATGATTGTCTGGTTGCAAGATATGAATTTAATTTTTATAGCGGTATATAGAGCACCTGACTTCAATGTTCATGAATTTATAGATCGACTAGAAAATTCATTGATGTAAATTAGTAAATATAGAAAGGTAATTCTATTTAGTAGTAGCTGGCGACTTTAATATGAACATTCTGAATTTGGAAAACGGCACTCTATTTTTTAGACATGCTAAGATCGTTTGACTTGTATCCTGTCAATAGCAGACCAACAAGACATTTATCATGCCTTGATAATGTATTTACTAGTGTTAGGAAGGATTCTGATCATTCATTCCTTTCTGGTAAAGCTATTATTTCTGATCATGCTGCGGTTTGGGCAGTCTTTTCAGGTATGGGACTTGACTCAAAACCAAAGCAAAATAATAACATCGACGAAAGTTTGTTAAAGAAACATAAAACGCTTAATATCTAATAATAGGATTTGTAATTTAGTAGATTGTTTGCGTCATGATGTTGATTGGTCGGATATTTATAATACTGTAGATGTTAATAACCAGCAAATTGAAAAAAAGCAACAAATTGTAAAGCGTTCAGCATTTTTTGAACATTTTAACAAATCATTACAATTCACACTGCTTAAAAATATCTGTGAAGAATACAAGTAAAAGTAATAGAAGATGGTTTACTCCTCAGATAGATCAGATGAAGGCAGTCTTATTAGAATTATATGACAAATGGAAAAGTAGTTTGGGCTTAGTGCATAAGATAAATTACAAAAATAATAGAAAAAGTGTAACTCCAGGCAATATTGGACTCTAAAATAGATGCTAATAATGTTTTTATTGTTAATTCTCATAATAAATATACAAAGCCGCTTGGAAAATAGTCAAGAAAGAATCAGGCTTTGCTCAGACAAAAAATCTGAAGATATTTCACTACCTTCCAACACTCTTAATGTGGCAGTAAATTTAGGACTAGGTGAGCCAGCTAATGAGGATTCTGAACTCTGTGGAAAGATGTTGGAAAAGTTTGCACTTCCTAGATCACATAACAGTAGATTCCAATGGAAATTAGTTGATGCTGGTTATATAAAAAGTATTGTCTGTGATTTTAATTCATAAAAAGTGAAGATATTTATGGCTCATCAAATTATGTTTTTGAAAATGATATTGATGCACTAGCAATACAAAAAGCATACCTAATCAATTTTATGATGCTTGTTGTAGTTTTCCCGAATGTTTGAAGCTGGCCAAATCTACGCATATTTTCAAGAAGGACGATAAATATAATCCTAACTACTATATAGACCTATCACCATTGTACCTATCTATATTAAGCAAGATTGTTGAAACAGTATTAACAAAGCAGCTCTATGAATATTTTATGATGAACAATTTGCTTTACCACAGCTATTTGAATTCCGACCTGAACATTCCACTACAATGTCAATGAAAAGAATTGTTGACTACATATTGAAGGGATTTGAGGAAAAGCTTGATGTGGGCTCATGCCTCATCGATCTCAGTAAAGTATTTGATGTTGTATCTCATAATATTTTATGTAGAAAACTCAACTGCTATGAAATCACTGATATTAAATTACAACATTGTTGGAAACTTATTTGTCAAGGTTACAAATGGTTAGCGACAATATTTTATCCTCTGAGTACAGAAGAGTTATAACAGGAGCCCCACAGGATCTGTCTTGGGACCTTTCTTATTTTTAGCATTCATCAATGACTTCAATAATTTTAATGACCCTAATTTGTCTGTTGCTGATGACACTACTTTGCTTTGCTCAGATGATGATCATCTCTCTATAAAATCTCGTTAGTTGCACTCACTTGAACAAGCCAAAGCCTGGAACGCAGCTAACGCTCTGGTTGCTAATGAAAATATAATACTCACACACAAACCTAGTGTAAATATAGATGCCTCTCTTTTCAAACTTGTAAAGCTTCTAGGCATATATATTGACAGTAAATGAATTATGATGGGACATACATGTTGATAATCTCTGTTTATATTACATATTAGTGGAAACAAGATGGATCTTCAACATAATTAAAAATAAAAATATATTTTCCTACACCTGCTCGTAAAGCAGTTCTTTACGTATTGAAAACTAATTGTAAAATACCTCTTTACTGCTCCGCAAGCGTTAAAGTACTTTACGCTCGCCAGCTGTTTTCTTTACGCTTCTGTTTTGATTTTGATGTCTTCCCATTGGTGGATCACAGAATCCATGAAATTCACATAACCTCAACAATGGCGAACGCTAACCAAATCCGCGCACGGTCTGTGATGTTACCTACAAGCTTTTATTGTGTTGAAATCCAGAACTGCAGTTGTAGGAAAAATAATGTATGTTATTCGTGCGTGACGCTTCTTTATCGCTCTCGCAAAATTACTGCGCTCCGCTATGCGTCGCGCAGTAAATGTTTTGGCTCGAGCGATAAAGTCGCGCTTCACGCTCTTAATACATAAATAACTATTTTTCAGTCCGGGCCCCCTTACAGCCCGAGGTCTGCGGCGGTGTACATTACACCACTGGTCGAAAATTATTTTATTGTATATTATAGACGAAGGCTATTGTACTTGAATGTATTTAATGGCCAATAAAATATTATTCTATTCTGTTCTAAACTTCATAAAAATATCTAATTCAATTTTTAAATTTGAAATTTAGTTCGAATTTCAAAATTTTTATGAACTATGAATCCCTTATTCTCTTTACTTGCTCTCTTAATCGTCTTTTTAACTTCAAGAACTTACTTCTCCCATTGCGCTTCTTGTGCTCCATTTTCTTATACAGATCGCATGGTACATTTTTTAAGTCGACAAAAATTCTTGTAGTCAACTAACTGTGCAGTATGCAATGCGACTTCCAGTTCAAATTCCTTTGAATTTCAAGTACAATGAGAATAGTCATTTTTATTAGCTATAGCTACGGCAGCAAAAAACGTTAATTACCGTACTGTTAATTAATTGAGAAGTTAGTGCAACTTTATATCTATAGGCTAAATCCCCCATATTAGAACCAATAGTTTTCTATATTAGTAGTGTACCAGATGAGTTTAAATTTATTGGAATTACAGGAATAATTTTTCTGATAAATATTGTAGTTTAATAGTTTGATAAATTTAAATTTAGAATGAAATACTGGAAATAGTTGAATCGAGAAACAGGAAAAATGAAATAAAAGTAAATTGAAATGAGTGGAGAAAGATTTTCACAGTATTGTGAAATTATATTCTTAAGTTACTTGTAGTAAATTGTTTGAGAATTAATATGGTTGGTACAGTAACCAAGTATTTCATAAGTATTATGAAAATTGATAACTTTCATAGTTGTGTGAAACCATGTTCTCGTTTTTCATGTGGCGTTCATGAAATAACTGAGACATTAAAATTTTAACGACTGAGCGTGTCACTTTAACTAAAATATACAAGTGGGATTCGTATTACTTTAGTACTACAGTTGATACGTGGGTTATCATTGAAGAGTTTGCACAAAACTACGTTAAAGAAAACGATAATGCTAACCTCAGCACTCTATGCAACTGCCAGCAAAAAAATCAAGATACTATAAAGAATGCAGTTGCATAGAGCTTAGCATTATCGTTTTGTCTAATTTCGTTTTACTAAAACTCTCTATATAATTTATAACAATAAAGGAGTTTAACCATCACCGAAATACACTGTATCGAAAATGAATTGTTTCTTTATTGCAAATTATAACTCAAAGATGTAGATGAGACTTATATGAAATTGAGAATAACAAAATAAATGTTAAATTTGGCAGTTTGTACAAAAAACTGAATGGGCGTGGCGGCGCCTAGAAGTCCCTCCAACTGTAAAGCGGCAACTTCTTTTCGAGGGTCACTTCCCGCTCTGACAATGCCAACTGGCCAAATTGGCCGCATCTGATTCAAGAAAAACAATAATCTAGGATGATCAACGTTCAGGAAGCGATCCATTCCTCCAGTCAGCACCTCAGCTAAGCTGTCAATGAGCGTCAATAACCTTGAATACTGTTCTTTGAACTCCTGATCGGTCTTAATCTTGCAAATCACTGGATAATCGCAGAATAATCGGTCGATTCTTTTGCAATATCCAGTCAAAATTCTCATTTGCACATTCCAATGCAATGCATAAACCATGAGTAATGTGCTTCTTTATGCGTCAATTTGTAGTCTCAAGGCTCTTGAATATTCTCTACAATTCCTTCACATGCAATTATTAAATATCTATTTGGGTTGGATTATTTTGGAAATTTATCGATTCACTAGCCTAGGCTTGCTTCGTTCGCATTAAAAGCGCCCAGTTGGGTCTTATGAAGAGAGAAAGGAGATTATATATTTTTTTAAAGTTATAATTGTTTGCGCTTTTCGAAGGAAATCTTTAAAAAGTTTCAAAAAACGTACATTTTTAGCGTATCTTTGGGAAAATTTTCTAACCGTTTCTTAGCACGCGTCTAGGGTCTCAACTGAAAAAGTACCGTAATCAAATTCTGATTTAAAAAATACTATGAACCTGAGGAAATGTTGTATAGAAAAAGTTCATAGGTCAATGTTATGTTAGGTTAGGTTTCAATAATTTATAGCCAATTCTATAAACTTGTGACATTCTATATTCTATTTAATTTCCCACGTTATACAGTATATTTAACAGAATATTCTCAATTTGTAACCTAAATAAAGCCTCTAAAAAATTAAGAATGAGTAGATTTCTCTAGCAAAAATAGTAGGAATCTTTCGTCAGCTACATTAATTTCGTATTTGGAATTTTTCTGAAACAGTGTCTCCATAATATGTATCCATAATATCTTCATCTTTGAAATATATGGTAAAGATTGACATTTTATTTTGTACCGTTCATTTCCCCTATTCGTATAGATATCAGTTTGTGGAGACAGAGAGGTCTAGGGGAGCAGAAACAGGAAATATGTCCATCATTTTGTAATAAATTATGAAAGCATATCTTATCATTCTGAATATTTTGCCCCTTCAATTTTCTTTTTAGGCAACGTTTTATACTGAAGCGTTTACTGGTTGCTGCTGACTTGTGACAGGCGTTCTCTATCAGCTTGCAGCTAGCTAGATTACAGAACCTTTAAACATCAAATACAGTGTAACTTCCCAAGAACGGACACCATCGGGACCTCGTAAATGTCCGCTATTGAGAAAAATACCAAAATAAATACGTATATAATGGCATAAATGTATAAAGACGAGTTTTTATTGTACAGTACAACATTACTACATAACTTAAAAAGAAACAAAATTACTGAAAATTAGGCCCTGTAGAATATCTGTGATTTTTTAACGATGAGTACTGTCCTACTTCCTAATCATCGGTTTTTGAAAAAATTGTCTTCACCTTAAAATCTTTTTGAAAAGTCTTTTCAACGTGCTGCTGGAGTTCAGAAAGTAGACAAATTCCTTCCGTGTCTTGTTTAAAAAAAAATAATGTTTCAATTTCCTTACCTCTTCTGCATCTTCATTACTTGTAAGTGTTGGAATTTCAGCCATAGGGACACCTTCACCATCACCATCGTCGTCATCGTCGTCATCAACATCCATCCATTACGAAAGACGATAAGGTAATGACTATCTCCTTTCCGGGAGTTGGGCGTCTATAGCTTGATGAATAGAATGGAAATGTTCAACACATTTGTTTACACAACTTTGCATTGGAATTCACTGCATATTTGACCAGTTAAAACTTTATTTTATTTACTTATTTTTAACTAGATTCCCAACCTGGAAACTTTTCTTCTCACCATCAACTATTAAAAATAATTAAAATGAACGCAAAGTTCTTCTACCTGCTGTTAGATCGCGCTCGCTACGCTTAATAGAGATAGATAGTTTATTGTCAAATAAATAAATTTACAACAAAAGAAAATTTCAATGTCTTACAACTATTAGTAGTCGAAAGAAACAAATCCAATATAAGCTATATAGAAACTAAATAAAAATACAAAATTATAAAATTATATTATTTACTAAAAGAAGTTTAAGAATTTACATTCCAGCACACAAGACACACTTCATCGAATGAAAAATGCAAAAAATAAATGCATATAAAAACCAAGGAAAAGTATAGATTGGAATTTGTATTATAGATTGAAAAATTAAGGGGTAGATTGCAATGTAGAGGAAAAAGCAATAAAGAGGGAGAAATATATGGGAACTTCAGTTATTGTGTGAACTGCAACACAAATCAAAGAAAAGGAATATTCAAAACCTGCTACCAGTTATCATTCTAAGAAATACTTTTTGTAGTTTAATGATTCCTGACTGGTATAATACGAACTTTCCCAACAGGTTATACCATAATCCATTTTAGAATGTACAAAGGAAAAGTACAGCTCCTTTATCACATTAAAATCACATAAGAATCTAATGCAATAGAATAACATTAATAAAACCTTAAAGACTTTCTGAGCACTGAAACATGATGTTTCCAATTTAAAATATCATCCAGTGGGATACCCAATACCCAAATACTTTGCACATTCCTCTAAGCTGATAGATAATTGGACAATCACAGTTGGCATGAAGACAAACTGGAGAGTGCAAATGCAGCGGAGTTCTGAATTACGAAGACTAAAAAGTAAGACCAGTAAGACTAAAAATCATACAATTAGTTTCTGATACATTCATTTTGAACTTGTTACAGGCAAACTATAAAGATATTTAGTTCTAATCGGACTGCATTTTGGCGTGTAAATCATGGATTTTATTACTTTTATAAGAGAGTGCAGTATTATCTGCAAAAGCAGTAATACGACCATTAATGTTACCATTGTATAGATCATTTAAAAAAATCAAAAATAGAATATGACCAAGTACTGACCCCTGTGGCACCCCACATGCTATTGGCAACACGTCGCTAGCAGCATTGTATGCTTTTTAAAATAAGTTTCTCCATCATATGCAATTGGAATCAGATTATAAGTTAGCCCTTGGGCCTTCTTATTCATCTGGTTGAGCCTTCATATGGATTAAGTTATCATTCATACGAATACTCAATTTCTTTAACTATAAATTAATATACAACATTTATAATTCAAAATTAAGAATAACAAGACTTGGATGTTGTCAAACCACTTTATTTTGAATACATTATTGAAAAATTACAGTACCATGGTTTCGTGGCTTAACCTGCCACATCCTCAGCTGTACTGTTGTCTTAAGAGAAGTGAGAAATGTGGCAGGTTAAGCCACGGAGCCATGGTACTGTAATTTTTTAATAATGTATTCAACATAAAGTGGTTTGACAACATCCAAGTCTTATTATTCATCATGGAAAAGTACCACAACATCCATTCACAAACAACTGAATTCTTAAAATTAAAAATATTTGTTTGAGAGGAACAAATCATTTCTAATATTCCAATCAAGTATAATAACAAGTGATTACTAAGAAAATGATAATTATTCAAAACGAATTGTTCTATAAATTTATTTATCATACATGTAAAATCTGATTTTAGCAATCAGCAGTCTGGAACGACTTAAGTACAAATGATTGACTTGGTTAAAATATAACTGCAGCTGTGGTGACGTGATACAGAGTGACTTTTTGTGGGATGCAGACATGAGATAGTTTATGCAAATTGAAACAAGGGTTAGGTCTAATGCATCTCTGTGTTCACAAGAATTCATCCTACATCACATCACTTATACCGACTAGAATCAAATGTATGTGATAATCGTTATCTCAATGTTATATTGGGAGTTTTTGGGTTATATTGAGTTGTGCTTTTCTGTATCCCAAAAAGGAAAATTTCAATTCCGAAGGGAATTTTTACCAATTGTGCATCTCATATATCTGTGCCCCCTAACCTGTTGCATTATGTAGAAGGCTAAAAAATATTTTTCAAGTAATACTAGAAATAATAGTTGAAGACAGTCACTTCTATTGTGACACTTTCAATTGAGATGAAATGCTTTTTCAAGATGTTTTACTCCCTGACTTATATTTTTCAGGTTGTTTTCTTCTGAAAATACGGTTCTGAAATTATTGTTCGGCTTAGGCAAGGGTGTCAATAAGTAGTGTTAGATCTGGAAGATTTATTTGAATGTGATTGTATTACATTTTGAAATATGATGAATATCGAGTACATCAAGTATATTCCTCTATGCAAGCATCCTTACTCTTGGGCGTGAGGTATACTGTTTACAGAACTATTAATTAATGAACTAAAAAATGCAAGAAATGATTTTAGGAGGATAAAGAACAGCATTTCTGGAAAAACGATGCATGTGCCAGAAAGTTAATTTAACGTGCTTTTTGAATAATACTATGAGAAAAAAGACAAATCAGGAATCTGCAATATAGATTAAAGATAGCTTAATCCAAATTGGTCCAAATGAAATGCATACAAAACTAATCAAATTGAAGTTGATGTGAGAAGTACATAGTCAAAATGATAGAGTCCGGGTGTCAGTTCCACAATTTTTTGATCGTGGAAAGAAGTATGGTGGGCGTAATTGAAAGATTTGAATAATTTCGAGAATTTTCCCACGTATTAAAACAATTTTCCGCAACAAAGCTTGAAAAATAACTTTTGGGAGAAGTCTTTAGATTTAATCTCTTTAGAAATTAGTCAGTAGTAAGAAGACATCCTATCACAAGACAATGTTTGTTTAAATATTAAACTCCCACTTACTTAAGCTTATCAAAACTGCAACACGATATACAAAATATGCTGCACAAGGAATGCCATTTTTATAATCTTTGATTTCCAAGTTTGAATCTACCTTTTGGAATTTTATCAATTTTGGATTTGCAGTTGATGACACATTCTATCTGTCAACAAGAATTCTTTGTCGCTGACATAGGTGAGTTCGTAAATGTTGAGGAAAAAGGCACTACGAGGTATTAACTGTAGTGTGTAGAGTGACGTTGAAGGGCTGTGAATGAGGCTGGAGATAGTGCCTTCGGCTTTGTGGCGGGCGGTAATCACTAGGAGATAATGTAAATAAGACACAATGGACGACTGTGACATGTGACTGAGGGTTTCAGCTAGATACTCTGTCACATGCTGGCGAGGGGGTGCGTTGAAGCCGCAGCTAGGGCTGATCTAGGGAGGCGGCCTATGATTTTTGTATTATTCAGGTCTTTGGGGTTTGTAGTGAGCGCTAAACGGTGCTTCTTTCTCTTTCCTTCTTTCTTTCTGTCACTCTTCATCCACCATTCGCGCAAATTTATAAACCGACTTACCCCTTCTCCTAGGTTTCATCACTGTTATTCTCCTTTGTGATCCCCCATCGTTCTCTACTCTGGTAACACGATACAATTGTAGTTGTTTGTAGCAATCGAATACAACTCATGATGCCTTATCTCAGTAGCAGGGGATGCAATATTAATGTAGCAGTACGCAATTGTTCAATCCTTTCTTTATTTGAAAGCACACAGAATCTACTAAACCGCTTCTCCATTCAGGACACTAATTATCGATGACTTGAATAGGCAAAACCTGTCATTAGGGCCTGGCTGGTGTTCATAACAAATTTGACAACTCTTTTCTATATTATAAGACTATATTATTTGAACCAGATACTGTTCCCATCTTCAGATCAATACTTAAAAAAAACTAATATAACTTTGGGTTTGCTAGAACAGAAAGTAGTAAATTTTTATACATACAAATATACGAATAATGATATGGAATTATCTCAATTAAATCTGCACTACTTCTTCAGGTTATCAGTTTCCTGTCGTCAAGTTTGTAATTTCTGTAGTACTGAAAAGTTTCCTTGGAATAAGCCTAGACTCGTATAATCAATCTTATTTAAGCTTTTAAATTTCAATCAAATGTTTTTGAGTTAATTTCACAATTCCTCAGATTTTTTCTTAAAAACAAACTTTACCAGAGGAGAACATGAATACATCTTGAGACAGTGATAAACCTTCAGTATAATTATTTTAACTAGTAAGAAAAATAAAAAATTCCAAAGTCGCTAAGGTAGCTGTAATTGAAGAATTATTGCACATTAAGAATAAGAAAAGCACATTTAAATATCGTAGAAAACCTGTTTTGGCTTGAAATGGTTTTGATCTATGGCTTGAACCTGGCTTTGTAAAAATTCTTTCAAGATCTTGGAAGAAATGACTGTTCAAACAAATACATCCTCAATTATTCAAAACAACTGATTTCTCACAAAGAAAGGTATTGTAGGATGATTTATTCGTGTGCTCAAGGAGGGATAATAGAATTTACGAATAGCTTCACTGTACAACGACTTAAGAGGGTCGTATACCATTGTATACAATTTTTCAATGAAATTATTCATATTTCACAAAAATGAAGAGTCCGTCATAATTTACAGTGTTCAAGAGTTTTTAGTTTGATTGACGTAGCAGTTTAGGTGCGAGTAGTTTGAATGCACGGCACGGGTCCATTATCAAAACGTTTGGGCATTGTATTACATGTTGGGAATGGACATTTCCACAGCAACGAGAGCACAAAACGCGAGTTGTGCTTTGGCTCTTCGAAGGGATGAGCTTTGATGGCTGAAAGGCATGGCGGGGCGGGGAGGGGGTGCTACACAATAAATAAAGTCTTGGACGGGGCAAAGCCGAAATGGCAATTTGTCAGTGGCTTTGAAAAACTAGATGCGAGGACATATGCCTGAGGGATTATCTTCTGAACAAAGAGTACTCGGCAGTCGGCAGCTGCTCCCTACCAGAACCCGCCATTTTGACTCTATCTCCCTTCAACCACCCCTCGCCAACAGTGTAGTTAAAACCGAAAAGATCACCGAACGCTTGTTGTAAAGATCGTCGACGAAGATTTCAACAGCAGATCTGATGCAGCCCACTATTTATGAACTTTCCGACACCCTCTAGTCAGTCCAGCGACTCCATTAAATACGCATCACATCGTCTCTTGCCTCTACTCCTCTGCTACAGACAGATGTTGCACGGGCTCTGTCAGTGGCTGTGCATTTTGGTCCACCCCTCTTCTCGATCGCATTTGAAATCATCTTTTCTTTATTGAGCAGGTTGACTTAAGGCAGAAGAAGTGATTGCATATTCCAGTTAACTACTAAAGGTATAATCAACTGCGAAAGCTACAATTCTTCAACTTTTTTTCGATTTATGATTTTTAAAATAATGTATGAGTCCCAAATAAGCTGAGAAGTAAGGTATAGCTGACTTGAGAGAATGAAAATCTTCACTAGTACTATTGCTGTTTTTGAAACGACATTTTAAACAGATTGGATTCATGTAAAAAATATTTATTTTCCAATAATAAAATATCAAGCACAATGTTAGCATATTTCGGGAAGTGATAGCCGCGAGCCGAAGGAGGTATCTGCTCAATCAGAAAGATAAGCTGCGTTCTCGTAGGTCCTGTTCGTAACGGTGACCGATTAGATTGGCCAGCAAAAAAGACACTGTTCTCTGCTGTAAAATCACTTCCCGGTAGTTCGGAACCCACCTTAAACTGTAGGTCTAACTCATCAATCACCATCATCCAACTCATTACCCACGCTCAGACCTATGTGGGCTTCATCCTCCAAAAGAAATTGAATGATATAACAGGATAAAGAAATGCAAATTCATGGGTGATTAGAGACTTCATACAGAATTTGCGATAATAGGATACTGTGACGAATATAGGTCGAATTTCTTTAGGACGGAGTGGGGGTGAGACCAATAATAAGTTAAAAAGTTTGGCATTTTTTGTTTTAGAAAAGTTAGTTAGATGATTTGACAAATTCAAAGTTTAAATGACACCAGCTACTTGGAAAATTCTACTTGGACATTCAAATTTCAAAGTAATACATACAAATTTGCGTGTAAAGGTTCGTTTTTTTTAATTTATCTCCACTTATTTCCCCCACGGCCCCTTCCTTATGTACGGCAATGATAAGATGGCAGTTGAAGATGGCAATCTAAGAACCAGTGATGGCGTAGTATTACTAACGCCATAAGATGGCGAAGCTGGGGACATAAGACCCAGTCTTGCACTTCCAAGCCAGAGTACCAAAAATGTGCTCTGTGTATGGGCATAGTATGCTCATAAGCCTATGAGCGGAGAATTTCTCTGTGTCATTTTCTCCGATTCCCAGAAATTTCGATTTGAAAACGCCCTGTTCGCGGAAAATGCATAATAAACTGGCATGAAAACTAGCTCAATTAATTTGTAGAAATCAATGCATCTTACTAAGTCGTAGTAGTCTGATCCGTTCTTCCTTATGAATCGCTCAACGATGATAAGTGTTTCTTATTTACTGTTAAATAAATATGTTGATAATTTAACACAATATTCATGGTGCTTCCAACATTTTCATATGTACTTTATGCATTTATTTGTCTTTAAGAATATTATTTTATCACTTTACAGTAGTTGATGAGCTACTTATGATTACTGCTTAATTCACTTCGAGTTTTTCTATTTCACCTATTACTAACGCAATTCCAATAATTGATTCCAAGAACAGGAACACTGTTCTCCAACCCTTTCTTGAAGGAGGTTCTTGCTTCATCTTCCTAGTATTCTGGTTCAGCGTTTTAAAAGCGCATTGTTCAGAAAGGAGTCACAAAGGCAATTTTTCAAGTAGCTCATCGAAAGGGAAACCTGAATACCAACAAAGAACATCCATTTAGAATACAGAAGGGTGAATCTGTAAACAATTTCGTCATTTTACAATGGTTTCACTCAACCATTTATGCAGCTCAAATCTTTTCAGAATGTGAATATTTTCTTTTTGAAATCAACCCTTTGCCTTACTAGTAAAATAATTTAAGTTATAGTACTAGGGATAAATTTCTAATAAGTTTAATTTCTGAGCTGCTATAGTGACTAATAGGCATGTTGATTTCAAACCCGTAGTCAATTTTCTTCCATCATAGCAAGTTTTTCCTTTATACCTCATGTCTGCTGATGGGTTAAGCGTGAATCATTGCCTTAAAACAATGAATTGAACTCTTGACGCTTGATAGAAATTGTTTCGAGGCGAAAAACTTTTCAATCCACTCCTACGTCATCAAGTTAGTTTTAAAAATACAACAAGAAAACTTACACGTTAAACGAGTAAGGCAATTTGGACAAGACTGCTAAGAGAGCCCTGCTCTCTATATTTCCACATTATAAAGTCAATAAGAGTATTTTCTCGGTGTAGTAATTGGGAAAATATTGTAGTATAAACATTATTGAGATTTGAAGCATGATCTATAGTAATTGATCCCACCTGCCTCTCTCCATTGAAAAACAAAACAAAACGTTTCAAAAATTCGAGTTTTTCAAGTCATACGCTATTCTAATAGCCTATATCTGAGAATGGGAGAAAGCTTCTTTTGTTTAGGAAACGTGGAATGATTAAAGCTATTAAAAATAGAAATGTAGTTACAGATGTTACTATATACGGAAGCAATATTGTTTATAAACAAGAGTTATAAGTTGAAATGCATCTGCTATTCTGAATGAACAATCACAACATTTTTAACAATTCTCATACTTGAAACAGTCTTTATTTGATCTTGATTTGCTTTTCCATCATGCCTTCATGTTCAAGTTGTTTAAGCATGTGGGAATGCAAGTTGTAGGGGGTAAAATCGTCATGAAATTACAATGCTACGGGTCATTTGTATTAGTAGACGAACAAGTACATCGCATTTCATCTGGAAGCGAAACAGTTTCAGTTCATTCAGAAGTTTCTTCATGAGTGGGACATTTTTTGAATGGGTAGTGAAGTACTTGAATCAGCAACAACTTAGCATGGAATAGGCTATGACCTGGCCGTACTCGAACTGTTCGCCCGCCCTCTGATTGTAAGACTCCAACACCCTACGGCTAAACCGATCGAGCTATTATAGCATTCAACATTAAACCCTTAATTATTCACTGAACTCGAGTTCGATATTGAAGCTCGTTCACATGCACAAATACACACATACACACACACTCATTAATATACATTTTGATCATTCCTTGTTTCACTGTTATACAAACATTGAAACAGTTTTCATAAACTTTGAATGTGAACACAAGGGATGTGATTTTGTTTTGAAAAGATGCCTGTATTTCGTTGAGAGTTGTTGTTCATTAGTCACCTGCTTTTCCAGCTGCATTTACATTGATTATTAAAAGCCACAACCTCAAGAGAACTGTATTTCTAAGTTTTGGATTGAATAACAATTATTAGAGTATGAGCAAAACTCTCAAACGCTTGAGAAAGTTGTAAAGCAACATTGGCTTTATGTATATTGATAGCTGATTGATTGATAATTATATGAATAATAAAAGTTCAATTGAAATTGATTGGAATGATATAAAGTAAATTGTGTAGAATCAATCTTTTATCGACCCTGATCCTGACTGATTATCTGGTTCATAAGTATTGTTACGGGTTCTATGTCTAAAATAACGCTGGCAACACTTAAATTTATCACTTGCACTTTATTAACACAAATAATCTACAACTCACACTGTTCAGTAATTTCTTACAGATAAATAAGCAATTAAAAACAGATAACACGATATTGTTCAACTGATAATGAGTTTCCAATAAACTGTACAAAAATCAATCACTAAATGTCAAAAGGCCGATCTAATATTAAATAATAGCTGTACAATAAACTGTCCAATAATATTCAAAAAGAATCGTCGAGGAAGAACAATTAACTTACAAAGCACAAGTCCGTAATAGGTAAAAGAATTAGCACTATAGAACTGTCAAGAGAATTATCACTACAGACAACGAAAGTTCATTGCATGGTTTGTAATAGTGCCAACGGGATTTCACTGTCTGTATTAACGGGAACTGTCACTGAGAAAGAATTATCACTATAGAGGCACAATAGATAGAACTGTCACAACTTGTTTATCACGGCGAATTTCAAAGACAACTGAACTCATTTACAAAAGTCTACCTCTATGCTATTTATATAAATTTTCATAATTGAGATATCTCTCGAATTTTCTGTCAACTTCTAAATAAATAAATAAAGAAACTCGCACTTTCTACAATATATTCGACAAGACTCCATTAATTTCTAATCAAACAACTAGAACATTCTACAAATTACCAAGTAAACACCATAAAAGTGTCAAAAGCAGAGTAATTAATTGCTTAGAAGTAAACATTTACATAGCAGATAACACCGAGAACCACTGTTTCTTCTTTCTCTCTATTCTCTTCAATTTCATATTCGTTACAGTATTAATAGATCATCATGATGATCATTGGTCATCATGATATAAATCCATTAGCTCAAGACGCCTCTTTTTTATTTCCAGGTTGCATAATAAACTACTGTAGTATTCAAATAACTTGCCAGCGTGTAGAAGATGGGAGGACTTGCTACATCTGAACCCAACTGCTGCCAAGTTATATGAAAACTACTTACCTCGTGAATGTTCAATAATTCAGATTAATTTGCCCCAGCGGCTATACTTCATGACCATAAAAATGTCACAGAATTTGACCAACTCTCAATACACATAAATATTACTGTCTTTCCCACACATATAACACAACTTAAGCAACATAATGTGTGCAAGGGGATCCAAGAATCGCTTGAAATTAGCAAGAGCGATTGTTCTCCTTTGGGCTGTAATGTTATAATAATAAATAATATTTGAAACTTTGTACATAGGTAATCAACATGCTAAAATATAAAATAGATTGAACATATTTCTTAAAAGAGTTCTTGAATCATCATAGTTATGATTTTCTCAATAACATCGCATAGAGAACATTATTTCAAATAATATGTGCGCTCACTTGCCCAAGATATTTGCACTCTCACCCAAATTTTGCTCATACTCTAGTACATGGGTTACCATAGTTGAGTAGGTTAATTTCCATATACTTCTTACTCTTCCTAGATATCAGTGTAGTATTTTTTAGTTTTGTAGTTAAAATTTTAGACGCATGTAATTCTTGGTTACTTTAAGTTTTTGAAGGAAGGAAATAAAAATTTATTTATTTATTTTAACTAAAAATGTTAATGAAGTAACGCTGTCGAATTGAATGATTGAGTGATTGATATACTGAATCGTTATTGAGTAATAAAAGCATGAGAGGCTGACATAGAATTGCAGAGATACACACAATAAGAATATAAATAACATGAAAATATAGAAAATGGCGTTATTTTAGCGTCGCACTAACGGTGGAATAAGTCGATGGACGTCGGGTCGCCGCTCCATGCATACCGCCGCCCGCCGCCAATAGACCTCCTCCGCCTGGAATTCACGCCGGGTGATTCATGCTTCGAATAACTCTGACTAACTCTGTACTGTTAGCTAATTGTAGAGCTAATTGAAGACTGTCTTGAGTCTACTTTCCACCCCAGAAGAAAACTTCCTTTCTTGGTGGCCGAATTGTCCCTGCCTCTTTCCTATTGGTTGGATTCAAAGGGTTAGTAACTTCTCTTCCCACTACACCCCCGACCACTGATGCGTCCTTTCAATTTCAGTGGACATTAATGACTCTAGTGATTGTAGCTATCTATTAATTATTTTGGTGTTACAGTATTAACGTAGATGCTGACGAACTAAGTTGAATAGCAAAGGTTTTCATCTCAAATGATTTTGGAAGTTTTCCCATGGATTCTGCTTTCAATTTCGTGTTTATTAATAGTAGATGGAGATATGGGGCTTCCATTCCAGTTGGAAAGGGTAAGAAGAAGATAAGTTTGAGGCTGGGTTTGTTTGTATAGGGTTATTTGGTTATTGTTTATATGCTCCAATGAAGGAGTTCATTTCCTGTAATGTATTTATAAACCCGAGCAAATTTGGTTTTTATTTCTGGCATTTTCTCAGTCATCATTCAATATTACTACAGTAAATACTTCTAATAATAAAATTTTCGAGAGTCGGAAGAGGTAATAGCCTAATCCTTGCATGAAAGAAGAAAAATACGACTAATAATAGTCTAGTAATAATACAAAAACTATTAATATCATTAATACTTATAGTAATGAATATCGCACGAGCTGCTGACATGTTATCTACAAAAATCCGTAATTATTGAAAAATATTGATATTCAATAAGATAAAATGACTACTAATCCATCTAATTTATTATTTTCAACGTATCCCTTGTGACCCAAAATTTCTGAGTCAAGCCGGCGTGGTAAAGTGCATTACTTTGACACAGCCAAGTCCAAAGGGCTGGAAGAGCCCTTGCAGATTCTGGTGTAACTTGGTGATGAGGGAGCGAGCGTCAAAGCGGAAGGTTTTCTTTGTTGGTGTGGCCGCAGAGCGACTGGCCCATGAAGGGCAAGAGTACTAAGGGTTGCGAGGGGGGCTAAGGCCGCCTGCTGGTCCACTAATGCTGTAATTCATACAGTAACACGCTGGATCTTTATGGCAGTGACGCGCTAATGTATTTTAATGCGGATTTGTTGTGAACGAACAGCGCTCAGCGTCCAACAATAAGGACCGTTGGATAATCCTTCAAAATTGAGTTCTCAGCCGCGGTTCAAGCATCATCGTTCGTGCGTACTTAATAAAAAGCTACTCCACTAAACTCACCGGAATCGCGGTTCAAACTGAACACAACCCCTCCAACCAGTAATTGTCATATTCTGACAGAATGTTAATTAGTTTTCCCAATCATGATCTCCATCTTGATAATCGTTCACAGCCAAATGATTCTTCTCTTACTAGCTTATTAACAATGAAATTTGGAATCTTGATCATGACAAAAAAATTTTCAACTTCTTGTTAATGTAAGTTTGGAACACTCCGATAGCTTCTTCTGGTTCCTCTTGTACAGGCTTCTCTGTATGTTTTACATGTAAAACATATTAGATAATTCAAAATTACTGATTTTTTTGTGGTTATCTTCTTGTAAAACAGATTAGTTTTGAATCTTGATGACAGGAATGTAGGAGAAAGCCGATAAATAGAAGTAGTACTGCTTGGTCACTTAAAGATTTTGGAGATCCAAAGTTGTTGTTACGCGTATATCGATGCAAATGTGCTCTCCACTATTTATTCCTATTTTGTACATGCTCCTAATACTCTTTTTCAATCCCCCTCTCGTGAATAATTTGCTAGTAAAGCAGAATATTTCTAGTGTTATTGGGTCCATCCAACTATAGTTTGTTTCTCGATTAACTTCATTATTATTTGAGATAAACCTCTACAGCTCATTGGCTCAATGTTCGAATTTTTTTAATGCTGATGATGCCCACATGAGTTCGAGACTTTTCGTGGGTAAGGAGATGAATGATAACACATAGATGCCAGACGGAGAAGCGGGATTCGAACCCACGACCAAACGACAGCAAGTTGAAGTTGCGACTCCTCAACCAACTGCGCTAAGCGGCCCACAAATGTAATTGAAATTATATTTCCTACCAAAAATTCTTCTATAGTCATATCATTGAGAGTTAATCCGACTTGGAACAAAATTTGCTCGAATTTAACATTTTACGCCAATAGAGAATTTTTTCAGTAAAAGTATGCACTTGGATGAAATCAACATTTTGATATTTTGAATGTTTGATATGTGGAGCGTTCTTATAATTTTTTATTTCAAAATAATGTATATTTGGTTGAAAAGTCTCTCGCCAATTATTATGCTAATATTTTGCCAAGTACTACTGGTAATATTGTATTTGAGATATATTTAGAAATACTGCTTATTAAATTTTTCTTATTGTTGTTAATGAGCATCTATATTATTGAATCATTCAAGAATGGATATTGTTAATTGTCCATTTGGTGAAATTTATTCATCTATATAAAAATATTATGCGCTTGGAATATTCGACTCTGGAGGTCATGGTGGTTCATAGGCAAAAGTGATGAGAAAAAGTGTGAAGTGAACGTGCAAAATAAAAATACATAAAAAGTAGTACTTGTGGTGAAGTAAAGAAGCTATGAAAGGGGGTTTCCAATAGAGGTGTGCTTCCCATTACAAGGCAAAGGCAGCAGTAGTTTGTCAACAAGTCTCAAAGCAAAAAGTGCACCTGCTGGGGAAGGAGAATGCCTTCTGTGGAATCAGTATGTATGAGAGCCCGTATGACCCTAGCGTCATGCAGACTGTCGTCACTTCTGGACTTTGAGCTCTCAGATCTGTAAGATGAGGAGCGCTGCCCGCATATTCATCAAGGGAGGCATTTCTCGTCTCCCGCTGTCAAGAGAAGCGCTCTATTGATGCCATTGAAAGTTTCAAGATGATACTTTTGCGCATCTTTGCATTTAGCATGTGAAAATATTGCTCTTCTTGATTGAGTGGAATCACTTAAGTTGTTACTTGTCAGGAAACGTAACGGCAAAACTTCGTACCCAACAGCACAAAAATCTTATGAGTAGATGAAAAGGAGAATGTTGATGAACGAACCAGCTATTCAATGGTTGGATTAAGTGTAAGGAATAAACTACGAAACATTTTAAATGTTTTCAGAGAACACTTCAAAGAGAGTTTCATTCAAATTAATGTTCAAATATGTTTAATGTTCAAATATTGATCAAGGAGAGACTAATCTAAAATTACTAGAAAAAACGCTCTGTGAAGGAGCAAAGAAAGCTAATACTATGTTTGAATTGATCGGATGACAAGTGAAAATTTTATAGTGCCTAGCAACTGCCTGACTAGAGTCAATAGACTACGAGTAGAGAGACAACTGTTGTATTGAAAAAAGATTCACAATCATATTTCAGTTACGAAAAAAAGAAATTTGTTAAATTAATGAGTAATCTCTTATCTATATATATAAAATTAGAGTTTTGTCTGTACATTTATCAGAATTGTATATTTTTTGGTTATTTTTACGTTTTATACATTAAATAAGCCGAAAATAGTCTTATCTCACTTTCTGTCTGTCTGTCTGTCTGTCTGTCTGTCTGTCTGTCTGTCTGTCCGTCTGTCTGTCTGTCTGTCTGTCTGTCTGTCACGGCCGCAAAGGCATTTTTCGCGGCCTTCTCCTCAAAAACGAGAGCATCGATCGGGATTTTAGTTATTGAACAGTATTGAAAACATAATTGGCAATGTCTTTAGCTATAAAAAACTAAATTAATTTTTTTTTTTAACAGAGTAATAAACGTTTAAAAACCAAGTATTGTGCGATTTTGGATACATTTTACGCGGCCTTCTCCTGAAAAACGAGAGCATCGATCTGGATTAAAGTTATTTATCAGTATTGAAAACCTTTTTGACAATGTCTTTAGCTATAAAAAACTAAATTAACTTTTTTTTAACAGAATAATAAACGTTTAAAAACCAAGTATTGTGGGATTTTGGATACATTTCTTCTAAGTTTTATTACCACATAAGAACAAATCACGTAATTTATCAATCAGCTGTTCTCAAATATAATCTGAATGGTGGGCCCTTCGCGGCGTTATTTACGCTGTCTGCAGACTTGCGTAGTCGGAGCATTGCAGTCTTTTAGGAAACATATGACTGGTGAATCAAAGCTCATGTTATGTATCATCAATTATTTCTTTGTTGGAAAAAAAAATTCTAATTTCAATTTATCAAAACAAAAATTAACATTTTAGGAAGGTGCGGTTTGTGTCAGGCTCTTGGGAATTCGCCAGGTTGCACTATTATTACCACATAAGAAAAATCACGTAATTTATCATGATATATCAATCAGCTGTTCTCAAAAAATATTCTCTCCGATACCTGTCACTGAATTGTTTACGTTCTAAGTTGTTTACTAAGGTCCCGGCCCGTTCACATGATACAGTTTTTGTGCGGTACAGTAAATTTGCTGTATCAGTTATTTTGCAGTGCTTTCGTTTGCATGTACATTTCATATTGTATGTTCACACAATACTGTTTCGACTGGATCCAGTAAAAAAGCTGTTCTAGCCGATTTCTACATTCGGTTTTGTCTTCGAAAACTGTATCGCTAAAATCAGCTGTACCGCAAAATAACTATCCGTATCCGGTGGCACATGTATTGTACCGGTAATGGATATGTTCAAACGATACGCTTATTATGCTGGAAGCAGTCTTCAGATCGTCAGCATTGATCTCCTTCATTGATATTCTTCAGCATTCTTCTTATTAGTGAATTCCAGTGTCCAGAAGTGGAAGATATTAATTGTGAAAATTTAATTTCTCTAATATATGAGAGACCCGCCTTGTGGGACAAGACTTAAGATTAATATAAAAATAAAGAGAGAAAAATGTGTGGAATATTGAAACCAGAATTTGCGTACTTTGATCAAAATTTAAGAGAAACCTTCAGTAAGCAACTTATTTGAAAAAATCTTACACAAATAAAAAAAATCCTGGACTGGAATAAATAAATCTGAACTGGAAGCTCAATGGAAGAAGGAGGAGAGCACAGCAATAAGCAGCAAAGCCGGACCGTGTGAACATCACAGTACAGTTGACGCCGTACAGTAAAAAAACCGTACCGCAAAAGAACTGTATCGTCTGAACGGGGGGGCCTAAGCTGCTAACAACTTCATGATCGTTGCTATCAAAAAAGCCGAAACATATTTAGTCTTATTTCTAAACATAATCCGTACGAAGGACGGGCACAATAGCTAGTAATAAATATAAGCCCATTGGTTTTCTGTTTCACACTTGAAAGAAGGGATATAACGCACCCATAGCAAAAAGGTAACATGCAAAGAACCATCTAATCTAAAATTTAAATGAATTGAGCATGCGGCCAAAAACGTTGAAAATATTTGTCATAAAACAATTATTGATTTTGGTTTGTAATAATGAATTTATTTGAAGGATTTATCAAATGTTTTGATCAAATAAGTTTCATAAACTAGAAAAACGTATTGAGCCATCTAGCGTTAAAATGATCCACTACATTTTTAGCTTTTCACTACCGGTACTGAAAATGTCATTTTTTGTAACCCACAACAGCTGTTTCCCGGCATCTTGAGAATACAACCAAAAATGTTTAAATTATTGTTCATTAAACAATAATATTGTTTTTAGTTATTGTTCTTTGTGAGTTTGTCTTGCGAATTTCGCAGAAACTGCAAGTATTTGAAAAACACGAAACATTGCTAAGATCACGCTAGAAGTGAGGACCAATTTCACTACACTTGCACTGATCAACCGCTGCTAAATGCTCCTAATTGCGTCTCCTAAATTTGCAGTAGCCTCATTGGTTGGATGCTGATTTATCACGCGAATGCCCCGGGTACGAACCTGTGATTGGCTTCAATTGTTTTGTTCACAAATCCAAATTTAAAGGAATTTTTTTTATTTTAAAAGGCAAATTGGGTTAGAAAATTTCTTTAAATATTTTCCCCTTATAATCTGTCCTGAATTTCATTTATAAGGAAAAACTATTGTTTTGAATTCATTAGATTAATATAAATAGACCCATACTTGAATTAAAATTCACTTGAATAAATGAAACTTAGTTAATTGATTTGAAATTAAAAAGCAAAGTTCACTTTAATTAAAATAACATAATTGAAATAAAAAAATGATTCAAATTATTAAATCAATTTAATTTAAATAAAGCTTCTTTATCACCAATAAATGTTGCTGCTAATATGAAGAGGCATTAATATATTTGAAAAAAAAAAAGGCCAAACCATACGCTGTTTTCGACTGTTTCAGTCGCTTTTTTCAAAAACACCCAGCCACTGACTGAAAGCTGTTTTCAGTTGTGCTGTGATGGGACAGCTTTTAAAATCAGACTAAACGTTTTCAATAAACGTTTGGCGACCAAAAGCTGCGCTGAGTTGCGCTGTGTCAGTTGATGAGCGTTTTTTTTGTAAACAGTTGGTTTGATTTTAATTGTACTCAACAGCACAACTCAGAACACATTTTAGTGGCTTAAATGAGATTTGTGGAAAAATAACTTCAAATTATTGTGGATAAATAAAGCCTTGAAGATTTCCTAGCTCTGACCTATCACATGCCGAAGCTTGTCAAATTAGCTCAAGTTTATTGATCTATAGCAGCCATTATAAAGTGAAGAAATCGAAATGTGAACATAGGAAAACCAATTTTGAGATATTTCTGCACAATGTTTGAAATGTAAGATTTCCATGTTTGTTGGTTGACGAGGCAGCGTCCGAAACAGTGAAATATAGATGTTTGTTATAGTCCCTTCATCACTCGCGTGCCCCTAAAATCGGATACTACAATATGACTCTCCCATCGGAACGTTTTTTTCCACTGTTAGAAGAAAAGGCAAATGTCATTAATAATAAATTATTGGCAAAAGTTGAATTCAATAAGCTCTTTTTATTTCATATTTCTGGCAAATTTCATATTCTTTTTTTTCCTGTACGAACTCGTTCGTGTTATAATTGTGGCATTTTAGTATTATTTTTTCTACAAACATGGTTGTACTTGCATAGGAGAAAATAAACTTATATCATGCATGATAATATACATTGATTTGAAGCGTGGAAAGCACAATCATTAGTCTTTTTTCTCAACTATAATAATAATTATTATTAATATATAATTATATATGTTATATTTATAATATATATAATATTTTTCTTTGTTTCCGTTATTCCAAATCTTTCGATTAGAGTCACTCTCACTCCTCAAGTTTTCTCTCAAACTTACAGGATCTCTTTCGAGCTTTTTCTCTTCGAATGGATGGCCACTGGCTGTATAGTCGATGTTTGTCGTTGGGCTCAGCTACATCCAGTGAGTGCCTAATTGCTGCTTTTTGCCCCAACGAGCGGCCTGGTCCGCTGTCACTTGCATTTTTCCAGGTGCCTGCCTTCAATAACGAGGTCTTTTCTCTTCGTCCCGCCAACAGGCGGCTACCGAATCTTCACTCATCAACGGGCAAAACAACTTCAACACAACTATATATGTATATATTTATAATGGCACAGCGATAGGTCTATATAGTCCTACTAGGTCGAATGCTCACCGGACAACGCACCTACCTTTCCGGCTTCAAAAAGAAAACATCTCCTTGAGATTCTTGGCTGGACGACAAACTATTATGGCTTGCGCGGGCACTTTGTTGTATTTGCTTGCCATCCATTCCAGACGTTTCAAAGACTGCTCACACTTCGAGTTCGAAGACACCACAATAACGGCCTATTATTACAGGCTGCAAAAAGTGGCTTACCGTGAAAAACTCCAACTGTTTAAGGTTTCTTGCAAGAAGTTTTGTTGATTGAATTTTAACTTTGTTTCTGTTGTAATTTACAATATTATTACCATTTGCAACATTGTTGCAGAGAACAACAATTACAGTATATTACACCCTAATTAATATAGATAAGATTGTGAACTCCATAATGATAAGGTAGATTATTTAACTGAATATTATGAAATTCACAATATTGTTTTTCTTTTCAACCGAAGTAAAGGTTTTAACTAACTGATACAATTTTTTTTCTAAATAAAATTTTATAATTGAAAGGATAATTGAGAAATGGGACATAAATAGTCTAGACGTTTTCATAGATTAAAAATGACCTACGTATTTTTCTTGCTAATGAAACAGCCACAGGTAGTCACACTGTATCCAAAATGGAATTTGTTATGCATGGTCATTCAATGTCCTAGATGTGTTCTAAAAGATTTTTCATGAGTTCGGTTCCCGGTAGACTGTATGGAAAGGTTTTTCCAGTACCCTCAAATGTCATAAATAAAAGCTTATACTGTACAGGCACTTATTATAACTTTGAATTAATAAACAATCATAACTTATGATTTCAGATGAAATAATATATAAACTGAATACATGGAACCAATAGAGGAGCACCCTGGATCGTAACTTTGTCTTGTAGCAAACAGTTCTAGTAGCTTAGGGTGAGAATCACCCTGGCTGTGTATGCCAGATTGGAAGAGCGTGAATACCACCACAATTATTCCACAGCAATTCTTTGATTTTACAATGTTTATTAACATCTGATATTGGACGCTCCACTATGCAATCTCCGTGTCCAAAGACAAAGAATTAACATTATTTAAAATCAGGAGTATAGAATCAATTCAATCGGTTGGCTACCTATTATGATGCATATTGAACAGTAATGACTCTTCAAAGAATAGGATTTCCCCTTCAACACTTGAGATACCTCCATCTCAGCACTCCGTTCATCTTCATTCTCATCCATTCGCTCTCGCATTCTTTTCATCCTTTCTTCTCTTTCAGAAATAGGCCCGCATTTTTTCGTTTAGGCTGCTAAGAAAGGCGTTTCCCTCAAGTCTTTATCCTCTCTTTGTGTCTGTTGTCTATGATAACAGGGGAATATCATCTTAAAAATCTAGAGCCCTAATCTCCATTGCTTTTTTCAAAGACCAGTAGCTGCCTTTGTTTACTTCTCTGACAGGACCTTTGACTGTAGATTAAAAGAGATCTGCCGACAAGCTAGGGACCAACCATTCGAGGAACGTCTCAAATTCTTCGTCCAGTTCACATGCTATTCTTTCGAAATCCCACAACTTAATAGTCAAACTACCTTGTTCATCTCTAGAGCAATCTCATAGGACTACCACAAACTTCCACTTTTAGCATCAAGAGATTATTATTCAGGAATTCAATATTGTGTTGCCAATTTTCAACTATAAGATATATTATGTTTTTTTATGGGAGTATTTGTTTTTTTAGGTCATAGAATATAAGTAGGTTGGTCAGTCATCATTTCTCCAATAATTATGATAAAAAAGATCGTATTGAATAAGCTATTTTCTCCCACATACTCCTCATAGGCTACGTAAGTAGAATGATTTTGGAAATGGTTAGAAAACCGTTTGTAAGGGTACAGTTTTCGTAGCTCTCAATTTAAAATGATAAAACGCATCATCAATCATTATTCAATAATAAATATATTTGTCATTTCCAATAATTATTAAATATTATAAAAATAGATGTAAAAAATTATACATTGATTAATACATTATTATATTATGCATTATGTTATGTATTCAGTTGGACATATAAATATATTCTCATACTCCTAAAGTAGTCTATTGCTTAATAATATAAACTCTATCAATAAATCACAGTTGGGATAAATAGAACAATAAGGCATTTTTTCTAATATACAGTACTTACAAAATTGATATTACAACCAGTTTCTCATATAAATATATGCACTAACTTGTACTCTAATATACTAGTGGTCCGGTTTGACTCAGCTTAAGTCTTAGCCTCACACATTGACTTATCCAAGTTTTATGTATGCAATTAAACTTGCATTTCATTTTATATTTCACTAAGACTTCTTGGCCTTTCACTGAGACTCTCGGCATAGTGAATATAGGATAATATTTATTGAATATTATATAAATTGAATATTGGATGATAATCCGAAACATTTGAAAACAAATATGGAAAATAGACGGGTTTGGCAAGATCATAACATAAGGAGCAGTGGAGCAGCCTGGATGGAAAACTAGTACTAAGGAAAAGTCGGTCCTTATTGAGGGACTTTCAAATAAATTTCTTCCCATGAACTCTGGAGATACAAGGACATCTAATCCAAAACTTAAAATTTTTCAAAATTTATAGTTGGTGAAATAAAAAAGTGAGATTGTATTTTCGTCATCCAACAAACGAGAACTGAAACATCTTCTCACTTCACCCTTTGGTGTTAGCACTACTAATTCATGGTTTATAATATTTCAGACTATTTATGATTGCTTATCCAAGACTCATTCGTTAGATAAACATAAGAGGTTTGAATCGAGCACTAAAGATCGTTGGTTTTGTACATATCGCAGATGATTCTTTCAATGGGTATGTGCCCTATAGTTCTCCTAAAAAATAGCTCTTCTATCGTTGAATTCGAGACAGCTCTCAAAGCTGGGAGAAGAAGCAGCAGTTTACCAAAACGAAATGGCTGTGATTGGTGAGCTGTGTTTATATATTTGTTCAGCATTAATTGAGTGTGATCTTGCAGAGCTGCCACTGTCGACGCCTCTTGTATTCGTTTATCTGACTCTGTTCCTTCCAGTCCTGTGAAGCAAATGAAAACCTCGTAAAATCACCCTTAAATAACATAAGCTATTTAGAAAATTCAAAGAAATAATCTAGTCTTAATAATCTCTAGTTGGAAGAGAATGATAAAAGTTAAAAGGAAAATACAGTAGTATCCAGTATCTAATTAGCATTCAGTTCTATCAAAACTTCGAAAATAGAACTCACGATTTATGTTATGTGAAAATTGATTTATTTAAGATGCAATTTTCGATGTAGAATAATTTTTAAATGAAAAAATGTCAACAGAAAAAGGCAGTAAATGTGAAATTGAAACAATTAACTGAAAACCATGTGATTTGAGCCAAGTATTGCATACTATTGTAGGTGTGAGGGTTGGAGGGAGGTCTTGCGTTGAGAATCTTTGACTGGAATTTGACCTAGTTAAATAAATAATTGAATTTAGGAATGTTTTTCCATCAAACTTCATTGAGAATTTATTTCTTACCAGTTCACTCCAAGTTGTAATGCATAGAATGTTTAATAAATTCGACTTATTCATTAAATTGACATCATGTTGGTTAACGTCTAATTGAACATGAAGGAAAACAAAGTTTTTTTTAAAAAATGCGCATTTAAAACAGTCTTATTGCTATGGGAGTGGAGAATCGAATGTTCTAAATATGAGGTCGTTAACTAAGATTTTTCAATAAATTTCGACATGTCCTAAGTAAAATATTTAAGGTCCAAACTTCATGTGGAAGACACAGTAAACACAGCAGACACAGTTGGCTTATATTTTTATTTGAACGTTAAACAGTAATTCTTGACTTGTCATGGAAAAACCCGATAGCCTAGTTGCTTTGGTTCAAATCACTTTGAATAACGATTCATTTGTTGCAAATTGATAACCATAATCACTATTATGAAAGTAATTAAATTCAGAAGGCAACACGTGAGATATTATTAATCTACTTTTTTAAGAAACTAGTTTTTACTTTTACATGTGATCATAAACTCTATAAAATGATCTAGAGGCAGGGGTAATTTAAATAGTTTATAGACCTATCTTGCTCTTTGAATATTTTTTCAACTAGAACTACCATTTGTTTTACAAGAGCCTAGAATAAACTCTAGAAAACAACCTGTGATTACTTCCGTCTAGTGTTAGAACGTGTATATTGTTGGTGAATTTAAACTTACCGGTTCTGAAAAGAACGATTGCCCTGAGGCAGGCGTACTCGTGCTGATCGGGAGCCAGACTCCGCAGCTTAGCCAGCGACTCCTGGAAGGCAGCCACTTCTTGCAGGACGCGGGCGCCCTTCGAGGATGTGGGGTCGACACCGGTCAGAAGAGGATTCAGTGAAAACGGAGGAAGAAATTGCGCCGCTCCCAGAACGAATAACTCTCGCCAGCTCTGTTCGAGAAGGATCAACTACACAGAAAATATCATTTTTCAATTTAAGAGAGTGCATAAAACAAAAATATACAAATCTGAAAAATTGATGCATTAGAATTACTACAGTCTGATCATAATATTAGCGCCTAGTCTAATAACATGCTGTAGAAGAATAAATTATAGTAGAATAAATAATATGAGTTTTCAAATTAAAACTAAAAACTTGATATGAAAACGTTTATGCAATCGTGAGAAACTTTGACATAAAATGTGTTTATGATTAAAATCCTTTATAACGCCTATTATCAAATATTCTTTATTTGAAAAAGGATCAAGTTATTTTTTTAAATGGAAATTCTCTGTAAGAAACAGACTTTTTCTGAGGATTTGGATTTTTTTGTTTAAATTTAATGGTGAAAGCAGTTTCGAATTGAAACGCATGTTGTCTTGTAATATTCAATAGTATTACTGTAGTCTTAAAGAATAAATAAATAATAATCTTTTAGAACAGTAACATCTAATATCCTTTAGTATTGTCTTACATTCAACTAAGAATATTTTTAGGCAGAGAAATAGGGATTGGGATTGTAAGGTCCTCGATGATCATAAAAAGACATTGAATGATTTAATTTTCAAATCAATCAGATATTTTTGTATTATTCAAAATAAGATGATTCTATAGTTTTCATAAGTACATAGCTTTTCGATATGTGATTTTTTGAGCTATCATAATTTATTTTCTAAAATACTGAATTTATATAGAAAATCTAATTCAAGAACTCAATAAAAACAATTACAGCTGCCGTCTCTATAGTATCAAAATCATGAATTATTTTCACTTGGAGAAGAGAAGGGTATTCCTCAATAGTTACAGAGAAGTAGTGAGAAGTATAATTTTTCCATTTCAACAGGACAGACAAGATAACATTTCGAAAGAAGTTGAGGTAATCAGAAAATGTAAACTTATTTGAAATTGCAGTCAATTTCAATTTATTAACACACATGCAACCCAAAAAACAAACAATAATACAATACCACATATGTATAACACTCAATAAAAACAAAGACGGCTAAACAATAAGGCGTTGTGGTATAGAAAAGAGAGGGGATTAGAAGGTCTTCCAACTATGGTTACCCATATACTAGGAAGGCCTTCATCCTAATTGTAATTCCTGCGAATGTGTGAACTGACCTGATCATCGAGAGGTAGAGATGTAAACGCAGGCACGTGTTTTGTCCACTTGACGTTCATGAAAAGAAGTCGTGCGGCTGATTCACAGATGACCTCTTCACTGTCTATCGTTAACGGAAGAGTTGAAGCGCCCATAAAGAATGGAACCTGTTCATGACAAAATAATGGTCAGCATTAATCATAGTTTAACACAGATAAGCGTATTTCATTGTACAGATTATAAAAATAAGGAATATGAGCGTTAGAATATGCGCCCAAAGCAAATTCAGTCAAACTCCAACCAATTTATTATTATCCTTTTTTGTATAGGCCTACTACAGACGGCATTTATTTACCATTCAATTCATGTTGGTCTCTTTCTTCCTTTTCCAATACTCTTTCATCCTGACACTCTGAGCAATTCGTCTTTCTTGAGACCATGTTTCAATTTTTGGCTCCTCTGGAAAATCATTAACTTTTAACTTCTTTCTTAGGCCTGCCCTATCACAAAAATCAGTTACTGTTATATCCAATTCCTGAATTTCTCTTTTAGATTCTATAAGCCAACTGAATTTCGATTTTCTACTGCTTATTTTATTGAATATTTTATGTATCTGTCTGTTCAGATCCATTCTAAATAAATGGGCATAAAATAATGATAATAATAATATTTTTTTTTATTTCACCAAAATACAAAAATACAAATATAAGAAAATTCACAAAATGCTACTCTTCTTTTTCTAATTGTTATCATTTCTAATTGTTATCCTTTATAATAATCATTCCCTATTTTATGGTCTCCCTTGACATTGCAACCTCGACAAGACAGCTTCTTATTAACGAATACCTCGCCAAATAGTTTTTTTTGCCTGGATAATCGGTTTCGTCAAACAGAAGTTCAATTCAGTGCACTTCATCCATTCCACCTGGATTCAATAATATTTATGTATTCATTCGAAGTCTCATCTCAAGCCAAGTCTCTTGGCCCCGGGGCAGGAAAAAGATTCGGGGATCGCACTTTTTCTAGAATATAAGTTTTTTTTGCTAGTTTCGAGCTCTATAAAGGAGGCTTTCCTCGGTTGGAAGCCCCGGGGAAGTGTCACATCTCATACTGTCAAGATATACAGTATTTCTTCCTCTTTCAAGTTATCATGATATGAGAGAACACTATAGCCTGCATCTTATTTAAATAATTTTTTATTAAGCATTGCTTACTTTGGTGGCATGAGGCGGCACGGGTACAAAGGGTGGGGGCGGCAGATGGGGAGGCGGAGGTGGCCGAGGAACAGGCTCTGCTGACACCTTGGGCATGGCCAAATCAAGAATGGGAGCCGGTGAATGGGAGCCGTCGCCCTCTTTCAGGTAGAGCGCCATTTGGCGACGAAGGGTCGAGTTGCGAGGACCTCGCTCGTGCTGAACCGCTGAAAAATAAAAATAGAAAAATGTTAGAGCACTGGAGTACAAAATGAATCGAATGCATGACAGCATTGTAAGGTATAATGAAGGTACAATGGAGGTGGAGGCAATAGCCTATCTGTAAAGAATACAAGGAGTGCAAAAGACAAAGCGCGATTTATCAAGTGCTAGAAGATAAATTTTGCAGCAGAATAAAAGTAGTTATAATGCAATATCTCCTTCATGCAAGACATGGATTCTCCCTGCTCAATTAGTTAACTTCTCACAAAAATAATAATACTGAATTTTCAATTATAGCAACTTCCAATACATTTCAATTTTGGAGCTGATTTTTCAAAAGAATTTTCATTTTTACTTCTTAAAAGAATTATGAACACCTGTGAAAATCAACTTTATATGATAAAAATCATTGAAATAAGACTATGATTACTATTAGGACGCTTTCCACCAGTGAAGCAGATAATTCATTATTATTGGCATGCAAGTACCCATTATTTTGGACTTATTAGAAAGGTGCTTCGTGCTTGTTTGAGTGTATATTAATCGAAAAAAGGTACTTTCAGAGAATGATTCTATTATTCTATCAAGTGAGGTTTCAATTCCATATTCCTATAACATAGCACCATAGGAATCATTACAGAAATTAAGAAAAGTAGAGATGCAGTGATCAGTGAATTCCACTTTCAACCTCCTTATAACTAGACAATTCCCACTGAAATATCGTAGTGCTATTTAGATTCTTTCAGTGTTATCTAGTACTTCCTTAGTGTTCTTACCATCTTTATTCATGCCAGCCTCCACACACTTCCTCAGTCGACACGCCCTGCACTGATTGCGATGTGTTTTGTCCACCAAACAGCTGCCCTCGCATTTCGCTTTGCACACATATTGCCTGTTCCGGCGAATTGACCTCTGTAATACAAAATAAAACTACCAATAAGAAAGAAATTGAAATATTCCAGATAAGCGTTTATTTTGTTAATCATTCAATATTCCACATAATATTTCTTGGCATATTTAAAAAACAATGCTTAACCTGGACGCAAATATTATTCAGAGCAAAGAAGGACTTAATTGCACCATTTATAATTTTAGTTGAATCATTAAGTAACTTATTTCGGCCAATCTCCTTAAGTGTACGACTATCAGCTAATATAATTGCAGGACACTTATTGATAACTTATTCATTGCTTATTATTATTACCGCCATTAACTATTATGAAGATTTCTACTGTATTCTTATGAATATGACCTGTAGATATTTAGCGTAATCTATTGATGTGATTGTGACAGCTGAATTATATTTTATTTGAAAAAATACAATCGTAATTGCACTTCAATAAATTGTACTATATGTAGAGAAACTAAAATCAGAATCTTAATTCAACTTACAAAAGCGCGTATTTGAAATTCTATTAATAGACCTATAATACATAAAATTGATGATGCACTGGAAATGCAAATTACAGTGTTTTTCTCGCAAAAGTACATCTATCATTGTACGTAAGTATTATTATAATTCCAGACGAAGAACATTTCGTATGGACAAAGATATCATCAATCATCATATTTGAAAGGCGAACACACCTTCCAAGATTAGAAGCTGCTACAGTGGGGCGTGCCAAAACAATTACAGATGCTATCGACAGTCGAAACCAGCTATTAACTGCACAAATGTATTCAGAGTCATCACCTACCGAAGTTATTACGGCCTCCCGCCTTGACTAAGACAGGCGGCTGTATTCGTCTCTTCTGGCTTTGATAAAGAGTGGCCAGTTTGAAAGATATATTATACACTAAAAGTATACCTTGATATATATATAGACTATATATATATGTTTGAGAGAGGGCATCGGCTATCATGAAGCAATTACTACGGGCAAAGTCAATCACATCCCAGTGCAGTGAAAAAAATTAAGAGCTTGACTTCCTAATACGTCGCTTACAACTGAAAGCAATATTCATCACCTTGAATATATTATTATTTGCAAACAGAGCTCTAAATTAACTCTATTGGTTTCTTATTATTGCATTTCATTCAAACCTACAACAAAAATGCCCTGAAGGAATTTGGTAATTTTTCTATTTTTTGTATTGTTTGTAACAGGAAAACCGACATTAAATCAATTGATTGTGTCTTTTGTGGTTCAATTTATTATGTTTAGTATAGATTGTAGATTGATTCACAAGAGGAATTCAAAATTTGCAAAATTCTTTGTTACTCAAATGGTTTCATTCTGGAAGGAACAGAAAATCACTACTCTCCAAATCTTGAATATTGTTCAGATTTTGTATTCTCATGTTAAAATCTGTATTTTGTTTTAAGTAAAAAGTCGGAAATTGAATGTTATTCTAATAATAATCACTTTTAATTTCAGTTAATATATTGAGTCAAATAATGGATACATGTTCTTCTTTAGTGAGCTATTGAAAGAGCCTACTCGGCTTCAATCAAATACAGGAAACTAAATAATAAGTCTAAACAGTGCATTGAAAATCTTATGGAAACGAAGATATCTATCAAATTTTCAATGAATCCAAAAGCTCATGAAAATTATGTTGGTTTATTTCTTACAAGATAAATATTAAGATACAATGATAAGATATGCTGTATTTTGTGAAAATAATTCGTTATTAAATATATATTGGATCTTACCTTGAAGAATCCAGCACATCTGCAAAAAAACAATGATTACATTAATGTGTGATAAGAAAAGTAAAAAAATCAGGTGAAATACAAACACCATTCAAAGAGTATACATTCATTAATATATTCAATAAAAATTCTAAATTCTATTTTACTAGTAGTTCTGTGATCAGTAGACCTCACACACTAGAATAAGGGTGCTTCCACACAGGAACATACTCGATGCACCCAATGATAATTACCATCGCAAAATTAAACACATTCATCAGACCTAAACCTTGATTTGATTTGCATAGTCTAATTCATATCTGTTTTTCACAAAAGGTCACTCTGTATCACATCAACAAGGCTGTGTTTTCTATTTGCGAGACAGCTGATTGCTCAAATTAGATTTCAGATGTCTGATAAATGAGTTAATAAAACAATATTAATTTAATTCGTATACCATTTACTTAGTTACTATACTTGATTGAAATGTTATAGATGATTTATTTATTTCAAACAAATAATATGTTATTCTTATGAATGATAACTTTACTCATATGAATAAGGCTCAATTAGATGAATAAGGGGGCCTGAGGGCTATCTATGAATCTGATTCCAATGGCATATGATGGAGAAGCTCATTTTAAAAATCACATGTTCCTATAGAAGAAGGCCTAAGAGCCTTACTTATAAAATGATTGTTATAAAACTTGATGCTTACCCATCGCAGGCGAAAATTCCGTAATGCTTTCCCGAAGAATGGTCTTGACAAACTTTACATGGAATATCATAAAGGATCCGACCTGAAAAATTATTATTCTGATATTATTTGTCATTATAATTATTAAAAATATGTCATTCATCAAATTGTTTGAAGATTATTCTTCAAATAATATTATCTCTCATTGTAAATTGAAGTCTATCAATTTATTGCAATAATTTGTCTCATCTCATGCATTAGTATTATTCATGCATTAGTATTCATACATTATACCTCTCATCATATACAGTATTATACCATTATATTATAATATCTCCAGAGATTACCCAAGCCCCATTAACTTGTGAGTATTTACTGAGGGAAAATGCAATTTTTATCTATGTTTTTTTGTTCATACAGTAAAGCCCCGGTTAACCGAAATATAGGAGGGGGACAGACAGTTCGAATAAAGAATTTTTCGGTTAACCCATAACATCTAAAAATGGCCTACATTACTAAAATGGATGATTAGGAATTGTGAGCTATGTACAGTAAAAACGATTTATTTAGGAACAAATTACTGTTGTTTTTTTTTAATTTAGAAATACTGTATGTACATATGTAATTTACAGTATGTACTGTATTTCCCTGTATTATTTACTTGATACTGTATGATTTTTGGACCGTTCCGGTTGACCCGAGTTCCGTTGACCGAGGCTTTACTGTAGAAAGAACTAAATTGTTATTATAATTAATATATTATAAGGGAAGTGATAGTCGCTAGCCGTAGCAGGTATCTGTTCAATCAGATGGAGATAAGCTGCGTTCACCTGGGTCCACTTTGTAACGGTGACCGATTGGCCAGCAAAAAAGAAAATTTTCTCTGCTGTGAAATCACTTCCCGGTGGTTCGGAACCCACCTAAAACTGTCGGTCCAACTCATCAATCATCATAATCCAACTCATTACCCACGCACAGGTCTAAGACCTATGTGGGCTTCATCCTCAAAAAAAAAAAAATGTTATTATTTACTTCAACTTATTCACTGTTTTCCTTATTACTACAAAATTCAAGTCATCGCAGTGAATAGTACACAGCTTTCATTTAGGGTAACTGGCTAACTAGAATTATTCCTGCAGCAATAATAGCCTTCAACTATTGACTATTACTGTAACCTTATTGCTCAGCAAAGAATAGGACTGCACGCCTACTTAAATAAAGTTCTTCCACGTAGTTCACGACAGTGTTTCTTCCAAATCCAACTGGTCTTAATTCCCATACTCCCACTGATACCCTGTTTCTAATAGTGCACCAGTTTATAATATTATTATTGATGGTTCATCCTTCCCTTGTCGTGCACTTGTACCCCTGCATGACATTCACTTCTTCGTTATGAGTATAGCAGATTTGCCCCTATTATAATTATTGTTTTGTACTGGGGTCTTATTTATCGCACGAACTACTTCCGGCTCGAGTTTTGTGTGACTTCCGGTTCAAGGAAGGGTCGACCGTAGGAATGTCATGATATACCCAATTAGGGTAAACATTATTAGGTGGGGTCGAGCGCCACTCAATACAATCATTAAGGGTTGATAGACCGTTACGACCTCTTGCGGACATCATATTCTCCTTTTCACCAAAAAAAATCCTGGAATGAATGGGAACACATTCAGTTATAATTATCATTGTTATAACTTATCTGCAATATTGTAAACAAAAGTGAATCACCCTCATTAACAGTCTGAGCCTTCGGGACATTCCATTTGATAATATTCAAAATCGTTTAATGATGACAAAACATTTATGAGTCGAATAACCATTATCTAAACAAACAGTTTTGTGCCCTCATCCGTTCTTGGGGATTTTTCATTATACTTGGTTCAACTTAAGATCGGTTTGGTTGGAATAATCTTTGATAGAGTAATCAAAAATTACATTATTTTCCATACAGGCTGAGTTTAATGCGATTCAAGAAGCGACAGTATTTTGATTGTGTGAACGGTGTGAAATAACAGTGACTTGAAAAGTTAGTAAGACAAAATTAGTAAATAAATACCTATAATATAAGCGTCGCAAACGTTAAATATATTCCAGGCTTGGATTATTTGATCAATTGTGGCATTTATATGCTTAGCTATATCATTGAAAGCAATGATCTACTTTTATTGAGAATTCAACTATTATATAATTTTAGATATTATATAAAAATGAATTTCTTTGCCTTATTCTGGCTTGAAATGTATTAAGTTTTGTTCATCTCAGAAACAATAAAGCTTCATCAATTGTGTTGCTTTCCAAATGTCTCTATCGAATGATGATTTGGACGCAGGAAGTAGCTGAGAGGTGTGCTAGATAGTAGGCGCACTCACATGTGCAGCCAGACCCTGTATAAAGGTGGAAGTGGACTGTTAAGCATAGAGCTTAAGAATTTGTTTCGGTAGGCTTGACATACTGATGCACTTCTGTTAGCTCAGTGAGGAAAGCAATCACAAACTACCAAACTCCTCGTTTGTGTGACTGGTGTGGTACGCTCTTTGGATTAAACATAACGTTGAGATATGAAAAGTAACCTACAGTCAAAATCGGCTATGGTACTATATCATAGCCTCCTCTGTTAGAGGAGGCTATGACTATAATACAGATATTATAATAACTGATGCAATGTTAAATGTTCCCCTTCACTCATTCAATAAAACAAAAACAAAAAACAAAAAAAATTATTTATCTTCTCTATTTTATTCACTATAAATCTTCGAGGTTTACGATTCAATTTTCATTATTTACTCTGTAGGATCTATTACCTTCTTAAGCAATAGTGATATAATAATAACTTATATGAAATTATTTTCCCACCCTAGCGCTGTACAAAAGCTCATTTATGATTTTTCTTAATCGTCTTGAAAGCTAGATAAAACTACCATGAAGCAAATAAAACTCTCTCAATTTTCAATAGAATCTCTTTGAGAGAATGAAAATACTAAGAATTTGTTTGATTCCTCGTCCAATTTGGACGAAATTATTCAATAGAAATAAACTTGTCCAAAACTCATATAAGAGCAAGCGGTTCGAAATTATAGTGATACATGATCTGTTTAAAAAGACAGTTCTAATAAACCTAGTAATAGGCCTATCGATGAAATTCACGGTTGGCTGGTGCGCAAATAGCAACAGAGCGGAACAGTGATGACACTAGTAAAAGGACCACCGCTGGCGAGGGGCTTGCGAGGGGCAGGAGTTCTCCGTGTCTGGAGGTGAGACAGTAGGCCATTAGTACGGGAAAAGGCTGCCACACCAAAAACAAAGGTCCCGCATGATCAGTACATCGGGCTGCATAGTACACGCGTGAGAACCACGTCGTGCACCTTCACATCCCCATAAACCATAATGTTCACATCCTCCTCGATTTGCACCGCGCCAGATGATCCTTGATGGTGTCTCAATCGCTGATGTCCACCAGGTGCGCGTGGGAATAGCAGGGTGCGATGTATCGCAATCCGCACCACACGCTAGTGATTCACCCTTGTTTAAATTGGCCCGTCTAATAGCCAGTTGTCCATCGCTCATGTCATTTTTCATACATCGACATTTCCAGCCCCATCAAATGAACTGTATGGGAATTTTTTATTGAGGTTGGAATGAGGAAAAGCTATTATTGTTTGGAGAACCGATAGCTTTCCATCAGTAAAATAAATAATAGCTTCCGCTAGTGGAAAGTATTATCAGCAGTCTTCAGTAAATTAGATGTTTGTACAGCTTATTCTGCTGTAGGCTACAAACTATGAACTAAAGCTGAAATAAAAAGTACTGGAATAATTAGCCAATCTCATTATCGACACAATGGCCCGATAATAAGGTTCTAATGAAGTTTTATTTTTCTACTAAGATAGTAATACTTATTGTTTTAGACTTATTGTCCCTAAAAAACAATTCTATTAAGTTTCTACTTTTGGTCTTAATCTTCTTTTGGTTGCTCAAATCTCATCTTTTTCATATTTCTTCCCTCTATTTCCTTTCTTTTTCACATTTTTATAGGCCTACATTATATTACTCTCATGTTTTCTTCTTTTGTTCAAAGATTAGGCTTTTGCCTGCTCCAACTCACAAACAGCTTATTAATATATTTGTAGTGATATTTTACACATATATGCCTAATCATGTTTTTATATACCGGTAATTGATTATTGCCATTTTTTGCGTGGTCTATCAACGTCTCTTTTGCCTTCTGGCTGGTAGTTAAAAATTTTGAGAGGGAACATTTCTGCTGCCATTCTCTTGATGTGCTCCTTTCATTGATTCCTTTATTCTGCAACTGTATCATTCATGCTATAGCATAGACATTTAGCTCGTTCCGAATATCTTCATTTCTGAAATGATCTCTTCGGTGAAAGCCCTTAGTTCTGCGAAGGAATATCATATCTGCTGCCTGCACTCTACTCCCAAGTGGCTTTGTTGTCACCCACGACACACTGCCATAGAGTAAAACAGGAGCAGCCATTACTTTATAGAATTTCATAATTGTCGTATATTTCCTCGTTTTCCTACCTATCTGCTGATATTTTCACAAATCGATTGAAATTTTCCCATTTTTTCTCAATGTTAAATTAATTTCTCATGCATGAATATTATCTATTTGATTTTTTATTTTTATATTTGGATTATCCCACCTATTGAACTGGAATCTTGAATTTTATCGTTCCTGAACTATGTATATAGACCACGAAAATCATTTCACTTCGACAGAAATTTATTTCTCATTTGTTTAATCCCATCATTTAAAAATTATTCCATTACAATCTCTTTTGCTTGTTAGGAAGAAATAACGAGATTCCACTGATATCCTCACTGTTTGTGATATAAGTGAACAGGCACATCAAGGTGATAGTTAGTCTAACCTACTAAAAATAAGAAGCCCAAAAAAATGTTCTCCATTGGTTTGCATTCACATACACAAGACCATTTTTAATTTCGAAACACTGAACATTAATCTCAACACTTTTTAAAGAGGCTCACAATGACGGAATAGATGATATTGTACATTTTGTCGCTCAATGATTTCTAAAAAAATATTTATTACAGTTCTTTATTTCCACATACATGAAATTTAGAGACAGGCTCCTGAGTCTAATCCAGTTACTCTGGACTCCAAGAAAACTGGAAAACAACATTCTAACAAATTTGTAATGACTTGTTTAATTCAAATGCACTTTTGTAGCCGAATCTTCACAAATCTTTCATATGAATCATTAGTATTCATATGTAACAACTATCATGTTTGATTATCATGTCATGATGATTTAGATTCCCTTTTTAAATCATAATATATGACTATGTATTATTATATTATATAATTGATTATTGCATGGTCTAGCATAGCAACGTCTCTTTTGCCTTCCGGTTGGTTGTTGAACATTTTGAATGGCAACATTTCTGCTAGCATTCTCTTGATGTGCTTCTTCCATTGTTTTCTATATTATGCCACTCTACCAGTCATGCAACAGACATTTAGCTAGGTTAGTATATTTTTATTCTGAAATGATCTCTTTGGCCACAGCCCTTAGTTCTGCGAAGGAATCTCATCTTTGCTGCTTGCACTCTACTCTCAAGTGGTTTTGTTGTCACGATTCACTGCCATAGAGTAGAACAGGAGCAGCCATTACTTTATAGAATTTCATATAATTATCGTATATTTTCTCGAATTCCTACCTATAGGAATTCTGCTGATATTACCCCAATTCGATTGAAATTTCTCTATTTTTCTTAATGTGAAATTCATTTCTCAAGTATTTAATTAATTATTTTCATATTTAAATTATTCCATTGGTTCAACTGGAATCGTGAATTTCATCGTTTCTAAACCAAATATTCATCTATTTAGGTCACAGAAATTTATTTCTTATTTGTTTAATCCCATTATTTAAAAATTATTACATTACAATCGTTTTTGCTTTTGGGAAGAAATAATGAGATTCCAATGATATCCTTACTGTTTGTGATGTAAATTAAGAGGTACATCAAGGCTAGCCTAAACCAACTAGAAGTTCCCTTTCGTAGCAGCCCAAAAAAATGATTTCTATTGGTTTGCATTCACATACAAAAGAATATTTAAATAATTTCGAAATACTGAACAATAATCTGAACGCTTTTCAAAGAGGCTAACAAAGACGAACTAGATGATATTAGAATATTTTGTCACTCAATGATATTGAAAATATTTATTACAGTTCTTTGTTTCCATATACATGAAATTTAGAGACAGACTAATCCAGTTACTCTGGACTCAAAGAAAACTGGAAAACAACATTCTAACAAACTTGTTCGATAATGTTTTATTGAAATGGACTTTTGGTGCTGAATCTTCACAAATCTTTCATATGAATTATAAGTTATTGTTATTAGTTATAGTTATTGTTACTTATATGTAACAATTATCATTTTTGATAATTTAAATTCCCCTTTCAAAGCCAATCTTCACTAAAACTTTCACGTCAATTATTTGTATCCATAAACCAAATTTGGCAAAAAGAGAATTAAGCTAAGAAGAGGGCCAGATTTGAACGTTTGAACACATTGATGGGAATGTATCCCGGATTTGATTTCATAATACAGAGAAAGCGCTACCTAAACAAGCTTCCAATAGCTCTAAGACTGAGAAGGGGATGAGTAGTGTGGTGAGGAGGCTGAAGAAAGCGGAAGTGATCCGCCCTCGAAGTGGGTTGAAGAAATGCGCGATCGTGGGAGCAGCAGGAGAAAAATAGCTGATGAGAAAGAGAGGGTGAGCTTTCAAGATTTCCTGCGGATGAGCAGTGAACAGGTAGTACTAATGAAAAGGAAACGGCAAGTGATTTCTTGATTTTCCTCCCCCAGGAGGCCTTCCTGGCCATTGTCTTCCTTTTGTAGACATACTGATTGTTTTCAATCTCGCATACTCTACTCTATTCAGCAATCACGTTTTAACCTGATACCTCTGATAACCTCCATAACTTAATCCACTCATCAATGCTCCGTTTTGAATAGTCAAGTCTTTTAAAGAATTAAAAATGAATACGTTGAGCAACGTTTAACGAATGAGGAGTACTAGGATCACGTTTGTTTATATCAACGTATAGGTTGTACTCTACATTTGTAAAAAAAACCGCCGGATGGTCTGGAAGTTTTTTAATCCGGACGGGGATTAGGTCCCGAGGTGTCCGGATTAGAAGAAGTCAACAGTAATTTGGAACGTTTGATTCAACCAATCATGTCTAACGTTCTAAGTCAAGGCTCAAACAATAATTTAATAAACAATGATGTTTAACGTCAAAATATCCCATTCTACTACTTTACAATATCTTTGAAATGGGAAATAAATTCTTCCAAGTTTTAGCTCTCTATTGATGGCTTCATTTTCATACTGTTCCTATTTCACAGGGAAAAACTAGTTCTCCTCACTGAATTTTCTACTTGTTCAATTTTCCTAGAATGTATCCTCTCTTGGAGTTCAATGAGCTCATCTTTTCACATTGACATTTTAAATGAGTATACTCACTTCCAATATCTTAACAACTATTTAACTATCAGTATTCCATTTGAATATTAACAATTCATTTCTTCCCCTTCTTTTCATTCTTTTTCTTGTTTTCTTCTTCTTCTTTTCCTTCTACAACTTCTTTTTCTTTTATTATTTTTGATGATAGTGAAATCTATTATTGATAGTAAAATCACCAAATCCGTTATTCATTTTATAGATGAATGCATAATAAAAAATGTATATTTCAAATTATCCACTTCTATTTCGTTTGTATGAAATATAAATCATTCTAGCATTAATATGAATTTATTATTTTTTTCAAATTTGTTCAATGTTTAATTTATTTAGTTTCATTAACTCACTGCTGGTGTTCAAGCATACTTTGCTAGTAGTGCCAATTTAATAATTTTATTCCTAGTTATAGTTTGCATTTTATTTTAGTGTTTGTCATTAATGACTTTTGTTTCTGTACGTTTTTGCTAATTGTATTGGCAAATAAATAAAATTATTATGTTATTATTCTTATTATTATAATGTTAAATGCATTGCGATTCGGATGGAATACTGCTCTGATCAGAAATTTTCGTCAAATGGTTGGATATGGAATGATGAATGTGACACTGATTTTTTGTCCTAATTTGTCTAATATGTTTTCGATTTTTGACTTGTGGTGTTTTCCACCTCAGAACACAGAAACTTTGGAGAGTACTGTTCTGATAAATTCTCCTATCAAGTGAATTTTAAAAGATACAATAGAACTGAGGTGATACATTTTTTCCTAGCGGTAGGAACGAAGTGAAGCTGTGGAAACATTCATGAACATTCAATAATTCATCAATCTAACACTCTAGAATAAATAAGAATTGAAAATCGTTGACGAGTACTCAAATATGTTTCTTGTTGCTCAAAAGTGATATTAGATATATGGCAGAAGTTTATTGATAAAGTTAATGAAAACCCCTGCATTTTATTCTAAGCAATCGTGGGTGAATCTGTTAGTGCCCTTTTTCTGTTTCCAGATCAGTTCGCTTTGGACTTTTTAGAAGACAGGCCGATTACATGAAGCAGAAATCGGCGAACTGCGAATACTGTGAGTACAAGTAGGCCTACTTACAACAATTCGGCCTATTTTTTCGTCAATTAATTACAAATCATTTAACTTATTGTCTCATACATTGTTTTTCTATTATAAAACTGTCTTGTATTTCCTATCATATTTGTGGATATCCTTGGTTATCAATCCTCCTTTCATTTGTTGTTTAGGCCTACCAGCAAGCTGCAATCAAGTTGAACGGCAAATTTCGAGCTGAAAAACATTTTACCCTGATTTAATTGAATAAAACACAAAAAGGGTTGACTCGCCAAGAATATGACAAAAATACTCTGTTGCTAGAAGCTGTACTTTAGCTTTACATTTGTACTGTAGCTATAGCTTATATTGAAATAATGTTTAACCAACCCATAATGATTGATGCAAGTTATTATTCCATAATAACTAGCCAATACTCATAGTCTACCAAACGATTGCTCTTTCTGTAATGAATGAACCTTCTCAATAGAAGTTCTATTCCCCAAATACTGCGAAGATAATGTTATCCTAATGAATTATGAATTGACTTATCAAGTTCTAAAGGACTGAGTTCTAAAAGTGTCTGAGATTCTCGAATATAAAAACACTTATTTTATAGTCTGAGATATTTTTCTCAGTCTATTCTCACTTCCATAAGGGGCACATTTTTCTTGAGATAGAATGAAAATAGAAAGAAATCTGAGCTGGTCCACACCTAAAAGAGTTTCTTACAAGCCTGTTATTCGAAGACTATGTCAACACAAATCTATAGGCTACCTACATTGTATTCAATTGAATATTCTCTGATGCGTGTGGCTCATACTTTACAGATTGTGGTCACATTCTACTCAGAATGTTCCCACTAGAGTTATGGCTTGAGCGTAAAAGAGGTATAAAAACTTTAATACGTAGGCTTATGACTGTAACCTGTCTTCTTCAAAGAGGAATGAAAAAAATTTATAGAAATAGAAAATTCTAAAAGAGATAAAATCGACTTCCCAAACTTCAGCGATCTCGTTTGAAGTATATTTAATCTTTCACGAAGTTCATAGACTTCCAATTCTTTATAAATTAATACTCATTTACACTCATTTTATCTCAGAAGTTTAACGAGCCAATCTTACTTCACTTAGCCTATTAGATTTTACATTTCAGCTTATAATTAACTTTCTTGTTTTCGATTCACGGTCTCGTACAGTTTTATTTAAAGTAACGTTTGTCAATGATCACTGATGATTAATTCTTGAAATTGAACTTGAGCCCTATTTTGATAACGCATTGGTGAATATTGATAAGTTGATTAATATTAATAATTTATCAAATTCATCTGTTATTTACAATTCCAATGATTATACCAAGGAACAGCTTCGGTTATTCCTTTAATTTTGTAATAGTTAACTCGATTGATAATTGAACTGAAATCTGAATTGACCATGGAGTCGTCAGCAATGAAATCTAAAAAAATTTACTAATCTTGACGTAAGTTCAATAAAGCGTTCATTGGAAGATTAAGATTGTTTGTTCCATTCCATTTTTCACTTTGTATTTAGACTGTAGTATTTATTCCATTGAAAACTCCAGAAAATCCTAGGAATGCTCTGACATTTATAAGAATGTGGCATTCGTTTATTAGGTAATACACTCAGCTGAAGGACTTGAGCCAAATTTTTTATACTTCGTTTGGGCCGCTTTCGCGTTTCGGAGGGCACGTTCCATCGTCGGTATCAACTACCTTTAAGCGTTCAGTTCTCTTCAATTACTTTGAAATGCATAAGATGCTACCTGGAAACTCCAAACCCAGAAACACAGGTACACATACGTTCTTGTTTTTTATCAATAACTAGCTGGCCCGACGCGCGTTGCAGCGTTCTCATAAAAATTCTCCTTGATTTTATTATTCGCCACCTCCCGCTGAGGTTACATTTCAAATCAGGAAAGAAGTTAGTCCTAGGGCTCTTCCAGCTGATCATAGAGGCCTCCTTCGTTTTATTAATCACCACCTCTGAATTGAGAAACATTTCAAATTTAAACCTCCTACGACTATAAATCTCCTACTTCCTCCTCCTTCTGGGTAGAAGCTAGATTTTTGATTTTATTATTCGCCACCTCCCGCTGAAGCTGCATTTCAAATTTCTAGCTGCATTGGTTTACAGATGTCATCAACCTGGCATAATTACATTTCATCATATACAGTCATATGTTTCCTACATACTGCAAGGCTCCGACTGCAAGGTAGCCAACATGCAAAGTGCAAAGTCTTTTGCTGTTCAAAGACAGCGTAAATAACGCCGCTAAGGGGCCTGCCATATGATTAAAAACTGTTGACTTCTATCAGCTGTTCCATTAAGCTGTTTGGCCGGCAAGTTCAGTAGGTTAGGTCTATAAAATGGATTAATTAATAATAATTATTAGCTCCCCTATTAAAATTTATGGTCAGAAACCATCCCCAATATTCACACAACATATTCCCAAAGATTCATGCTGATCTGTCAAGTAGTTTTGAAGTCTATAGGGAACATACATACATACATACAGACAGACATTCATTTTTATATTATACTAGCTGGCTCGACGCGCGTTGCTGCGTTCTCATAAAAATTCTCCTTGCTTTTTTTATTTGCCACCTCCCGCTGAGGTTACATTTCAAATAAATTAGGATAGAAGTTAGTCCTAGGGCTCTTCCAGCTGATCATAGAGGCTTCGTTGTTTTCTTAATCACCACCTCTGAATGAAGAAACATTTCAAATTTAAACCTCCTACGACTATAAGGGTAGAAGCTAGTTTTTTTATTTTATTATTCGCCACCTCCCGCTGAGGCTGCATTTAAAATTTCTAGCTAGCACTTCATTGGTTAACAGATGTCATCAACCTGGCATAATTACATTTCATCATACCCAGTCGTATGTTTCCTACATATTGCAAGGCTCCAACTGCACGGTAGCCTACATGCAAAGTGCAAAGTCTTTTGCTGATCAAAGACAGCGTAAATAACGCCGCTAAAGGGGCCTGCCATATGATTAAAAACTGTTGACTTCTATCAGCTGCTCCTTTAAGCTGTTTGCTGGCAAGTTCAATAGGTTAGGTCTATAAAATGGATTAATTAATAGTAATTATTAGCTCTCTATTAAAATTTATGGTCAGAAACCATCCTCAATATTCACACAACATATTCCCAAAGTTTCATGCTAATCTGTCAAGTGGTTTTGAAGTCTATAGGTAACATACATACATACATACATACATACATACATAAATACATACATATATACATACAGACAGACATTCATTTTTATATATATAGATAGATAGATTGAAATATTATTTACCTACACCTCTAACAGCACAGAAGGCATTGTCCGAAAGCAGCTGAATTTCAATGTAACTGAGATAATATTTTACTTTTTAGTTTTGTAAAATCTAGAATTCGAAAGAGAGTGTTGCAGTAGGACTATACTAATATAAATTATTATTATTATTATTTTCTAATTGAAAGAGAGTTACAATATATTAATTATTACTATTATTCTAATTGAAAGGGATTTACAATTTATTAATCTATATTAAATCTTTTTCACTATTTAATTATGATTAAGAGGATTATCATTGGCACTTACTTGAAGTTCCCTGCAGTTTGGCCTGATGAAGAACAGAATGCTCCATTTCAGTTGATCTCGGCAGCTCTGGAAAAAACTGATCACTCACTAGACATTGACTTGGAACTATATGACTCGACAGTCACGAAAACAAACTTATTGCCTTTAGTCAGAAAGTTTTTTTGGCAGATGAGCCCTAGACCAGGCTTGCCATTGGTCGAGAACTACCCTAAGCGAGGGATCCGCCCCACAGTTCACCCCACCACAACCCTAACGCTCAACGATGAAAGATATCGTCGCTTTTACAGTGGGAAGGGGGAGGGGGAATAGTTCAGAGAAGCCGACCACTAGGTCAGAGACGATAATGCCGGCCGGGGCGGCCTGGTCTGATGCCGATTCAACGCTTTAATTTCACTTCTACAGCCAACAACCCCAAGATCCTGAGTCACATTTACCACCCCTCCTCAAACCGCTCTCAGTTGCAGCCCCGATCATCATTATCATTACGTTGAGTAGACCTACCTCATTGATGAGTGGAGATTACATTCAACAATCTACGGTTTTGCTTGAGAGTAAGCTATAGTTCATCAGAGATTAAAGTCACAATTTCAAACCTCCATGAATGGTCATGCTTTATAGATGCGTTGACTATTATATTTGTATTATTTGGATAATGAGTCAGAATAAAACATACTAAACCTATAGAAAATACGTATGTAATATTGATCTGGAAATAGAAAAGTGCGGAGGAAGATTTGAAAGATCGGAGGGAAAAGATATTGTAAATCGCTAATGGTCGGCGATATATTATTTCAAAGTTATGTGATTATTCGAATATATTTTTGATGTACCTATAATCCTAATGTGATCTTCACAGCATTATTCGAACACTATTTTCACAGGCTATTATTAAAAATGATGTGGTTATTCCAAGAATTTTGTAATTTTTTGAGCGTCTTTATAAGTTCAGTGTAATCTTTCCATAGTAGGCTTGATCAGTGTGATATTAACATTTGGCGTCCACAAGTGAAATAAGCGGGAGGAAATCATTATTAAAGAAGTTCTCTCATCAATCAATAGATTTGAATAATTGAGAAATATTTGATTTTTCAAAAAGAGTAGTATTTTCTTATTCAGGAACCTTAAGATCAATATTTAAAGCTCAAAAAGCGTTAAAGTGGAACCAGAGGGCCAAAATTATCAAATTATTTGGATCATCCTCATTGATATTTGGAGTTTTTATAAATTTAATTCATTCATAAAATGTGAGCTGCTTACAAAAATGAGTGGATCTTCTTCTTTACTATTACAGCTCAAGATAAGTACAGCTAAGTACAGCTCAAGATAGTTTTTTTTGGGGGGGAAATTCTATGAACTTTGGCTCAATATAAAGTCAGTAATGCTATCTGATTTTTGGTCTGCTTCACATCTAAACTCACTTAGAAAACGTAATGTAGTCATGGTCATTAAAATTCTATTTGGATCACTCTGAGTCATGTTTATCTTCAAGTGTTTTACTGTGAAATGTCATTATCCGTATTGAAAAGCTATTAGCTTGAATTTAGTGTAATTTTTCTCTGTAGTCTCATCACTGTTAACTGTCAACTCCATACATCCTATGACTAACTCAATTGACAAATTCATGTTGTCATTATGATAATCTTAATTTTTCTATTTAATCTTATCTTCGAGTTAATGTAAATGTCTATTTCGTTGAGGGATAAATTAGATAATATCATATTTCTGAACAATACAAAATTGGTAATATATGAAACTCCAGAGCAATGTGACTTACATTTTCTAGAAATTGGTGTGTTCTGAAGTATTGGAAAACAAAATAATGACGGATTGGTTCCTGATGGGTGATGCCTGATCGTTGTGGAGCAAAATCTACTGCATCGATTTCTATATTCCCATTTATTCATGAGCATAAAGTATTGTTTCCTTATTATCCTATTTTAGAGAATATTGACTCTCGTTTTTTTAAAGTTCATCCCTTTTTTATAAGAAGATGTTTTTTAGATAAAAAAATATTCTGAAGATGCCAATTCTAATAGTATTTACTAAATTCTAGATGCTCAAACTGATAATATGAAAAAATGTCACTCAACAATATTCGGAATTATTCGGTTGAATTGTGACAGTCAAAATATAGTCCTATGTGAATAATTCTCAATTGTTGAGAAACAGAATATCCAACTTGAAGTTTTATGTTTTTATCTTTGTTTTAGTTAGACTAACTTTGTTTGAGGTGAATTTTTGTTTTTGGAATATCATTGCTGTCTGAATGAAAATGGAAAACATCTTTCTGTTGAGACTTTTTTCTCTGATTTCATTTACAACAAACATCCAAATTGAAATCACGTATCATATACTATTCCATTTTTTATAGGAGAATATTTTATTCAAGATGGCCAATAATGCCTTTCAAACCGATTCTTCCTGGATTTCTTGTTCCATGACCAAGGCCTTGAAGATGGGTTTTAACAACTCGAAAACGTTCGGCCTACAGAGCAAGTAAAATACTACTTATTCTTGATAAAAATTTAACTGCAAGTCTTAAAAAGTAAATTTTTCTATTGGAAATGGTACTTGAGGTTTGGTGCTAATATGTAAAACAAATTTTAAAGTGTAAAAAGCTTGACAATGTGAAAACTTAGTGTGAAATTGTTTAAAATAAACACTTGATCAAAACAAACATGAAGTTGAACCTCGTTAACTTTTGACAGGACTCTATGATCACTCTGCACAGTTAAACCTATAGTAAATTTAAAATGTTTTAGTTTGTTGACGGGAGCAAATAGTTTTTATCGATAGAAATCTTTCGAATTTTTTTTAAGACGACTCATCTCTGTGCTCACATGCCAGGTTTGTTCAACCACAAAAATAAAGCGTATTGAGGCTGTAGAGAGCATCCCTGAAGAGGCTCGAATCAGAAATACGCTCTCAAGAAGGGATATTATTTTATTGAGATGCATTGATGCGATGATGAATTCCGAAACGCTCTCGTAGGGGTGAGATAGGGCTCTGTCCTACCCTGCTTGGCTGGCGATCGACTCTCTGAAGGGTGTCGTAGTAAGGCAATTAGTCAGCTCACAGCAACTCCATTCTGTACAATAAGTGCAATGCATATTCGACCCTCCCCGCTCTATACAACCCACATCGCACACATTGTTGAACAATTATCATGTTTCCGTAAACAAAATCACTGCATACGCCTCAAAATAATGACGCGTAATCAACTGAAAAAATTTGGGATGTTGGTAATATCATAAGATACGTTGAGAAGAATCGTCAAAAGACAGTAGAGAGCATCCCTGAAGAGGTTCAGAGATGCATTGATGCGTCAAGTTCACGCCGCTCACGGGCTTTGATAAAGATTTTTTCTTTTTTTTAAATTATTTACCTAGCACCTATTTCAAGGCTAATCAGCTATTTTATTCCAACCTAAACTGTAAATGTATGAACAAAAAGACAACCCATTGGTTCCCGGCCTTTTCTATATTGTTACTTTATGAATGAGATAGATAAGCACTTTCACTACACACTTCAACACTTAAATATTGGGTGTTAAAGGTTCAAGTGACCAAATTATTAAGATGGAACATTAATATTCATTTGATGTTATAGAGTCTATTTCTCAGAGTACTTGCAAGATTGACAAGTCTCCTCAAAGAAAACAAGAACAAAAGTAGAACCGGCTACATCCCGCAAGTTTTCTATACCATACAACAGTGAAATGAAAATGGAGGACTTCAAAATTATTGGACGATTTTACACTTTTATTAATACAGTACTTCAAATGCAACCGCTACAAGTACAAAGTATAAGGAAGAACCTTGAAAAATGTACATACTCTTCAACTTTGGAGTGAGAGGAAAGATGTTTGTGATGAGTTCCAGTTAAAATTATTTCCATGTTATTCATTACATTACAGCCGCTCACGGGCTTTGATGAAGATATTTTTTTCCAATTATTTACCTTGCACCTAGTCTAAGACTATTTTACTCTAACCTAAACTGTAGTTGTAAACATTTGTTTCTGGCCTTCTATATTTTCACTTTATGAATAAGATAAGCACTTTCACTACACACTTCAACAATTAATTCATGTGTCTTCATAATCCATGGACGTCGAGCAACTGGATTGCTTCCACGTTCTCATGTTGATGAAGTCTTTCATCTTTTTTTGGCGAATCTGTGGATTTCACTGGTTACTGTCTCCACTCCTAGGTTTCAATATAATTTGGTTTCCGGAGATCAGAGTTTCTGACATACCATGGAGCACCCACAATGCTCCTTTTTCTGGAAATGCTGGATGGTGTCAACATTTGATGGCCGAGTGCAGCCCCATAGCTGAATTCCATAGGTCCACACTGGCTTGAGAATCTGCTTGTTGAGTAGCACTTTGTTGTATACAACTGTGATGTCCTCCCAGCAGCCAATAAATTTTTTTGAACTTGATACCGAGTTCCTCCTCTTCTTCTTCACATGAGTTTTCCATCGAAGCCTGACATCTAGCGTCATGCCTAGATGCTTTGCAATGTTAGAGAGTGAGGCACTATATTCCCATTGAGAGTCAAGGGTTCATATTGTACTTTTTTGTTTGTGAAGTTTGTAAGTTTAAAAGACGACTTCATTCATTTTGATAAGCCATCGATTTGTACAGATGTAAATTCTGTTGATTGCTATCTGTAATTATTTCTCTGTGGCATCTTCAAAAGTTTCACCAACTGGTAAGATAGCGGTATCATCAGCGAATGCAACTACTGTGACTTCTTCAGGCTGAGGTATGTCTTTGATGAAGTGTCACAACTTTTGCAGAGTGCTGAATTGTCAGGGAGTAAAATCTAATAAGTCAGTGAATTAATTAATGTTCTAAGTTTTCAGGTTTTGTGAGTACAAATATAAATTCCGAAATCCTCAATCGAAGCCCTTTTAATTATTTAAAGAAAAGGTTCTGTTTAATATTAGCCGTAGTTGGCCCGGGCTACGCCCGATTCCCTCTCAGGACCTCAGCCAGGTAAAAATCATAGCCTGATTCCCTCCCAGACGTGAATAGGTCTATAAAAGTCATAGCCCGATTCCCTCCTGTTAGTTAAATGATCTTTTGATAAGCCATCTTATCAATCTTATCCCGATTGTCTCCCGTTCGTTAAATATCTATATTTATACATATAAAATAATAAACAGTTAAATCTCACTGAAATGCCTGTACCGGTACTTCAATTTGAAGCTGAATTAGGTGCATAATAATTGGTCACAAATTGACATAATTTATTCAGCCAGGATTTAACCTAATCACTAAAATGATCATGATAAAATAAATAAATCTATGATATTAAAGTCGAGATTATTACATAATTCATGTAGTATAGTTTATAAAAAAATTGTACTCACTTGGAATTCGATTAATGAATTGCATTTCAATGTGAAATGTAAAGACTTTTTCTTTGTAGGTTAGTCCAGACATGAATTTTATATTTGCACAATTCACATTTAATTATTGAACTGATATTTTTCACTCCACTATTATTGATAAGATGCAATTTTAAACTCATTTCAAGCACTTTAATATTTTAATAAATTTTTTAGTCTCAAATATCAACGTTGTTTTCTTATCAGTTCCCATCATCTCTAAACCAGCAAAATTCAGACAGCCGAAATATTTTTTAATTAATTTTAAATAATATAAAAATGTACAAGAATAGCTCAATTCAGTGATAACCTATTGATGTTTTATTTTTTTTCATTCTGTGTTTATTCCAAATTTCATACATCATATTAGGCCACAAGTCGAAGGTGACTCATTCTATTGATGTTCTATCTCTCTCTTATCAGGCATTCATTACTATAGGTATATAATTATAACAGCAGTTTTTTATGTGGTAAATATATGAGCAACGATGGGCGCCTTTATCAATGTAATTGATGTGCATTTAAATAAGTTGTTTATCCTTCAGAAGAGAATAATGAAAACTATTTTAAATGTGAATAGATTGTTTCCTAGTGCGGAGATACATTTCGATGTGTTAACTGCGAGACAATTATATATAAAAAGTCATAAACATAGCTAGAAACAGGGTTAGTTTCAACTTTTAAGTGGCAAAAAATGTGTATGGCCTAAGAAATAACTCCATAAAACTGTGCAAAATTGAGTATTCTGATTTGGTGACTGTACAAAAACAAATAAGAGATAAACGTAGCAAGTAGATTCATCTGATGCCTCCGAAATTTCTGTATCTTGTGAATAGTGGGAAGTATTATCTGAATATGGAACAAAGGTCATGGTTGAAGAGACATTACTTTTTCAAAATAAATGATCTGGAATAATTTTATTAATAATACTGAATTGTTTGAATCTGCGAAGGACTGTGTTTTGAAACTAAATAATCTTGACTGATCTGAATTACTCCCACCAGCGAACAAGGTTTTTTCCTTCTGCTGGTTGGTGCCAAGAAAAAAACATTATTCATTTACATTTATTTAAGAAGTTATTTTATTTCATGTATTAATTTATTAACATTAAGTTAATAAGACTTCAATTTGTTTTGTTTGTAAAGTTCTGGCAATAAAATATAATAATAATGATAATTAGTATATCTATAGAAACTGTATGGAGCTGAAACGGTAAGTTGACAATCGAGGGAATTAATTTAAATAATTAGGTGCATGTTAAGTTTTGTGAATCATGATCACATATGGAAGTCATATTTTCATGTATAGGCCTACATGTAAATTTAAAAGATCCATATTAATTTCGAATTGTAGACACTTGAATTGGGCAATGTTGGCTAGATTAGCAATGAAATTCTTTTGAACTCCAAGGAGTATAATAATTATTATTATTTTGTTATACTGATTTGTGAGACTTTCTTGGGATGTTATCCAAATCAGTATCCTCGAAACGGTCGTTTGTTGATACCTATTCCTAGGATAAGCTAGAAATAAGTTTCTAGTGAGCCCCCCCCCCCCCCCCCCCCCACGAAAGGGGTGGCTCACTAGAGCATTTTGAATATCTACCACAATATCACCGTTGCCAAAATACCAAGAGCATGAAGAGTAGCCTAAATTAGTTTCAAGGCAAGAAGTTGTAAATCATTGCAATGCTATTAGTTTGTTCAGAGTTCCAAAATGGGTTTGTGAGAGGCTGAAAGACTGTTGGTACACTGGTAATTTTGACATGCGTCAATAAGCTCAGAGTCCATTCTCCTTCACTAAAGAAAGCCGCCAAAATAAGGGTGAACTATTTCAAGACAAGACTTTTCCATTTGACATAATCTAGGAAGGTAAATGTCCTCACTGAAACATCTCCGTAGATAACTTTTAGCGGTGAACGGATCCGAAGAAAGGCTGTAGGGTCAACTCTGTGTTATGATCGGAAAGGACAAAAGAGGATTTCTACCTTGACTAGTTCTAGGATTCGCGTTTACGCGCGTGCGTGAGTGGGTGTTATAAGCGCAAATGCACGGCTGAAAGACAGATGCATAGAGAATAGAAGAAGATAGAGAAGAGCTCTCAGTACAAAGCGAATGGACGGGCAATGGATTGTCGGAATGCAATGATGCGATATAATGGTGGTTTTGTGAAAGTGTAAAGCCAGAGCCGATGGGATGCATATTACAGTGCAAGCAACACAGCCTGGATAATCCTTAGCCTAACCAAAGGTTTCTAGGAAGACTCATAACTGTACCTCACTTCTTCACAAGTAATTAACTTTTTGTTGTAAATTCAACGACTTGCTTGTCAGTTTTATATTGTGAATATATAATACATGTACTCATATTCGGCCAATCGTTTTCGAGGTATTGAGATATTCAATACCTCGAAAACGTTAGGCCGAATGTGAATACATTTATTATATATTCACAATATAAGACTGACTGCAAGTCTTTAAATTTACAACAGAAAGTTAATATTAACAACGCAGATCGTTATGGAACAAGAAATCCATGAAAAATAGTAATTATTGATCTCACAATAGAAGGGAGCCGGCAATACAACTATAGGTAGTATAAGTAAAACAAAGGTAACGCAGTTTTTTACTTTTGTAACAAAACAGAATTTTGAAGGTTCTTGGTTCGTCAATGCATACAGAGATTCCATTAGTCATGTCTAGATATTATTTATTAAATATGGCATTCTATCATACTAGTTGAAATCTAGTGGAAGAAGGGGGAGAAAAAATACCAATTGATCAGCCCTTTCGTCTACTGATAGAGCGATATTTATTAATGCACTGCATTACTGAGAGACTCGGTAGGTAGATTTCATTCTTCAGAATTAAGGTAAATAGAGATATTGTTAACAATGTTAAGAATCAGACAGCATCCATAACCAAACCCCCCCCCCTCCCCCAACCACAACAAGAAACCTTTTTTTAATAATATTGGTATGGGTTCTATCTTTAAATTAATGTTAGCAGGCAACACTTGAAAGTAGCACTCGAACTTTATTTAAACAATTAACCCACAACACACACTAATAAGTTATTATGACACAAGAAAACCAATAACGAAACAAACAATTCAAAAACGTTCAACCAATAATGAATATGACTTTAACAAGATTATTACTGTGCAAAAACTGATCACTAATTTTGTTAATAGTGTTTTAATGATTTGAATTCTAATAATAATTTTCCAATTTAATAATAAGTGCCCAATAATCTGTTCATTTACTTAAAAAGAAATGTCTAATAAGCGGTTAATACACTCAATAATAAACTTAATACTTACAAAGCACAAGGTCTGTCAATCACAATTATAGCACTGAGTATACTGCCACAAACAAATAATGTCTATTATGAGATATGAATGTTCTCTTATTTTGATATATTTAGAACTATTTTCAATATTTTTCCTATCTTGTACGGCTATAAGGCCCTATTTGTCAGATGATTTTTCCGATCTAGTACAGCAAAGAGGCACTTTCCATATAAGAAATCTATGGAAAGTAGCTACTTTCTATCAAGTGGAACAAAATAGTTATTTATGTATTAAGAGCGTGAAGCGCGACTTTATCGCTCGAGCCAAAACATTTACTGCGCGACGCACAGCGGAGCGCAGTAATTTTGCGAGAGCGATAAAGAAGCTTCACGCGCGAAATACATACAATATTTTTCCTAAAACTGCAGTTCTGGATTCCAACACAATAAAAGTTTGTAACATCACAGACCGTGCACGGATTTGGTTAGCGTTCGACTTTTTTGAGGTTATGTGAATTTCACAGATTCCATGATCCACCAATGAGAAGACATCAAAATCAAAACAGAAGCGTAAAGAAAACAGCTGGCGAGCGTAAAGTACTTTACCGCTTGCGGAGCAGTAAAGAGGTATTTTACAATTAGTTTTCAGTACGTAAAGAATTACTTTACGAGCAGTTGTAGGAAATAGTTATTTATGTATTAAGAGCGTGAAGCGCGACTTTATCACTCAAGCCAAAACATTTACTGCGTGACGCGTAGCGGAGCGCAGTAATTTTGAGAGAGGAATAAAGAAGCTTCACGCTCAAATTGCATACACTATTTTTCCTAAGACTGCAGTTCTGGATTCAAACACAATAAAAGCTTGTAGTTTGTAACATCACAGACCATGCGTGGATTTGGTTAGCGTTCGCCATTGTTGAGGTTATGTGAATTTCATGGATTCCATAATCCACCAATGAGAAGGCATCAAAATCAAAACAGAAGCGTAAAGAAAACAGCTGGCGAGCGTAAAGTACTTGCATTTTACAATTGGTGTTCAGTACGTAATGAACTACTTTACAAGCAGTTATAGGAAATAGTATATTACATTACTAGGCTGGAAAATAAAGTTTTGCCGGTCGAGCATATGATATATGATAGCCTATATAATTTAGATTCAGAATTTGATGGGCGAATTCCCAGATATAAACCAAAATAATGATAGCCTAGTGCAATCAGCTGGATAAAATTCAAAAAATTTTTTTGTTACACTTGATAGAAAGTAGCCCCTTTTCATAGATTTGTCATGTATGGAAAGTGCCTCTTTTCCGTACTAGATCGGAAAAATCAGCTGACAAATAGAGCCTTATTGCCATACAAGATAGAAAAAAAACATATGGCGTGCGGCAATAGTATATTACGTTACTAGGCTGGAAAATGACGTTTTGCCGGTCGAGCATATGATAGCTAATACACGAGGCGCAGCCGAGTGCAGAAACGTAAATTTTGCGAGAACCGGCAGAAGTTTACAGCCGTGTAATGTACGATATTTTTTGTTACACTTGATAGAAAGGCATGCTCCAATCAGCTGGATAATATGCTAGACATTCAAAAGTATTCAAGACAAGTGAATCAGCTGCTTTATTTAGATTCAGAATTTGATGGGCGAGTCAACGGAACATATATATGTGAGTCAATGGAAAAATCTTTGCTGCACTCCATATGTTTTTTCCTATCTTGTACGGCTATAAGGCCCTATTTGTCAGCTGATTTTTCCGATCTAGTACGGAAAAGAGGCACTTTCCATATGTGACAAATCTATGGAAAGTAGCTAAAAAAGTAAAAAGTAAATTCGTATGGCTTTTCGTGGTGGGGAGACCCTTATGGGTAGTTCCACCTCGCCGCTTTTTTTTAACGACTGCTTTTTTTTTATATGCAACCGGGACCGACGGCTTAACGTGTCCTCCGAAACACGGGAGTGGCTCGAGAAAAATATCTTCTACTCAACTGGGATCGAACCCAGGACCTTTGGCTTATCAGACCAGCGATAAGCCAACTCGGCTACGCCGACTCCCGAAAAAGCAGCTACTTTCTATCAAGTGTAACAGAAAATTTTTTTTGTTACACTTGATAGAAAGTAGCTACTTTCCATAGATTTGTCACATATGGAAAGTGCCTCTTTTCCGTACTAGATCGGAAAAATCAGCTGACAAATAGGGCCTTATAGCCGTACAAGATAGGAAAAAACATATGGAGTGCAGCAAAGATTTTTCCGTTGACTCACATATACATGTATATGTTCTGTTGACTTGCCCATCAAATTCTGAATCTAAATAAAGCAGCTGATTCACTTGTCTTGAATACTTTTGAATGTCTCGCATATTATCCAGCTGATTGGAGCATGCCTTTCTATCAAGTGTAACAAAAAATATTGTACATTACATGGCTGGAAACTTTTTCTGGTTCTCGCATATTCACGTTTCTGCACTCGGCTGCGCCTCGTGTATTAACTATTATATGCTCGACCGGCAAAACGTTATTTTCCAGCCTAGTAACGTAATATCCTATTATCTACGACCATGTCATAATGTATACATTACATTTTCACAATTGATGCCTAAACAGCTGTCTTTTTGAAATGCTTTTTGAAACCCGTTGCATAATGAGCTCATTATAGTACAGGTTCTACATTATAACACAGGTTCTGGACCAATCAGAAGCATTTTTGATGGAATCAATATCGTAATTCAATATTGTGAAACTATCAGCTGATTTGATCAAACTGCTACAGCAGCTGCTTTAACCTAACAATCTACCATAACTTCTCATATTTGAGATGAGAGGTTAGGTATCTCTGACAGTCACAGGTAAAATGAATATGTTTTAATTAAATGTATACTAGTGGTTGTTGATAAAATAGTGTATGCATCGATTTTATTTGGCCATTAAAGCACTCGTGAGATATTTATAACACTTGCATTCGCTCATGTTATAACTTACATCGAACTCGTGCCTCAATAAGGGTCAAAATAAAATCATTGCATAAACTACTATTGCTGCATGCCATATATTTTTTCCTATCTTGTACGGCTATAAGGCCCTATTTGTAAGCTGATTTTTCCGATCTAGTATGGAAAAGACACACTTTCCATATGTGACAAATCTATGGAAAGTAGCTACTTTCCATAGATTTGTCACACATGGAAAGTGCCTCTTTTCCGTACTAGATCGGAAAAATCAGCTGACAAACAGCCGTACAAGATAGGAAAAACCATATGGAGTGCGGCAGAATTTTTTCCATTGACTCACATATATATATGTCAAGTCATTACAATACCTGTCTCAAATATTATCCAGCAGATTGCACTAGGCTATCATTATTTTGGTTTATATCTGGGAATTCGCCCATCAAATTCTGGATCTAAATAAAGCAGCTGATTCAATTGTCTTGAATACTTTTGAATGTTTCGCATATTATTCAGCTGATTGTATCATCTCTTTCTATCAAGTATAACAAAAAATATCATACATTACACGGCTGTAAACTTTTGCCATATTCACGTTTCTATCAACTATCAAATGCTCGACCGGCAAAACGTTACTTTCCAGCCTACTAATGTAACATACTATTTCCTTCCAATTTAAAAAAATAAAAAAAGTTTGTTTGTGAAGTTGTTTTAATCCGATGGCATATGTTGCTATGGGAATATAAAATAAACAGTCAAGTGCAATACGGTCGGGACAGTGAGAGCGCCCCCTTTGAATTTACCGTATTTACCGTAAATTCATGCCACTTTTTTTAAACTTATAGGTAATAAGTTAGTTTCAAAGTAAACCTATAGGTTATCTTCTCTTTATAGACATTTTTTGCAAGTTGTTCCTCTTCCATTTTCCCACTATTCACATGAGCCAGCTGATGAGCTGAACTGAGCAATAATAATGATAATTCCCTTCGGTAGCAGGAGCAAAAGTCTAGAATAAAGAAGTCGGCATCTACCTGAATGCTGTGATATTCGACTCCTTCCGCTGTTTCGATTCGCCCTCAGCAGCCACCCCTCCCATCCGCCACACCAATCCACCTACAACTAAACACAATCGCCATCCTTTCCTGTCACTGGCTTTGGACCATTGAGCCCTGCCTTACCATTATCATCCCTGCCGTCACTGTCATTTTTCGCTCTAATGTACTTCTCACAAATTCTTTGAAGAATCTTCTTCTTCTTCCATCCATTCACCCAGCATCAGGCATCGACAGGTTCTCACAACAGCGATTTTTTCACCCACATCCGCTCTTCTGCTCTTCACAGAGGAAAACTCTAAAATGTCTTAAATTACGCAATAAAATACTATCCTAAAAATCATTGTCAAGTGTGTGTGAATATCAGGTGTTTGACAGACATCCATTCTTTTTATTTCTCACTGAACGGAAATTCTTACTGTTGAGCATTTGTGTTCTCAATGAAGCGATTCCTCTTTAGAATCGGAATATAGTGGAACCTACAATCAGGATGAGGACATGAACATTGAAAAACCGGTATTATAGCCTAAGCTTAATGTTTGTCATTCTTTATATTAATAATTTTTTTTTAAAGATTTAAATGAGCGATAATAAAGATACCAATGATAATTGTTGTGAGTTTGTGAATACTTTTTTAGTATTCGTGAATTTCTGTAAGAAGAGAAAGTTTTTATGGTCACTATATTTGTGCATGAAAATGGAACTAAAAAGCTGATAAAGGACTAGGAGAGCTCAGAAGCCTTTTATTTGTACGTAGTTTCATATTTCTCCGTATCTCTATCAAATTACTTCAAACGTTTTCAAAAATGAATAGCCTGCGCATTAGAAACTCAAATAATAACGTTATTATTGAGAGTATCCTTCCAAGTTCAATGGTCAATGCAGTTTGTTCACAATGTCATTTAGGTGTGCGCTTGATAGTGATTTTCATTGATAGAGGATATATAATTTTTAATGATCCAAGTATCACCCAAATTTGTAACCAGTAGTGACAACTCTATAACCGCAATCACAATACGACTCTATGTCAATTTTCTACAAAACTCCTCAAACGTGAATTATCAATATTTCCACAGTACAGTTCACAAAAAAACCTGTGGAAAAATCTCAGTTTGATAGAGAAAATTAATTCCAGTGGATTTGGTTGAATAAAGAAATAGGGTTGCTCTCATAGCAAATATCATAAGAGAATGAAAGTTTATTTCATGATTATTCCAGCATCGATGTAGTTTATGGTCAATTGGATGTCAACTATTTTTGCAATATAACACAACTTTGAAATTCAATCGGTTACTTCTAGCAAATCTCCTTCTTGCAGTTCTCATAGTGATTCACTAGGAACAGGTTGAATCCACATCACATGAAGGCTTTATATGTTTGTAAAAATATTATTGGATATAATATTCTTCTTACATCTTCACAGATGTTTATTCAAGCTTGTTTGTTTATCACATGAAGACTATTAATGATGGAGTAATGTTTTACTAAAGGAAGATTGAAATGTTAATTTATATCGTTTACTATTGAGAATTTTGTTATATAATTGACATTAAAATTGATTTTCTTGAGACTTAGAAAATCGTTTTAGTCATTCAATTCAAGATAATAGGGTAATTATTGAGTATCCGAACTTTTCGATTTTTCCAACAATTTTTTTTTGTGACATCTACACACCCCATGAAGCAATAATCCGTTGAAATTTTTTGGGGGTCGCGTCTTTTTCACACAAAAATTTAAATTTTCGAAAACATTTTTTTGGATGAAAATTTTATTTTTCATTGAAAAAATTCATAATTTGCAAACATATTATGAACTCCAAACCATAAAACGATATAAATCAAATTAATAATCACATATCTGAAGAAAACTAAGCTTACTAACCTTTCAATACTTCGGGGGATACAACTCCGCAGCCGCTTTAAAAAAATAATGTACACGCTCCTCCCGCTGTTATCGGCGCTTAAACTGAAACTCAGCAAGGTAGCCGGCGAAATGCGCTTTTTTGACTCCAAACCTTGGAATCGTACAGCGCACTTCGCGCCAACTCCTCTCAACCGTATTCGTGTGAGCTTGGGTTTCTGGGTCCACAAAGCAAAATGAATACCAGTCAACCACTGTTGTTGTCGAAATTTGAGAGTGAAATTTAAGATTTCACTTACTGACAACTAATTCAGCACCACACTTCAAACACACTGTAATCTCTTTAAAAATACCATGCCTGAATAAAAATTCGATCACCTCCTTTTCGCTAAGGAGTACAGATTCTAAAAATTTGAGGCTGCACTCTGTATTACACATTTCACGTAATGAATAAATTAAAACAATCAGCTATTGCCGAAATAAAAATTTGAAAACATATGTTTTCAAACTATTATATTTTTAGATTGATTGGTTACTTGAATTCAGCTCTAGAATTGACCAAACCTAACCTAACCTTGCCTAGTCTGGCAGTGTTACAGTGTGATGGAAGTATTCATACGCGGAAGAAAAATAGTTCCATCAGAAAACTCTAATTTAAATGCCAAATAAGCGTTGCCCCCGCAAAATATCAGTGTATTATTACTTACTAGTGTGTTTTGAGTGTGTGGTGAAAAAATTGTTGAAAAATTCGGATACTCAATAAATACCGATAATAGTAAACAATATCATAAATCAATTTTTTGTCAAAAAGATGCCAGCTATGGGTAAGCATAAAAAACTTCCTATCTTACCATTGATTGATATTGAAATGAAATTTATATTAGACAAATTCACTGAAAGAAATCAAAACGCAAAATTTTGGTTAGAAGAGTTTGAGAAAGAATGTATCCATTACAATATTAACACAGACGAAGGAAAAATTCAATGTTTGAGGTTATTTGTACAAGGCAATGCTGAAGATTGGTATACCTCTACCAAATATAAATTGGAGTTTGAAAATTGGAATCTGTGGTCGAATGCATTTCTTAGGACATATTCTAATAAAGGTTGGTCAAATGTTCGCTATGCATATTCATTCAAATTTATTGAAGGTCATGGAATTATGATAGATTATGCTAGAAAGGAACGTTTATTGCTTGAATGTGAAAGAGCAATGACAGATGAATCAAGAATTTCACACATTGTTGTTGGACTTGCAGTTCATGTTCAAAATAAGCTAGATAAGGATAATATTGAAACAACAGAAGATCTTATGAATGAAATACAAAAATATGATTATTTTACAACCTCTTGTAAATATAGCAACATTTTAAATAAAGATAAACAAAAAATGGAAGATTCAAAAAAGAAGAAACTCCCTTGTTGTATATGTTTGGCTTTGGGAAAACCAAATTGTTTTCATCCTGAAGAGATATGTAGAAATAAACAAACGTCAGCAAATCTCACAGAATATGAAGAAGATGTGATGGGAATTAATGATTTAAAAAACTAGAAAATCCGGCGAGTGAGTTCATTCCATTAATTACAGTCAATGTACTTGTTGATGAAAAGAGAATTGTACAAGGAGTTTATGACAGTGGCTCTAATATTACACTCATAAATCAGAAAATCGTTGATGAACTAAAGACAAAACTGATGAATGATCGTAATATCTTTAAAACTATTAGTGGTATGAATTTTACAAATCGCCGGGCTAAAATTCGAATGAAAATAAATAAGATTGAAGAGACATTGGATGTCTATGTCGTTAAAAACAATAATTTCTCATATGATCTACTTCTTGGATTAGATGCAAAATAAATAGCACAAATGGAAGAAAACGAGCATGGTCAAAAATAGCAGAAGACCAGGCCCGCCCAGAGAAATTCCGGGCCCCTGGGCAAACTTCAGTACGGGCCCCTTTCACCAATTCCAATATGGGCCTATGCAACCCTGTATTTTGTATGACATTATGAATAAAGTATTATTACATTTTTATGGAATCAAAATTAAACCACATTTGTTTATGAAGTTAGGAAATTTTATCATTTCACAACTGACATAATGATAACATTGTTAAATAAATAAGACTGGTCATCATGATAAGCTCTTCTTATTGGATAACTATGTTCTGATTTTTAATTAAAGGCAGATTAATTTTACCTTTCATTCCAAAGATATTCATTGAAAGCAGTGGTGGATCCAGGCTTTGCGGGGCCCTGGGCAATTGACTTTGGTGGGGCCACACTTACCGGTGGTCTGGGGCTCCTCCCCCATAATTTTTTGAAAAAATTAACGTTAAAAATGCGTTTTTGAGGCGTTTTTTCAACTAGTTAGCTGTGTGTTGTGATCAACATATAAAACCGACCTTATTTGTGTATTATTTGTTTATAGTAGTTTCTAATGTACTAAATTAATAGCCTAAAAAATTGATCAGTTGGCATTATAGGTAGTATGCATTGGCTGAAATTTTTATACAAAATAATGCGTTTTCTGTGTATATTTTCATGTTTAACGTGTTGAAAATGGTTAGCTAAGCCCAAAAGCAAAAAGTTGACATGATTCGTCATAAAATATGCCAGGTCAAAACTGTAAAGTATAGCCAATACTCAAAAGTCAATACATTACATTACGTTTATTTAAAAAAAAAAACCACCTTCTAATTTTATTTAGTCTTGAATTTTAAGCTATGCATAACAAACCTGGTTTAAGGGGTTGCGCCTCTAAACGACCTGCGTTTTTCGGTTAGGTCCGGACCACAGGGCCCCGTTGACTCGCCCGGCCCATTATTGTGGGCGTCTTTAAGTATTTCACACTGACGCAATAATTTCGGAGTGAGAAATTTCATCAATATAACAGATTTCTATGTCTCTTTTACTATTTGCTTGCTTATAGGCCGGGCCTCGCGGCTCTAACCGACCGACCCGACCTGCGTTATGTTAGCCGGTTGCCCGGCTCGCCTGGCCGGCCTGGATCCGCCCCTGATTGGAAACTCAGAAAATAAAACATATAGCAAAATTTTCAACCAAATTTGATTGACCAAATGATTTAAAGAAGAAAAAACGTATCTCTAAATTATTAAGAACAACATTTTTCCAAAACTAGAAGAAAGAAGACATCTGGAAATCTATGAATTATGGATCACATGCGAAAGTTGCTAAAACATATTTTAAAAAACATGCTAATGTCGACATAAGTTTTTATTCAAAATCCACACTTGAACATATTCTTGGCAATCATAAAAATAAAATTAAAATCGAAGAAAAATCTGGAATCTATGAAATAAAATGTGAATATTGCAACAAATTATATGTAGGTCAAACCAAACATTAAATATCAGTTTAAAAGAACTCTATTTTCAAAGTTTCAAATTTCAAGTAGGCTACAACCAACCAGAAAATCAGGCAATAGCCAAACATGCTTTGGATTCTGGACACTCGTTTTCCAAAATTAATTTGTTGAAAGAAGTAAACAATCATGAATATCTTGATGCTCATGAAACAATAGAAATGAAGGAAAAAGAGATTATCCTATAAATGGGAATAATGAGCCTGGAATAATGGGAAATTCACTTTTAAATAATTACTTTTCTATCTTTTTTGTTTGCTATGTCTTCAATAATTTCAATAAGATCTTTATCTGAATCTTTATATTTTATTAAATCATTATCTTTATTAAACATTCTATCATTAGAACTAACTAGGCCAACCGAATCAGATCTGTGTCTGTGTATGTTTAGAAATGTTGAAATAGACTGTTGTTCGTTTACAGAGCCCAGAGCCCGGGCCCCTGGGCATTTGCCCCACTTGCCCCCCCCCCCTCTGGGCGGGCCTGCAGAAGACTGTACTTCAGAATATAACGATACCATTCATAGTGTTACTGGATTTTCACCAAGATATCTCAGAACTGGAGATGATTTAAATGAAATGTTATTGAAATGGTCATTTATATTGTTTACTATTGAGAATTTTGTTATATAATTGACATTAAAATTGATTTTCTTGAGACTTAGAAAATCGTTTTAGTCATTCAATTCAAGATAATAATAAACAATATAATATGTTTCTCAATTTTTTATGGGAAGTCATTTTACCAGAACTGCAATATCAAGTTAAAAATTCTTTTTTGAGATTACGTCTTGGAGACTCTGGCTAAGGAGTATAACACAAGACTGATCAACAATTATATGCGTAAAATATTACTAATCTTATACACTAGTTAATTACTATGAATACAGTATCAATCAGTTGAGGTGAGGCTCAATTTTTGATGTGAAAGGAATTCTTGCACACTATAAAAAGCTATATCAAAAAAATATTTTCTCAATTTTTTTTAATATTTCCATATCAAGAGTCTTTAAGAACTGCGGTAGATTGTTGTAGAGTTTCCTACCAATACAACTAAGTTTTTGTTTGAACAAACCACTATTGTGACTCAACAAGTGATAATCTCCCCGGCTTCTTTTATTATAATCGTGTATGTCAAGGTTTCAGTCTATATCACTCTTTTTTGCATATAAAGTAGCTTCATACACATATAAGCAGGGCTCAGTTAGAAGACCAAGTCTCTTGAACAACGGCCTACAAGAATTTAATCTATTTACTCTTTCCATTCACCTAACCGCTTTTTTGGATCTTAAACACCCTACCAAGGTTTTGTTTTAATAAATTACATCATACTGAGATAGCATATCTAATATGTGACAGAAAGAGCTGTAATATTTATGTGACGGTGAGGTTTGCATTGAGGATTTCGTTTTTTGGAATGTTTTACATAGAAGTTTGATTGTATTTCAAAAAAGTTATTCACAGGCTACTCTTCAAAATGTAATCAGCCAGACTCTAATAACTACATACTAACTTAAATAGTGAATACTATTTACTTACTAACTAAAGTATTATTATCAACCAGTACAAAGATAGATTTGCTTATTCTGTGCTCCTATTCGATATGGTGTTTTCCAACGGTTATTGCAATGGTAGACAAAGGGTGAGACCTGAGACATCCGGCTGAAAACCAACCGAAAACGGTGGCAGGTTGTGCAAGACGGTTGGTTGCATTAGAATCGAGCACCTTCTTGACGGCGATCAACGAGCGTCTTATTCTCAGGACAAGTGGGAGGTGAAGACGGCTTACTTGTCAGCGGGGTTGAGTAATGAAGATAATCGAAAAGAAAAGAAGTAGATAAAGGGACAGCGGGTTGTCCTGCCCGCCTACCTTCTTCGAGTGCCACCAAGATGCTCTCCTTTGGAAGGTGCACGCCCATAAGGGCCCGACCAAATATGTAATCATGAGTTGTGATGCAAATGACTGAGTCTTCGTCTCTGAGACTTCGGCCCTTCTTATTCACACACACTCAAGTCCTCAAGACCAATGACAACCTGAGCGCACCGGTCTCCGCCTCTGACCTGCACTTCCTGCCTTTTCAATTCTCGATTTCAGAATCAGGTCTTTCTTCTGAGACGACTGCAGTGATGAGACGGGAAGTCGGTCTCTCAGGGGGAATAATGGTGAGTTGTGGCACTGACACAAAAAGTGAACTCTTCTGCCGCCATATCAACCTCTTCAACTAACGTACATACCTGATGATTGAAAAGAAACGTAAATATGAGTATACATACAAAGCCTTATCATCTTGCAACTTAGAAATCAAGGGAAATTATTTTAATCAAATTTAGTCAGTGTTCGTGGGTAATGAGGTAGATGATGACATAAAGACTGAGCAGGATTCGAACTCGTGACCGCAGGGCTATCAGAGCTTTTGCTATCAGATAACGCCACCTAACCCCCTAACAGATTGCGCCACCATTGTTCATGTAGCTTAAAGATTTTATTTAATTCACAATAAATCTCAAGCTTGTTCAGTTTGTTGAACTTCCCCCTTCACTTTTATTTAACTTTTCAGTCTTGAACCCCTCTTAGCAATAAATTATGACAGTCAATCGCCATGACTAGGCGTACAAAACGTGGCCTTCAACGAATTTGTGATGGCGAGGCCGTTAGTCAAGCCGTACACTATATTGGAGAAGATATTTCAAGTTTTTCAATTTGATTGAATTGTACAATATCATGACAGTTAGAACTCGTTTTATATATTAAATACTCTTGTGACAACATCATGTCTTATTCATTATGAATGTTTGTAAAATCACTTTACTATTTAAATTTGAAATGAGTTATAGAAAATATGTCGGATTACAATTTCACGGTGGAAGGAGTAGGAGAGAGGGAAATCTTGCATAAAACGTTCAGCAAAGTTTTATAATACAACCAAGTTTTTTTATACAACCTTTTATAACCCCCCCCTCACAACTTTTCAGCTGGGCCACTCTTGACCTCCTGCATCAAATTAAATCAGGATAAAGTAAAGTATTGCAACCTATACTTTGCTCCTTATTATTGTAATTTAACTCAATTATTCTTGATTTGAATATTACGTTTGCAGCATTGGAAAGTCAGATGTCAATTATCCAGTAGTCATCTAGAAAGTCAGATCAAGTATTATAAATTGTCAATTAACCAATAAGATAGCTTGAATAGCCCATTGGATGTTGTAAAGAAGAATGTGAATGCTGATTGCTTTCTTATCATTTTGTGAAGAATTATCCATTCCCGATTAGCCTTATGTTTGAATTAGGATTAAAATGTTCACCGAAAGGAATCAATACATTATTTTAAACTTATGAATTCATCTTCGTGATACTACTGAGAAAAATTCGATAAAAATTGAATGTATTTATGTTGAGAGATAACATTATGTTTGTTCTTGGTTTTAAGCTACCTCATTAACTTAGGTAACGCATATTAGTATCATCAATGACGAAACCATTAGGGTAATGACGAAGCCAAACACAAAAACAGAGAGACAGACTTTAGTTTGTGCATGCCAAAAGCTCGTTACCAATTTCCAAAGAAAAAGTAAAAATTTAAATAGAACAATTGTCTCATACTTATCTACAAGAAGGTTTATCTCACTGTTATAGGTGCTAAGGTTATAAGATATTTGAAAATCGAATGAAAATCTCATGAAATCCTTTTTTTAAATAATTTACCATTGTCATCATTCTTTAGGTTAAAATTGTTTGGAGAGTGGTCAACGGCTCTGATGAGATGGAGGATTTCTTATATGGAGGATAATCTAAATTTCTTGACGGAATAATATGAGAAAATGATAATACATTTCATCTATCAAGAATTGAGAGAGAAGCTCCAGAAATGAGTTTTCGGAGCTACCAACAGTGTAAAATTTCTAATAGTAAAGTTATTCACTTGGAAAAAATTGATATTTTCTTTGGGAAATTTAGAGCTGATTCAATCAAGTGAAACGCTACAAGGCATAACAACTGGCTGTAACCAAAGTCGCGACTTTCAAGTTTTGGACGTGCGTGCGTAAGCGTAAATCATTCGTGTGTGAATGTGTGCCTTGTAAGTAAACTATAAAGACGTCGAGGAGTCTTCAAAACGTAGGAGTTGATGTTTGTGAATGGTCTAAAGATTATAATGGTCTTTTGAATCCACATCCCCAGATGTTCAACAAATAGGATAAGATTCCCACCGTCTTTTTCTCAGCTAGGGATGGAAGCTCTTCGACTTGAAAAAAGAAATAATGTTCGAAACAACAATGGATGCACCATTGAGCTTGGAAGAACAGGTAAATGACGCTGTAAAGTCATGATAAACTCCTTTCAATTCATTGCATTTCAAATAAATAAGATGAATTTTTATGCATGCACTATATCTCATCTCCAAATCGTTTACTGATAGCATACTGTATTGACAATCTTGACTTATTTGAACAGTAATTTAGAACAAAACTGTCTACTGTATGTGTTCAATTACTCACTGAGTCAGTCCACTCTGAGTAATAGTAAATAATGTGGAACATTAGTTCAACGAAATCTCAAATTGTTTTGAGATTTAGTTGAACCAATGTTCCACATTATATTGATCAACTGTTTTGATCTTAGTCACAGTGTACAATATGGCATAAATTAATTCTAAGATTTATTCTAAAAAACAATACAAGTGATTGAATGAGTTGATGATGGAGAAAGTTAGAAAGATTACTTAACGAGAACAAGAGTGAAATCAAATAGTTTTATTAAAGATGAAAGTATTCCTTTCAAAGAAATGGAGTGCTTTTGTCCAGTTGCTTGTGCTTCACTTTAAAAGGACATTCGCAATCAATTAAAATAATGCGAAAAATACTGAATGTCACGCATACTAGTTACGAAGCGGTTCAAGGTCGTTTTTCACTTATCTCATTTGCTTATTTTTAACTGTACAATGCATAAAAACTTGATATGTTATTCCTCTTAAAAGTTGAAATAGTGTTTTAAGTCGGGAAGCTATTAGCATATTACACGTTACTACATGTAGGAAGGAGCGTGAAAGGAATAATCAAGAAACACTGGTCAGGTTGTACTGCGTTGTAAAAGTATAACTCCATAGAAAAATTGAGCTCGAAATTCAAGTTGATTTGTAGATAAAATAGTGTATGCAGCATTGTATTCAACCTTTAAAAGTCACTCGTAAGATGTTCAGGACTGCTTCACGTAGTAGACTTTGTAGGTACTAAAATCCTTTATTCACTCTTGAAATATTAGTTGGCTTTTGACTTCATTGGTTTTATTTGTCCCATGCAGCCATATAGAAATAGCACCATTATTATTATTCAAAGAAAATTATATAGCTTACTGTTATGCTTCTTTGTTCACTGCATATTGAAAATATAATCAGATCAAAGATCAACCATACAATGAATGATAATTTTAATGAAATTAGGACATCAAGTAAATTCAGACACCCAACTCACAAAACTAATTTCTTTTTATATTATTGATAATTTTACTTGAATGTTCACTATTCAGTTGTAAATTACTCAGGCAAACAATTGCTTCTTGTTTATTTTAAATTTTTTTCCTCATTGAATATTAGACATATAACTCCTGGGCGCGGACGGAGAAATTCATTTTTTTTGGCGCCCAGTAATTTTGCCAATGGTTTGTAAGATCAATGCTATTATTTTGTTTCATCTGTACTTCGTTTTGTATTTAATGAATTAGTATTGATTTTTTTAAAAATCATTCACATTATTCATTCACAAGACAAGAAAACTCGGTAGACAAATCTCATTAGAGAATTTCTTTAGTTTTACATAGGCGTTGAATTATAGGCTATTGATAATTTTGGTTCAATTTTTCAGAGCTTGCACCATTTAAACCTTTTTTCTAGCCTGAAGGGGTTCTGGCAAACTTCTTACTATAATCTTCAACGATTCTCTATGAACTACTTCATTTCAATAAATAACAATAACAATAATAATAAGAGGAGTGATTGGAAGCTGTCTGAGCGCGAAATGAGGGCGATCGTGATGTTTAGGCACGAGCGATCGAAACTGCACTTGGAAGGGTGACCGAAAAGAATAAGATTATGTTAACTGCTTACCTGGTAGTTCAGAGTCTACCTAAAACTGTTGTTTCACCATCCATAACATCACTATCATCCTCCAGTTACCCATGCACAAGTCTCGATTCATCAGCACCATCAGCACAAAAAAGTGTTATTGATTGTCAATTAATATAGAGTAGGCGTCGACTATTCAATAGAAGCATAATGGAAGAAATAGAATATGAAATAAAATGAAAATAATGAAAACATTCTTTATTTGGCGAATTTAAGACTATAAAGTCTTTTCTACCCCTCAACCTTAATATCCTAATCATGTGATTAAGATTGTTATGTATAGAACAATTGAAACAATGAAGTTATTATTATTGCTCTTACTTTCTACAAAACGATGAGATAGAGATAAGCTCATTATTATCTGTAAATCAATAATATAATAATAATGATGTTGTATAACACGCATTATGTTTGTAACAGCTTAGGAATTGTTCCAAGAATTCCAATTCAAAATCGTATTTCCAGAGGAGTATTTTTTACAGTCAGTGGATCTTGAAAATAATTCTCAATTTAAATAATTGGTATAAGCCTACCTTGTTTTTGACTGTCCATAAACAACTCTGTTGTTTCACAGAACATCGCCATTACTCAGTGACCTCGAGATAGGACATTTGCTCCACATCTAGCAAGCTCTTTGAAAGAAAGCAAGTTTCCTTATTCGTCTATCTGGATTTTCGCACGTTTCCAATATCAGAACAGGCAGTAAAGCATTGTCTTTTGATTTTTTTATTGTATTTGAGATAAACGATGACAGAATAAGTCCTATGGCAAACTTACGACTCCTCGACCAATGAGAATTGGGAGGAGAAGCATTTGAAGATCCAAATATTCGAAAAGCTTGATAATGGGGTATCAAGAATACAAACAAGAAATCACAAAAAAATCGATCTCAAGCTACAATCTTTACAATAAAACACAGTTATTGTAAATCTTATCGGTCTCCATTGAGTTCATCAACAGGTTGAGCTTGAGAGAGTATTTAGAGTGGAAGATTTACATTTTCAATATTGACAGAGTAGTCAGAGTTTGCTCATAAGAACTATCACAATTATCTTTTCAATTTGTCTCATTTGGATTAACATGATTTCACCTAGATAGAATCTAGAATCACAACAAAATTTTGAAAATAATTTCTTTTTATCGCGGATGATGCCTACATGAGTCTGGAGACTCTTGTGCTTGGGTAATGAGGTGAATGATAAGAAACATCCATGGTTGGTTGAGATTCAAACGCAAGGCTGCAAGAAACGAAGCCAGCCAGAGCCTTATCTTATCACAGACTAGTGCTCCAACCAACTGCGCTACCAGAGCGCAGTATTTAATAATTATTCAATCAATAAGAATTCAAGAAATATATTCATTTCAAGTATATACAATAACTAATTCCGAAAACAACAGAACCACTTAGACACAGAACAGTCCAACAGGTATTGCGAAGCGCTTTACTACTTGAGAGAGTTGACTTTTAAGCAACATAAAAAATTACACTAGCATGATTCATTCAAGCGTAAGTTATTGGTTGTAAGCAACTATTCCAGTTCACTTGCAAGTAGTTGACTTGATATTATGTTAATTCAACGAAAATAAATAAACGAAGGAACCGGTGAAAGATTCTTACATTTATAAATAGCTTCTTCACCTTTCATAGCTCCTCACCTTTCATAAAGTTACTTTTATGATTTTTGAAAACCTTGATAGGAGGGATCATATGAATATGAATATACTACCATATTTATACCCCTCGGTTCACCCCAGGTGAACAGAATACGAGGGAAATATTAAGTCAAGTATAGCTCTGAAAACTATGGGTAACTAATTCGCGGAATATTTTCTGTGATTAATAAGAATTGTCCTTATTTATTGTGGTACTGTATCTCTGTGTATGGTATATGTTTTGGAGAATAATATTGACAGCCAACTCGACCTTGCTTTATATAATTCTAATAATGTATGAGCTACTTTTCTATCACATTCGCCTCTAAGGCTAAACTTAACACAGACGCTCGAGGCATTTGAAAACCTTGAATGGAAATAAGCTAAATAATGCTACAGCAATAGAAATAGAACGATTTCTCACTTCTTATGATACTATGCAATGGTCCAGTAGTATGAAACAATGTGCAGCATCATGCAACAATATTATATGACTCAAAAAATTGGCTAATACTGTACTCTTCTAATTCCAGAGCAAGCATTCATATCGAACTCAGCTGTAAATGATTTGATCTGGAAACTTGTTATAAAAAAATGTTTCTAGTTGTTTTGTTACGGATAAAACTCGTATATCATAGTGTTTGTACTCTTTTTTATTTGGATTATTTCCTTATGAGCTCGAGGCTATTGCGTGGAGAAGGAGGTGAATAGAGATGTAGTGCCAGATTAGATCGGGAATCGAACCAAAAACTGACAGTCACGTATGCTAAACTCCACGCTTGGTTGATAAAGGTATTCATTTAATAAAAAATTTAAAAAACCCTTTTAAGTGGAAATTATGCCATATTTTTCCATCCCACAATTTCCACTTAAAAGGGGGTTTTAGGTTTTTATTATAAACTTGTGGAAACAATATGGATATTCAACATCACGGTATTCATTTGTTATCGCTCATGTACGGAATTTAATTGGAGAAGATTTCCACTTGAAAGGGGTTTTTAGGTTTTTATTATAAACTTATGGAAACAATATGGATATTCAACATCACGGTATTCATTTGTTATCGCTCATGTACTGAATTTAGCCTAATTGGAGAAGATTTATGATTATTTCTTGACGTCTATCACAGTTAATAAAAACAGTAAAATTTCGCTAGTAAAAATATAGGGCACACTCTTTAACTCTCCATCTTGGCTGGTAAATACTCCAAACTACTGTACCGTACTTGATCCACTCGAATCCAGGTTCTCGGAGAAAATCAGTTGGACCTCGCCACCGTACGGAGAATAGTTCTTGCTAGTTTCGAAGTCAGCCGCTAGGTAGCATCATCAGCTGGACCAGCATACAGTGACTATATAGTAGACCAGCTTCTCCGTTTGTCTGCAAAGGTTATCTTCTCAACCAAAAAACTACTAATACTGTAGGTAATGTAGCCTAGCATAGCCTAAATTATGAATGAAAAATGATAGAGTGAGCTACTAGCACTAATAATCTAAGCAAATAGGCTTAATCAGCAAATCAGCTAATAAATCCAGAGAGTATAGAATAAGAACATTTTACTTCTATTCTCTCTGAATAAATCAGAACAAAGATGCACGCTTTATAGCGTGAATTAACAGCATTTCCTCTCAGCTGTGTCAGCTAAGATGTAGCTATTCCATCCATAGGCGTAGCCAGAAATTTCTTAAGGGATGGGGGGAGAGGCGATAATTGGCTACGCCTATTATTCCATCCATCATGAACCTTATTTCGTTTTAATATATTTACTCAGCCTTTTTCCTGATTTCGGTTGAGATATTGGTATTCTGTAATATTATACACTGTATGTTTCATAGCTTGGGCCAGACCGTGAGATCGATTGAATGAGAAAATGCTACGGGTCTTACCTACTGTGTCGAGTATTCAAAATTGAACATATGAGTTTTGAGTTTGTAATTTTTCCCCGTAGAGTGAGGTAAATTATAGAGACATTAATCAAAGCACATCTTTTTCAAACATATTGTAAAACTATTAGATTGCGGATGCCGGTGTGATAAATAGGTGTGGAATGAGAAGCTGAATCATCAACCCCTCTTCAACATTGAATTCCCACAGTATTATCGTTAGGAAGTGATGCCATCTGTTGTTGGCAATCAGTAGGCTAACTTCAATTTGTACCAGTAAACAAAAAATGTTAATAGTCGTACAGAGTTGTTGGTTACCGAAACCATAAAATACTGTATTTCAACGTCATTCTGCATCATGTGAGCAATGAATTTTATGGCACTATGCATCACACTATTGTGACTGCATGCACAGAAAGTTAGTGCAGAGACTCAGAATTGTTCATGTGCTCATCAGACATTGAGGCATGCCATTGACAATCTTATGCTAGAGTCAGACAATAGAAAACAACTTTTTCCCCCAGTCAAACGTTTTTCTAGAGTAGGTTCATTCAAATAGGAAAAAGAGACAATTAATATTATTTACTTAGAATATAGATATTATTTACAGTGCAATGCATTCATTTGGAAGAAGCATTTTGAAATAGATATTCTTCTAGTACAATATATTACTGGAATAAGCTGTTGTATGCGACAAAGAAACTAAGAAACAAAAATGTAAAATTGAAGAATGATAGTTCATGAATTAGAAAAGTATGAGTTATCAGACTACGTCTACAGTCTACACCATTAGACCAGGGGTTTCCCCAACAATCAGCGGCATTCCAACAATCTTGGTAAATTTAATTGTTGAATTATGCATTAATGCTACCGTGATACTTGATATCTACTGAACAATAGAAAGAATATCGACTAATAAAACACTATTTAGGAAGGAGCCTTAGCTGTCGCAGGCCGGATTTGGCCCGCGGGCTGTAGTTTGGAAACCTCTGAATTAAACTATCATTCCTGTGAAGTTTTAAAAAGCTATTCAATGTCATATTAGGATTAGCCGATGGTGCGGCTACACTGACCGTATAGCCTTACAAAACAGTGGTTAAGATCACAAACGCAGCTAGAAATATATTTTCAAACAAGAATTTTCTTGTTGGTAGAAATAGCTTCAGCCCGGCATAGGCTTTGCAGATGCGTTGTGTGTCTTATCAATAGACAATAGACCACATGGTCACAAATCTGAGTTGTAGGTTCGAATTTTGTGTGTTCAAAAAAGAGTATTTGAGTACTTCTCAAATATTTTGATTACACATTTATCAAAAATTTCATGTCAGTATACAAGATTACTAGCTTGGAAATGGTGGTTGGCATCTATATTAAGTGTCAAATAAACAACAATTTCCAGAAAATCTAGAAGAATTGGCTGAGTTCAAAACAATCGCAAGGGCGGACATAATCGGAACTTTACTGAAGAAGGGGTAGGAAAAAGGGCAACCTCGTCAAAACAAAAAGGTCTCAATTTGTGTACCCCCGAAGCAATTTTTTGATTTCTCGCTCTTGATTTATAATGATATCCTACCATACCTTGTCTAATGGTACATCGTTATCGTATCAATTGTTAGCTCACAAATTGAACACATAAGTGTATTTAACACATACGTTGAACCTGACTGTTAAATGAACAAAACAAAGAGTCGAACAGTAATTCTAGTGCAAGTGAGTGGGAAAACCGAAACAGAATGTTCCCACTGTTCCAAAGCTTGTTTTCAAATTAACATCGGGCCAATTTATTAAAAGATCCTTCATCCTTCAAAATAAACAACTGGGGAGGGATATCCTCTTGAAAATAGTTCATCGGATTGATTGATTACACTTGTTTTCAAAAGCTCTCCATTTGTTAGTTATTTTATTTCAAGCACATGTTTTGTCTTTTCCACTTGTGGGAGTGAGGCAGCACTAGCGATCAGACTAAAAAGAGAAAAGATACTGATACAGGCGAAAAGTTGGTGGCCTTTGAAGGCCAACCGAGAGACCACACCCATCCGCACTCTGCGCCACACCGCACTGCACCACAGACGCCCGCAACCCGCAACTCTCCGATCGGCCTCTTGGGCAATTTCCTTCCTCGCCGTCTCATAACTCGGCCTGCAGCTCACTGCTTACTGCGCGCCTTCCATTATTTCAGCAGTTGAACCGCTAGGGAGTCAGCAACCAGTTGTCTTGTGTCAGTCCCGTTCCATAATATACATCCAAAAATAGCCTGCAGAGTCTTTTGCTGATGTAAACGTAGATATAAATCCAAACGTCCGAATTTGTTCAGGGACGGATTTGTAAAAGGCAATGACATAAGCAGTCAGTCAAATTCACTGAATGATATCTATCAAAGTTCCAATGACAATGTGGATTGAAATACTTCAGATGTCCAGATTAATAAATTCATAATATCTATAACGCAGAAAATTTTCAAATTATAAGTGTACACTGATATTAGCATATAAACGTGCGAAATATGTACACATATTTTATGAAGTAGGTAATTCTAGTGGAGTTCCGGAATACGACCCCCCCCCCCCCCTCCAGAAACACAACTATGATCATGACAGAAGAGTGAGAGTTATTCATATATTTGGTGCTAACCTGTCGTAATACGTTACAATATTTACATAATGATTTAATTGTGAAATGCTTGAATCTATTGAGAAGAGAGAGAAGAATGACGAAGGAGGACAGATTTACAGCTTGAATTTCTAATATGAAACCGTAATGTAATATAATTTCAAGTTTTCTTCGTTTTAAAGAAGCAAGAGAACTGAGTTTGCCGGCTAAATAGTGACTAAAATAATTTACGAAGAAAAAATTGACACAAGCAGGCCTAGTAAAAAGATGAAGCCAGGGACGATCTCCTAAAAATTGGATATAGAGGATGTTTACGATAGGAGGAGGACAGTTTACGATAGAGAGACTTGGAGAGCTGTAGTGGAGGAGGCCTTAGCTCATATCGGGCTGGAGAGTTAAAAAACTTTCCTACGAGAGAGTATCCAGCCTGTTACATTCCTATTCAAGTTCTTACATTGAAGCTCAACTAGAGCTTGCGATTATAGCTTAATCGATTTTCAATTCAAACATCAGCATTGGTGATTGCTTTGAGGAAATCCAACTGCGGAAAACTCAAAACAAGGAAGACGCTCTTTTTTCAACTCCACTTCTTTTATTTATTAAGAAAATTAGTACTGGTCTGATAATTTTATACCCGACATGATTATTCAACTGGTAAGTCAGGTTATTTATTCAACTTAATGAATCATGGACCGATTTTGGAGATTTTTGTTTCCTTCTATTAAGCAAATTCCCATTCGAACTATTTGGAAAATGAACTTGTTGAACTATGAAATAGCTTACAAAATTCAAAATTCGAACAAGTACCGGTACTGCTACTTTGATAGTGATTCAGTAATATTTATTAAAATAGAAGAACTCTACTTATCTTCCAAAACGATAAAACTATTATCTTTTAACTTGCATGCAATTCTGTACGCTGCATCCGGTCCAACTAAGCCAAGGGCGAAGAATTGTTTATCGGTGATGGGGGATACAAATTGAAAAAGAAATGTCGGTGGAAATAATATCCGAAGAATTAGTCTGAACTCACAATGAATTGAAAATACAACTCTTCTACTCAGGGCCGGTTCAAGAAAAGATTTTCACCGGGCAAGGATCCTCTGAGTCAGTCTAAGGGTCAACTGGATATGCTTTAGGGGGATGGTTTTAAAGGAGGGGGGGGGGGGGGTGTAATCACCACAAGTTATAGTAAAGGAGAAGAAAGAAGAGTCCTCTAACAATTCATGAAGATCATGTAGGATATGACTAAGTTGTTTAAAAGGGTGGGTTCGGGATACTCCCCGGAGAGTTTTTCAGAAACAATCCCTCTAAACGACATTTTAAGCGATCCCAAAAATGACTTCTATCTAGCTCTTGCGTTATTGTCAATGGGAGATTTGGACCCCAATTGGTTAAGTAAAACCATCCGGAAGCAGACCTACTTTAAACTATTTTTACTCTGCTATTTTTGATCCTTCACTTCGCCTTATTAGGTTACGTCTAGTACCATAGTCGAACATTTATTCGGAAGTAATCCCAACTAAGTGGTCGGGGTTGCCCAACAAAGTGAGTCACATATTCGCTTCTCAAATCAAATCAAATCAAATCGTTTATTGCACAAAAACCGAACACAAATAATATACAATAATATTATTACAATTTCACACACAAAAAGAAATACAATATTATTATAAATTTGTGCTACACGCCGACAAAAGTAAAAACTTGCTCGCCGACGTGGAGTCTTATCAACAGAATTTCTTTACTTGCATATTAATGAAAAAAAGAATACTCCTTATAGATAAATTGAATTAAAAGAATCTCATAGATAAAATTGTACGCATATATCACAGAAAATATTATTAAAAAAATATTTATTCACTATTACTATCATAGAATATAAGACTACAAACATAACAAAATTAAACCAGGTCATTAATTGAATGGAAAAATTTGTCCCTTATCCACATGTGTAACTCCTTTATTCTAGGCTTTTTAACTATCCAATCCCTAGGTATTGTATTGAACAATCTGTTTTTTATATAAGATATGCTCCTTCGAGATGAAGTGCTATCCACTCTCTCTATGGGAATGAGGTTTTGGGTCAGTTGTCTGGTAACAACAGAACCTCTATGGAGATTTTGTGAATATCTTATTTTAAACACATGGTTTTTCAGGGCTTTTAAAATGAATAATTGTCTTATAGTCAACATATCAGCATTTAGAAACAGTGTGGTACTTGGGTAGTCTCTAGGATACTTCATGAGATTTTTTAAGGCTAATTTTTGTAAAATAAATAATGGTTTCAAAGTAGTATCAAAAGTACTTCCCCAAATACAATTGCCATATTGAACTAAAGATTGAAACAAAGCAAAATAGACAGCTTTAAGTAGATTCTGACTCACAATACTCCTAAGCATGTACAATTTCAAGTTGACAACCCTCAATTTTTTACACAAATAACTTATATGATCTGACCATCGCAAATGCTTGTCTGCAAGAATACCCAGGTATTTATAATTATTCACACAGTCAATAGTCTCATTGCAAGAGTCACATGAATAATTGTTACAATCATTGTTCAAACAAACCCTGTCAGAATCTAAATCTCCTTTCTTTGTTGGACTGAAAGTCATGCATTTAGTTTTACTGAGGTTCAATTTCAAATAATTATATTTTAGCCACTGAGAAACCTTATTGTAGCCAATCTTTGTTTGTTTGATAACATCTCCCCAAGATTCTGCTTGAAAGATAAGTGCTGTGTCATCAGCAAAACAAACTGCTTTGGATCCAACAACTGAGTCAAGGATACCAGGAAGGTTATTTACATAAAGCAAAAATAAGATTGGGCCTAATACAGTCCCTTGAGGTAGTCCCCAAGTCACATCCCTAACCTCACTATCTTTACCACCACAACTAACAACTTGACTTCTGCCTTTAAGATAACTTTCAAAAAATTCCAACTCTTTTCCTTGAATACCAATATTATGCAATTTCTGAATCATCTTATCATGTGGCACTGTGTCAAAAGCCTTGGCCAGGTCCAAGGTGGTGGGCCATCACAATGAATAAGTACGGTGTAAGAAATCAAATATAAATATATCAATGAAATGTATCAGTCCATACTCATTCAATTAAGACACTAGTCCATGCTCATCATTCAATTGAAGTTGAGGCATATGCAAATAATTTTCTTTTTGCTGGAACCAAGATCTGTTTATTTTTCTTATTCAGCCAAAAATTTAAAATTATCAATGAGAAATTTCATGATTTAACAACTGTGGTTTTATCAAGTTTATGCTTCAAACTAAACCGTTTTTGATTGTAAAATACAAGGGAATTTCATATATAGTTAATAAGTAGCTATAATGTAAATTTTTATTTTATCATTGGGCCGATTTTTTTCATATTTTGTAAATTTTACTGCAATAGGTCTTGTTTTTACAAGAAGTGAGAAGTGCACTGGCCTACTTCAACTCTTTAATTGAATCCAAAACTCTTTTTGCATAAAATGAGAAAGACAAAGAGACTGTTACACACCCTTGGGGTGTAAGCACCGAGGATATAATTATAATATCTCGGCTAATCTGTTGGAACTCGGCTCTCATCAACAATATTGTCGTTGTTCCAAAGTCTATTCTCATGAACTTTCAAACCAAATTTTTTGTATAAGTGAGAGAAAAATTTACCTCAAGTTTGTTTAGCGATTGGCGCCCCTAAGTTCATGGCGCTGGGTCTTGAACCGGCCCTGATTGTATTATTATAACAGCTTAGATCTCATCAACAGATAAAAATTAGCATCGTTACTCGTACATCTACTCTAAAGTATTTACAATAAGCAATTTCAAGATGAGTAAAAAATCCTCAAGTTTGTTCACCGTTTGGCGCCCCTACGTTCACAGCGCCCCGAGCCTGCTTCTACACCTTTTCTCGTTTCTCGTCAGATCTACACAGTCTGAACAGAAGTAATCAGGTGAAAAATTATGAGGATACAAATTTTCTCACAAGATCTAATCAATTCGAAATGAGTTTATAATTTTAGAAAAGGTCCAGGATAAGGATTTGGGAGATATGAATCGAAAAGTTTATCCCACTAAGAAGTACGCTTGAAGACTTTATTTATGATACGGATTTGATTAATATCAACAATACCTTGTATTTGGACTGTTGCCACCTCGACTAGTGGGCGTATATACTGTTATACTGAAGTAGTGGCGTCTACATACCCACAGGGAACTGGAGTAGAAAATAATCGATAAATCTCGTTTCAAGCCTATAATATTAGAAACGACTAATATGTCAAGGTCACATTATTCGAAGTTTTTGAAATATAGTCTGCCTATAGTTTATCAGCACCCATTATGTACATAATCCCCTTTTAATCAATAACCAGTTCCCTTATTGCTTTTCCAAATAATAATTAGCTCGAAAAATTTATGATCGCCTGTTAATAATAATTTAAAATTAATCCTGCATCACTTCTTATCAATTTAAACCCATATCTGCCCCGTAGAAAAACACATTATACTGTTTTAATTTTTTGCCAATTAATTACAGTTATTGTGAATTTTTATAGTATGAAATATCAATTTATCTCGGTTATTAATTTTTAATAAGATTTTTCAATAGCTAGTCTTGGTAGTATTCAAAGAGCTCATATTAAATGATAATTAAAATATTGTAGCGGCTATGAAATTGCAGAAAGTAGAGAGGAAGAAGGCACAGTGGTTCTTGGCGTTATCTGCTATGTAAATGTTTACTTTTAAGCCATTAATTACACTGTTTTTGACACTTTAATATTGTGTTTACTTGTTAATTAGTAGAATGTTCTATTTGTTTGATTAGAAATTAATGGAGTCTTATCGAATATTGTAGAAGGTTCCAGTTTCCTTGATTTATTTGTTCAGAAGATGATAGAAAAATGTAGAAATTGCTGGATATTTGAAAAACCTATTTAAGGCGAACGCGTTTGTGTAAATCAGTTCAGTTGTTGTGACAGTTCTATATATAAATAAATAAAATAAAATAAATAAATAAAGGCTTTTATTGAACATTTATATTATATAACAGTAACATAAATTTGTATATTGTCGGCAATTCTCCATGGCAAAGCGCCGTCTGGAGGAGTTGTTGGATATATATTACATTTACATCAGTTCTATATATACGTGCCTATATAGTGGTAATTCTTTCTCTGTGCCTTTGTTAGTGACAATTCTTTTTCCTGCTTAATTCATACCAGTCAGCTACTGAATAGTTTTTGTTGTATTACGGACTAGTACTACGTAAGTTCTTTTTCGACATTTCTTTTTGAATATTATTGGACAGTTTCTTGTACAGTCATTATTTAATATTAGATCGGCCTTTTAACTTTTAGTGATTGATTTCTGTACAGTTTATTGAAAACTCATTATCAGTTGAACAATATCGTGTTATTTTTTTTTAATTGCTTATTTTTCTGTAAGACATTACTGAACAGTGAGTGTTGTGATTATTTGTGTAAATAAAGTGCGAGTGATAAATTTAAGTGTTGCCAGCGTTATTTTAGACATAGAACCCGTAACAATATTTTCTTATGAGTTTGATTTGAAGAGATTTCAAGTTTCATCACAAAAACAAGTAATTGTAATATTAACTCTCTTTGTAGTAGCGGAGGTGATATTGTGGAATTCATTATTATCCATAATGAATAATGAGTCATGAAGTTGTCACAACCACATTTATTGAGAATAGTGAGATACTAGTTTCGGTCTTACACCATTATCAATCTCAAACAAAACCCATTTTTTCCCCATTCAATGTTTTGTTTGAGATTGATAATGGTGTAACAACTGAAACTAGTATCTCACTATTTTCAATAAATGTGGTTGTGACAACTTCATGACTTATTATTCATTATGAATATCTCCCACAAAATCACCTTCGCTACCACAAACAAAGTTAATATTACAATTGCTTGCTTTTGCGATGAAACTTTACATCTCTTTAAATAAACTCATAAGAAAATATTTAAATTAGAATTTCAATAAATGGGGTTGTGACAACTTCATGTCTTATTATTAATTTTGTAATATTAATACCGATTTATTGTGAATGACAGGCGTATTATACAGTTGACACATCGATACATCTCTATAATACAGTAGATATTTTTCATAATACAAACTTCCCGTGCAGTTTTCCACTACATCACCAGATTAATGTCTACTTGATTAAGAGGCTCATTCTCGATTAAAAAGCAGAGTAGCCTATGTTAAGTTTGAAATTTCAATAGAAATACCGTAATGCTTTCCAGTCTTGTCATAAAACTCGTTATACATTCTATTATTATCTCGTACCCTGAAGCCAATCTACATGTTTTCATTTTTTAGGATTTCTTTGGGTGTTGAACTGTTAAAAAGGATTGGGATCATGAACGTGGAATTACACTATTGCTAATGTATGATGGACGACCCAAGCTTTTTTTTTGTATTAAAAACAATGAGACAGCATTTTTTTGATGAGTATATAAAATGAATTAATCGTGAAATTTAGGCATCATTTACACATTTTAAATGTAAAGATTCAAACATGTTAGATCAAATCGCTACTCATTGGTCATTATTCACACTCCATTTCACATAATTAGCTCAGCTTTCAGTACTGTGATAATAAAGTATTGAAGGAAGATCAATTTGTTATGGATATACATCTCATTGGCGCATTTCTTTCAGTATACCTAAGTGCATTCTTATGTGTTAGATGGGAGACCAGTTACTAATTTTTGTTGATTGGCTTACAATTTGAGAATGAATTCATCTCTTTAAAATAATGCAAACCTGACATCAAAGCCCAGTTAGAAATGATATTTTTTTAATTGATTTTGATACTTTGGTGAGTAGTCACCGCTGAAATTTTCCCCCTTCATAGATGGCACTAATACAAGTTTTGAGTAATTCTCGTGAAATTTATGAAACAACAAATCGAATGTAATATGAAATGAGATAATACTATTTCAAGAATCAGCTATGCTAAGATTTCTTTTTCGATAATCCCTGGAAGTCTTATGACAAAAATAAGTTGTGCAGCAGTCCAGTTCAAGATTGATAACGTGTATTCATGTTCAAGATTTGAACAATTAGGACAGGAATCCCGAAGTAGTAAAGATATTTTGAAAGCAGCTTTTCCAAATTGCAAGACGTGCTCTTGAAGAAAAACAACAATATCATGATCGAATAAATCTATCTTTAAGAGCGACTACATCAAGACATAGAGCCCATAAAGTGTTTTGCAGATCGGATTGAAGAATGAAGCTGAACTTGAACTTGTGCCGACTTTTTATGTTTAATGTCGAAGCTTGTTTCAAGTTGCAGGCTTCCCATTATTTCTGGAAAAGGTAAGACCGGTTCGGAGTCGCAGTATAGGCCGTGTCAGTGTGTAAGCACTCGCTTTTGCCTCCCTCGATGCTGATGACTAACACCCGCCCTCTGGCGTGGGCTGATCACGCTATTGGACATGTTCTCATTTTGGAGTCACAATCGGACCACCTCATTTGCTTACCAAAACCATAAAGTCCCTTACATATGCTACAATCTGTAACGATACTGTGCTTTTCTCTTTTGCAGAAAATATTCTTGAGCTGAGAGTTTCCAAACAGCTTTGGAGCAGATCCAAACACAGAGAATAGAAAATGGACACTGACGTGGAAAGTGAATCTTGTGGAGAAAATTTCAATGCAGCCCTCTACAAAGCACTCATACAGAAAGCACAAGAATACATTTTTTTTGTGGATTAGGCACTTGACAGGACTGATCGTAGTTGAGCGTAATAGTCACCGTAATATAGTTATCTCTGGTATGATGTATTACTATTTAATCTGTAGTGAGCTATAAAATGTGTTGACTCCTTAGTCTTTGTAATCTGCAGTCTTGGAATTTACAGTCGTAAATTGCTGAACGCTATTTTTAATTGATTTTATTCAAGTCTGTCAAGTTTGATTCTTAGCTTTTCAGCAATTCAGAAACTTCAAAAAAATTTAATCATCAGTTCAATGTCTCAGTCTATATGTGAGAGACAATCACATTATTTTTTAATTTTAATGGTTTTGTGGACTACCGACATTAATCTAGTAATCTACCCATAGCACTTATAAGATAAAAATTTAGCTTCTTCTATCTCGTGTGACACAATTGTCAACAAGAGGAAATATTTTTGGTCCATGTGCCAAATTTTCGACAATATGTATGCAAATATTACAATTTCACTGTAATTTTTGTAAAAATTTACTTTTGAGAGTAGAATATACCGCAATTTTAAACTTTATGATAAGAAAAGAGTATTATTATTATTGAATCTTCAACCAACCAATGAAGATTGGGTTTCAGGTACCGCAATAGACAATTTTCGTCTAAGATTTTAAGATTCGCATTTTACAGAAAATGATATTTAAAAAAAAATCACGAAAAACTAATTGTGTGAGTTGATTGTCAGGTGTCACTTTGCGGCACCACTTTCCTGTTAGGTTTTGTTTGGAATAACCGTCAAGTCTTGAAAGCCTAGGAATCCCATGAACAAAACAGAAAGTTTGAAATATATTTCACCTTGTTTACAAATAGTGGATGTGTTCAGTGCTTTGAAACACGTTTTTACAAATGTTATAATATCTTGAAATGAACAAGCCGCCCAATAATGAAAAAATTCAGCATTTTAGATGTAGAGGAGGTACAATCCAGTGCACCAGTTTATTCTATTGGTTTCGCTGATGTTGTTTGTCACCGTTGAAGGTGCAACTTGAAAGCGATTAAAATTTGTAAGAGCAGAATGAGAATAATGAGATCACTTTGTGGGAATTAATCATAAAACATTGCTTGAATACAAACCAAATAGATAATATGAGCTTTAAAAGTTCACAGATTATTCTGGTTGGTGGACGTCATGTCATCCTAATTCCTTCAGATATGAATAATGAACAAGCTTATTCTTATCAATCTTCTCTGGCAAAAATCCAAAAGTCTTATTCTTGTTTGTCATTAATTTTCTAGATGTAAATTGGAGTAACTCATAGTAAAAATAATCGTTAATATGATAATAAATGAGCAAATAAGGAGAATTTTTGCAGACCGGTTCAGGACAGTCGCTTTGTTTGCTTGATGTCAGCTATGAATTTATGGTTGTTAGGAGGCTCAATTGGGTGTTCTTTAATGGAACATTTTTACGGCTACTGATACGACATTCTCTGGAATATAATTCCTCATGAAGTTCACGGTATGGGAGATGTACGTCAATGTCACGTACACCATAAACAGAAAACAGGTAGATAAAGTTCACTGGTCTGATAATTTGTAAGCTGCAGATTGATGAAAACTAATTGGCTGGAATGGTCTGCGAAAGAAAGAAATAAAGTTACGGGCTTGTTTGTGAAGCGAGGTAAAAAAGCGGGCCCCAACAGCAGGGCTTCGACCCTCAGCTGCCGCTTCACTTACCCACTGACTGACTTGACTTTCCTTGGACAACTGGCTAGTGTATTTCAAATCAGACGATATACATATTTATTATGTAGTGCACTATTCTACTAACACCACTATTTTTCCACATTTCTCTTCTCCATACCTGTTATGTCTTTTAATCTTCTTGATTTCTCATTTCACTTCTCTTTTGTACATGTTTTTCTTCTGTCCTCCCTTATACTTACACTTATTTACAAAAAAATTTGTTAATTTATCATGAATCAAGTAATCTAATCTAATTCCTATAGTTCATGTACTTCTTTTACTTCATCTACTTCTAATCCTACTAGTTCCACATCTACTCATTTTACTTCTCCTGTTTCTTCTATTCCTCCAACTCCTATTTTTCAACTCCTTCATTTACCGCTACTTCTTCTACTTCTTTATCCAGTACTTTTGCTTTTTCATTCCTACCACTTTTTTATTATTTTCCTGCCATTTTTCTCCTGCCTTAACTTCTGTAACTCTCTGCTTTTTTTCCTTCTTTTTTCTTTCAACTCCTTCCGCTTCTTTTCTCCTTATTTTCCATCCTTTATTACTCTCCTTCTTCGTATTCCTCTTCTTCCCCTCACCGTTTTCCTACTACCTCTTGCTCTTGTACCTCTCTTCCTCTGCGTTTTTCTCTTCCTACTTTATTTTGTCTTATTCTTCACCTTTTTCTCACTCCCGTTTCAATTTTTTCAAAGCTCTCTTTTCCTTATTTTTCACCTTTAGAAAACAAAACTTTTTTATCCTTCCTTTTCTCTCTTACATTTCTCTTCATCATCTTTCTCTTTTCCTAGTACCTCCCTTTTCTTTTTTCTTCCCCTTCTTAACTCCTTCAGAATCCTCTCTTTTTCAACACTTTGCTTTTTTTCACCTCTTTCTAAACGTTTCCCTCTAGCTTGTCCCCTTCTTCTCCTTGTTTCTTGTTTTATCTTCTTTCTCTTCTTATCTCATTCCTTTGTCCCTTATGCTCCTTTCCACTTTGCTCCCTTCCTCCTTCCCCGTCACCTCCATTCTCGCTAATCTCATTTCTTCCCTCCCCTTTCTTTTTTCTCTTCATATCTTGTTTCTTTACTTGGCTCCATGACAATTCGTCCTCAAGTTGATTTGGTATTTGGGAGCTCGATTTGAATAAATATCTAAAACCAGTAGCAATCTTCATTATTAGCGAACAAAATGGCCAGGTTAATTAAGCGTGGAAGCGATGTGTCGATGTGCCATGACGACAGCAACAAACAGTCGCTCCTTCTCCATTTGCGTGCGTTTCACTGATCTGATTAATTTCCACCTATAAGGTAAGACCGCTCGCTCCAGCATTCCAAGTAATTCATTGTCAAGGTGAACGACGGCTGACTTGTGACTTTTGTCGTCTTCATTCCACCCTCTTGTGTGCCTTTTCAGTTCTCACCTGATCTAGCAATCATTAAATTATTCTGTTCCAGTCTTGTGGGTCAAAGTCCTATCTGAAAATCAATTGTTTTTCCACTTGATACTGTAATCGGGTACTGCCAATTAAATCAATTAAAAACAAGAATAACTGGAATGACAATGTGATAAAATGCCATCATAACTATCTCCATTAAATTTTATGGTCGAATTTTGCCAATTTCCTGACTTCTTCGTTGAGACCTTTAGACTAATCTGGGATACATTCAAGTTTTTTAAATTATCATAAAGTCTAAAAGATCTAAAAGATCTAAACTACTTTTACAGCTTTATTTGTAGTATCACGCGGATCAATTCACATCTGAAAGAAACAAATTGACTGGTCAACACAAACATTTTTCAATTTGATTATAAGTAATCCACCAAATATCCACCACTTCATTCTTAGCGTGAATCACCAACATGTTACTGTGATATATATTTATATATGATACATATATCATATTATATATGTATTTGAGGCTCCAGTTAAGGAGTGTGTAAGACAAGTCAGAACAATTATACAATCTTATAAACTAGTTACCATAATTACTATATCAATAAGTTGAGGTGAGGCTTAATTTTGATGTAAACTGTAAAAATCTTTATCAACTAAATATATTTCTGTTTTCAAGACTCTTTGCTCTTATAGCAAATATTATCAGAGAATGAAAGTTTAATTCATGATTAATGTTGTTGATTCATCAATGTTGTTTATGGCCAATTGGATGCCAACTATTTTTACAATATAACAAAACTTAGAGAAAAGTGAAATTTCTTACTTCGAATTTGGAGAGTCAGAATTTTGGAAGTCGAATGTTGGGGCAGATTGAATATATTACTTGAAGAGTAAAATTCCACAATCTGTCACTTCTATCGAATCTTCTTCTCGCATTTCCCATAGTGATTCACTAGGAACAGGTAGAATCCACTTCTCATGAAGACTTCATATTGTTCTCAAGTTTTTTTTTCTATTCATGAAAATGCTTTAAAAGAGAATAATGGACCAGATATGCCTTCCATGAGACTATCAACTGGTTAGCTTTAGATTCTTGTTAGAAATATTCGTTAATTTGAAGTCATTTTACCAGAACCGCAATATCAAGGTAAAAATTCTTTTTTTGTAGATTACGTCTTGGAAAATCTGGTCGAGGAGTGTAAGACAAGTCAGATTAACAATTATATGCGTAAAATATCACCAATCTTACACACTAGTTAATTACTATGTAGACAGTATCAATTAGTTGAGGTGAGGCTCAATTTTTGATGTGAAAGGAACTCTTGTACACTAAAAAAGCTTTATCAAATTAATATTTTTCAATTGTTTTTTTTAAATATTTCCTTATCAAGAATCTTAAAAAACTGCGGTAGCTTGTTGTAGAGCTTCTTCCTACCAATAGAACTAGGTTTTTGTTCAAATAAGCTACTATTGTGATTCATAAAGTAATAATCTTCTCAGCTTCTTGTTTTGTAATCGTGCATATCAGGGTTCTGGTTTATATAACTCTTTTTTACATATAAAGTAGCTTCATAGACATAATAAGCAGGGCGCAGTTGGAGACCAAGTCTCTTTTACAACGGCCTATACTACATGAATCTAATCTATTCACTTTTTCCATCCACCTAACAGCTTTCTTTTGGATCTTAGATACCCTATCAAGGTTTTTTTGATGAATTGCCCCATACTAAGATAGCATACCTAATTTGTGACAGTAAGAGCCAATGGTAAGTTGTAAAAAGTAGCTTTTTGTCATTTAATCTGGCAAGCTGTCGCAGGACAAATACCCCAGATGAAATTTTACAAAATATTTTACAAGAATTTTCTCAATGCATGGAGACCAGGTGAATCGTCTATCCGAGAAAAAAATCCCAAAAATGCAATGCTTTCTTCCTGGTCTAGTTGATTATCGTTTACATACACGTTCATAGCCCTATCTTCTTTTGAATTTAAGGTATTGGACAATGGACTGCATACTTGTATGGGCATTTATTTCTAAATTATATGACATATATCACTTTTTCACTTTAATATTAACATAATGCAGTTACATTGTAATCTGTTGACAACTTTAAGTACTTGAAGTTTCGACATCATTATTGTAGCCTACTTAAACCTGTTTTTCTTTCAACAAAACTGATAAATATTCTCAAAAATATCATGCCTTCTAAAAAAAATTAAATTCATAACAAACTTTGTTATTTTGAAAATAAAATATTGATGAAGCCACTTGGAAGTTGAAAAGGGAAGCGTTTGTCGCCTATTCAATGAGCCTACGGAGTGACAAAAACAAACTTCACATGTGTGTGAGTGAGGAATTCCGAGAATTGTACTGGCATTGGTCGGTCGGCCTATTCACACTTATTGCCACCTACAGTTCATTCTTAACAGCTATTGTCGCTTTTCCAGTTTGTGAAATAAATAATTATTATTGCATTATTTCAAGAACATATTAGATTTTGAATTTAGTTATCAAGTCTGTATTTTCACTTCAAATGTATAGGGTAAAAATAATTCAATTGACAAATTTATGACAAATTCTAATAATAGTGATACCAGTGATTGCTGAATGTTTGGATACATTACTTAAGCATTGAAGGTAAGAAAATAGCCATCTTATTCATATAATTCATTAATCTCATTTATCTATTTCCATTTGCAATAAATAATAAGTATTATCAAAGTACCTGTTTAAAAATTATTATTGAAAGATTGGAAGTCTTTTTCAAAGGGTAGGCCTGTCCGATGTGTTTCGAAAACTAGGCTATCTGTGAATCGGGCTGCGTTGAGTCTCGGCTTGCACGCACGCACATGTTTGTTCACTCTACTCCGTAGGCTCGCTGAAAAGACTTAAGTCAATTTGATTCTCATTAACGGTTCATTTATTGGATAGTAGGCTATAGCGCGAAGCGGGAGGGTAATATACGGGATGTATCACGTATCCCATTCGAAGATAATAGTCAACACTTGAAATTAAGTTATATTTTTGTTTTTATTAATGAGGACGTTTTTTAGATTGTACTTCCTACTAAATATTTCTTTAGTTGATGTGTTTTGTTGATTTGTACCACCCCCCCCCCCACACCAAAAATAATACTGGGTTTGCACTTGCTGGATGGATCACATTGTAATGAGCAGTACTTTTCAATAATAAATCCAGTTTGATTTTGTTCTCTCACCAAACAGCGGCTTGTACTGGATTACCTATTACCAGATATGATTTTTTTTTTATTCTATTGCATCTCAGAACCTGAATGAGCTAACTGCATGTCAGTATGTCTACTACTAGTTGGTACCTGTTGCTATCACACTGAACATACATTTGCGCTTGAATTCATGATTAGCCAATATTTTCCACTTCAAATAGTAGTAAGTTGCAGTGATACCAAAAGCTCAACAATACTGTTTCGTGCACGACAAAGGCCTTGGCAAATGGCAAATAATTATCATTAAGTTCAATGCCACCCTCAGGCTATTAATGGCTTCTCGCATATAAAGTTACACCAATAGGCTATGCAACTTGTTCCGTGTTGGTTTCGGTTTTCCAGCCCTATAAATCACAAGCCTTGGTCACTGCCATGGCCTGCAATTATTATTCATATTTATCATAATCGAATCGCTTTACCGCAAATTCAATATGGTCGATACAGGCTAGTTTCGCTGAGATTTATATTTGATAAGAGGAATATTGCTGCGTAAAATAATATTCAGACTGAAATGACTCACGGTTTAATAGATTTTTAAGATAGGGAGATATCATTTGAATGTTTCACCTTTGACCTTTCCAAAGTTTTTGATGAGTGGTTTTTGATAACCACTCATAATTAGGCCTACTCCAACTACGCCGCATCTACTCTCATAACTCTCGAAATAAAATGAGAGCGAGAACATCAAGCATCTGAATTCTTAACTAGTTAATAATATAGTTTGGCTTAACTTCTTCTGAGATAATAAATTATTATTCTTCCAAAGAAGCATTCTTTTAAGACATAAATTAATTTTTCGCTTTACCTGAGCGGCTTCTACAGCTTATTATCAACCTGACAGAGGAAATTAACTTCAAAATATCAAAAGATAAGGATAAAAAATCTCTAGCTCATTGCTTCTAAGAATTAAAATGAGCCAACTCAATAAAAACTTCCTGAGAACATAAATTCCGAAGTCTACAAAACTTTTTCATTATTTGTCATTCAATATGACTTGGAAAAAATCTATAATGAAGACTGCAGAATTCACTGAAATTGTGACATGCTCAAGGATACTGAAGTGGGCTATCAAATTACCTATCATAAAAGGAGACATGACAATATTCATCATATCAAAAATGAAAAAAAAATTGTGACCAAACACGATTTTGCAGTTGCAACTCTTTTTTATCAGCTCCAATGTTCCGTTTCAAAAAGAGTATAACCGTTTGGTGATTTCTTCGTGAGTACTGCACAGTGGAGCATACAATACTAAATAACAGTCACCATCGCAAATTCAAACACATGTTGTGCAATAGTGGTACAAGTTTGGAATAGTGGTACAAGTTTGGAATAGTGGTACAAGTTTACTTGACTTTTTACATTTTTTTGTACTTGACGCTGCTCCAATCTGTCATTCGCCATTCCACAGTAGGCTACGATTGTGTTTGATTCTGCGATGGATATTATCATCGGTTTTGGATGATTCACTGCGCAAGTACCTTATTATTGATCAATTATTTTTCCTTGATCTATGGGTAAGGTCTGCGATATGACTGAATATGAAGAAGCCGTAAATTAACTGGTATAGCTTGTAAATTTCGTAGTGGAAACTTTTGTTCACTAGCGTCTTCCGCTTATTGTTAAATCTGCAGCTCTTCACATGATAAAAGTAACTGTATCAAGGTGCGAAAAATAAATACTTTCTGAAGCTGAATATCATCACTAGCAGTGACACTAATAAACAACATATGACGTAGAAATTATCCTCAAACGATGCCATTCGTTTTGAAAAACATCAAAACTATGAAAATGAAAACATAGAAATAATAATTTATATCTAATACTGTATTAAATCAGATGAAGGGCAGAGTTCAATTTGCATTTCTCAAACAGAATTGCCATGAATATTGATAATATCTTTAGATTTCTTGTTTCATAACGATCTGCGTTGTTAATATTAACTTTTTGTTGTAAATTTAACGACTTGCAGTCAGTTTTATATTGCGAATATGTAATAAATGTACTCACATTCGGCCGAACGTTTTCAGGGTATTGAATCTCAAGTCCTTGAAGATGAGATTAAATACCTCGAAAACGTTCGGTCGAATGTGAGTACATTTATGATATATTCACAATATAAAACTGACTGCAATGCGTTAAATTTAGAACAAAAAGTTAATATTGATAAAATACTGGTGACTTGGTGCCATTAGACTGATGAGTCAGTGAAGGAATGATCACTTGGACTGGCACAAAATCAGTTTGCTATAACCTATTAACAAATTAAGTTTATGCATCCCTTGAACTGAATTGGGAAGTGATAGCCACGAGCCGTAGCAGGTATCTGTCCAATCAGATAGAGATAAGCTGCGTTCTCGTAGGACCTGTTTGTAACGGTGACCGATTAGATTAGCCAGCAAAAAAGACACTGTTCTCTGCTGTAAAATCACTTCCCAGTGGTTCGGAACCCACCTAAAACTGTAGGTCCATCTCATCAATCACCATCATCCACTCATTAACCACGCACAGGTCTAAGACCTATGTGGGCTTCATCCAAAAAATAATATTTCAAGAGCTTTGGAAATCATTAATGTTAGTTAATGCATGCTTAGCTGAGTCATAACATTGAGTAGTTTCGAGGTTGAGCAAATTCAATGAATAATTAGCTCTAGGCACTACAGCTAGTTCATGAACTACAATCTCCATTATTTTTATTGAACAATATTTTTCTACATTGAACATTTTTAAGGAAAAATTGTGAGATTGGACTTAAATGCAGCAGAACTTGATGTATTCACTAAATTGATGTATTCTCGATGTTCGTGATTCAACTGCAAAAGTTTAATAAGGTTCTTTTTTTTGTAGATTATGTCTTGGAGACTCCAGTTGAGGAGTATAAGACAAGTCAGATTAACATTAGTCATATACACTAGATACCATAATTAATTACTATATCAATCCGGTGGTTCGGAACCCACCTAAAACTGTAGGTCCAACTCATCAATCACCATCATCCAACTCATTACCCACGCACAGGTCTCAAACCTATGTGGGCTTCATCCTCAAAAAAAAAAAAAAAATTAGTTGAGGTGAGGCTCAATTTTGATGTGAAAGGAACTGCGGTAGCTTATTGTAGAATTTCCTACCAATATAACTAGGTTTTTGTTTGAATAAGCTACTATTGTGACTCACCAAGTGATAATCTCCTCGGCATCTTGTATTATAATCATGTACGTCAAGATTTTGGTTAATATCATTCGTTTTTACATATAAAGTAGCTTCATACACATATAAGCAGGGTACAGTTAGGAGACCAAGTCTCTTGAACAACGGCCTACATGAATCCAATCTATTTACTCTTTCTATACACCTAACTGCTTTCTTTTGGATCTTAAACACCCTATCAAGATTTTTTTTTGATGAATTACCCCATACTAAGATAGCATACCTAATATGTGACAGTAAGAGCCCATGGTAAACTGTAAAAAGTAACTTTTTGTCATTCAATCTAGCGAGCTGTCGCAGGACAAATACCCCAGATGAACATATTTTCTCAATGTATGGTGCCCAGGTCAATCTTCTATCCAACAAAATTCCTAGAAATGCAATGTTTTCTTCCTGGTTTAGTTGATTGATTATCATTTACAAACACGTTTATAGCCTTATCTTCATTTGAATTATGTTTGTTTTTGAATTGAAGGTATTGGAATTTTTTACTATTTATTGTTAATTTCAACTGATTTAAGAATTGGACAATGGACTGCACACCTATATGGGCACTTATTTCTAAATTATCTAGAATGGAATTGCTGAAAATGAGTGATGTATCATCTGCAAATAAGAGGGCTCTACCACTAATTAATTCTTTAGGTAAATGGTTGACATATAACAAGAAAAGCAATGGACCTAGTTGCTAGTATTGACCCCTCGGGCACTCCAGCTTGAACCTCTAATTTATTAGATTTATTCTTTACTATACTATTCCCAACTACTGCAGTTAGTTCTACACATTGTTTTCTCCCAATAAGATATTATTCAAACCATTTCAGTTCAACCCCATTACGCCTACATTTTGCAGTATTTCCAATAAATTTCTGTGATTAACACAATCAAATGCCTTTGATTGATCTATGAAGATTGCAGTAGCTTTATCACCTGAATCTATTTTATCTATTAGTTTATCAACTAGAGAAACTATGGCTGTCTTTGTTGATCTCCCTTTCTGGAAGCCATGCTGTTCATCACAGATAAAGTTAGCTTCTTGAATGTGCAGAAATAACCTATTTAGAACTACTCTTTCAAAAATTTTACTTATTACATTTAAAATACTAATGGGCCTATAGTTTTCCACCTTTTCTCTATCACCACTTTTGAAGATTGGCAAGATCTTCCCCTCTTTCAAATTATCTGGAACAACACCTTGTTCTAATGAATGATTGATCAGATGAATCAAAGGGTCTAGCAATTGATCTTTACATTCTTTCAGAATTTTACTGGATACCCCATCCATTCCTACAGTTTTTTTATTATTCAAACTATCAATGATATTTGACAACTCATCTTGCGAGTCTCATGTTGCAATCATCAGTCACATGTCTCATCAGTTGCACAAAAGTCAATTAGAGTTTGATGAAATCATCACTCATAAAAATTGCTATTAGTGATCGGCGACCAAACTCTGGTCGCCTTGGAAAACGCCCCTTAGCTTAGATGGTAGCATGGTAGAGCCAGTTTTGTGGAAAAAATCCATAAACACAATTCTGCAATATCGACAAATACTTCCTCAAACCCTGCTTAAATAAAAAAAAATCTTTTTTTATAACTCCGGAAGCACTGGCAGGTTTTCATTGACCATAGTCTTGGATTATTGTAATTGACCTCTCTGCTCAGTGCAAATCCTCTGATAAAGGAAATCAAGTTAAATGGAAATGAGCTTCAACTATGTGACTTCTCGTGTTTGATTTCAGAAGCAAACATGCTCAGCAAAATTATCAATGTAAGCTTTTCAAGTAACTTACATGAATATCGATTAAGTATCATCTTATAAGAGAGAACGGTGCAAAATAAAACAGCAACATGATTTCTTATCTGCTTTAATTTTCTCCTTAGGGAAAAACAGCGAGTCAGCTTAAGTAAATCTTAAGTACTAAAATGTAATCACTTGAAGCATGCATTTCATTTGATAAAATGAACTTAAGTGTGAAAAATAAAAAAGATATGACAATATTACGATTTAATCCATTTTGAATCGTACAGTAGGCCTACGGTAAGTGATTTTATTTAAAAATTATGTTCGTATCTTTGTGTGATGAATTCCAATGAAAATTAAATTGATCAATGCTTCCTCAATACTTCAGTACTATCAGGTTGATACTGTTAAATTTAAGACTATGAGTATCATGGAATTGGAGCCCTTTTAATGTATGTTTTGAGGCCTTTCAGGTCTGTATTTGGAGAATTCCCTATAATATAATAATCATAGTTGCTGGATGATCAATGCGAATCAACTTACAGCCAATTGAAAGCTGAGAAGTCATTTTCAAAATGTAATCCTATTGCATCACTTGTTGCAATCGTTGTTCCAGTGATAGATTATTAATATATTGATTCTGGATATTCCAATTAAAGTGAATCTGAGATAATCATTCATTCGGGATTGACAGAAAACTTAAGGAATTCAAATTTATTTCATGAATAACAGAGCACTGAACATTATGACTTCAAAATTGATTTAACAAATATTTTCGTAGACTGAGCTTCTGTAAAAGAAATACCATCAAATGAAAAAGTTCAAGAAAAGACTATTGTTTGAAAAATTATCTCAGTTCGCCATTGAATATTCTGTTGGTATTCAACAACATTTTTACAATCGATATATTATGGTTTCAGATTAATTTGATGTCGCTAGTGATATCACATAAATACCTCAAATCCCCCAAAGATTTGATTTTAATGAAACATCTCTTAAAGAAGTTATGAAATTCTCGCACATCTATTTATTTTGAAAGACAAATCAGGCTGAAATGTCTAAAGTAATAAGAAGAATTATCTGTTTTTAGTGACACGTTTGTACTCATTATTAGGATATTATTCATAATTGATTATCTAATGATTTATTTTTAAGCATTACAAGTTTGAGCTTTCAATATGGAATTCACCTACTACATAGACATCAAAAAATAAGTCTACTAAGTCAAAAACGAAGACAACACTTAGCGGATTGTTAACAAATTATCAATAAGGCTCTAATATTGTAAATTAGTATTGAATATTCAGTTTTTCCCTAAATTAATAGATTTTTTTAACATTATTGATATGTAAGATATGAATAATGCATCATAAAAAAGTATAAAAATCTGTTTTCAGCTTCAATTTATTTCAAAATTCCAGTCATTTCATATTTCAAGCGAAAGTGGATAGAGTCAAGCCGTGGAATGGCGAATAAAATGATAATTTTAGTGTATAGGTTTAGAATCAGATTCAATCAATAACAAAAACTACAATTTTTTATAATTGATTTTTTTAAGACTATGACTTCCATCATTCTCGAAAACTTTTCATCAATAACTAGAAGTGATTTGTGAAAACACTTATGTAAAAAGATTATATAAATACAGATGAGCATTGGATTACCAAATTCAAACTAGTCTAAGGTGTCATTCAAATACAAACATTCAGTTTGACTAGCTCGTGAAAAACAGTGTTCATGATCAACTTAACAAAATTTTGAACAATCATTAGTTGAGAATAATAATATTAGAATAAACAGTTATCGATTTCAAACGTTCTTACAAGTAAATAAATTAACTAAGGCACTTCTTGAAGAAGTTGATCTTGAGCAAGACATTCATAATATCAAATTTAATTTTGCATTTCGATCTTTGAGAAGCAAAACAAAAGGTGAAAATTTAGTTTGGCACATTTAAAAATATCAGCAAGGTCCAATCATGCTCATTGATCAATGGCATGTCAATAAACATTAAACACTGGCTCTTTGGACAGCACACGGACACGGCGACTTCTCGTACAATAAATAAAGATCGCAGGGCCTGCTGCTCAATTATTATCCACTAATAGTTTTGAGACAATAAATTAAGTAAGAGAAAGATAAAAAGGTAGAATCTTGAGTAGAGAAAGAAGATGGGATTGAAAGAAAAATAGTAGAATTGTAAGGAACTTCGCAGTAGCAATGTAGTATATTTATAATTTGTGATAACCAACCATGAACGTTGTTTGATAATTATTTGAAATGGTTATAGTTTGAGAGTCCAATAATAACAAATCAACTGAGTATTCTGAATAGAATCAAGAATCTGAATATTATTATTGATTTCTTTGTTCCATGACCTACAGAATACGGCGATTCTGGTGACGCAGTTGATTGGAGCGCTTGTCTGTGATTAGATAAGACTTTGGTTGGCTTCGTTTTCTGCAGCCTTGACTTCGAATATCATTCAGTCATGGATGTTTCTCACCATTCACCAATTCAGCTCATTACCCACTCACAAATCTCCACACTCATGTGGGCATCATCCTAAATAAATTAAAAAAAGAATACTGAGATAAGAGGTATTCAGTAGTGCGCCAATCTTCAAATCAATTGATTGCACATAACAGATTAGATTGGTAAGTTCACTTCTATATTTTTACATTAAAAAGTTCTGGTGAACAATATAATTTAGATAGTTGAAATTGAATTCATAATTTCAAATCGGAAATATTGATAATTGGTAAAATGTACGGTCATAGTGGTGGTGCCTTGATTTCGTGGATGTTTCTGCCATTTGTGGTGTTTCAAGGTAGAGGTAGTAGCTAAAGTGTGGCAGCTTAATTTCAGAGATTTGTGAGAATTTGAATCAAAACATTTTGAATTTCATTAATGCATAGAGTAAAACGATAACGCGTTTGTGTTTTCCAAAAAAGTACACGAATAGCTATTATTAGAGTTGAACAACTGTAAAATATTTTCTGTTTAGTAATAACGATTATTCTAAAAGATTCTAAATCTTTTCTCGAAAGGAAGTACACAAACAGTTATTATTAGTGGAAAGCAACTGTACAAACTCAAAGTTCTCGTGCTCCCTCAAGGAAAAAGTATACAAATTATGAGAGGAAAACTGTGCAAAGGCTTCCCTGTTCTAATCAATCCATTAGTGCATCGAGCAACAGGCCGAAACGCGTGTAGTGTGTGAGAGCGTATGGGTGGCGGGGAGGGGAGGTTTACTTGAGCGATAGGAACTTGACGAGGGCATCATAGATGAGTCGCGGGTTGATGGTGCTGTCAGCCGTGTAGCGGACGCCGCGCAGGCTGCCGTCGTCGTGACTCACCACACCATACTCGCCGACTATGAATCCGTCGGCCGTCTTCTCCTCCACACGATACTTGCGAAAATTCCTGCCTTCCAGCACGTAACCAGATTTATTTGGGTCCTCGCTGTCGCCGGGTCCCTTTCGAGCTGAAGGCGGAGGCGAAGGTAGTGGTTGACCTGGCGGACCTTGAACGCCGTGAGTGCGACCATTGGTCACCACGCTTACTGCCTCGTCGACCTCGTAATTCTGCTCGGGCACGCCGTAAACGCGCTCTGGCAGCTCGTAGCTTGTTGGTCGCTGCTGTCGCTCCAGTGATTGTCGTTGAGAAGCTTTCCTATAGCCCAACGGTTCGCTGTAGAACCTCACTCGACTACCTGATGTAGCCGAAGAAACACTTGTTTGATAACTCACCGGTGAAAGCTGAGGGTTCTGTGGGTCATAATGATAAGGCAACGCTTTTGGTTCGTTTTCGTAGCTTCTCACACCCTCCCCCACCTGTTTCTCCTTATCATCATGTTTCGCAAATCGACCATAATCGCTCACATCATACTTATTCACCTCATCATCTTCACTCCTCGGTTTGTTCTCCAACTCGTACCTGTTGACTTTATGGGTGCGGTTTTCTGGTTTGGTCTCCTTTAGTTTCAGGAAATCTGTACGCTGAACGTTGATTTCCTCCTGAACTGCAGCTAATGCTTCGGGACTATTATGATAATCGGCTGATGTCTGTTGAGCAGAGTTCTGTTCACTGAATCCGTTTGTTTGACTAGCTGGTTTCTGTAGGTTACGGGCTTCAAATGAGTGGCCCAAGTTGTGAAGTGTTGGAGGAGATAATGATTGTGGAGGTGTCGCTGTTGTCGATGTATGAATTGGTATCACTTGAGATGAAGTTTTAGATGCAGGAGAGTGCTGAGCTGCAGGCGCAATTGACAGAGCCGGTCTATAGGGTGCGTAGTTTTGGTCCTCGACGAGTGGTGCCTCCTCTACGTTGAGTGAGCTTCGCTGAACGGCGGTCAGCGTTGGCTGCTCTTGTGTAATCAGCCTGCTAGCAGTCTTTATCAGTTTTTCGCTTTCGAATGGCTTCGGTGTTGAGTGATCGTCCACCTATCACAACATCAATGGAAAATCATTATCAATATGTTATCAACAGGATTTTGGCAATAAAGAATTTGATTTGATAAAGAATATTGGGAGAGTATTCTCTTGAAATATTTGGTTGTGAAACGTAAATATTACTATATAAAAACATTGGAAAAACTGCTAAGAAATGTGGTTTCTTATTCTGTATTCATCAAGATGTATACGTTATGTGAATCGTACTTTGTTGATGATTGTCATCAATAATGATGATTTATTGGATTTCACGCATGAAATCACAATCACAATGGTATTTTAATTTTTGTAACCTGTAATATTCCGTCATAAACTGTCCGAAATTTGATAATATTATCTCGTAACTTTTAATCTAGATAATATTCTGATTTCAACTTCTATTCATATTCTAAATGAATGGGTGTACAGTAATGTTTATTTCAGATTATCACATTCCATCATGTAAAAAAAGTTGTCGGTTGTTTTTGAGTTGTTAACTGTCTCTTATGGGGTTCATTTATTTATTTTCATTTGCTCTCTCTTCAAGTTTACTTCTCATCTTTATTTCTTTTTAACCGACTTCCGAAAAGAACAAGGTTCTATATTCGACCTGTTTTTTTATGTTTGTACATCAATCATTCGAACAATATTACAGCGATTTCGACGATTTTTTTTTAAATGAAAGAGCGTCGCTCAGCGGTGGTCCCATCCGAGTTTCGCAAGGATCGGCCCAATACTTAGCCCAATATTAAACAAAAGGGAGCATTCTTCGATGTTTTCATTTCAATCAAGTTTGAATAGGATAGTTCCACACATAACCACCAGTCGGATAACCAGTGTCGTTTACCAGGCTGATCATTGTATCATAAAGCGCTTCACATCTAGACGATCTTCGAAATCATATGATGCAATGCAACTATGCCGGGTAAACGACATCGGTTACCCAAAGCTGGTTCAGTGTGAAACAAGCCTGTAGTGTCCCGTTTTGACCAATCACGTGAACTTAATTTAAATTGAGAATAAGAAGAACATAATATTTCTGTTCGTATGTTCAAATGAAAATTGTAAATAATTTAGTTCATGTTATGGAGTCGTAGGAAAAAGGATATTTAGTTTCAATCATGAGTTGAAGTGAAAAATGTTTTTGAAATCGTTCATTTCAAAAAAATAATTGAACAATATTCTTCAAGTTATTAATTTTTCGTAATAATCGCCAATTCACAGAGAATTTGGAAAAACATCTGATTTTAGAAGTATTTTTAGCTCCACTGATGTGATTGATTTTGAGGTAAAATAATAAATTCGTATGGCTTTTAGTGGTGGGGAGACCCTTACGGGTAGTTCCACCTCGCCGCTTTTTTAACGACTGCTTTTTTTTTTATATGCAACCGGGACCGACGGCTTAACGTGTCCTCCGTATTTGAGGTTATGTTTGATGATGCTTGTTGTACTAGCTCAAAGTTTATGTTTTTTATATTTTAGACTAAGTTAGTATCACGAAATATATCGTACATAACTCGCCCGGGAAGAAGTTTACCATACTCGTATGATAGATAATAGCACACTCGACTTCGTCTCATGCGTTAACTTATCATACAGTAAACACAATTTTCCGCACTTGTAACGTAATATAGGTCTACTATTTCAGTGTAGGTACCGTATATTCTGAAAGGGACCACATCAAAATGAATCAAAAGCCATTTCACTTTTAAGAAGCATTTCGCTAATATAATTTTCCTAAATATAATATTTCACATTAAATAAAGTGTTGTAGAATTTTCCTTAGTTTATCTATCCTTATAGGTGGATTTTTAGTTACCGTACTTGAGTTTGGATGTTATATTGGCTTGCTAATTTGATAAATATTTCATAATGTAGGCTTTAAGAAATTTCTCATGTTTTCAAAATTTGAAAATTAAACTAAAAAGCTTGAAACAAAACTAATTTTAAAACAAAAAAAGAAAACCGACTTCAATGAAATGATACTCAAATATTAAAAATAATACTCACGTAATAAAAAAGGTTATAATAAAGTATTTACTTTAAACTGAGAAAATTTTAAATTTCATACAAGTAATATTTTGAAGTCGGCGCCAAATATTTTATGAAGTTGATAAGAAATTCTATCTAATATCAAAACTAACACTGTATTTTTTTGGAGGATGAAGCCTACAAATAGGTCTGAGACCTTTGCGTGGGTTATGAATTAGATGATGATGATTGATGAGTTGGACCTACAGTTTAAAGTGAGTTCCGAACCACCGGATTTACACTCACTTTTACTGAAATACAGTATCAGTTTTGATATTAGATTGTTCAAGTATTTTGTCATGGAAAACGTCTGAGAGTAATTCTGTTATATTTTAGAAATTTATAGGAAATTTGGCGCCGACTTCAAAAGATTACTTGTATGAAATTTAAAATTTTCTCAGTTTAAAGTAAATACTTTATTTTAACCTTTTTAGTACGTGAGTATTATTTAATGTTTGAGTTTCATTTCACTGAAGTCGGTTTCTTTTATTGTTTTAAAATTTGTTTTATTGAACTCACTGCTGGCGCTCAAGTTAATCTTATGCCAGTGGTGTCACAATTTTAAACGTTTTAATTTCTATAAAATTCATTACAGATAATATTTTTGTTTTTGAATTGTATTACTTCAAGAGTTGTAACTTTTTTATCTGTATTTTGAAGTGGCACTAAAGTATTTTTGAATATTGAATACTAAATCAACTGAGTATATTTTTCCTTAACAATTAATGTGAGAATTATTCGTGAGAAGAGAAACGCATTGAAAATAAAACAACAAATTATTGAAATAATTATGTACGATACTGTCTATTCAAATTATACTGTAATAAAACAGAATCAGAGCATCATCTTTCCACATCCAGTTATTCAAAATACTAAATTACTCATATTACAGGACTAACTGGACAGGCATGACTTGTTCGAATGCTAAGAATTATTGTTTTGTTCATTGTAAAAGTCCGATATGACAATTTTTGATTGGCAGCATTGATAAATCTCAATTTTTCGTTTTTAATATTTTCACTCCCAGTCTAGTCTATCAGAATGTCATTCCACTGTTGAAAATTACTGTTCTTTAAAATGTTAGTTGAATGTCTTACCTTGTGAGAATGGCGGACGACGGATGACGAGACACGAACGGAAATAACTTGCAGTGGCTGATCGTTGGGATCAGCAGCAGTGGTTGCAGCGGGTGACGTGGAAGGCGCTTTCTCGGTGAAGCGGGCCCAGTAGCTGGCAAACGAAGGCTCCGTTCGAGCCACATCAGCCGCTAGGCCGATTCCGATTTCGGACGGATTCTCTTCATCGAGATCGTAGAAAGTGCTGACGGCTGCTTCCTCTTCTGGCTCGGAAGCAGGAGTCGTGGTTGACGGTGTTTCGGTAGTTGTGGTTGCGGGAGCTTCGGTAACAGTGCTGGGGGTGGCTGGGGTTGTCGTCGGTGACGTAACTAGAGGATGTCGTTCTTCCGTGAATCTGTCTCTACTGTTAAAATTCCTAGCCGATTCGAAATCATCGGCGTAATCAGTCGCCTCGAGTACACCTTCTCCTTTCTGGTTAATGTCCGTGTAGCGCTGTTGCACACCCTCCGCCCGGTGCAGTTGCTGCACTGAGTTGCTGTTTTCTGAGAAGTCGGATCCGCTTCCTCCGCCATTGCCGATGATCGCCGCCGGCTGTCCAGGGTGCCGGGCCGCATTTCGGGTGGAAGAGGTGCGCATGAAGACGCTGAGGAAGTCTGTGCCGGCCAGCACTTCTTCTCGGTGCCTTGCCAACGCAAGAGTCTCCGGCAAGCGTTTTGGCGTCGGCAGACCCAGCGCCGGCATCGCGCACAGCCACATCAATACCTGCAAACCAAAAACAGGAAGCAATTTTAATCGAAGTACAATATTTTCAAAATACAATGCAATAATATCTTGGTGAAATAGATAGTTTGAATTCCAGTATTTAGTATGTTTTTAAATTATCCACTCCAATGGCTAATAAGATGAGTTTATTTATTTATTCTTTTTTTAAATTATTTATTCATTAAACTTAGTAATTGTACACGAATTTAATAAATGCACTTCAAGTTTCCCATAATCGCGATTAATCATACCAGAAAAGAGATTAGTATGTGGGTATTGAGCTAGTATTTTATTCTTTGCAATATTTGACTTCATTATTCATCGTATTATATAAAGTGTTACTAATACTTGTACTTAACAAAATAATGAATAACGTTCATGTAAAAATTGGTTCAGAAATGCCTCGTTACAGAATTAATGATGGCGGAAGGTGGTATTTATCCGAATTACTTTAATAATTTAGAATTTTCTACAATCTATTCATTCATTGATTTTATTAATCTACAAGTGAAATGAAGATTTAAAAAATTTACTCATTCATAAATGTATAATGCCTTCATTTAACTTTTAGATTGAAGGCATTTCACATTTCTGTACGACCGATTAGGTGTTATGGAAATGGACAGAAAAATTGAATAAAACAAGTCAGGAGCCGTTAACTACAAAAATGTTTGAGATATCCAACAAAATATGCAAAACTGATCAAAAAAATACGTTTTTCATGTTTATACTCCTGTGTACATCTCTCAAACCATGATTGCATTCCATTTGACTATGATAACTCAAGAATAACAAGGAAGGTAGATAATTTCCTCCATGTACTGGAGTAACTCACTAGATAATAATATGAACTTTAATCATCATGATTTATTTCTGCTTCTAGATCCATAATCAATGTAGTGGGAATTGGGAATGAAAATCACACTTGTTAGCTCCCCTACCAAATGGACATTTTTTATACTTCTTACAAGACAAAGGATGGGAAGAGCTCCAGATTTCTGTTCATCATGGACTACAAAAATAATATAAGGTATATCGAATGGTACACTTTGCAATTTTGTAGATATTAAGAATGTTTATGACAGTTACAAGTTGATTTACCATAAAAAAAGTCTGTAGCAGCCGATATTTCCACAACATATTCTAATCTCAGCAGGGATTTGACTAGCATTCCAGCTGGACGATTCCTTATTTGGGATAACACATCACATCACCAGTCCAAACCAAGCTGTCTCTGTCCTGTTCTATATTATATTTATATCTTCTAATGTACGCAAGAGCGATTGTACTTATGTGACGGTTGTCCTGAAAATCTTATTATTTTTACAACCCATATATCGGAGCTTACATGCTATCATAACTTAATGTGGAAAATAATGCTGTCAAAAGTTGCGTTAATATTTGAACAAAAACAAGTTTTATCTTAATCTGATAATTAGTATTCAGGTTTAAACGCGGTATGCAGTGGCGAACTCATACAAATCCTACTTGCTAATTGTTTAACTTGAAATCACACTGAAAGTGTAAATTTCTGAATCAAGGAACATTAGACCACTACAGACAAGTTTAATAGGAAATTGACAATCAATTCGATTGTCGGGTTGCATTAAAAAGATTCTACTAGGTTTCATGAACTTGGTTAGAAAATTAATTGCCCTGAAATGTCAGATAACTGAGAATAAAACTTCCTTAAATCATTAATACGAAACATATTTGATTATTATTATTGGTTAAAAAAACTCTTACAATTAATTGAGATGATTGGTTGAAAATCAGTAATAAATAAATCATATAGATGGTTTTACCAGCCAAATTGTTTATACAATCTGGAATAATATTTTTTTTTGTATTGATCGTTATCTTCACATGCCTAAATACGAAGACATGAAGAGATTTTAAGTGTGAATCAAAACTATGACCAAAATTTGGGGGAGAGTGTAACAAGCAAGAGTTACATGATCCGCACCCGAGTCTTGCTCTCGAGTGGATCGGTTTCTTTGAGAATAATTTCACTTGTTCTCTATTTATTTTTTAAAAGTCTTTCATTGGTGGACTGGATTGTGTGGCCGATAATAGTGGCTGTCCCATTCAAGACCCACAGTTCAGCCCGGCAAAGACAGATATTCTTGTGCGACTTTGAGTGGGAGAGGGGCGTCCATGCGAGGTGTAGCGTTGCTACCGACTGCGGCTTCCGGACAAATTAAATTCAAGATTTATAAAATTTCAAAGACGCACCCCCCCCCCCAAACGAAGTTCCACATTTAATGTGAACAAATGACCCAAAACTATGAACACATTATGACCCCTCCCAAAATTGAAACAAATTGAGCACCGCAATAGCTTTCAACGAATAAGGGTGCTCACACAAAGGATCATCCAATACTTGAGGATAATCACCATCGCAAAATCAGATACAAGCTGTGGAATGGAGGTATTCACGCTGCCCGAATTTGTCATACCCCATACGACATGTGTTTGGTCTCGCGATGGTGATTATCATCTACTAGTGCTGTTCCAGCACGTTTAAAAAATACTCATGTAATATTTTTAATTGGGTCTTGAATTAAGCACAAAACAATAAAAGCTATGCCCAAAGTTAGCCTACAAAGGCTACAACTGTTGAGAGAAGAATGAGTTCATGGTTGGTTCATTTTTAGTACAGCCTGCCCAGCTCGATAAAAAATTGACTTATAAAACATCAGATAAAGAGTTTAAAAAGTGAGAATATAATTTAGAACAATAAAAACTGCCTATTGTTGTACACTCGGCTATTATTGTATTGGATAACGATACGCAACGCAACAGCATCCTGGATCTTGCAACACCCTATTCCTGGTCATTCTATTACTGGTACAGTATTATTCAAGTTTTACAATTCAAGAGTTACAATCCAATAATTTTGATTTTCAAGGCCGGTGGCCAGTCTTCTGTTAATGATGTAGAATTTGCAACAATCAGTTCCTATTCTGTGATGAAATAGATTATTTGTTTGTCGACCAGTATAATGTGTAGGCTAATAAAAAGTTAATAATAATATTATTATTATATGAGTGAATCATGATTGTTTAGCAACCAATTATTAAAACTCATTTATTTATTCAAATCAAATCCTCGGATTGAGTTTCCTCTAATAGAGTATTAATTTTTATTGCCCACAAACAGCAGTACTCGATTATATACAATAGTCTGTTATGACTTCTAGTGATTAGCAGACTTTACGCAGTTCCATATTTCCTTCTAATTTATAAATGGGAAAGGAGATAATTCTGGCATGACATGACTATTCATGTTAGATACAAAACGTTTCTGATAGTTGAAGACATAAATTTAATGAATGAACCGATCAAATTTCCATTTTCATTGGTTCCTCCTATTAATTTTGTTTATGATGATTGTGTGAGGTTGGCTGCGTTATTAATATGTAGTCTGCAGAGCAAAACTTGTTCTTTGGAAATAATTCAGCTAACTTGCATTGTGAGCCTATTTGAAGATTTTTTGTTTTCTAATTGGATTGGTCTGATAGTCTTTGTTGAAACTTGAGTTTCATGATTCTTGTGTGACAGTATTTTTTCACTCCTGGATTGATATACTCATCTGAATATCAATGCTCAATTACTAATGGGTAGCTAAATAATAGGGAAAGCATATTATTGTTTTTGTAGTCATGCTTGATGAATTTGATACCGTAGTATTTATAAAATTATGAATATTATATAAATATGTAGTACTTATAGAATTTGATAAAATCTGAATTTTATCAAGGATAACAAGTTTAATCCTTCAAACTGATGGAAAATTGCCCCTTCTTGAATACTCTCCAGATTATGCAAACTTTTAATCAGAAGAATGAGTTCAACATTAATTTTTCAGAGCAATGAGTTTGATAATTTTCAAGTGATTTGAATTAAATTCATACAATTATGAGATCATTCATCTGGTCAGGTATCCTCATCAATTTTAGGTTAAAGAAACTAAATAATTTTTAAATTGTGTTATAAAATTCAGATTTTTTTATTAGTGTAAGTGATCATTCAAATTGGAATTTGTCCTGCATGGTTCTGCATATATTTTTAATGACATTTCATAGACTAGCAACCTGAAAGAAATAGCATCATTCTTGAAACTTCATCCATGAATCAAGTTCTCCATACATTTCTTTAATTACTTCTGAACCCATTCGTGAAATAATTTGATGTCTTGATTAATCTTGTTTACATGGGTGAATTGACAAGCTTCATAACTAGTATTTATTGCATGAGAAAAAATCGATACTACTAGATGTCGTGATTGATGACTTATAGGTTGGACGAATATTGACAGTCAAATGTATAGGTTTTCAATCATATATTCATTCATTAACTGAAATTGGTGCTCCTCCCACTCGCGATTGAAAGCCGAACACATTAAACTAGCTGAATACGGAAGCAAATTGTTTGGTCAGATCATCATCATTTGTCTTAATTTATCATGTCTTTCAAGTTGCAATAACTTATAAAATATCCTAACCAGAGTAGACTACGGTAATAAGTATTCTATGGTAATAAAAATTCATTAACCTCGAAAAAATCACTACGCATCTTCAAATTTTTCTTCTCTTATATTTATTTTGAGGATATATAATTTTCTATAGCCGACTCTCATGATGATGCGACACTATTCCAAGTTCCTGAAAATTATAAATTTTATAATTTTTAGGAACTTGACAGATACCAGATGTTTTTTTAAACCTTGAAATATATAGTACTGAAGTCGATTAAGTTGAGAAAATGTTAATCATCTATAGTATTTATTGCCAATAATTATTGTGATAAAATAAACAGTTTGAAGAATTTTTGTCACAAATTGGAAGGCAAATATCTTGTTTGGATAATGTTCACTCAGTTTTTGTAAGAAATGCAATTGTCAGCCCCTATGAAGCAGCATTGACTTGATAGCCTTATCGACCAGCTCAATCAACGTTATTAGAAATAGGCTACATTTTTTATTAAATTGCGAAATATTAACGAAGTAGCTGATTTTGGAAATCCCTCTCAATGTGATAGAAATCATGAAAATGATAAAAAGCTAAAGCATAATTTGAGCATTTAAAAAGATTTTTGAAATATTTTTGTTAATATTAATCAGCTTAATAAAAATGGTAGCATCTTCTCAACGAAATTCTGTTTGTGGTCCTGTTTTCAGTGCCAAACATCGAAATAAACCACTTCTGTAGTAAAAAAGTAGTAATATTATTCTGTAGAGTCGACCAATCTGTTTTAAAATGAGTCTATTACCCCATATAATTTAGGAATTCATGATGTAATCCAATAACATTTTTCAACGAATCGAATAATTATTTTGGTCATTGGCCCATAATATAAAGTTTATTACTGCCTATTAGGAGGTAATGTTGTGGGAGGGGATTGCCATGGTATGTTCTATCTACAATATTTTGCTCTCTTATAACATTATTCGAAGGTTTGTAGTGAGGTTTGAAAATAGTGCCGAAACAGCTCAGCAGTCATTGTACGTTTTGTAACAGAATAGATATTTATGGTTGGCGACGTCCTGCCCCGTATTTTTCAGCAGTGCGACTGGAGCGAGCTCGTTATTTGTTGGTTGGTCGACTAGAAAGTTGTGTCGAACCGGGTGACCAAGAAAATAATATTAGGTCTAATGCCTCCGGTCTTGAGACCGAGTCAACCTTTCAATTGTGTTGCCAGGTGTCGCTTGCTTTGCCAATAAACTAAATATCTAATTGTACACAATGGATAAGCGGAATCTAATTCTTCAAAAACTAAAAGTGTTGCACTGTAACTTGAAGCAATGGATCAGTTTTAAGCAATTCCAATGGATCAATGTAACAATTTTTCGTGATAATCATTTGACTAGTTGCATGTAGAACTCATTCTTGTATAAGAAAAGTAGGCTATATTTTATTTTATATGGAGCAAAACTGTAAATAGAACCGGTTGGCATTTACATTGCGATTCTAGCATTATACAGCATGATGCTGAATTATCACATGCTGTTCACCATTTAAAATAGTCTGGTAGTTTAGGATTTTGTTTCAAATACGATCTAAATTACTACGACATTAATTAACGCTGCAGTACTAGAGCAATGACGGCTTTCTAGTCTAGGCTAAATTCCAGAGAACGTTATCTTTTCTGACGATGCTCACATGAGTTAAAGACAAGGGTAATAAGGTGAATGATGACTGATGACGTAGAATATGTCATGCTAAATGACGGGAATCGAACCCGTGACCGCAGGAGTAGCAGCCAGTCATACAGTTTTATCAGAGATAATGCTCCAACTGAGGAACTGATTACACCACTGTGGCTGCCAACTGAGAGATTTTTCACAATGAAAATTGAAAATTTCAAGAGACAATATTCCCTCACTTATAAATATAAACACACTCTGATTTGATTACATTGAGTTAAAAAGAACAACCTGATAAATGAGCAAATATTCAATGAATATAAAAAACTCTGTTTTGTAACATTTATGGATACTACAGTGTTTCTAATGGAATAATGAATTATAATTATTGTGAGCTTTTATTGATGAACAACTTATTTAAACGTATGGTTACCTACTTATTCAACAAAGTAACAAACTTTTTCACAGTATTTTTGGTTCTATGTTTTAACTTCAAAGCCTAGCACAAATTGTTCAAGGATGATGAGAATGATTATTATTTATCAAGAGAGAATTCAGAATATTTCATGATGTGTTGTAGAGGATGAGAAACCGTGGGCGGATTCAGTGCTTGCTAATTATATTCGAATCACACGATGCATTCCAGTTGTGATTTTGTTCTGACTAGGTCAGGGGTGAAGTACAAGCTAGTTAAGCTTCAAGTTCGTGTCAAACGAATATGCCTATTTTTATAGAAGGCTATCGAAATCCATAGTCTATGAACATAGTGTAAAAGTTATTATTCTTGTTGTGTATCTTTGACTTCAATCTGCCCACATTGTTCTTCTTCGTAGAATAGTAAGAGTATCTGGCAGATTAGAGACTAAAGATTGATATAGATAGTTTGGATCTTCCATTTTCAAAATACGTCTAATAGCTCAGTCAAATAAGACAAACCGAGAGAAACAATATTGATGGAGAAATGGATTTTTCGCCCATCGCTTCCTCTTACCTTAAGTAACAACATATCAAAAGTCCCCAAGGGTGGGGGTTGAGCTTGATGATAATATTGACAAATTTATGGGTTGACAAGGAGGGGCTTCGGCATAGAAAAATAATTGTTCATTCATTAAAATAAATTTTCCATTGTCTATCATACAAGCTTAGAATGAGTACCCCCCCCCCCCCCCCCAACAACCAGAGAGCTCACAGCTATTTGATCATCATTGAGATTCCACGTCAAAAAATGGTAAGATATGATTGTTCAACATCCTAAACTTTGAAATCTATGATAAATCACTTTCCATGCGGAATAGTTCTGAAATAACACTATTCCTGTGCTATAATCTGATATACTAAGCAACCCCTCAATTTGGGAAGCCTGTAATGCGCTTGCGGTTGGTTCTACAAAAAAATGCGTGAGATATGTTTTGTAGAAAATTATGTCAGCTTCAACTTTGAACAGAAAAAAAGAATCGATTGGAGTTTGTTATCGTTACTGATTTATAAGCAAAAACCTGAACAAACCCGCGGCGAGCTCACCCCCCACCATTGGGGACTTCTGGTATGTTTTTACTAAGGGAAGAGAAGGTTACTTAGGAAGTGTTTCGCGAAAAAAACCATTATCTTCTCTATCAACTCTTTCCCTCGATGGCTATATTTTTGTCTAATTTGACTGGGTTGAATAGCATAAAAGTTGAATAACATTAAAATTCTGCATTCAACGTTTTTGTTCTTACATTCACATAAGTTGTTATGAGGGAGAGTCTCAGATGTTAAGGCAGTACAAATACTTGTTTCTTAGACCTAAGTCTCAGGTCACCATACCTCTAACCTGTTAACCATTTAGACTATTTTATACTTTTAAAAGTTATTCAGATCATATAATGTCTCTTGACTATTTAGACTATCTATCTAGAGATCTAGGCCATGAAGCTTGTACCAGATGAAAGTAATGGTATACATAGGAAATATTCATTATCAAATAATTGTGGGAAGAATTTGAAATAATACCCAGTTCTAATATCGGTGAAAAAGTAACTAAACGTGAAGTAGTCCCCACCAATGAAAGCCATATTATGTTCAAGCTTAATATCAACCCGCTTATTTATTATGATGAATCACAATATTAATAACAATAAGACTCGATGCGCTAGTAGAAGCTAGTTGAAAATTGTTGAAGACTATAAAATTCATGATTCGCCATCAATTTATATTTCCAATGACGTAGTGTCTTATTCTTTGAAATTATCTTTGGAAGATTTACTGATCTCCCATTAATAATAATTTCTACGCGTAAGAAGACTACATAAAATTAGGTGGCTGGAATAAATCGCGGAGATTCAAAAGACACCTGACTGCGATCACAAACCAACTGACTGCTAGCGTCATACTTGCATACTCAGCAATACAAGCGTTGAGATTGGTGATTCTCGACGATCCGCCGCATGCTCCTTTATCTGGCAACACCGCAACTTGTTCTAGCCGCCCAATTTGATGACTTATAGATTGCAATTTTCAGTCAAGTTAGTGAATGAGCCATCACCGAAATGACATCCCATTCGTGATTACATGACTTCTTTCAACTTGTAGAGCGGCTGCTTCTGGTATCTGTAGCTTCCAGCATTGTGGTAGAACGCTCAGCAAGTGACCTGCTCTACTGCACTACAGTCATTGGTCCGAATCAAAGCACGACTGCCTCAACTTATCTATCGGGAACTCACTTCGACAGAGGTGTATGCGAAGAAACATTCCTTGTATGAATAGTCTGCTCGAATGTTTAATACAACATAAAGACGTTGTTCGTTTGTTTCAAAATGCTTAAACCGATAGTGGGAGGAGTGTTGAAAAACTTTATTCTCCGCCGTACACAATTTATTATTGTTAACTTTCACTTTTGTCCCTCTTGTTCGATGGTAATAATTGGAGGTGTAGTCATCGCGCAGTACAGACTGCAGTGCAGCTGCTGACCTTATGCTCGTGTCGTTCTTTCTCCATGACTGGAGCACATTTTTTCGCGCAGCATCTAAAACGTAGGTCAACTACTTCTGAGAGCTCTCAGACACTATCGACTGCTAATGGAACGTGAAAGACAAGAAGAAACTCACATCAACGATCTTCTAGACGCATGTGATGAAGATTTAGTCTCTCATTCACGTCAATCATTCAACTCGTCCAACTTAATGTGCTCCTTCAATAATGAGCTCCTTCTGAGCATTATGTGATTTTTTAAATTTATGTCTCTAAAGAATATGAAAAGCCCACGATAAACCGTTATGCTATGGAATAATTCTATTTCTATTGGTATTTTTGAATTTATGTTTCTATTAGTGTTGATAAAGTGTATTGTATATACTTTCAAGTATATTGTATATTCAAAGTTTATGTTCTTTGTCATTTAGGCCTATTGCTCAACTGAGAAATATTCCTCTTCTAAGTTCTAGTATAGTTGCCATGTAAATGCCTTCTCTCATGTTCAGGTATCAGGCTGTGTGCATTAGTCCACTGGTTTGTTAAGTTTCACAATTTCTGAAAGGTTCAAGGTCTTGAAGGTTGCAAAACGAATATTTTCTACCCAAAAGTTAACGATTCCTGAATTCCTGAATAGTTCTTCCGTTTAAGTGAGTTGCAAGTTTCACAAATTAATTTCATGGTCTACTAGCATTATTATTGATAACTTTTTAAGTTTTGTACAAGTTGGGTTTCTAGAGCTACGTTCCCAACCTCATGAAGGAAGGAGAAATAAAGTAGTAATTCTTCCTGGCTCTTAACTGATCTCTTTTGAGAAAATCTGATTTCTTTGAGGAAAAAATAGTAAGCATGCAGTTACACCTCAACTCTAGTCATAATATGGGGAATCTACATGGTAGACTTCTCTTATTTTTTTCATGTTAATGATCTTCCACTCAGCTCACTACTTAGCAATAAAAATGAATTTTCTTTACAAAAATGATTTTAAAAAATACGATGATAATAAATATTAAGAACTAGATCTGCATCAGCGTGTTTTTTAGCTCAACCTGAATCGAAAATTATCTTGAAAAACTTGATTAGTACATGTTATTCACACGTATAAGAGCAATGATAATGCTTCATCAACTACAATCACATCTATCAATGAACGGGTGTGAAAATTGAGGGCTTGGTCATAATTGATGACAATCAGGTTACCAATACAAAGACAGCAGGCGGTTGTAGGCTCCTACTATTTCTTATGTTCTCATGCTCTCATGGTGTGACCACTAATGCTATATACAGTACATAAATGTTTATACCATAAATATATTCTATATAGTACTGTGATATTATCATGTGAGATAGCCGTGTTGGGTCTAATGGAATAGACTGGTCTTTGTGCCCACTTTTCAACCGCAATGCACCTAAGGCTAGTCGTTCCTAGTTGCTATATAACTTCATTTTCCACTTATAATACTCCCATAATATATTTCGATATTACTTGCATTTATACTTTTTACGAAATTTCATGAAGTGTGAAACAATTTATCAACTTGAAAAAGCCGAACAATAAGCTCAATAGTGATATGTCGTGATCTTTGTTAATTACAATTCACACAACCATGACGTATGATCATAGCTTTATTGGATTTACACACCTTTTAAAGGTTTACTATAGTTAGAAAAGGTTAAATTCAAACACAGTATCCTCTTCCTCCAATTTCAACTCTCTATTGTAGTAGTGAAAACCCCTAGAGAAAGAACACTATGTAACTTATATTAAGGTCAGCAGAAAGTATTATTGACTCTGATACCCAAAAGAGGAAAATCTTACTACATTATTGTGTTTTCTTGCTGATGATGCTGTTATGAGTCTGAGGCTTGTGCGTGGTGATTGAGGTGGATGGTTAAACAAAACATGCCAAGCTGAACAAGAATCGAACCCGTGACCACAGGAGTAGCTGTCAGTAAGGTTATAAGCGCCCTCATTCAAGATGCTTCATTGAATATGCCTTTCCCCACATATTCAGTATATTGCATTCTACCGATCATACCAGAGAACAAAATATTTGTCACTTGCTTTGGAGAATCAACAAAAAATGGTTAAGACATCCAGAAATAAAAAATTAATTGAAATTGTTACATGATTCATGAATACATGAATATTATTTATAAAGCATTAAAAATGTTATTCCATATTATTTTAAATATGAATCATAGAGACGTTCATTTGCCAGCCGAAAAACTACAAACTTCCCTTCAACTGAATATAATTCAAATTTATTTATTCAAATGAGAATAAAATTTTTTGATAATCAGAAGAAAAAATCATGAATATACTCACCGCATGGACGACGTGTCCGTGAGCGAGGAGGAGTCTCCATAACATATATACGAAAACAAGATTATCTAAATGAAAACCTAGATATAAACTATATCAATAATAAATATAATAACAATACTAATATTTTAACATAATATATACTTTGAATGTGTTGTAAAATAGAGCCTGAGAGAATGTGATAAGTGTTTAGTCACACAGAAACAGCTTCCAGGGAGATCACTGGAATTACTCTTTCAAACAAGAACATGATAAAATTGACTGCAAAGAACAAATAGAATTTGGAAATGATAATGAGATGGAAAGGAAATTGAAATCGCAGTTATAGAAGTGAAAATAATAATTACAAAAAATATAATGATAATAATGATAATAAATATATTTATATGTGTGGCGATTCAAGCAACAATTCAGCTGCCTCCGCACCTGTATGGTACAGCCACCTGCCATCCATCCGCTTATACATGGCAACACTGCAACCCTCATCCGGAATAATTTCTGGAGGAATATTACGGTAGAGCCAGAGGGCTAAATGAAAGGAGTTGGATAGTTGATACGAATTATATAATCTGGGTATTTGGAAGTTGTGCTGTAGTCTATTTCTAGTAAGATAATGATGCTGGATTTCCGTAAAAATTAAATTATTTTTTCCTATAACTGCTCGTAAAGTAGTTCTTCACGTACTGAAAACTAATTGTAAAATACCTCTTTACTGCTCCGCAAGCGGTAAACTACTTTACACTCGCCAGCTGTTTTCTTTACGCTTCTGTTTTGATTTTGATGTCTTCTCATTGGTGGATCACTGAATCCGTGAAATTCACATAACCTCAAAAAAGGTGAACGCTAACCAAATCCGCGCATGGTCTGTGATGCTATACAAACTACAAGCTTTTATTGTGTTGGAATCCAGAACTGCAGTTTTTGGAAAAATATTGTATGCAATTCGCGCGTGAAGCTTCTTTATCGCTCTCGCAAAATTACTGCGCTCCGCTACGCGTCGCGCAGTAAATGTTTTGGCTCGAGCGATAAAGTCGCGCTTCACGCTCTTAATACATAAATAACTATTATGAATATAGACTAATAGGTGATTTATGTACAACTGTTTTATATTGAGAACAGGAAATTCATGAAAAAGTAAATTGGTCGGATATCTATGGTTTTTGACAAGTGAAGCTTTAATTAGTAATCTCTGAGAAACTGCAAGAGGCCGCAGGATGTTAAGTGAGGCCCCGCCCCAAGCCAAGATTCCGTATTCAAGCAATGACTGCGCATAAGCACAATAAAATGACCAACTAGGCCATTCCAATCCCGAACTCTTATCAATTATTATAGATTGTTACACAACTCCATTACATGCCAACTCAATGAATTTGATTCTTCTTCGGAGGAGTTCATACAGGTTGAGTGGGTGGCATCTTCATTTTGGAGCTGATCAGGGTTTATCCGATAATTGAAGGCACAAAGATTGTCTACTCTTTACTCTATACTGTCTATACTCTTTCTTCACTCTCTGCACAAGCAGCACTTAATACTCTAGATATGCAGTACTATACTGCAGTGAATATTTAATTGATGTAGCAGCTTCACTATAAATTAGCGACACCTTACTATCGAGAGAAAAATCAAATGAGAAGATAGTTGTAATATCAGTTCAAGCATCACAGGAAATTCCGTTGCACGGATGTGGCTGACTTGCGTTAGCGGGAGTCAGACAGGAGACCGGAGTGCAGCTGCTGAGAGAGCGGGAGGCTGTGAAAGAGAATTGAGCAATGCTAGAGAAACAGCCAGCGCGCCAAGGTCGGGAAAAAGCTTCATCACAGTGTCCTTGTGACGTAACAAACAGTAACCAACTACCGGCTGGGAAATCTTCACCGGCCGATCCGTAACGAAGAGCCGGACAGCGACCTCTGCTACAAAACCCAAACTAAAAGGAATCCACTTCATCAATTGCTCATCAAAATGTATGAAGTAACAATAAATTAAAGGTTCACTCGGCATTTTTGGTCTTGAGACATGTGCAATGAAATATCACAAATAATCCTATTATTTTTCATGCATAGTCATTTTATTATCGTGAAATAATAGTGTTTAATATAATAAAAAGCTCAGTCTCTGTTCTTCAAAAAAAAATGATAAGTTCTGGACTCATCTATTGTCTACATCGAATACTAACTGAATACAGTAATGGTGGAAGTATTACACGAAGTAACATGGTCATATAGATGGAATAAACAGCTCCATAAAACAGGAAAGTATTCCACATTCAAGGCACAAAGAAAAATGTCCTAGTTATTTGCAATTAGGAAAGCCTACTTAAAGTAGAACATGACTAATTCAGTGCAGTATTCACGAGTATCATTGAAACCATTCATTTTTTTATAGCGACAGTCAACATGAAATATTGAAATCTTCTTTTATTATTATTACAGTATAATATTCATAAGTAAAAAAGTGCCTGACTATCGTTCAAGAAACATTTTTCTTTTACTAGAGACTAGAATATTATGTGGATATCAAATTACTACAAAACATAAAATGAAGTGTAAAATGATACAGTGTAGAAGCGCTAGAGTGACAAATACCCTTGTTTGTGAAAGAAGGGTAAAGTGAGATAAAATGGAGGGGGGGGGGATGTGATATAATGGGCTAATTAAAAACGTGATAAGATAACAAAAATGTGAGGAAAAGAATAATGTGGCCGTTGAATAAGGAAGAAATCGAGAAAAAATTGGAAAATTCAAGTATGAGAACTTAAAACTTTTTTAAAACAGTTATCTTTCCATCCATCTATTCAATCTGACTTTAATAAAAAGTTTTTTGCGTTCATTTTCTCAGGAGATTTATTGAATATCTAGAGCTATTCTTTACGGAAAACATTTTTGTCCCAAAGTAACCTGATTCAATAGCTTAAGATTTAGACATAGACTATTTTTCAACACCATACTTACCCAGAAATATCTATCTATAATTCAATTGATGAAGTTCAAATATAATTATGATAGTTTGATAAACAGTCCAATAGACTGGAAACAAAATATGTCCTTGAAAAGCTGTCCTAAAGTGAATCCAGTTCCTATTGCTCCTATTCATCACAAGTTGTATGCTTAATAATTTATTGTACGGTTATGGTATTGACTTTTTCTATCCAAGTAGTCTAATGGGAAATTCGAAGACAGATAATAATGAGATCAGATAGGGAGGGACTCATTTGAATCAAGCGTTAATTTTATTATGAAGTTAAAGAACAATGTCATTTAGAGGATGAAAACCAGAGTGCTAAACACAGTGCAGCTTCTTGACACAGAAACTAACAATTGAGAAAAAGGTCTCGCTAGATGAAATTATGTTGACAGATACGACTTTCTTTAATTCGACTTTCTTTTTTTCAAAAACGGCTCTAACGATTTTCATGAAAATTAATATTTAGGGGCTTCTTGGTGCAAAAATACGATTGTGCTAGTTCTCATTCCTATAAAAACTCGTTGAAGGACACAAAAAAGAGAAATCTATCATTACAGGAACAGCTGATGAAAAAATTAATTTCAATCATATGGTAGGCACCTTATCGGCGTTATTTACGCTACCTGGAACGCGAAACTTACGCGCGTACCATGCATTCGGAGCCTTGCAGTTATGTAGGAAACACATGACTGGAGAATCAAAGCTCAGCAAATGAATTTTCCATTTCTTTGGTGATTTGATTAAAAAACTAAACCTTTCTAATTACATTGGTCCATCATGAGTAAAGACACTCCTGGTCGTTTTTCTCTACAAATTAACAAGGAATTACAATGAATTTTATTTTATTATTCTCTGCATGAATAAAAAGCAATAGTATGTTACAGCCACGCTTCAATATGCGCTCCTTTCTGCAAACTACAGTAGACAGTGAGCTGACACCGTATAAATGTGTCGTTATTTTACTGAATTTCTGGAACTGTTTTCTATTGACAGAGATACATGCAGGTTTTTGTAGAAACAGTGATGGATCGTATTAAAACAGAAATAGAAATCATAAAACTTTCAGGCACATGAAACAGTAAACCCAGATATTTGGGATATAAGAGAAGAAGTAAATCAGGGAAGTGATAGCCGCGAGCCGTAGCAGGTATCTGTTCAATCAGAGAGATAAGCTGCGTTCTCGTAGGTCCTGTTCGTAACGGTGACCGTTTAGATTGGCCAGCAAAAAAGACACTGTTCTCTGCTGTAAAATCACTTCCCGGTGGTTCGGAACCCACCTAAAACTGTAGGTCCAACTCATCAATCACCATCATCCAACTCATTACCCACGCACAGGTCTCTCAGACCTATGTGGGCTTCATCCTCAAAAAAAAAATCTGAAAAAAGGTTTTGAGGTAAAATTGAATGGAAGAACAATATAGAATGGAAAGTAAGATACAATAAAATAAGAATGAAAAAATGAATAATGGGGAAAAATAGCAACGCGGAGGAGGGAGAAAAAAGAAAAAGAGAATAGGACGAGAAAAAATGATCAAGTTGCAATTTTAGCTACAAGCATATTACTTCCTGACATCATGAAGCATTGTCAACTTACAATTTTGGGTGGACTCCGATCCACCAAATTAGTGAATTTAGTTAACGTCTAGTCACAGTTGCTCAGTAACCATTCACGCACAGACAAGAGCACTCAAGGCTCAACTATCTTTCAAGTAATGAGATTAAAAGAATGCGATTAAGAAAAATATTGGTGAACATGTCAAAACCATAGAACTATACTATAGTTCTATGGTCAAGACACATGTCAAGAAAGGGGCAATTTAGGCTACCACCCCAACACAGACAACGTCTTTCATTAGCTCACAAATAAAGTGCGACTTTGGGACCTCTGAGCATCTCATACTGCTTTTAGTGTGTTATTGTTTTAATTTGATGTGTTATTGAGTGTCCAAGCGGTGAATTCAGGCATATTATAAAGATGGCTCCTGGGAATGAAATTCTCACCACAAGAAAGCCCAAAACATCCCAGCTGAAAGTGAACTTTAAGAGATTTCATGAGCCTTCATATCTAATCTTGAAATTTCCTGAATTCGTCCTTGATTCAATAGAAAGGAGCTACATACAACCCATTAGTCTCACAGCCGAAAATTACAAAATTGAGAAGATGAGTAATTTTCAGAATCAAATGACATGACGTTAATTATGCGTTTTATTCAGGGAAGTTTATACTGAACGATAGACAAGGAACACCATTGACAATCTTGTTATCAATTTCGAAAAGATAACCTCTTTCCTTGAGAGAGTCTCAACTCCACATTGAAACGCTGTCAAATATTGGCTAAGACCTTGACGTAGCCAATTCGACAACATGATTTGAACAGGAGTGTACTATGTAACATATAGTTCAAGTACAAAGAAGATGTTCTCGCCGTGATGAATTGAATAATGGATTTTTATTGGTAACTAGACACGCAATCGCACTAACGCCTTGTCGCAATGGATAGATTATTTTTTAAGCTGTGAACGCTATTGATTCTTTGTCAAAAGAAGTTCCATCTCTCACAGGTGTTTGAGCAGATTACAGTTAAGCCTATTGAATTCAGTCAAATCGTGCTTCAATCTTAGGTAGCTGGTTCTTTGGGCTATAACAACACAATCTAAGATTAGAAATGTATCTAATTCTCGATAAATCATGTCTCATGAATGCCAGAAATGATTTTGAATCGAATCATTTATGTATTATCATTGTCCCTCCATCTCGAAACCTTAGAAAATACTACAAATTTTTAACTGCAAATCTTGATTCCATAATTTTGGACGTTCGCACATTAATTTATCTAATTATTCCATCAAATTAATATTAAGCATTTTATTCCATTAATGACGAAATATTTGAATTCGTTAATTTAAAACCCCTCAACAATATTTGATGGATCTGTAGTAGTCACAAGAATAGTCTTCCGCGACAATAATAATTCTCATAGCTGATCAACATGTTTAAGAGCTTTAAATGAGTGTAAATGAAAATAAACTTGACTGAACGGAATAAAACAGAAAGAAAAACATATAACATAGACCAAAAGTTGAATAATTACTCACATCCACATCTGACATATTTATCTTCAGTAGTGACTGAATACTAAAAGAGTGGTCTGTATTGTTGCCTATTGAATCTTTAGTATTGTCTAGACTCTAGAGTAACTGTATCGAGCTACAAGACGTCAAATGTCATAGTCAATTTCTCTTTTCTACTGTTCAGTAAATCCAAATGACACAATACAAAACTTCCATAGATTTATTTTGAGATTCATCCTCACAACAATAACTGTCAGGCCTAATCTATAGATTTTTCGTTTTATAATATTTCAATTTCTAAAAACATTTCACTTTTATCAGGAATAATGCCTTGACTATAATACATAGAGCCTTTTGTCACTTACATCAGTATCTCGAATTGAGGCCACCCTACTAGCTTTACTATCCGATTTTTATCTTATTTCACCATTGCTATTTTAGTGGTAAATTCTCAATTTCAGATTGTAAATTTTTTCTTATGAGGAAGGACCCTCCGTTTTATTGTTTCATTTTATCGTTCTCCAGTTCATTATGAGTTATAATAAAAAGTCAGCCTAATGGTTGGATCTGCAAGCATATAAACCTTGTATGTTTTTGAGCTATAAATCCTTTTATTAATAATGCTATTAACCCGTTCTCGTTTTTAATGAGTGTCAATGAATTTTGGGCAAATGTTTTGGTGAATATTCGAATTCGAGGATATTATAATTTGTTCTCAAGCAAAAGGAACAGGATTTACAAAGAAAGATTCACTTCTTTAGCTCTTAATGGGATTCATATCCTTAAAAATGAGCAGAAAAATACTTTTAATCTGTTTTTTATTGTTTATCTAATTTTTGTTAAGGTTCAAATTTGACCATGAAGGGTAAAACAAATGGGATAATTCGAAATGGTGTGGTGTAATATCAGACACCGTACAAGGTCTCATCACATAAGCAGGATTTTTGTCCTTAACTGGTCAACTATACAGACACTAAAGCTGGCGAAAATTCAGGAGGCAATCGTTTATTGTTATGAAGGTTAGTCAACGATTTTCAATCACATCAGAATAATAAAGAATAAAGAGCTTTAAATAATGACAGCGTAGTGTTTCTGTGGAAGAGAAAGTTAGAAACGAGAAAAGTAGGCCCACTGTAGATGATGAATATTTAACATTAAAATATGATTAATTGAACAAAAACGTTTCAAAACGGCAAGCATCAAAATAATATCACTGGATATTATTATGTAGAGAAAATTCCATATCATTTTGTGATTGTTTCAAGAGGTTCTGAGATAATTTGAATACTCCAGCTTCAAACAAGAAACAGGGAAAAGAAAAATCATATTGAGTTATAATTTAATATTTCAACTAAATTTCATTCTAATGAGATTCACAAATCTTGATTTTTCTGTGGTAAATTATTCGTTAAAATATTATATTTCTTAATATTTACTGTATGTGAAAGTCAATAAGTTATGAAATAATTGTAGAAACTTCTTCTGTGTTATTTTTGGTAGTAGTGTTAATCACAATGGTTACATGCTACTGAAACAGTATAATTGAGAGAAAGGAAACAATATTATTGAAAAAAAATCATACATTATCACCTTTAAAGCCAGATGTGTTTTTTCAGGATAACATTCAGAGAAAAGGAGAAATAGAGCTATACTACATAGAAGACATATGCACACAACCATTCTATTTTTGTATTTTCCTTACTATATTATCCTCCAAATCTTCTGCAGTATTTTGATCGACCTAGTATTATTTTAGATGTTACAATTAATTAAATAGTTGAATGTTCACAAGATAATAGATACTACAATGGAGTTATTAAGATCATAGTTGTGTAATTAATAAAGCACAATTGATAACAGAGTTTAATAATTAAGGGGATTTTTGAAATTGATTGTCTTGCAATATTTCGGATACATCTTTGCTATTAACAAATTCATTGTAGAAAAATATATGTAGGATGTCAACTTTCTTGAAGATGGCATTTGAATAAGAGAAATGATAAACAAATTCAGCTGCGAAGATCAGCAATAATAAATTCTGGTTAAGTTGAATTTTATCGTGCGTCGAATCGGTTCTCGTGCGCAACCGGCCTTACACTAGATGATGATGGTTGAAGGTTTTTTGTTGGACGCAAAGCAGATGTCTCAATTTGCATAATCTATATTTAGACTACAGGAAAAATATGCATGACGTGAGGTCAATATACGACGGTGTAAGATAAAATCCAGTGTACACTTTTCAAGTTCACGAACTCGTCTGACCTTTGAAGGACGCGGCTAAAAATAACGCGGCAGGACGACGGATGAAAGGAAGAAGATTATGTAGAAAAGAGAGGAAAAGGTCGTCGTTTAAAGAGCTGGTGGGAGAATAAACAGTTGTCGTCTGCCGGCTGCCGCGACTGAGAGATCGCCCATGACCTCAGTTCAGTGGAACTCGAGCTAGTGACTCCAAGCATTCCGCGGATGCCTCGTATGAGAACAAATGGCCAAGGTGTAACTTATGAGATATAGGATTGCTCTGGACGAATAACGAATAGCACTAGCATCAGCACTCGGTGAATTATCAATCTTACAAACCAGTTTATCACAGCTGTGAAGAAACAAGTTCGAAATGCCTTGCAAATAGCGAAGTGGAACGCCCATCCTGAATGTAACGTATTTTTAATATGGTCATGATGCACAACATAACCGAGCCACAATAATAATAAAGGCTACTTTAATCAAATTTTATTCGAATATAATGATAAAATATGGAAAATATGACACCGGTTACTTTTGATTGATGAAAAAATGGCTTAAACCAACTATAGCTGAACAAAACAAATCATTTGGAAATATCGAGAAGAAATCATCACCATTCTCAATATACAAAATATTTCGTAGTTTTCATAGTCAAATTTACAGGTAAAAATAGATTTTTCTAAAATTAAATTCAATAATTTTAAAAACAATATAATTAATTATGAACAATTATCAAAAATTACAACTGTTTCACGAATACATTGAGAAGTAAATCAAAGTAACTCATTAAAAATCTGTATCCAGCGTAAGCCAAATAATAAGTTTGTACGTTCAATATTGGAATTCTATGAGGCGTAACAGATAATCATTGAAATAGTTTTGGATAGTATAGAGGGAACACCGGCTCCTGAAAATAAGCTCCAGACTTCTTCCAACTTCTCCAGTCGTCTCACGCCCTCTCCTTTCGTTTATTGCATCTTTGTTCATCACATCTTCTGTTTTTTTGTTTTCTCTCTCTTTCTGATTTTTGGTATTTTTTGGGAAATTCACAATATTTTGTGAGCCAGATTTCATCAGGGGGCCGAAACTCTTTTATTACGGCATAAATTGACCAATTTCTCCAAGTTAATCAATGATTATGGTAATCTCATCATGTACCGGGAATGGGAATCTCTCTCGGTATGGAAAAAGAAATGAAGAAGGTAGAAACCTGTGAGAAGAATCACAAAATAGGATACCATCTCAAACATGTTGTGGAGAGAGAAAGAAATAGTACAAATGACATGTTGAGAAAACAGCGAAAGACTAAGAATGCTTCCAAAGTCTCAGAACTTGCATTCTCTATGGACAGTTTTTATTAAAAATAAAATAATGAAAATTAGATGTAAAATTTCTCTAAAGTAAATAGTTGAACTTCGAATAATACTTTGTTGATAATTAAAACAAAATTAATTATTATCAAAAATAATTTACCAAATAAGATTTCCAACATATTTGAAATCTCACCAGGGTCGATTGTAATGAGATCTTTCTTTGTCCACCATAGACACTTATATCATTCAGAACAATAAATTTGATTGAAAATAGACCACTTAAAAAATTATTTTGTATCGCTGCCTATAGAGTTGTAAACTGGTTTAGTTTTCCACTCAAATGGCTTGGAATGAATGTATTTAACGAAACTGAAACTCCATAGTCTTTGTTTTTTTCTAATCAAAATTACATAACTCAGGCAATCCCACAATAATTCTTGTTACTTTCACTGCCATCTGTATATTACGACAGTTAACTAAGTTAACCTTACCAGTGATTGTCATTGACCTTCAAAGCAAAACCCGCTTATCCTGACAGATAATATCACCAAAAACAAAACTGAGACACCAAACTCATAACCATTATTTTTTTTATTCTGTCACTTCTCTTTCTCAAAACGAGAGCCATAGAGAATCAATCGGCATACTTTTATTCAAGGATGTTCAATTTACACCAAGTTGTTATTTTTGCCAGTGTATAGTTTCCTGACACATTTCTCAAGGAGTCTCAACGTGTTTTGAAGGAAGGAGAAACATTAAAGCATAGTAATAGATTTAAATAACTGACATTTGTTCATCATTTTGATAGGTCCTGCACTCACTTATGTATTAATAAAGCGGGCTGTACAATTATGATCGGGATACTAATATCTGATAATACTAATTTCTTCTTGTATCTGGATGATCATCAGATTTGGTTTTGTTGGCGAGGAAAAAAAATTGATACTATTATGTTATTTGTGACCATCATCGACAAAACGAACACCGCCCTATTATCCTCATATTTGTCGATAATTAGACTGGATTTGATCGTTTCAGAATTCGAAATACTTGGCAAGTTGACCTTGACATTAAAGTACTATAATCATGAAAAGGAAACAGTTGGAAAGAATAGCAAGACGCAGAGGAGGATTAGGAAGAGATGAAGGAGGGGCTGGGCTGGGGAGCCGTGAACTTGATTCCAAAACAGTCTCACTAAGATCTGGCTGTTCTTTCTTAGGCTGCTCTGTCTATACCAGTATGGACAGCTTGTCGGCTGTCAAATTAATATCTAGTAATAGATAAATTGTTATCTATCATCCTGCAGGCCCATTTGCAGTTTTTTCCCTGTAACCAATATTTAACGTTTCAAACAACAATCTTTTATTTTTTACTCTCATCATCAAACCTCGATACAAATGCCAAATCAACTGCAAAACACCAATATTTATGTCAGCTGCATTTGGCTTGTTAATCGCATTATGATTTCCGGAATCTAAAACGCTCCACCCATAACCAATAATATTTCATTCTGCAATAGTCCGGTGGTTCGGAACCCAACATCATAGGTACATCATGTTCCCCCACCACCAATTTAACTTGGGGAGGTGGAACTACCCATAAGAGTCTCCACACCATTAAGAATCAAGTTCAGGAGCCACCATTAGAAGACACTGAATTTATATTTTTTTGTAATGCATACATAGTCCATTCATTTTAGACAAGAAAAAAGCTTATCCGTATTGATGCTATCCCATCCTTACCACCAGTATGTTTCTTTATCTGTGATAGATAATGGAGAACGTTCATTTATTTATTTTGCTTTTACAGCCGCATTGGACCACTTCGTATGTTTCTTTATCTGTGATAGATAATGGAGAACGTTCATTTATTTATTTTGCTTTTACAGCCGCGTTGGACCACTTCGGTCAATCATGTCTTGTATTCCTCTATAAGCTTTCTTTCCGAGCCGCCCAGTAGTTTCACATTCGTTCTGATCTCCTCTATCGTTCCTCCTCAGTGAAAATCCTTTTTATTGTCTGTCGTTTATCTAATTTCGGTTTGAATCTAATTTTTATGTCTTTAAGTTTTTCAATATTTCGTGTTTTATTTTGCATCGTCCAGTGTTATTCCTAGTTCGTTCATATCCTCTCCAATTTCCTAAATCCAACCCACTTGCTGCTTCATATTCCATAGTAACTTTAATAGCCTAAAGTCTGGTGTCCTTATTATATGATCAAAAAATGATATTCTTTTTCCCCTCATGGTGTCCATGATGGAGTAAGTTTATTATTATTATTGGTATTGTTATTGTTATTATTATTATTATTATTATTATTTCCTTGTTATCTCGCATTTGCGGTTAGTTCTTTGGATGGAGGGGCATTGACATGCAACCTCCATCTCATGACTACTATTATTATTTTGTACACCAAGGGATTATCGAGTACATTGCAGTATTTGGCGCACTATGCGAGATGTATCCAACAGAGCAGACTTCTGCATTTTCTCCATCAGAGTCTCTGCAAGGCCAATCGATCTACAGCTCTCTACAGCTGACTTCAGCATCAGTCCTCCCACACTTATTACTATTGGAACTATCCTTGCACTGTTCAATCCATACATATCTTTCAGCTCAAATGCTAGCTCCTGGTACTTTCTTAATTTCTCACCTCTTGTTCTCTGTGCATTCTCATCTGCTGGGACAGCTATATCTACTATAAGTGCTTCCTTCCTCAGCATGTCCATAACCAAGATATCGGGCTTGTTGTGGAGAACTTATTATTATTATTATTATTTCGTTTGTAATCATCATAAATGAAGTGTGTTCCACAATCAAAGTCGGCTATCAGCAAGACTTTGCTGTTCTTGGTTTCAAACTGCTAGCTACATTGAGAACGCCCTAACTGTGGTTACTGCAAGACTGCCTTCTGCATCACATGTTTTGTACTATCTGGCACGGCGATTTTATTGAGATATGCTGACACCTTTTTCGATAAAACTCCAACTGTGGTCATGATGGTAGGGATAGTTATCCCCAGCAACCTGAGGAAGATACTTTGATAATTTTCCATTGTAATACTAGTCCAAGTTGTGGCAGTATTAATGCCAACATCTATCAAGACAGTCACCCCGTCATCCATTGTTGTGTGCAACTGTCCTATCTGTCAGCACTGAGCGGTCCCGATATATCCTATGTCATTCTCCAGTATTGTGGGAAGTGCGGTAGTCTGTGATCCAAAAGCTCAGTGGCCACCATTGATTGACATGCTGGTGTGACATATCAGATAGTCTCGAAGGCCTGGCCACATCTGCTGCACAACTCATTGCTGATTAGGAGCTCCATTATATGTTTCTGAAAATGTTTAGCACCACTCGATCTTGAATAGCCACAATGAATCCCTCTGTTTTAAGAAACAAATCGGCATTCTTAAGCCATGCATTTGATGCCTAACTATCAATACCAGGTCACTTCAGAACAAACTTATGGCGACCATACAGCTCCTTTGTTCTCCACTGCTGTAAAACTTCATTTTCATGCTGCTTGTTTGACTTCAATAATTGAGCGATATTTTGTGCATTGAGGACAAGCGGTGTGTATTCTCTGTCAGCCTTTATGACAGCTCTATATAGGTGTTCCTCCTTTGTTGAAAAATGCAACTTCATACCCAGGGGCGCACCTAGACTTTTAATTGATGGTGGGGGGGGGGGGGCTTACCCGTCCTACCAGGTAAAATTTTGGTAGGGAGGGGGAGTAAAATTGGGATTTTTCAGACCTCTTTTTACAAGATTGTTGCCCGATAAAGTTCCTTGTGGGGGGTTCATTACTTGACTTTTTAAAGGGTATTAGTTAAGGGGAAGCAAAATGTGCTCATCATGTGTATTTTTATACAGAGTGCTCCGGGTGTTCAAGATGATTCTGCCAGACTGCATAAGCATGAAAATAGAAAATTCACATGAATGTTGGTCTAGAAACGCTTTGTTTCAGGAATAAAGAGGGAAAGAGGGGGAAGGATTAGAGCTATTCCCATCATTCATTCAGAAATATCTAAGGCTTTCATGTGGATGGTAAAATTAGCTGAAACGTGCTACAAGATTCACTTTCATACATTTTTATGATGCCCACATCATTCTGAGACTTGTACGTGGGTAATGAAGTAAACGAAAAATGCCAGTCTGAACGTGAGTCGAGACTATAAAATCTTTGAATTAGTGGGATATTTTATAAAAATTCACAAAATCATCATGAAAACACGTTTTCTATTGTAGGTGTAGTGGATTAATTAAATTAATTGCCAATGAACAAAAAAAAAAAAATTCAATTTCTTTTTCAAAACTTGGGAATTTATTTTTTTAAATGAAATATGAATGTACTCAAAAGTCGAGAACCCTTCCAACGTTTATAAAGTCAAGTTTTATTGAATTAAAGCATACTAATTTTGCACAGATGCTTTCTACTTGCTATTCTTGTGTGTTTAGATCCAATTTTAATTCCGATGAACTCTGGGTGCGTTATTCGCAATCAATAACCAAATGACCAATACTGTGTTAGGTCACTAGTACTCTTACTTATTATTATTTTGCAATATTATCGAAACAATCATGGATTGTCCATATATGGCAGTCTCCTACATCAGTTGGGGGTGAAAGCTGCTTAGATCTCATTACTGAGACATTACTCTTTTTGGATTTTTTTACTGTGCTATCTCTCTTCATTACTCCTTCTAATTCTTCTATTCCTTCTCATTACTCTTTCTAAAAACTGATATCGTGCCGCTTGTTTGCTTGTTGAAGGAAGGTGCAAGTACAAATAATAACAAAATAGTCTTCTCCATTTTCTTTTCTTGATCTTTCATGGATTGGTTTAAATGGAATGGGCATAGGTCAAGTTATGAAATTTTCTCTAATAAATGTATCATTATTTAGGGTTTATTTGATGGTAATACGCCTAATACAGATCGAATTAGCTGTAACCTTTTGATCCGGTAATATGTTCCTTCTGCAAGTCGTAAGGCGAATGTGAGGTGAGAGATTTAGCGTGGGCAGCTTGCGGGCAAAAGAGCGTACAGGCTATGCTCTGGATTATGGATGTAAGTATGATTCGCATCATAAGAGACTTGTATCATTATAATAAACAGTGGGAGAGGACAAGCTCTACTGCCGCCATCCTAATATTGAAAAGTTTATCCTCCAGATGGTCTTTGTTTTTTCTGGTGGGGCGTGGTTGGGCCAGAGAGCTTTACCTGTACAGTCTTTTCAAGAAACAAATAATATACTGTCAAACTTTGTCTGTCAAATGCTAAACTTATGGAACAATCTTTGTCATCACTATATTCCGCCATAAGTCATGGAGTTTCAAATCTAGTACTCTGACAAGATTGTAGGTACATGGGTTATGGTTATCAAATCATTAGGTGTTAGTGCTATCAGATTGTTCCTAATATTTTACAAAGTAAATTTTTTCAACAATTGCAATTTTGTAATTAGGCATTGTGAAGCTGGAATTCTGCTCCAAATATCAGAATGAACTATAATTGGCAGAAAGGTTAGCCTCTATTAATATCGATTATGAGATCATAAGTTGGAGTTGCAACGTTGAAAACATTGTATAAAAAATTCTGCTCAATAATAAATAATCAATAATATCTCTAGTCAATAATATCAACGTGAGAATTCATTTTTTTCGATCACAGTGAATGATGAGTTGATCTTAATTATTTGGAATTAATAATATTTTACATCAATACCTGAAATTATTAATTCAGTTGTGGAATAATAATTGAAATAGGGAACCAACTTCATGGAAAACGTTACTATAAAAATATAAATTACAATAAAAAAACCTGAAATTGCTATCAAATTAATGTCTAGTCTATCAAAATTAAAAAAAAAAGTATCCTTTTTAATATGAAGACAATATAATTGATTAGACAGCTCCAAAACAGCATTTCTTCTCAAAATTAACTGTATTTATTTCACGATTTCAGAAGTATCATTTCAACTTTTTGTACCAGTATCCAAGATGCTTTTCAATATGTTTATCTGAAGTTTGCATATTTTCGTGAGATGCAGGTCAAAATGTGGGGTTTATCCATAAAATATGAATAATCCACATCCAAATGAATTCAATATCTATTTCATAGCCTCGTTTTATAGCGTAACTAGGGTGCTTGCACAGTTTTACTCGATGATAATCACCATAGACAAATCAACCACATGCTGTATAATTGCTTATTACAGATTGGAACAGCGTTTTGTTTGATTCTGTGATGGTGATCAAGTGTTGAATGCTCTAAGCTCTACTGTGAATCACCCTAATGCTACTCTCAGCTCTACCCTTTTTTCCCGGTTTTGTGTATTTGCTACTAATGTACATGTTTGATTTTGAGTAAAAGTAACAGCGGGACAAAAATAGTGAAACATTATTTCTGCTCACTTGACAGTATTGCCAAGCCATTACAATTTATTACGTATCAAACCGAAGTCACGACTAACCGTATGTGGAGTACAAAGTACTATTCTTTCATCACTGGAGTGCAGAAATCAATTACTGTTATGTTTAAGAAATTTATTGCACCGGTCTATCCAGTTACAGACAGTTCTTCAGATTTTCGCTTCTCACATTTCGTTTAATCTTAATGAAATTTCCAGAATGAAATAACGATTCTCTTGTGATAGTCCGTAGCCGATCAGACAAAGCCTAATGAAAACAAATAACGGTGAACTTGCATCCACTTCTACCAACGCACATTATCTTATAAAATCTAGCTCAATATTATTTTGGTCTGAAGCTTATGACATGACTGTATTTCATAGCTGTCAATTTGACCTTGATAGTTTCAAGTTACTAGAGACTGTATGAATGATTTACTAGCGACAACTATATATATTTCATATTTAATCATTTCACCAAGAGTAACGGGCTGAAAAGTGACAAATTGAAATTATTTTTTATACTACACAAATTCGTTTCTCAGCTCATTCCTTATTGAATACTAGGGTATGAATTAAATAATAAAATAAAATTATAAAATTATTTTTATTCATTCATTTAATACGCTTTTTAGCTGAGATACAAGTGATTTCCAAATTGGTTAAGTAACTGGCGTATAGGCAATAAAGGTTTTTTCTTTATTAGTTAATGCGATACTTTATATGAGATAGTAAACTTCGCAATTGAGCCACTTTGAATAAGACTAGATCTAGGATTTGTACTAGCTCTTTCAACTTATTACTATCACTATTTATGTGCAGAAAACAGAACAAGGCTATTTATGAATTCAGAGGTTCTCAAACTGTGGTACGCGTACCCCTTGGGGGTACTCGAAAAGTTTCAGGGGGTACGCGGGGCAGGTTAATGAAAAATCAAACCATTTTTTCCGTTTTGCAATCAAGCAAGGTTATTATTCAATAATGAAATCTAATAAATTGAATACTTTGTGGTCGAGTTACTAGGAACCAACAAGTGCAATAGGTTTGTATAACTATTTCGTAGAAGTTCAGATAAGGTTAATGTTGGGGACGATTTAAGGTTTTACCTTGAGGAACTATGTTAAGAAGCAAGCTCATCCTTCTCAAGAATTTTTTGTAATAGGTTTCAAATATGTTTCCAAATGCCAAATGTATTGTGTTTTTCATGTAAAAAGGTTTTTTATTTAACCGTCACCCCCCCCCCCCCCCCACCAACATCTCCTCGCGGTAACAAGGGGGTACGCTAAATTTTAATTTCTCATTAAGGGGTACAGTCCTTGAAAAAGATTGAAAACCCCTGTAAATTAATTAATTAATTTATTTACTCATTTATTCATCATGGCTAAAATACAATAGATGTGAAAACACAATCGGCTTTACTCAAAACTGCTTTCTTCATAAAATTTCCACTTAATTTTAGAATCTTGATATTAGTTTAATTCAAGGTTTTAGTCTAAAATTGACAATAATAGGAGGTTTTTATTCTAATTATAATTAACTAAGATACTGATCATAGTTCCCAAGTCTATATTAGCTTTCTCTAACATTGTAACTTTTGCATGTTGTTAAACAAAAAATGTGATCTAATTCCAGTAGAAATTTCAATCCACTTGCTATAACTGTCATTGCACTGCTTATAACAAACACCTCTTTGATTTCAAGTATGCTGACTATAGAATATCATTGACCGTGTGCAGTGAACGATTCTTCCATGACTAGCCTCAATGATAACAAAGTTATGGTATTTATTGGTGGGGAGACCCTTACGGGCACTGTAGTTCCATATGGCTCTGTTTGCGCCGTATTAGGTAAAACTACTATTTCTTACTATTTTTTAAGCTTTTCTTAAAATCGTATCGTCTCTGAATAATTAGTATCTTCCATTTTTAATTATCTGTTCAAAACATGTAGTATCTGGTAACATGTGGTATTCCTATATATATTTTTTTCTCCCGTATTTCTATATTATTGGGGATGTAAAAAAAGATACGGACTTGAAACTATTATTATTTCGTGTACGATAAAAATAAGCATACTACAGTATGCATCTATTATCGTTTGGTACCGTGAAATAAAAGAACTATTTTTTTAAGTCGTTTTATCAATGAAGCATCTACTAGCCAACCATTCCTATAAAGTCTGGTATCTGAGGCTCACTCAACATCTAAGTTATTATATTTGCAAGCTTTTTAGATCAATCCAGCTAAACAGCATAATTAAATTATTAGGCACCCCTGTTTATCACCTGGCAATAAAGGTCAGCACTTCAATCTTTACGATTTTTATTTTTGAAAAGAAGATGAATTTATGTTGCGATTAATTTTGAGATAGACTAAGCTAAGGGATTTTATTACGCCTTGCAAATCTAATACAAGATTAGTATAATGGTAGCGGATATTCAGCAGTTATTTTTTTTTGTCCAACAGGTACTGAAGACTGGAGTTGGCCGATTCTATAAATATGGATCGATCGCACTATTTTCCAATGTGGGCACTGTTTATTATTATTATTATTATTCACGGAAAGGTCAAGGCCGACCATAATGTTGAACACTGGCAACAGCCTTCAATAATTACGCCACTATCTCCACCACAATTAAATAAGAGCGTTCTCCAGCAGCTAGTAGCATAATCGCACTGCCCACTGGCCACCGGCTTCACCAATCCGAGACCAGTATTTTCACTTGAACTTCTGTACAAGGAGAACGAACTGAGGTCACATGAACGGCACTTCATCATGCACTATCATATCTGAGGAAAATTTCGCCTTTAAAAATTCAGATTTCCAGAGCATGAGAAAAATCACACCTTTCGAAAATCCAACATTATTTAGCAAGACTCTAGTCTGAACAATTTGTATTAGATTTCTTGTGAAATTTTAACGTGAGATGGAAGACAACTCAGATTACCTGAGGCACGTTAATCTGAGTTGATGCATTTTGAAGCGAATATCCTATGTAAATTTCTTTGAAAAGTGAAATAAAAAATTTGATTAACCTTTTGTGATAACGTTAGACCAGTAATACTCTGAAAACTGCGGAGAATATTTAATTTATTGTTACATTGTGAAATAAACATATTCTTTAAAAATTTAGTAAACTTTAAAATTCATCTACTCGGAAAACTATTTGATCCACTTGATCGTGTTCAGCTCAACCAATCAAAGAGCAGATAAAATGGGGTGGGGGCTGCGAATAAAGAGTGATTGTCTTCGAGGATCTTATGAGCTTATGAGATGTTTATCAAAATTTACTCCACTCCGATAAATTCCCATTCATTGTATTCTCATGTGTTCCAGGAGCTGGGGAATCATAACTATAAATCTCTTAATTACTCCGCAGATGCATGAGATATTGTTTAGAGTTTAGAACATCTTAGAGTTAGAACAGTAAAGGGTTGATTACATTGGGATAGTTACTCGCTAAGCGAGTAGCGAGTAGGACGGTACTGACCGACCGTGCTACAGCAGCTCAGCATACCAAGCCGAATTATATTAAAAATTTATCTTCCAGAATCACCCCCATACTATGGAATTTCCAAGACAATAAATAATATTGCAACACAAAATTAAAATATGAAGTTTACCAACAATTATTCAATAAAACTTCATCAAAACAATATACAATATATCTCAACTGAAGTGTTATGCTGGCAGCCTGCGTGATTAAGTGTCGGCTTTGGCCACAATAATATTGTATTTTGGTGTTGGCTACTCTGCCAGCAAGTATAAATGTGACCAAATTCAAAGTAGACAGGCTCTCAACTTTGAATTTGGTCACATTTATAGTCGCTGGCAGAGTATCCAACACCAAAATACAATATTATTGTGGCCAAAGCCGACACTTAATCACGCAGGCTGCCAGCATAACACTTCAGATGAGATATATTGTATATTGTTTTGATGAAGTTTTATTGAATAATTGTTGGTAAACTTCATATTTTAATTTTGTGTTGCAATATTATTTATTGTCTTGGAAATTCCATAGTATGGGGGTGATTCTGGAAGATAAATTTTTAATATAATTCGGCTTGGTATGCTGAGCTGCTGTAGCACGGTCGGTCAGTATCGTCCTACTCGCTACTCGCTTAGCAAGTAACTATCCCAATGTAATCAACCCTTAAGGTGGGCAAGATGTGATTCTAGTGATAATTGCAAAAAACATTCAGCAATGGATTCAACCAATGAGAGAGCAACAGCCATACTTTGGTGGTGGAAAATATTGCAATATCATTGAGAGCTATGACGTGTATAACGAAGTAATCAACAGACTGAATAAATTAAAAATAAATTTGAAGTGAGTCTCTTATAAGTATTGGGGAAAACCATTCAGCGTACAAACTGCCCGCAATTCATTTCAAAAGCCACAACGCTTCAGACATTCTATAAAAAATATCTAATTATTATAACTCGAGTAGGGATAATGGACCACCAGCTGAGTTAAAATTCTTATAACATTAGAAAGGAGTTTGGGAGCAAAACTTTCACATTCAATCACGCTTGTATTCTAATTATTTGAAGGCCTACATTAGTTATGCATTTCATTACTTACTCTATAAGTAAATAATTAAGTATTTTCCATATTTATAATCAAGAGTGTTTCAAGCATCACAATTAAATACAACCCTCTGTGTCCTTCAATTGATTCCTATACCAATCTCCCTTCATAATATAGTCTCGCTACATCAAGCCAATACCATAATTATTGCCGTCGAGAAAAGCTTAAAACTATTATTCATGGTGCTTTGTTAAATATCCACTTCCACACTGCTTATTATTCTTTACTTTTGATAACTATCTCTACTATTTATTTTTGAAATATAAATGAGCCAAAATAAATATAAAGCCTAGCTATAGCTGAGCTCAGATGATGCACATTAAGGGAAGTGATAGCCTCGAGCCGTAGCAGGTATCTGTTCAATCAGATAGATAAGCTGCGTTCTCATAGGTCCTGTTTGTAACGGTGACCGAAAAGATTGGCCAGCAAAGAAGACACTGTTCGCTGCTGAAAATCACTTTCCGGTGGTTCGGAACCCACCTGAAACTGTAGGTCCAACTCATAAATCACCATCATCCAGCTCATTACCCACGCACAGTTCTTAAACCTATGTGGGCTTCATCCTCAAAAATATACATATATATAATTATCATGCATCGCGATAAAATTTTGGATAATCTTCGAAGAAAAAATTAGTTTTTACAGTGACTTGATTTCTAACGAGACAGAAGATTCTATCAACTATTTCCCAGACCCAAATTCGACCTTCAATTAAACTTTCAAGGCTATCATATTTCCCATAATTTTTCCATCCTGTGAAGGAGATCTCAACCTGCAAAGAAAGCAAATGTCTTGAAGGCATATCCAGCAGTATCACTGGAATAAATTTAAAGCTTTCAAAAATTCAGAATTTCTCAAAATTTGCTCTTTAATTAATAAATTGGAACCTTGTGATAGATTTTACAGTACTTTGAAAAAAGGATTAAATTGGTCGATGGACTTTGGTTATTGAAACAAGTATCCTGTAGTGTTGATAGTACAGATTACAGACAGCCTACAAGATTTCCTTCTTCAGACATAGTGTTGACACTGCCGTTCACTGGATGAATATTGAAATAATCTTAACGTAGGACCACAACAATGAAGACAAGGCTGTGAATCGACAATGTAATGATAGGTTTCATTGAGTTGTATGTAGGATTGCGATCAAGGAAAACTTTGTCATTGAATCATGAAAGTTCAGCTGATCTAAAAATGATTCCAGCTTGATGTCTTCCGTATCCAGTAAAGTTCTATCTACGTAAGAGATAACGCTTACTCAATGGTCTGATCCTTGGTAGGTGTTATAATGATTCATGCTCTGGTCTATATCCTCGTACAACTCGAGATGTTCTCTTTCACAATAAACCTCAGGTCGGATCAGTTCATTAACAACTTTAGAAGGAAGAACACGGATACAAGAATAATAGTATAGCTTAGGTTGATGTCGATTCCTTGAGTATGAAGTAGAGATCGAGAATATAATGCAAGTATACCATCACATATCACACACATTCTTGTCTTGCAATATCCGTACAATCAATATTGTAAGCAGGCAATGGAAGATATTGTGTGATATATTCTACTCAACAATAAACCAAAAACATTACTATCTATCTGGTTTAAAAGCTTTGTCTATATTAGTCTCATGTTCATTGTTATCGTATATGATGTGGATAATCCAATAATATTGTATAGAATTATGAAACTTGTAGCTCATACGATTTTATCACACCAACTGAAAGAGGATGCTAAAAACTTAATGTACTTATGTATCAATCATTTATTGATCACAATCTCACATATTGAACAATCAAGAAATCATATAATTTTATATTATTAATTCAATTTTTATAGGCTCTCTTGTCTAGTCACGTATTCATACTTTCACAACATACCATAATTACAAGGGTTATATACGGTGTCAGTAGATAATAAACGGATTATCACGAGTTTCAAATTAATCGTGACGGATTTATACAATTATTATCTCTTACAACGCTACGATTGGAAGAGTTTGTCAATAAACCGCGACCTTGAACGCAGGATTTTGAGAGTTCTCCATTTTTCTTCTCGTTCTTGAATTGGAGAACTTGAAGAGCAAACTAGAATTTACAGAACTAGTGGAATTCGAAATATTTTAAAACGTATACTTTCAACGGTATGATGATGAATCGTTTTTGATTTGTACAATAGACTGTAATTAATTAGCCTACACAATCTGCACATCGTTCCTGGGTTGAATATCCGCCTACACTGAGTATGCAAGGGGGTCATATAAGGCTCTTCTTCATTTACTTTGTAGATAGGCATTATTTATCATGAATCCATTCACATATTTTGCTCCACATTCTCACATAACTTAACGTTATTTAATGTTGAGAAACTCTTCAAATCAATATCATATTTACTATTTATTTATCACGTTGAAAAACTTTACAATAATTCGAAGAAATTTTGTATCTGCTCTATTTTGTAATAAGGCAGAGTGTATTGTGATCCATTTATCCACGTATTGTAATGTTGTTTGTTAGACGTCACGTGTTTCAATATATCCAATCAAATATGCAAATTCTCTTGTTTCCAACAGCCAAATCTCGAACAGGTTTTTGCAGACAGGCAGCCCCAAGGGTATAGTTTTGTCTATTACATAATAAATTAACATCTGCTTTTTTATTTCTCTATAAGATCTGAATGACAATCTTAATAATTGGAATAGATAATATTTATGTTGTACTTGTGAAACGTTTTGAGTTCGACAATCTTTCGTTTCAAGCTCTACATACTCATAGGTCTATCCAGGGGTCTCCAAACTTTTCAGCCTTTGGGCAAAATTAATTACCCCATTAGGTTCCGAGGGCCAGAACCATTTTCATTTTATACTTTCAAAGAGTGTTTTAAAGGTATCCTCCCCTCCTTCTCTTCCTTCTATTTTCCCACTCACACCTCCTGCTCAACCTCCTCATCATCCACCACCTCCTTCACCTGTGAGCACGGACTCTTTCCTTATTAGAAGAGTGAGTTTTAGAGAAATTTGTACCGTACATCTTTTTTTGAAAATAAATATATTGAATTGAAAAATGATTCCTCTCATCAAAGATGGCAAAAATTACACGAATAAAGAAGACTAAAATTGGCAGCTATCCCTACCAATCATTTATCTACACGGTCTTCTTTCAAGTGGATAATTGAATAGGGTTTATGTAAAAAGAGTTGAGAAGTTTTGTAAAACATGTTAGAAGTCTATTATTACCGTAACTATTGTGATATTCTAGAATATACACAACAATGGCTCTAAAAACAGGGACTTTCAGGTTTTTAGTGAATAAACGTGATCACTTGTTGATTAAACGATATAGTTTTCAACTAAAAGTGTAAGTAATTCGATTTTAAAAACAAGATATTGAATCGACGAATAGCCGAAAAAACGGAAAAATCATAAAATCGAGTTTTATTGGTCAAAGTACACTGACTTTGCACGGTTACTTCTAACTTGTTATTCCCATGTGAACTCTGGGGTGATTTTTCACTATTACGTGATTCAAAATCGCACCTGCTAAATCTGTTAGTAAAATGATGTATTGATAAAGTAGTGGAATTATCAGTAGAAGATAACATTAAGTGGTAAAACCCAACCCTATCGCGGGCCGCATTTACGACACTGCCGGATTGATCACACTGGCGGGCCGGATTTGGCCCGCAGGCCGTAGTTTGGAGACCCCTGGATGCAATCAAAAATTATATTTCCCTGGAAACCCTGGTACCCTGGAAACATTATTCATGATTTTTTTCGCAAGCTATGTATGCTATAAATTAAATATAAACTAGATGCACAACATGAATAATGAACTACATATTTTATAAGTTACTCGATTGGATATAAATCATATTCGGGTCTTTATACCTCATGAATGATAAATGTAATCATCACACCTATTAAGCAATCTGCTCCACATTTTCACATTATTTATTGAATTTCTAATATTGTTGAACTGACAATTTTCAGGTAGCCCATACCGAAATCAAATCACAATCAACTTTTCCAGTTAATGGTCAACGTACAATTAAATTTATCGCATCTCTTGAACGGATACCTTGTGTACTTCACAACTCTAGAAATACTTTCAGAGCATCAGAGGTCAGGGAATATACCTTTACTTAGTAATTGAATCTACTTTTATTACAATAGTTATCACAGAAGTGAACCTGTTCCATTCTTCTCAGCTAATAAGGCGTGTGCATCTACAATGAAACAAAAACCATTGTAATAATGATTAGGCCTACAGTTGAATAATATAAGTTTGTAGTTAACATTATTTTCATGTTTGTATGAATTTAAAGATATTAATTATCTCTATATATAGAAATGAATGTCTGTCTGTATGTATGTATGTATGTATTGTTAGGCAATATTCTCAGGTTGGGCTCCAATTCCTCTATTTGAAAGCTGAAATGGAAATAAAATGTAATGTTCCATCAGCTGTGTCCGGATAATAGGCTCTAACATACAAACTCAAGCAAGGCTTGGCTGTATTGAAATTTCGCCTCCTGAAAATACTCCATAATGAATGTCCACTACCTCTCAAACAAATGATAATTATAAATTACCACTAATCAAAGAGATAGAGGGCGTTTTCGAGCTGAGTACAATCAAATATCTGAAAGCAATAATATTACCACTAGGTGTTCTGTTGTATGACTGGTGTAAGGAGGATTTCTCTGGTAGACTGTAGACGATCTCACTGAAGCAACTGAACCTTTTATGCTAAGGTCAGTCAAGGTATCCTTGAAACCACAAGTGGACTTTCTCATGAAGTACCACAGGCAAATGGACCCTAGGCTATGTGTGCGAGAACGTGTACTTAGTCTAATACCAAGCAAGAAACTCCAAGAGAAAAATACACAAAAGTCAAATTAACAGTATAATTATTTATTAATGCCAATCAAATAAATCATGTGACTCAGTAATTGTATGACAGGAATAAAATAATCTCCACTTGAGATATTTAATTTCCAAAACGTTCTTTAAATTCTTGAATTAAATTTGAGTTTTTAACTTAATTAGGAATACTTTTCCTGTGTGAGGAATTAGACCTAAGGGTCACTATTATAATTATGTTGAACGTCTTTAGCAGATATTACATGAATTCAACTTGTTATTTTACACTGATATATGCGGCGAGATTTGAAATATTGGCCATGAAATTCGCACTCAAAAAGCTTTTATAATGATAATTATACCTGATCAGGATTTAACTCACGCACTTTCCTTGTATTCAGCCCCCTTTTCCGATGCACTTGGTTTTTTCAGCCTCGTGGACATCAGTATTTCTTGGAGTTGGTGGTGGTAGTTTTAATCGCCAGGTTTATCACAGTTTGACTTTTTTACAATAAAAGAATGTACGACCAAAAACATTCAACATAAGAGGACATTTAACATTTACTAGGAACTTTAAACACTTGTGAATCCTGCGTCCTTCTCCTTCAGTCTTTTAGTAGTAAGTCCTCTAGAACTTTTTTCGGGAACCGGAAAAATTCCTAGAACAGCTGACAAATTTTCGGCAATGTGGCCTATAAATCGGTCAGCCAAAGCATGAGTTAATATAAAACTTAAATGTAGCACTAAAATTAATATTTGCAAAGGGAGACTCAAAATGGGTCTCAGGGAATATGTGAGCTTTCCTTTTAACATTCTAAATAATTTTAGTAGAAATAAATTACAAAACAAATATCCAAACATTCATGCAGTACTTGACTTGTGATAACAAGTCCAGCCTATATTATCACGGCTTGAAATGATGATCTAATATTTGACATAAATTTGGGATATTTGTTGGTTTATGTGGAGCTTGAAATTATATAAGAAATTGTAGGATAGCAATATGTTTGATATTCTTAATCAGAGTAGAGCTTTTTCACTATTTAGATCAGTGTCATATCGGGTTTGAATTTTCGCTCCAACAGACGCCATCATCAATAGATGAATGGCGACTGGAGCGCGGTGTTTTCAAATCTTAAGGCATAGAGGTTGATTCAAAATGTTCCCTCACAGTATGTATGTATGTATGTTCCCTATAGACTTCAAAACTACTTGACAGATCGGCATGAAGCTTTGGGAATATGTTGTGTGAATATTGGGGATGGTTTCTGACCATAAATTTTAATAGGGGGGCTAATAATAATTATTAATTAATCCATTTTACAGACCTAACCTACTGAACTTGCCGGCCAAACAGCTTAAAGGAACAGGAATCATATGGCAGGCCCCTTCCTTAGTGGCGTTAATTACGCTGTCTTGAACGCAAAGACTTTGCATGTAGGCTACCTTACAGTCGGAGCCTGGCATTATGTAGGAAACATATGACTGGGATCATACCCATATACTGGGAAATGTAATTATGCCGGGTTAATGACATCTGTCTCAGTAGGAGGTGGCGAATAATATAATCAAAAACCTAGCTTCTACCCCAATAGTCGTAGGTGGTTTAAATTTGAAATGTTCATTGAGAGGTGGTGAGTAAGGTCTTACTGTGTAAGAAAACAACGAAGGAGGCCTCTCTGATCAGCTGGAAGAGCCCTAGGACTAACTTCTTCCCTTATAGTCCTAGAAGGTTGAAATTTGAAATGTAACCTCAGTAGGAGGTGACAAATAATAAAATCAAGAATTTTTTATGAGAACGCAGCAACGCGCGTAGGGCCAGCTAGTGGGCTATAAAGAAGTCGTCAATCCTCCCGGTTGTCGGTGTTTGATAATATAAATTTGTAGTTATCAAACACATACAACCGGGAGGATTGACAACTTATTCATAAGTTTAGATCTTTGAAACTTCAACTTTGTTTTCCAACTAATGGTCAGGCATTGCAACAAGAAAGATAAATGCAAATCAATGATTTCCTAGGAGAGCAGCAATGAATTAATTTCATTTTATGATAAGCCTATCTTATCTAGAAGTGTTCATTGACAAATAAGCAAGAGTAACCTATTAAAATAGTTGACCTGAGTTGAAATCTGCAACTATTATCAACAATGTAACAAGCTTCACATAGAAATATTTTTGTAATAGATATGTTTTTGATGCAAGAAAGTAAAAACATAACTACAATGGATTGTTATCTCCTGAAAATGAACTCTTCTCTAAGAACACAAATTGGAAATATGTCGATAGTTTCCTGTTATGAGATTAACTCTGTCATCCAATCTGACTGAGGAAAGTGGCGCTAAGAATAAGAATCGGTCCATACTGCTCATTTCACTAATTAGTTTAATTGGGTTCAAATCTGCCATCGTTATTTCCAGGTATCGTTTCCTATTTATAGACCGAACAAATCCCAGCGTTCTCATTGGAGTTTATTTTGGGGACTATTCGTGAAATAGATTGAAATAATGTCTATCGTGAATAACTCAGGTTTAAAGTCGTCACTATACTTTTTTATTTTCATGACTGTATGAATTTAAAGATATGAATTATGAGTTAAGTGCTGGTTTGTTAACCCAAAGGTATCGAGTTCGATCCCAGTTCTAACTTAAAGATTTTAATATCTAAATTTTCTCGCCAAATTATTTTTCTCACTGGTATCTTCTGAGATCAATATTTTCCTGCAATAATCTATCTCTGCCAACAATACAGTACAATATTAAACTATTATCATTCACTTTTTGATTTTCACTATGCATATTTTTCATCGATGGTCATTCAATAACATATTTTACTGCTGATGATCCCCATACGAGTCTGAGACTTGTGCGTTGGCTTTGAAGTGAATAATGACACAAAATATACCAGGCAGAATGCGAATCGAACCATTGACCGCAGGTGTAGCAGTTAGAGATAAGCTCTCCAACGGTTAACAGCTCTGCATCCACCATTAACTCACCTGCGACTAACTGCATTATCTCACCAATTAATCAGAACAACTCAAATCCTATTTCTTAACAATACCAGTATTGGTGTCAATATGTCTATATGTATATCACCCATGTATCACCTGGTTCCAGATGGGGTAAGAATTAAATAAAAATGTTCTATGTCATTTATCACAAAGGTTAAACATATAATTGATTGTCAACATAGACGAATCGGTGCAAAGCTGAATAAACGCCGCCGAATAAGACAAGAGAGGCGTTAACAACATTCTTGCGTGAGAGCAAACGAGTAAACAATTTGTGGTAGGGTGGAGTTGTAGTGGCGGCCGTCCAAGGTTAGCTCCTGTTGCTGTTGCGTTATCCGCAGGAGACCGCAGCCCGTGAACACTGAACAACTGAACTGCTATGCGTCAATCTTGCCGCTTCAACGCTTTCATTCAGCCTGCATACCGGCAGATAGAGCAGAATTAAAAGATAGAGAGAAAAATAGAGATACGACGAGACTGAAAATATATGGAGAGACGAGCGAGTAGCAAACGCCGCGTCAAAACAGGCGGCTACCAAGCAAAAGTTATTTTTGGCCGTACCACCACTCCCTTCTTCTCCAGCTACTAGCTTACTACAGATAATTATAACAATTGATTAGCATGTTGTCGAATTTATGCAGATTTCAAGATATTTTTCTGCTCATCAGAACGAGATTGAGTCGGTAAAAATATATTCGATTTTAGCTTGTATGAGTGACCAATGAATTAAATGCTACTCATGTCTAGGCCCAAATCTTTTTGCATTTTTAATCCATTTGGAATTATCGGAGCTCACTTTCAATTTTTGTTTCTTATAGAAAAACTCCTTTTATATAGTTATTCCATATTTTCTCGAGGACACTCAGGAATAAACACACTGATTGAAAAATAGCTGAAATAAAATTCGATTTTGCCTTACTGCCAAACAATTAATTGTAGAATAATTCTTTCCGATATTACAATATCATAAATAGAGGTTCATAAATTTTAAATTCCCATTTCAATTCCATCCAATAAGTGTTGAAGACAATAATTAATTACTTTTTCAGCGACACAGCGACACAATCATCAGTTTTCTTACCTTATTAATGTAAAGGAAATTGAGTAGAAAAATTGAGAAAAAGTGACTTTGAAGAGGGGTTTTCACTGTTTGCGGTCTGCCTCTCTCAAACAACAATATTTCTTTAGCAGACGTTCAATTCTTGAATACGAATACGTTATTGATACGAATGTCTATAAGATTTTTTTTTTTGGGGGATGAAGCCCACATAGGTTTGAGATCTGTGCGTGGGTAATGAGTTGGATGATGGTAATTAATGAGTTGGACCTACAGTTTTAGGTGGATTCCGAACCACCGGCAAGTGATTTTCAGCAGAGAACAGTGTCTTTTTTGCTGGCCAATCTTATCAGTCACCGTTACAAACAGGACCTACGAGAACGCAGCTTAACTATCTGATTGAACAGATACCTGCTACGGGCTATCACTTCACTATGATTGTAATGTGCTCTTCTACTATCTACAGCTTCCGTGATTTTTCCTGTTCGTGGGCCACGACGTGGCTTCTTAAAGCATTAGAAACTTGCTTTAATATTTAAAAAATGTTTATCAAGAAAAATCCTGAAGGATTTGAAACTCAACATTAGCATAATCTTTCCCCCATCAGAGAAGTGTCGTTTTGGATACAATGAAACTGAAATGTCAGTAGGTTAATACAGGCACGATCGATTCATTGTTGCACTTGGTTTTTGTTTTCACGATTAAAATCAGAGTCGCTGAAACAAGTATCCACTAATAAACTGGCGTCTATAGTCGCTATATGCCTTTGTTCGGCAGGTTAGCCAGTGTATTTTCTCTATCTGCGCTGAAGAACAACTGGGTACAACCAATAATAGTGATGGGTTTGATGCATGGTTAGTGATTTTCATTGAAAAGTGAAATTAAAAGCATTCATATACTGAGTTGTGATCAGTTCAATTCAACATCTGTTACGCTGTAATAATATAATTGTTGTGATAGTTCGGTTTCCAGGTGATAGTTAAGATTCGTCAATCTATCACCTATCCCTTCGGCTACTTTGCTTTTATTTATTAGTGTCTAGATATATCTACCTCAAAAAGATATCATTGATGATTGGTTCGGAATGGTCACTGTGATATTGGTGGAGAATGATAACAATAATATTTTGCTTTGATTTTGTAAAGAAATATTTTTGTTTGGAAGATGAAACCCACATTGATTTGAGACCTGTGCGTGAGTAATAGGCCAATTGTAGTCGTTTGAGATAGAGATACCCAGGTTTGCCCATGATCAGTTTGAGGTTCTATCCTCAGCGACTCAGACATTTTAACCGGGGAAATTCCTTCTAGAAAATCGGCACAAGCAGGTAACAAGGTGTTCCCTCTTACTCTCACAGGCAAACTCGTTGACTCTCATTTCGACTAGGCTCTATACAAAATTGTATTCCAATTCATCGGAGAATTAAGCCTTCCATTCTTATTAAGATTATTGTAGGACTGTCAAGAGAGTAACAATTTATTTGCATTAAGCATCTCAAATTATTCAGTTATAATATTTTTAAAGAACTAGTATTTTCACAAGAAAACTATTATTGAGTTCAATGAGTTGAATGATGGCCGCCCCTACTTGTCTCCCAGACAATTACTTATGTTTATTGGAAACGAAGGGTCATTGTCCCCAGCTCTAGAGTGAGCCATCAATATTTTGACCTGGGGCAGTCCTGAGTGTTGCCCGTTTTAGAGATGTCTTTAAAGAGAAGCTGCAAGCCAGTGATTCTTGAACATAATCCCACCAATTTGATAGACTGTATAAACATAACATACGCCCTTTTCCAGGAGGTTTCAATGAAGAGCTTCAACAGGATGAATGCTTATTGAGATGTATTTAATGGAGAGATTTTGGTAATAGACTACTATTCAGGGAAGAGACTTCACAAAAACTCACGGGTTTTTATGAGGTTCAAAACGCCTTCTCCATTCTCAACCTGGATACTGGAATTTAATCTTCTAACAATAAAAGTAAATAATTTCGTTTTTTTTTTTGGTAGCTGCCACCAGTAGCCCTCTTTAGTTTAGAAGTACGTCATAATTCACAATTAGGCAGCATTGTCCATTCGTCAACAAAAGATGTTCAGAGAGACTGAGAGTGGTGTGTAGGCCTGAGTTGCAGTGGTTGCGCAATTGTATTGGCCAGTCACTTGACACTGGTAATGAAGGTGAAGGTCAGGTAACAGCAGCAGCTGCAGCAGCTTTTCGTCACCATGTGCACTTTGAAGTGTGTCCGAAGCGCTTGTCGCCTGTCGCTGTCGACTCGACTCACAGTGCATATCCGTCTCGTCTCTTCCACGTAGCCCCATTGTTCTTACGCTGTGTACATGCGATACATATACGGAGCAATAAGCAATACAACACTCGATTCTTTGTTCAATGTGTGCTTGCTCTGTTGCTTCATATTGGTATAACTATATGCTCGATTAGAGGTTAGAAAGATTACAGCCTCGAGGCCATACTTACCTTGCAACGGAAGAGAAGTGTCATTTTTATGTGGTTATATTATTTTTCAGGATTGGTACCGTATTCCTTACAACGTTCAAGATATTTATAATTTATGTCTCTCCATTCATTCGAAGAATTTAGCTATTTGAAGATTGTACATTTTCCATTTCATATTGAATTTCCTTCCCTCTTCAAGAGATCGACTCTCGTGAATTTCAGCGATTCATAGTTATTAGTGTAGACATGGTACTGATTCAGTACCATATTTCATACTTGTTTTGCAACGGCTGAAAAATGTCATTTTTATCTCCCTATTCATTTTACTTTTTAAGATTGTCCAGTTTCAGATGCAAAATGGATTTTTCTTCAAACGATCGACTCTTATCATTTTAGCGATTCATGTTTATTGGTGAAAACATATGTGGTGATGAAAACATAGTCTGTTCTGGTCTACCATAGATGACTGAACACAATGTGTTGTTACACACTGAATAATTAGAAAGAAATATTGGAGAAATCCATGCACATAGTCCACGTTTATTCTTGTAGAGTAGAGTAGATATTACCAATATTTCATATATATATATATATATAATAGATGAGAGCTCTGAATAATGGGGATGAGCTGTAAATTTTAGTTTTGAGAGTAATTCATTCACTACACCTGCTTTGGCAACTTCTATTAGGCTACTTCCCCATATTAAGCATAGGCTACCGTTCTAAATTTCGAGTGAGCTCTGCCGAAGTATGAAACAAATGATTGATGTACAAACATAAAAAAAAACAGGTCGAATATAGTAACCTTGTTCTTTTTGGAAGTCAGTTAAAAATTATACAAATACTTATTAATGATCTAGCAGAACTCGTAAGTTGGTAATATTTAAAACATAAACGGCCACGGTATAAAGAAAGAGCAGGAAATGATTTTTTTATTCATAAGAATGAGTACATAAAGAGAAAACGGAAATAAAAATAAATTGGAATTAAGATAAGGAGTACAGAACAGAATGAATTTAGTTTCGAGTGGTCCAACAATACACAATAACACAATTTCCACTAAAGGAAATTTAAGAATGGTGTGATCGAGTATCATGAATGGAGAGTAGAGCAGTCCCATGTTTTAGGCTACGTCAATAGACCAAGAACTAATCGGCTTTTTGCTGCTGCTGGCGGACCGAAACGGGAACAAGCTTCTAGGTCGAGATAATGCCCTTGACCCTTGACTTTGATTCGATATTTTTAATGTCAGCTGAGCGCCCGAACTAACGGGCACAAATTTAACAATCATTGAGGAATACTTAATTGATTTTCAATCAATCGCCTAATTTGGCATGATCGATCTCAATTGATTTATCAGATTTATACCAGATCATACACCGTATGCCACGCCTCTGCAATGAAACAGTCTTTTTCCTGACGGGAATTGGCTTCAATGTCTGTGAAATATATATGGAGCCAGACAATAAACTTTTCCTTGTAAACTGTCAATCATTTAATAGGTTCCTCATGAATCTCTGACAAAACGGTTTGCTACTCGGAAATCGTTTTTATGATTGAAGTTCATTCATTGCAACTAAAATCGGGATCTATTCATCGGCATCAGCATTTGCCAGTCTATTTCAGTTTGAGTTCTTTATGACATTGCCAGTGGACATTAATCCTAGCACATTGGAGCATTCACGGATAATCCTCATCGCAAAATCAAGCACATAGTAAGGTGTTGTGATATACGCGCTGCTATATGCACCCTGCTCCAACTGTTATACACCATTCCACAGCATATGTTTGATTTTGCGATGGTAATGATTATCATCGATCATCGTGAATGCCCCACTGTGTAAGCAATCTTAGCAGCAAATCATTACAAGTAGCACAGGTAGCAATATGTTGATATCATTACTAAACATGCTATTATGATCTCCGCGATAAATTTGCTTTCAATATGATTATTACACCTAGACAATAAAAATAATTTATGAATAATGGTAAGTTATTCTCTGCATATAAATGCCAAGAACCGGAAACCTATTTCATTCCAGAAGCAGTTACGTATCAAATTTATTTAGTTCTTTTAATAGAGATCCTTCTGAAAGTCTCAAAAAAAATTTAAAGAGCGGAGAGAATTACAAAACTAATGTAATATCAAATTGGGTATTAGCTTTTTGCCAATCACCCGGTGGACGATGAATAGAATTTTTTTTTATTGTTGGAGAAACTGAATTGAATTTCAACTCCATTATAATTCCTATCCTATTTTCAGATAAGACTTCAGTCACCACTGCTGCAGAAAAACTATAATTTCATAAACAATTTTTAAAAATAATTATTTCATAATTAAACGCCGTTTTTATGGTATGGATAATTAATTAGTGACTGATAAAATACAATGAACTTATACAACTTATTGAACTATACAATTTGAAAAGCTGGAAACCTGGAAGAAGCTTATTCGAGATTCCCTCGAAATATATTTGTGAATTCAACGAATGGGATCAATTCGACGCAATATTTGATACAATGTCATGTAGCCTATCAAAATAATAGATTGAGAATTAGAGCAAAGCAAGCTTCTAGGCAAGCGTTCAAAAATTCCTCTAGGAATCCTTGGCCAGGATATAACCAATAAAATTGCATTGCGAACTTGAAGCGAGACAAACTGGTGTTTGAGAGTCTTGTTATGCAGAGCCACTTCAGTCGCGCCACAATTTTTTTTTATAAATTGCATTATACAGGTAAAATTTGATTGAAAAATCATCTTATGGTTCTGAACATGTTATGTCTTCATGTACTTTGACATTATTGAGCTCAGTCAGACGCTAAAATTATGCTATTTAGCCTAAATTGTGGCGCGCAACCGCGATTGCAGTGGCTCTGTATAATAAGGCCCTTAAACATCATGTCTTCATGTCTCTAGTCATCAGCTGACATTAGTAGCAATATTAGATGAGATGACGAAGATTCTAATGTCTTTAGTTGAAAATGATAGTGATCTAATGAAATCCAATATTTTTAGTACTACTGTACCTCTATTGCGTCTCAGTTGACGACTGAAAACATATGCGTAACGCCCCTCAGCTACCGGCTTATTTTATTATCAAACTTTAGCTTGAGGTTAAGGTCCAAGATTTCTATTTTTTTCATACAATTGTGATTACAGACCCTTTATAGTTTGTTGAAAATACCTTGGAAAGAATGATTGTTTTTGAAAGCTTATCCAGCATGTCTACCACCACCAATGACTGACATTGAAGAAATCTACTTTTTTAACTACGGATTTTTTCTTCTCTAAAGCCGAACCATAGCTAATCAGCTGACTTGTGTGAGGGCTTAGAACAGCGTCATACGGGAGTGAACGCAACCTAGCCTTTTCCCAGTTGCTTGGAATTCCAAGGTCATCTCTCGGGTACTGATTGTCCTAATGCATTCACGAACAGCATTCATTCAATAGGTCAACAGTGAACTGTTATTGGCACGCCATACAATTATGCAACTACATTTTATGAACAATGAGTACTTAAGTAAATAGTTTCAAGTGCGATTTTTATGATTAAACAGACAAAATATACCAATTCATTCAGACGAAAACTATCATCCCACAATCAATATGACATTTCGAAGGTGATCATTGGTAGAAATTAATGATATTTAATAACCCATTGCGTAGTGATTGGCCTAACTACTTTTTTCATGACCCCGGTTTCCAATTTAACTTTGTCTGTTTTACCATTTTACCTTTTTTTTTGAAATAGAATAAATCAGTTCTAATCAGCTCAATCTCCAATTCTTTAAAATATTTATGATTTCATTCACCTAGTTGCTTCAGTGCTCTATATTCAAGAAATGAAAACTCGAACTGGGATAATATTGATATCAGTTTGATAATGTGAAAATTTTATATTAAGGCCTACATTTTGATCAACGTTGATATCTACATGTCAATCATTATACATATTACGTTAAACTACTATCTTAAGCAATTATTATCGTTTTTTTGTAGATTACATCTTGGAGACTCCAGTTGAGGAGTATCACACAAGTCAGATCAGCAATTATACAATCTTATAATCCTACACTAGTCACCATAATTTATTATTATTACTATAACAATAAGTTGAGGTGAGGCTCAATTTTGATGTGAAAGGAACTCTTGTACACTATAATACGCTTTATCAACTAAATATTTTTTATTTGTTTTTTAAATATGTCTTTATCTTAAAAACTCTTTAAAAACTGCGGTAGCTTGTTGTAAAGTTTCCTACCAATAAAGCTGGGTTTTTGTTTGAATAAACTACTACTGTGACTCACCAAGTGATGAACTCCTTGGTTACTTGTATTATAATCGCGTACGTCAAGATTGGTTAATATCACTCTTTTTTACAATCATATAAAGTAGCTTGATACACATATAAGCAGGGTAAAGATGAGAGACCAAGTCTCTTGAACAACGGCCTACATGGATCTGATATATTTACTCTTTCCATACACCTAACAGCTTTCTTTTGGATCTTTTAAACACCCTATCAAGGTTCTGTTTTAATGAATTACCCCATAATATGATAGTATACCTAATATGTGACTGTAAGAGCCCATGGTAAGCTGTAAAATGGACAACCTTTTGTCATTTTAATCTAGCAAGCTGTTACAGGACAAAAACCCTAGTTGAAATTTTACAACATATTTTCTCAATGTATGGAGCCTGAGTCAATCGTCTATCCAACAAAACTCCTAGAAATGCAATGTTTTCTTCCAGCTCTAGTTGATTATCGTTTGTAAACACGTTTATAGCCCTATCTTCATTTGAATTATGTTTGTTTTTTGATTGAAGGTATTGATATTTTTCACTATTTATTGTTAATTTCAAGTGATTCAAAAATTGGACAATGGACTGCAAACCTATATGGGCACTTATTTCTCAATTATCTAGAACATTTGATGAAAGAGGGGGAGATCTTCCCAATCTTCAAAAGTGTTGATAGAGAAAAGAAACTATACGCCCATTAGTATTTTAAATGTAATTAGTAAAATTTTTTACTTTTTCACCTTCAAGAAGCTAACTTTATCTGTGATGAACAGCATGGCTTCCAGAAAGAGAGATCAACAAAAACAGCCATACTTTCTCTAGTTGAAGAACTAATGGGCATAATAGATTCAGGTGATAAAGTTGTTGCGATCTTCTTAGATATCTATTGAAAGCATTTGATTGTGTTAATGATAAAATTTTATTGGAAATACTGCGAAATATAGGCGTAAATGGGGTCGAGCTAAATGGTTTTAAGCACACCTTATTGGGAGAAAACAATGTGTAGAACTAACCACAGTAGTTAGTAATAGTATTGTAAAGAATAAATCTGATGAATTAAAGATCCAAGCTGGAGTGCTTCATGGTATACTAGGACCATTGTTTAGTTATAGTTATGCCAATCGTTTACCAGAAGAATTAATTAGTGGTGAAGTACTCTTCTTTCAGAGGATACATCACTCATTTTCAGCAAACATTTTCTTGATAATTTAGAAAGAATACCCCTATAGGTGTGCAGTCCATTGTCCAATTCTTAAATCAGTCGAAATTAACAATAAATAGTAAAAAATATCAATACCTTCAATTAAAAAACAAACCTAATTCATAATGGAGATAGGGCTATAAACGTGTTGTAAATGATAATCAACTAGACCAGGAAAAGAACAAGAGCATTTCTAGGAGTTTTGTTGGATAGACGATTGACCTGGGCTCCATTCTCCATACATTGAGAAAATATGTTGTAAAATTCCATCTGGGGTATTTGTCCTGCGATAGCTCATAGCTCGTTAGATTGAATGACAAAAAGTTACTTTTCATAGCTTACCATGTGCTCTTACTGTCACATATTCATAGTATGGGGTAATCCATCAAAACAAAACTTTGATAGGGTGTTTAAGATCCAAAAGAAAGCTGTTAGGTGTATGGAAAGAGTAAATATTATTAGATTCATGTAGGCCGTCGTTCAAGAGACTTGGTCTTCTAACTGTTCCCTGCTTATATGTATATGAAGCTAGTTAATAATATTAAAAAAAAAAAAATGATATTAACCAAAATCTTGATGTAAGAGATTATCACTTTTTGAGTCACAATAGTAGCTTATTCAAACAAAAACCCAGTTATATTGGCAGGAAACTCTACAACAAGCTACCACAGTTTTTGAAGAGTATAGAAATATTTTAAAAACCATGTAGCTGATAAAGCTCTTTATAGTGTGCAAGAGTTCCTTCCATATAAAAATTAAGCCTCGCTTCAACTAATTCATATACAGTAGTAACTATGGTAGCCTAAATAGGTAACTAGTGTGTAATTGTTGATCTGACTTGTCTTATACTTCATAAATGGTGTCTCCAAGACGTAATCTAGAAGAAAATCTACACGTGATTTCCAGTAAAGATCAATCAACAATTTTGAATAGAAGTTATAGTGGATATTATAATTATAATACTTATGAGATGATGATAGAGGGAAATAAGAAAGCAAGATCGTTTCTCGAGAACCACCCGTTCCAAAAAATTGAAATTCAGAGCACATGATCAGAATGTTCAGAATTAAAAAGCAGTATAACGTCAAAAAAAACTTCAGAACTTATATTAAAAAAATAATTCAATAACTAATAATATTTATATAATAATTCAACTCCCTATTCCTCCGTTCTCCTCCTGTCAATCTGCGATCCGGGGGCGTTGGGGCAGGCCAGTGATTGATGGGGAAGATTATAATTATAGTAGCCTGTTGTATTCAGATAGAGAGAAACACATTATTGACCGTGTACTATGCATATGTTTACTCCTATTTGAGCTATGGTACTATATTTTGGGGTAATTCTGTAGACAGCAGTAAAATTTTCATCATGCAAAAAAATATATTGAGAGTCATTTGTAGATTGAGATCAAGAGACTCATGTAAAGCATATTTCAAAGACCTCAACATCCTTACACTCCCTTCTATTTAAATTAATCAGCTAGTAGTTTTTGTTGAAGTAAATATCAATAAATTCCAATTTTGTACAGACAATCATCAATATAATACTCAAAATAGAAACATCATTGCATTTCCAATACATAGAAATGTAGCATTGGAAAAAACTCTATTTTACTCTGGAATGAGACTTTTTAATAGGCTGCCAACAGCCATCCGAAATATAGAATCAGTCATTTCATTCAAACAGGCAGTCAAAAAAATGTTGATAGAGAAAAGCCTATACACAATTACAGAATTTTATTAACAAGAAAATAACATTACAACTTTATCAACAATTTAAAGTATTTTGATTTTATGATTTGAGCTTCTAATGTCGATTTTTAGTTTGGAACAAATCTATACTGTAATAGTTAGTATTAATCTAGAAGTAACTAGTTATAGCAATTGACAAGTCACCAATCAAATGAGTATAACTCAGAATATGATGTATTGTGACAAAGAATAAATAAAAAGAATAATAAAGATTTGAAAGTATAGATTTTCCCCTCTTTGAAATCAAATACAGTATTTAAATGGATCAGTTTTATTACATATTTCTCTTTAGTTATTCATGAAATATTTCTAAGGTGGGTTTCAAAATTAATTCGTATGACTTATTTGTCTCTAGATAACTTACATTTTACTTTTATTAATTGCATATGATGATAGTGTTATGGAAGCATATCCCCTATCCCTCACTGTCTAGGGACAGAGATATTCTACCCTTAAGGTGGTTACAATTGCAATACTATATTACAAGGTTTTGGAAATTATTTATAGCATCTTACAATTTCGAGAAGCCTCAAGGGACTGCAAGTCAAACAGGGCTCTCAAATCAGCTGAAGGAATGTCCAGTGGACAAACAGCATTGAATCGTCTATAATAAACAAATCTTAAAAATTCATTCTGAACTTTTTCTATGTCAGCTATACTAGAAACAAGATATGGATGCCATACCTCTGAGCAATAGTTCAGCACACTCTTGATGAGAGTTTTATACAATAAAATCAGAGCCCCATAGTCAGTGAAATGAGAGCAAGTTCTGCATATGAATCCTATCAGTTGACATGCTCTGGAGCTTATGTTATTGATGTGATCATTGAACCTCAACTCAGAGTCAAATATGACACCAAGGTCTTTGAAAGTATTTACTCTCTTCCGAACTCGGTTATCAATTGTATATGAGAGGAAATGTGGATCTCTTTGTCTAGTGAAAGACACAGTAGTACATTTATCAATGTTGATACTTATCCTGCACCAAGAGAACAAGTTGTCAACATCATTCTGAAGCATGTGAGAGTCCTGATCAGATTCAATCACATGGTAAATCTTGACATCATTTGCATATAGTAGGCAATCAGAGTTCTTAATTACCTCAGGCAAGTCATTGATGAACAGAATGAACAGCAATGGTCCCAAATTAGAACCCTGAGGGACACCAGGGGGGCTACTGTAATACTTAGAGTAGAAACCACCGAAATACACAAATTGAGCTCGGTTTAACAGATAAGAAAGAATAAAGTTAGTGCTAGAAACAGAGAAACCAAAGGATGAGAGTTTACTGATTAATACGATGTGATTTATAGTATCAAAAGCCTTTGAGAAGTCAGTGTAAACAGCGTCAACACATAGTCCTCTGTCAAGACCAGCTGATACATCACTGCAAAATTGCAATAGGTTAGTCACAGTAGATCTACCTGGCAGAAACCCATGCTGGTTATCAACAATCAATGGTTTCATATGAGCAAACAAAAAATTTTTTTTTATATATACACTTTTCAAAAACCTTTGCAAAACAGTTTATAATAGAGATAGGTCGATAATTGCTAATAACTTGCCTGCTACCACTCTTGAAAATGGGGATCACTTTAGCCTCACAGGTATGGAACGGTTGCTGTTCTAAGGCCTAGATTGAATATAAACTTTAGTGGCCCCAGAAACAAGTCGCAGCACCCCTTGACAATATAAGGTGGAATGTCATCTGGTCCAACAGAGCCAGCCCCTTTCAAACTGTTAATTGATTCCTTTATATCAATTGAAGAAATATAATTCATGTGGAATGGAGAATGACTATTTGAGTCATTGGATGTTCGAGACTGACTGTCCTTTTTAGTGAACACTGATGAAAAATGCAAACGCCTCTGGAATTTCTGAGCCAGAAAAAACCCTATCTCTCCATTTCATTACATTATCCATTTGCTTATTTCTACGCTTATTGTTAACAAATTACCAAACGTTTTTAATACTACCTCTCACACCCCTCTGAACAGAGTTCAGGTAATCCTGATAAGCCAACAATATTTTAATTTTTAAAGTGGATCTCAGCCTTCTAAACTGCTCATCATGATAGGCAGAGAATCTTTTTTTTCTAGCACATTTCTTCTTAAATTTAATGTCACGAATTATTTCCTTTGTGTACCAACAAGGGTACCTGCCCACAGAGTCAATGGTAACTCTCTTAGGAACAAACAAGTCAAGACATGAGTAGACCACTTGATAGAATGTCTCAGTAGCCTCATTGACATCCGAACATGAATAAACATAGAGACACCCAAGATTGAAGACTGGAGGCGCTATTGTTTCCCTTGATCGAGGAAAGAAAAACTCAAAAGACTCATTTTATATTTTGCTTCTAATATTTTTAACACTCTGCCTATAGAAATAAGGAACGCCTCAAGCATAAATATTTTCAGGCTCTCACTTAAACAATGGCTACTAGAAAAATGCGGGGTAGAGTCTTATCTTTCTTTTGAATAAAATAAAAACTAGCTAATATATAAGTTATAGTCCTTGCAGTGTATAGATAACTAGATAATCACTGAATATTTTAAATATTGGTCAACTGAAATTATTGAGGAGCTCTGCACTGCGTTTTTAAAAAAATATCGATTTTTTCAGTTTATGCTGTTTTCATACTATTTGTTCAGATTATTTATTTAAGTTAATTAAAATAAAAGTATCGACCCCACACAGGTTTCTCAGGGGTGGCGTTAAATTTTTTTTATACAAGCTTTATTACTTTGAGTCATGTGATTTGAAAAGTCTATCTTCTTTCTTTCTATCTGTTGCTTGGCTATCTGTTGCTTCCAATAAATTTTTGATAAATAAAAAATAGATGGATAAATAGATAAATATGACAGAAAATTAGATGACATATAAAAAAAGATAATTACGATATCTTACTATTCCAAGGCTGAGGTAGCAGTAACTCATCCGAATTAGCATTATGCACAAAACACTCAATAATATGAGTGATGATTTCAAGGTGGGAGAATCAAGGTTTAGAGGGTGAAACACTGAACCTTCACTGATGTTGTTTTAACAACAAATAAAGTGCAATTACCCACAAGGATGAAATATAATAATACTGCAGATAGGTCTCTATGTCAAATCGACATTAGTTGTCTATGAAAATAATCATCAACTAAATTTCTCAGGGTTTCCTTATTATTCCCCATATTTCCTCCTCCTTTCTTTATTCTCTATTCCTTCCCACTTTTCATATTTCATTAAATTTTTTAAAATTGTGGTTGCAATCAGTATTACATCAATCAAGTAAAACTTGAGTGATCGATGAAAATAATTAATTTTTTTCCAAGGTTAATGTCATCAACTCGTTTTTCATACTTTTCCTCTATATCCCCTATTCCATCTTTCTATTGATATCCTATGTTTTCACAATATTTCCCCTTTCCATTCTTGGATCTTATTAAATCCTATCATTCTATATATTTCCTTTATTTTCTTTAATAACTTCTTCTCTGACATGAAATGCGGCGATAAAAATTAGTTACAATTAAGTTATTGAAATAAACGACTTTAGAAACTTCAACCAAGAATTCAGTTGCGATAGTTGTCCGTAAAAAGTGTAAGAGTTTCAATCCAATTTCAATAAGAATAATTTAAACTAACACACAATAATAAATCTACAAATAATAATAGTTGGACGAACAATGCAGATAAGAGACAAAAATGTAGAAAACAACGTAGATGTAAAATTAGGATGTTGTCCTTGAATTCAAGTTTCCACTTCATAATTATGTAGGGTACGGAAGCGAGATATTGTAGGGTTGAAATTATCACGCTCTTTGGTGGTTACACTGAGTTTTAATGATTGATTTTGAAAAGTATGTCATTTCAGAAGCAATGAACCTGGACTGTAGCACACATTCTGTGCACTCTATCAAGACATTTTTTGGAACTGGTAATTATTTTGTGATAACAGCGGTACATCCACGAAGCGGGAGTCGTTACCACCACCCCCATTCCACACACCCAGAAATTGGAACCTTTTGGAGTGAATCTTACAAGAACAAGTCAGAAAAAACTTTTGACACTTCCCCACCCCAAATCTCCAACTGTGAGTGCTCTTATGGGAAGCAATAAGTTGGAAGTCACCAGGTAATCGAAAAAAAAAATTAAATCATAATAACGTGGAATAATTAAGTTAGATAGATAGATATAATTACATCCCAATAACATCCGGTCAAGATACCAGAGAGGGTGATTCAAAAATTCAATAAAAACATAAACACCAAAACATATATAGATCATGTTGCCCAATCATAAAACTCATTTACCGAGTGGAAAGCCCTGTTCACCAGCCAATCCCTAAATTTTACTCTAAACTGTTCATGACTATTTATATTTTTTAACTCCATCGGCAAAACACTATACATTTTTGGGACAATGTACTGAGGAGATCTTTCAAAAAGGTCAGTTCTGTGCATTACCATAGAAATTAAGTTGCAATTGCGAGTATTGTAATTGTGTGTCTCTCCATAACGATTGAAGCTGTTAACATTTTTCCTTACATAAGAGCATGTTTCAAGGATGAAGAGAGATGGAAGTGTAAAGAGTTTTCCTCTTATAAACAATTCGCGGCAAGTGTGTTGAGGTGGCTTATCAAGAATTATTCTTAACGCCCTCTTTTGAACCTTGAACACTCTTTCAGCTGCCGATAAACCTCCCCAAACGATGACACCATATTTCAAAAAAGGAAAGAAATGTCCGTAGTATATATTGAGGAGTGATTTGAAACTTACTGCATCCCTCAAAACCCTTAAAGAAAAACACGCTGAGTTCAATTTTTTACTGAGTTATATTCCTGTATTGGAAGAGGATAAGAATAATTGTTTCAAACTAATGTATTCCAGAAGGGCAGTACCAGGTGGAATGTTTGTGTACCAGTGGGGGGGGGGGGGGGGCTTTTATTCACAAATTGGGATTTGACTGACCATTTATTAAAAATTGGCCTCACATCCAACTTCCCCATCCTTTCACAATGCAGCTCAGATTTTGAAGGGGAAGGGGCATGAACTTTTGGGACCAGCCTTGTCGCTGTATCACTGTTTTATTATCACTTAATTACCGATGATGAAGATCCATCTTGTTTCCACTAATATGTAATATAAACTTGAAAAACACTTTTAAGTGGAAATTAACTCACGTTATGGCGTGACGGCCGTTTCGCTCTGTTGTCTCTAGAGCATCGTCAGACGACCCACAGTACACTCGGTCTGATGATACTCTAGACAACAGAGCGAAACGGCCGTCACGCCATAACTGGAGTTAATTTCCACTTAAAAGTGTTTTTAAGTTTCTATTACTTAATAACCAGTTACAAAGTAGGTAATGTATTCAGAATGTGTGCTGGAAAACAGGGATCCATTGTTTTAGAATGGTACTTAATATTCATATTATGAATAGATATCAACCATTTAAAATTTTGTCTGATTACTTGAAAGCGTGCTACAGCAATTTAAAATCCTCCATACCTTTCTGCCAGACTCTGAGTAAAAAGGACTCCAACATATCGTCACTTTCTTTGATCTAATAGGTTTTTTATCACTATACCACAATGAATTAACAAGGTTTTCTGGAAACATATTTGTAGGCCTATGCTAAAAATATCTGTCTTCAACAAAAACATTGTTTCAGTAGGACGAGACTTGAGAAAAATGAAGTTATTCAAGTTAACGTAGAGAAGTGAACTTCTGTAACTCATGTAAATGGGGAAGTGATAGCCGCGAGCCGTAGCAGGTATCTGTTCAATCAGATAGAGATAAGCTGCATTCTCGTAGGTTCTGTTTGTAACGGTGACCGATTAGATTGGCCAGCAAAAAAAAAGACACTGTTCTCTGCTGTAAAATCACTTCCCGGTGGTTCGGAACCCACCTAAAACTGTAGGTCCAACTCATCAATCACCATCATCCAACTCATTACCCACGCACAGGTCTCAGACCTATGTGGGCTTCATCCTCAAAAAAAAAGTTAATCAATCATATTAATCTATTAATCTTTTCTGTAACTCATGTATTCGTCGCGCTTTGATCATAAAAAAGAGCTACTCAACTTCTTTCCTTTCCCCACTTCCTCACTACACAGTAGCACCACCACTACTCACTACTACTATACTCCCACCATCAGCGACAACGATTTCCATACTGCTCAACAAATTCCAATCAGTATTTCCTTTATCTCAATAGCCCTAATCAACTTTGCAGCCATGAAGCATCTCTCCGACCTTGATTTTGATTTGGATTTACCCACATGCTACACTAATGGAGATTTTCATTTCAACCATCTTACCGGTTTCACGTAGCCCAGTGCAAGGAAAGTCTCTAATTTCCTTGTGTACCAGTACCTTCAAGCAAGGAACGGCCTTGGCTTCTCCCCTAGCCTCTGGATATCCCAATTTATGTCATTAAACCCATGCAAAAATATCTAAACGTTTGTTCATATAAAATATATATTTTGAATCCATACAACAATATATTAAGAATATATATTTTGGAGAGAGATAAAAACCATCACTAATGTGTCTATTCGAATTCAATGACAATATTCTAATAGATTCAACGTATAAAATAGTAACATTCTAATTTTCGAATGAAAACTACGTCAGTTTTTCAACAACGTTTCCTACTGTAAAACACACCCTAAATGATGGGGTTACATATTTAAAATAGGTGTATCTTCAGGGAAATGCTGTGTTCTTTCCAACAATGTCATCATAATTCCAATCCGATCACTAGTTTTTGAGTTATTGAGCATTTAATGGCGGGAAGTGAGCGTATATAAAAAAAAGTCATTAAATCGAGATATCTCGAAAACAGAGGCCCCATTTCAAAAACGTCACTGAACATTTTTTGTCAGAAATTTGATGTAGAATCTCTCGTAACCGGCTTTTACACCTTACATGGGACATCCTGTATAAGTCATTCGCATTTTGATTTAAAATTCACTTTCATATTACCGGTGATAGTAGAAAGAATTTTATACAAATAAATAATAAAAATATATGAATAAATAATGATAATGATTTACTGTATAATTTACTATGATATGAATAGAAATAATGATTCACTATAATATTCAAAATATATACATGACACCGACATTCCTATTGGATTTTTCCACATTACCTGTAATTTGCAATACATACAGGATAGTGCAGTCGTAACAGGTTTTTTTTTTAATTGAAATTCACTTCTAGATTACCGGTGATTGGTCCTAGATGAAGTAGAGTAATCATTATGTTTATTAGTGATAAGAGAAATGAAGGACGTACCAGCGCTGGCAGCCAACTGTCAGGCATGACTGTCAGTAATCAGCAGCTTCGAATGGGGTCGATCAGCTGTTCACTTGTCGCGCACTGTCGCTGGCGTCGCATGGCTGATGAAAGATGGCGCACGGAGCGGAGCTGAGCTGGAGTCGACAACGCGTTCCGCACTAGACTGACAGAGTCGAGGCCGCTGCAGCCGCGCCAGCCTAACCTACCCCACCCCTACCCCTCACCAACACCTTACCTACATCAGTCATTCTTATGGCGCGTGCTCAACCAATATACAGCATCAACCACAACTGCATCAACCTGAGTAATCGGAAAATTCGGCAGTTAAACCAATTAGCTTGCTAAGGGTTAAAAGAGATCATTAGATCTTCATTTCCTGATTTCCAGCAAATTAGTAGGTTTTATTCTGTGTAAGAGAAGTGTGCATCAATATTCCTAGATGAATCACTGAGTGATAAGAGGTCATGTTCTGGACACTTTCATAGTTCTCAACAACACGTACATAGTGACTGGCCAGGCGCAAAAAAAGCTGACTGAATGACATATTATGTAGTGTGACTTTTGTGGAGCACGGGGGTAAATGAAAATGCACAAACACAAGCAACAAATAGAATTGCCATGCCTAGCTAAGGGTCTGATCGGATGGTCAAACATACAATACCGCATACAGACTTTCAATTTTATCACCACCCAATTTGAATCAATAGATTTCTTACCGGACTAATGAGACATTTTGCAATTGAACCAATATCACCACAACATCAATAATTCTCACTCGTGTATCGGCTAGAGGAGATTAAAATAACCTTTTCAGAATGATTCACGGAATTATTTACTAAAAGAGTAACACAGCTCACAACATTTACTGAAAGAGTAGCACAGCTCACAACATTTAGTGAAAGTGTAACACAGCTCACAACAACATAAGAAGAGGTCATCTGAAAATTTGGAATTTCAACAATCCAATAGTCATTAACAATTAAATTAATATCTTTGAATAAATCACTGTCTGTTAAAAATAGGCAAGATGCAAAGCTCTCAAAACTTTATTTTAATCAATCATTGTTGGTTAATTCATTGATTATTGTTCAATCAATAATTCAGCTCTTTCTCAATATGAGTACTCATAGTACTCATCAGAGTACTTTTCAGAGTGCTCTTAGTGGCCCTTCACATTAGGCGACTCAGCAGCGCTGCTTATAAGGACGTGACGACGTGACCCACTGCAAAAGTGAAAAACGATAAAATTTAAAATATTTGATTTTATAAAAATTCCATTATATTTTATTTACTCTACTGATTATGTACCTACTTGAATTTTTCTCTTACCATGAAATTTAAGGAATTTATAAACGGTCTGATTCAAATCTGAATGAATTGGCAAAATCAAAAGATTTCATAAAGTTCTTAAATTTCATGTTAGGAGAAAAATTCATGCTGCTAAATAGGTACTCAGGAAAAGTAATAAAATATTTTAGAATTTTGAAAAATGTGAATATCTTAAATAAGTTTGACGATAAATTTCATGTTTTCAACTGACTTTAAAGAAGGAGGAGGTTTCCAATTCGATCTGTTTTTTTTTTTTTTAATTTTTCATGTTGGTACGTACATCAATTACTCTAACACTATTGAACTTATTGATTTAAATAATGTTCCTTTTTTCAAGTGATGAATACTTCACCCAATACCAAGTCTAAAGTTAACAACGTCTTCATTTGAATTTTGTCCTAATATGCTAAATATTAAAAAGAAGTTCCATGCCAGTACCATGAAAATGTTTCTGCAATCGTTAACTATAAACATTTTTATTTTAAAAATTCTCCAAAGTTATCAAATTCTAGTGAAGTTGTAACTGTGAAAGGGAATAGCCTACTTGAAATTATTCTTAAAATCCTCTATAGTTATTACATTTTCAGTAAAGGTAAACTCTGAAAGGGATCCAATTAAAAAATGACGAAACAAAAGCATTTCTAAGCTCTTGAAAGCCAATTGAAAACACACTTCTCTTTTCCTTTCCCTTCTCCTATTAAATAAAATCCTAAACTCCCTAGTTTCAAAAGAAATTTTTAGCAAGTAGTGAGTCTACTCTCAGTCTCTCTTCACTTGAAATTGTTTGTGAAGCTACATTGCAGTTCAGTCTTTGATTTGGCTTATGATTCACATTTGTTATCTTTGTTTTACTCCATAGATATTGAACAGGCTACTTTATGGCTTCTATTTTCAAATAGATTATAATTTTTTAAACAGGGAAGTAAAAATAGCAAATTAGTGTGCTATTAGAGAACTGCGTTCTACAGCCTTCGTTATCAGCACTTTGAAGACGTTATTTAAAAATTCAATGATTGGAATAAATTTATTGAAATCGTCACTATTTATTTTCACGATTTCAAATTTGATAAAAGCAGACAGCTTGTGAGATTTGCCACCAACGTTTTAGCCAACAAAGCATGTTGTGTTGAAAGAGAATAGAATAGAAAAATTCTTATAATCTCCTTCTTTTTAAATAAGAATAGCCTGCTTATTTTCATTGAAAAATAGAATACTTTTTTTACAAACATTTACGGCTTGATCACATGATAGCAAGCCGTTGAAAGTCGAGAAATCACAAACAAATATACGAGTAGTAAACAAAATAACAAATCTAGAAATGAATACTGTTCAAGAAAGAGCATATAAGCATAAAAATAACAATATTCCGTAACTCAATAAAGCATAAAAATTTAAAATTTGAGGAGTTGGAAATGATGAGAATAAGCTTATTTTATTTTGATCAAAAGCAGGCTGTAGGCAATATTGTAATAAGTGACTTTGAATCTGTGGAAATATTGAGACTTCTGTCTAACATTGAGAAAACACAATATTCATGAACAATTCCGTAACATAGTAACGAAACATAGTAACATCCAACTGTTGACTTATACGAAAGTACAGTAGTGAAAAATGACATCCCCCCGTTAGAATCGTATCCTTAAAAAATGTAGGCCTCACTTTTGATTGTCGTGGTAAAAGCAGTGAAGGCCATCATGGCTATCATCTACTACCGCGCCGAGCTGCAAGAGTGATCATGCATTTCGTGAACATATACTTACCATTTGTAAATTTATCAACATGGTGGATAGGACTGAACTTCAATGCGAAAAGTATTGAAAATCACAATTATTGACCATTACTTAACGATATATTCAGACTAATGTGATCGACTTCTACACTAATGATGAGAGTTGCGAAATTTTCATCGGCTGACATTTTGCAATCTTCCAATTTTTCATCCGACAGCCAAAGGAATTCATTCATCTTGCGTTAGAACTTCCACAGGCAATTATGAACGCGCTGTGAGCTGCACTTCACTGGAATCTAACCCACTTAGACGCTGCGTAATTCGGACTAATCCAGTCAAGCCTTACAACAACTGCTAACTGCAGTTAGCTTATCTACTAATACTTCCAGTATTAGGTGGTATAGGAAGGAGAGAAAAGCGATACACTAATTGGTTACAAAATTGGTTGTCAAGAATATTTCAACGAAGAAAATCTATCAAATATTATAGAATATGGGGGTGTGAAATGAAAATTCTGCATTCTCTGTATTTTGACTAAGCTAATTTCGAACTAATAATTCATAAACAGAAAAAATTCTATCAAATTGCATGAAAATCATGATGTGAAATTTTTCTGTAATTACGTGTGATCTCCATTAACGAATGTTGAAAACTAGTTGAGCTAATTAGAATAGTTCCTTTTGTAATGATGTTCTCAATAATGAAGCCATGTGTGCTCATTCAATTCATACACTGTACCTCATCAATTACCTTGTACTCCACAAACATTGAATTCTATTGCCTGCTTGAGAAATTAACAAATCACATCGTCTGGCAGACTTAAACAAGATTTTACTAAATAGTCAGTGATGGTCGGGGCCACCTAGTACGGTACTGAGCTTCACAACCCCTCCACCTCACAACAAAAAGTACTAAATTTAAAGCCTAACAATAGTGCTGTTCAGTGTGTAGAGCTGATCTGTCCACTTAACTAGTGTGGGCGATCCTAACAGCAGCAATGTGTCTTAGTCCAATGTAGCCAGCCCCCACTTAGCCACCACTCACCACCCGCACAGCATCTTTGCAACAGTTAGGTCTTTGACCTGATATTTTATTCTGTTTTGCACACAGCTTATTATTTACAGCCATGTCGAGCTGAAGCTGACAACTAAAGCAATGAGGAAGTACAGTGAGGTAATAAGTCATGAGAAATAGCATACATAGGACAAGGAACCAAACTTGAGTTGCATGTAAACGTGAGAACAGAGACTGATGTCGAGAAAAGTTGAGTGGAGATCAACGATGGGTAAAATTCTAATGGAACCAGAATGTTATTGAAGGAATCGAATATATTCTGAATTAGAAATTTCAATTAGTCTTTGTTAAGTTTATTTTAAATTACTTACTACTTCTCAAGCAGTTTTGGCTATCTTCAACTTATCAACTCCACCTCTGTTCCTACATTGGGTTTGAATTAAAAAAAGTAACAGAAATAAATTGAACTAACATCGTCGTGTTTGAGCTCGCACCAATAACTTGATAAATTCACATCAACAATAATTTCATACAAGTAACAATACAGTCTACGGTAATAATTATGTTTATAACTCCGTGATCTAAATTAATTTTCAAAATCTATCGGAGTAAATTCATTCCATTCATAATAATGAAATTGATAACAGCGATTTAACAGTTGAGTTCTCCAGAAATCATTCCTTTGTATGCATGAGGCAGATTGCTTCTCCAAATACAGTAAGTTCCAATTTTTCGATCCCCGCTATTTCGAGAATTTGCTTACTCCGAACAATGTTCGAAAAATAATGATTTCTTAAAAACAAACAAATAAGGAATTCATTCGCTTTTTACGAAAATCTCGTCAAGAAAAGGCTATTTTTACAACACAGTACTCAAGCATCTGCGCTATGAGTCATTGCAGGACTCACTGAATTAGTTCACGAGCCGAATACTGTAATGAATAAATCTGACTTGCAGAAGTCCTTGCGCTTAACATAATTATGTCATAAAGCCAATTCGTTAATATTATTCTTTAAATAATGAAATCTGCCCATTCCGAATTTCCGCAAATCCGAACAAGGCAAGTCCTCAAATAATTCGGAATAGCGGGACTCTACTGTGATTAAGTTCTTTGGAATTAAAAGCTCTGCAAAAGTCATTCTCATTTTTTCCTTCGTGCGTGAAACATCAGTTAAAGAGGAAGAAGATTAATAGTGTGACCGTGGATGCATTAAAAGCAATAAAATGCATTCCGTATTATCTTTTTCGAATCACATAAATATCGAGCAATATTACAGGCTCTGTATGATACTTTTTAAGAAAATTTGAAGACCAATGAAGTAAATTTCAATTTATGCCTTGAGCTTTATGAATTTTCATTGAATCAGGAAATTCGAGAACGTTAAGAGCGAGATGAATGTTTCCCAAATGCATTCCAACAATAATTTATAGTGGCTAATTCAATTTTAATACCTAGTTGAGTCATTCTCATGCAATTTTCATTTGCATTATCAAGCAATGCAACAAAAAGTTCAAGGTGATACTAAGATGAGGGTGGAGTTATGGATACAGTCATCAATACAACAATTGTGTGTTACAACAATCATGTGTATTACATGATGAAGAGTGGTGTAGACGTAACGGTAATTTAAAGTATTGTGCACTTGTGATACAGGCTAGTTTCTAGTTATGAGATAGTGTCAGCAAAGATTCAATTTTTCAGTTTCATATTACATACTAGAAATTAGGTGATTGAAAATAATGAATATACATACATTCAAGCTCCACGAGAAAATAATGGGAAGTGCATGTACATACACACAAGAATCCTTCCGGAACAAAATTTAGTCATGTAATTTCTGGAAAAAGCAAGAATGTTTTCCAAAAAAGTTGACTGCTTCACGAGATTGGTGAATTATTTCAGATTTGCCAATATAGTAGTTCACTAAACTTCAATGATTTCTACTCAACAAATATACTTGTCGTGCACCGTGCACCCTACTATTCTTAACGCCATTTTAATACAGTATACAGTACACTTTTTGTAGTTGATACTCACTGTTTGTAGTGCGCGAACATCGAATCGTATTGAACTTTAAACCATATTACGTTATGGTCCGTACTATCGAAATTTTTTTTTACTGCTCTTTCAAGTACACCTCAAGAGTACATTTTGCAAGAATCCATATTTCTATGCTAAACTATTGCGGTTCTTGGGTGCATGTTGATGTGTCACGTTCCTGAAGTGACTTCTTGGCTAGTTGATTATTTTTTAATTTTGTGAGGAAAAGCTTCTCTCTTGTGGACAAAATTGTGACAACAACCAGTGACAGTTATCATTACAATGCAATATTAGGCTCCAATTCATATGCTGTAATATGAGGGCTTGAATTACATTTCAAAGCACTACTAAAACCACAGCATAGTTGAACCAAATGATTTATCAACTAATATTATTCATCAAGTGCAACCAGAAGTAAAGGTGTAGTCAGAAATCAATGACATTGTCATCATATTTTAACTATGCATTGAATAATTAGGGGTTTCAAATTAATCTATCTTGTTGTTAAATCACAGGCTACACGAGAATCTCTCCATTACATCACCGATTATGTCTTCTTAATTGATTCAGTAGGCACCATCTAAATCTAAAGCCTCCATGCGGCAGTAAATTCAAAGTTCTGTTTTGAATGATAAATTCCACACATTTCAACAGCAATTTTGATTCACGTCTCAATCTTCAATGGGCTTTGATACATTAATCTTCAACGATGTTGGTTTGCTGAATAACAAGCAGATGCGAAGAATTTCTAGAGACCATCTCCTGCAGAGCTGAGTCTCCAATAAATCTCTTGTACACTTTCAATGTTGATACGATCTATAAATTATGTTGTAAGCCATGATTTATACGATCTGTATTGGCGCCAGATGTAAATTTTGTTTATTCTATCAAATTTAAATTTCATGTTTGGAGATTTAAATCGTTCGAATACCACAAAGAATATTCTTTGGGATCAATCCCTCATTAAAACTTGATATAATGGTTATATATTTTATTGAACTTGAATTTTTATAATTGTCTGGTCATGAAAAAGCATAACTTATCAAACAATTTCCGCTTCAATCAAACAATCAATGTACATTTTTATGAATTGTTATTACACCGTACACTGACATTTTCCATTGTGTTTAGTATTTTGAATTACAATTTGATTTACATTCGTGATTTTTTTAATCAGTGCCATGTATTTGTGAATAAGACTTTACTAATGACAATGGATAGTTCCACCATGTTGAGATGAAAACGTACCACCAGAATTTGGTCTCACTATACAGTCTATACGAATATAGTCTCACTATATAGAAAATAAGAGAGTGAATCTACTCTATGACCATTGCTTTTATCATTGGCAAAAGAATAGCCTTTTATTGAAGTCTAAACTTGACAATCAGTAGAAATAGTGTGTCCTGCACTTTTTACAATTTGCAAAAGCTAGCTATTCAAGAGTCTTTTAAAACTCAATACAAGTTTCTTTTTTTTCGGCCAACAAGTAGCCCATGTCAACTTGTTCATTCAATGCAAAACAAAAAAATAAGTTAGCTATTGAAGGTGTAACTACCGATAAATATATCCAAGTCCAATCCAAGTTATCTTTTTTATGTTTTGTCATTGATAAAAACGTAAAAAAGATGAGAAATAAATTGAATACAATAGGCTATAGTCATTAATTGAATAGGAAAGAACAACTTATGCAGTACAAAATTTACAAAAGAATGCGATTGAATTAAAATTGAATGATTGGATAAAAAGTAGGCCTGAATCTGAATATTAAGAAGTTCGAGTTTGGAGGTAAGAGTATAATCGTTCGTTCGCATGAGAAACCTACACTTTTCTGTCATGAATCACATTACAATCCTCTGTTTTGAAATACCAATATATTGACTGGACATTCTGTATTGTCATGGGTTATATCACAAAGTAATGCTGGCAACACTTGAAATTAAAACGTGAACTTTATTCACACAGATTACTTACAACACAAACCAATGACACAAGAAAAACTAATCACCAGCTGTCAATAGGCCGTAATTCAATAAATAACTGAACACTTACAAAGCACAGTGTCTTACAAATCACAATAATAGCACTGAGTATTCTACCACCAAGAAGAAAGTCTCCTGTCAAAGAATTAACCACATAAACTTATCACGAGCACTTGATATGCATAACCACAATGTCTATATAAACTGTCACTGGATACGAACGTTGGGTAAGAGAAAATTTAATAACAAATGAACTGCTCTTTACAACTGCCCTATTACTACTATTTTTGTTTACTAGTAATTTTCAGAGGTTCAAAAATGCCTCTATCTACACAGAAAGCATGATCTGGAAGATTCTCTATCATGTGCCTTTTGACAAATACAGGGAGACATACAGGGAGAAACATGAACAATAAGAGTAAATTTACAAAATCGTCACAGCACGTACCATCAATAAAAACGGAAGCATTGTTTACAAAACAATAGACTATTGTTTTTCTTCCATCTTGTGTTCTTAACACTACCCTCACCTTAAGAAATTATTCTGTCCCAGAACAATGGCATGTTGGACGGTTGATGTCTGCCTTGTAGGCTAGCTGACTCCTCCTTGATCCTCCAAGGGATGTAGATGTAGATGGTGATCTGGATACCTATGGATAGGAACACTTCTTCCAGCATTAGCTTCACAATTGCCCAGTCCAAGCCAACATAGTTGTATACCAAGTTCTCACCTAGTTCCTGCATCCTGTAACTTATTAGAACCAAACGAGTCCACAATTTTTGTGTCATAATGATGAATTCATCTCAGGCTACCCCATACTCACTTAGTAGAAGCGATGCTGACCAGATGAAGAACATTTCCTTCTGCTGGTTCATGCTGTTCCAGGTCTCTGAGACCACCAAACTTATTCCTGAAGATTGTAGCAATGCATCGGGTTTCTGCCAAGTTGCTAGAGACACAGTGTGCCAGTGCAAACCCCTTGGCAAGGGTGAACGGTCTTCTTCTTCTTCTTCTTCTTCTTGCTTCCTTAGTGCAATGCTATCATAATCAGTATCCTAAAAAGTGCTATTTCTTGTACCTTTAGGATAAGCTAGAAATAAGATGCCTTTCGACCCTTGGCAAGATTAGTTGTTTGCGAGCGAGTTCTTCAGCCCAGGGGGCTTACTAGTTATGGTGTAAAACAGATTCCCACTCTTAATTAGTTTCGACCAATGGAAATCAAAACATTGGCAGCTGGTGCTGTGCTATTTACATTTGAACATCTGAACATTGGATATTACGAAGGCTGATATTCAAATCATCAAACTGATATTAAAAATGCGGGAACTATTTAGGCATGATATCATGTTATGGTATATTATGTTATGAGATCTGTTGAACAAGAAGAACGAGAAGAAACAAAATTATTTTCAAAGAACAACCGATGTGCATTTTTGTGAATTGGGGAGTATAATATGGTGTTTGTAGAAATCGAAGCAGCTAAATGGTAAATACGCCTATCAGTACAACTGATGATAATAATAATGTTACAAAAGCAAACAATGCAGTTATTTATGCACTTGTTTTACGTACATCGGTCCATTCATGGTCAACATGACTTGTAATCTGAATCTTCATTTTCTTGCTTTTCACATGTCTTTGTCACTCTTATTCTTCAAATATGCATCTCTCTCACTCAATTGAGCTTCTCGAGAATTCTACAAACTTCCTGAACAATTGAGGTCATGTTCTACTATATTCTGTGAACTTCCATGGCATTCTTGAAGAATCTAGAAGCCGCCAGTACTTGGAATTATGACAACTATGACAACTACATAAAGGAGCTCACGTGAACTAGTCTTACAAGCTCGCGTGTCAGATTGTGTTACAGATCTCGTGCCATTGGAGTAAACAATGCTCGATTCCAGTGTAATGTGCAGAGACAAGTGTTTACTATTTGTGCAGCTTACTAACAGTCTAGAGACGTAGTGTCCATTGATATTATTTGAGACTGTCAAATAACTTATGGGACTGTGTTTTGTAAGTGATTAGTTGTTCTTCCATCATTTCTTTCTACATTATTGTACAGTTTATTGGACTCTTGTTTCTTTTATTATTGATCTGTTGTTGAATTATTATTAATAAGAATTGTTCATTAATTCTTGTAAATAAAAATAATTCTGAAAATAAGTATTAGCTTGTCATTTGTTGCTGTTTTTCTCTTTATAAATTGAAAACTTGCAATTAATTGTGTAAATTAAGTGCAAGTGTTTAAAATTTAGTGTTGCCAGTCTTATTTTAGCCATTAGAACCCGTGATAGTATTATACCTGAAGAAGTGATAAAGTAAATCCACCATCGGAAATATATATTATTCCCCTTTTTCTATTGCAATTGGTGATAATACGTATGATTGTTCAACCAACTGCTGACTGTATGTTCAAGGAAATGCAAATCAGAAGTTGAAATGTATACGGCCATAAAACTGCAGTGAACACGGATTTAAAACGAAGTAGTACATTCAAAAATTGTACCAGCATGATCGTTATATCTTAATATTATTGACTGTTCACCGCCAACATCACAATACTGCAGAATGAACAGCTTTATAAAAACTATTTTTTCAATAACTGGATAATTGGTACGAGTCGACCTTTTTTCATATTCTGCGCAGGTGTCAACAAGCCTGTTCATTCTAGAGCGTGATAGCAATGTTAAGTATCGACCTTGCACATTTAGAAAAACAATAAATAAAACAGCTTATAAAACGACAGATTACCTGCAATAATATTCTTACCCCACACTGAGTAAGTGCACCACTTCTCGCTAATCAGCTACTCCATTCTGCAATCATATTATTATCGTTAATCACAAATAGCAAATAGGTCTAATGGAACCAGATGGTTGAAATGTTTTACAATCCTGTGATTCTCTAAAAATGTATTATCATACTTTGCTTTGAAATCTCTATAATATTTATTTATATATTTTTTCTTAGAGATTTCAAAGTTTCATCAGCTTTATGAAGTAACGTTTCACGCAAATTGAAAGCTGACGGAAATAATGGGATTTAAATTGACAAGTTTTCAGCCATTTCTTCCTTTGTTTTCCAGCTCTTCAGATTCATATTATTCCAGATTGATACTTATTATTATTAGTTTACTATTGGTAGCCTTCTCTTACTTCATAGCAAATTTGTGATTTGCTTCAACTTTTATTTACTTTTTCATATTATCCATAGTCCTATTCCTACATTACCAGTAATTCTTTTTTAATTGACAGAATCATTTTTGGAAAATCTTCCTACTATTCATAAGCCTACCTCTTTTTTATTGTTTATCTTTGATATATTTGACATTTTTTCAAAAATCAGTTCATGGTCTTGGCAAATTGACAAATGAGATCGGACTCATCGTTTCTTAGGAGTGAATTTGTAAATAATATGATGCAAACAACCGTGGATCATGAAGTTTGTAATTAACAGTTTATGTCGACGTTTTCTAGTGCCAAAGATTGAGAAATCATTTGTCAATAAACGATTGAATCATCAGGCAGAATATTCATCATGCACATATTTAAAAACTGATTTCGATTTTTCAGTTTTTAAAATTCAATCATTTATGTCATTTCTTGTATAATTTATTCATTTATTGATAGCTAATATTGACAAGTGATAAATACTGTTCAAAGTCCAATTTCAAAGTTTAATCAGCACTAAGAAATTTAATGTTTTATTGTAAATTCAACGACTTGCTGTCAATTTTAATTGTGAATAAATAGTATTTCTACTCACTTTTGGCCAAACATTTTTGAGTCATGGAGACTTATCTTCAAAGAACTTTCTTAGTAATGGCGAAGGTGATATTGTGGAAGGTATCCATAATGAAAAATAAGACGAAATTGTCAAAACCACATTTATTAAAACTTCGAGAAACTAGTTTCGGTTGTTACACCATTATCAATCTCAATCAAACTGAAAAACTGAAGTACAGAGAAGCCTTATATATACTATACATGAAATGATACAATTGGCTAAGAGGGAAAGAGGCTGACCTTAATCAGATGTTGTGATTGGTTCCCACCAGGGGGCGTGACTTGACAACCAATCACAACATCCGATTAAGGTCAGCCTCTTTCCCTCTTAGCCAATTGTATCATTTCATGTATAGTATATATAAGGCTTCTCTGTACTTCAGTTTTTCAGTTTGATTGAGATTGATAATGGTGTAACAACCGAAACTAGTTTCTCGAAGTTTTAATAAATGTGGTTTTGACAATTTCGTCTTATTTTTCATTATTATCTTCAAAGGCCTTTGAATTTACAATAAAAATTTTATATTGCCAACGCAGATCGTTATGGAACAATAAATCCAAGAACGTAGAAAATGTATCAATGTAGCTCATTTTTATTACAATGGTATTTGAACAGTGAATCCAAGAAGAACTTCAAAATATCAGCACAATTTAAAACCTTCCATTAATAACTTAAATTATATCATACGTAGAGCTGTCTTAATGATCACATAGGACTGAAGATGTTTTGTGTTTTGCAAAAATTTATGCAACAAATTTTCCTTATTAGGACTATTATGGACATGTTCTTTTTAAAACTAGACTGCAATCATCACATATAAATCTCTGCATGCATTCCAGTCAACGGAAAAAGGAGGACTCTACAGTGCTACAGTATAATAATTATATTTTTGAAATCCTGCGAAATTCTGCCACTCTTTAATAATGTGAATAAGTAACTCTTCTAGACATGGACTCACTCACTCCACTCTGGACAATTTTAACTGCAAAAGTCTATAAAACAAGTTGGTTGTTTTGTTTTTTTTTGCCAAAAGGATGAACTATCATCAGTGGCTTAGTGTTTTATACAACAATTAATTATTCCTTATCAGGACTATTACGGACATGCTCTTCCTAGAACTAGATTATTTGCAAAGTAATGCATATAGGCTACTAATAATAATTTAAAATTCATTATTTTTGCTAGAGATTCTCCTCAACAGATTCATTGCTAAAAATTGCAAATAAATGGGAAGAGTTGAAGAAATATGTATTCATTTTTCACCAGCCACCAACATAAGAGACTGAAAATTTATACATTTTTTATACTGTTTATAAGAAATATGTAAACCGTCACCAGTTACCAATAATCAGAACGAAATAATTGCCTTCATAACAATATTACTTGTTCTACAAGTGGGCCATCAGTGCTTGTCTACGAAAATATATAATATAGAAATACGCAGTACCCTAAAAATTATGCATGAAAAAAGAGCAGACTTGATTAACTTATCAACTGAATTTTTTCCTTCTAATGTACATCACAAATACCCTATTTGAATACTAATCACAGCAGAACAAGACCTGTCATAAATCAGTTTACATCATAATATTCAAGGTTAATGCAACTTGTAATATCACATTTGGATGAAGAAGAAATCTCCATTAAAAAGTAAATTAATATCACATTGAGAGGATTATGCTAATGCTTGCATATGTTTACTCAATAACGAAGGAATTTTAATTGAATTATAACAACTCACACCCTAGAAATAAGATTTTTTCAATATTCCATTAGTATTTCAATTGAAAGCTCCTATGGTCCTGTTTAGTACCCTAGAAGTAGAATTGAATGTTCTATGACAAAATAGGATTAGAAATAGGCTAGCTCTGAGTTTTCCAAAAGTATAAGCGTATCAGCATAGCACTCCCAGGAGAAAATTCGGAAAGTTTTTGGAATCAGAACTAAAGGAAGTTTGAATAGAAATCTATGAAACTAAAATAACTTCAAAAAGCAACAAGCGATGATTTTTTGTCCTGTTCTGAGACATTACTACTCGAATTTCTTATCTTGTAAGTAGAGAGCATCAAGCAATCTTCTAATTTTCAGCTACATCACAATTCTTGAGAATGTTTTTTACATGTATTTCAGCGACTGAATTAATTTGTGAATTATGTTCAACTATAAATTTTTGCGAATGAAGTATTTTTGTACCTCGCTATGTATAATGTACTCTGAATCTGTACTCATTACAATATCTGTATAATGTACTCTGTACTGCCTTAGTGCCTATTCACCCATCTAATACTTATGCTGTTTCTTTTTTCCCCTCTTCTTCTGTCCACAGTCTTCTTCAACCCATTTTACACTGGAAGTTTTGAAACTTTCTTGAAATTATTAATTTTGGAATTTTATCTATATTGAAGGTTTTATCACATTCATTTTCAATCTCTTCTATTGATCTGAGAAATAAACAGTCGTAATCTTTAACTGTGTAATTTATTGATAATATTTCAATATCTTTATTATAATTATAATAGAATACTCCATCTAACTTATATATCTTACAAAAATATTGTTCGGTTATAAGATTTGTCTTCTATGTATGTTTTAGGTTCCGGATGTTTTCAAATCTTCTTTTGAATCCAAGCACCTTTTTTCTGAACCTTCTCAATCTCCATTCTGTCCAGCGGGATATCCAGACTATTATACGGCATTAACTATCAAGTATCATGCTCTGGACAAAAATCCCGCAATTTCCAGAAATAATAATGGCGATGATTCAGCAAGTGGAGGCCCACCCTCCTTTCTAATCGATAGCTCTGCTAATGGATATTCCAAATTGAGTTGTTTTCGCTTCTGATGGAGAAGTAAAGCGTTACTTCTGACGGTAATTATAATGATTGATGATGATCATCACGGAGGCTAGCGATTATGTTCGACTATGAAAGACCTGCACCAACTATCTTTTACTTTAATTTATTCAAGTCGAGCAGCCTTATCTATTATATGGCGCCACCCTTTTTACAACTTTTTTATAATTCAGCGAACAGCGTTGGATAACTTTTTTCTGAATAAGATATCCAACAGCGAAACAAAATATTTGAAGGTCATGGCAACTTCTACAAGCCTAATATTAGTCACTCAAATCAAATCACCGAATTCGGACAATTGAGATCGATGTTGTTTCAAGTGTGGGATTCGGGCGTGGATTTATGTTTATTGAGATGGGCGTTGACACTTGACATGCCGAAACCGAGAGTTCAAGTTCTTTCTAGTCGTAAATTTCGGGTTTCTTCTTGTTTCTTTTTGTCTTCAGGTGAGAGGTGACGAAAGCCTCGCTATTTTGCAGAGCGGAAAAGATAATAAGAGTTGTTAGATTATATTTATTACGTGCGCCAACTCAGGTACAACGTACCGAAGTAATGCCAGAGAAATTTCAAACATTCATTATTTATTTTTCAGACCATTGATTTTATTCCATATCAATTTGAGATTTATTAGGATATCTAAAGTCTTGCCTTTCTATTGGAAGTCTATCCTTCAAAAGGGTGCCCAATTACTACCGGCTAGGCTCTTGAATGGTGCTATACTCCCTGCTGGAACTCAATGGGCGGTTCTGAGATAGAACTTGGATTGGTCATACAAGAACTGGTAGAGGTCTGGATTCACAGTTTCATTCTCTCAGTGCATTCTTATTCATTACTCAATAATCAATCTTCCCTAAATGGAAGGAAATAAAACACGGCCGTTTTAATTGAGATGATAACACGCATAAAGCTTGTTTTTATAGAAACAATATTGAACTTTCATAGTCAGACAATCATACAGTCCCATGAAAACAATATGTTCAATTCTATATCAATACGAGATTTTTATCCCAAGCGTATAACCACGGTAGCCTATTCATCTATCAGTGTGCTGCTTTCTGCATACCTCGCTTAATAATGAATTGTAGGCTTATAGGCAACAAATTATGAGCCTCATCCCTGTACCTTTATTCGCTTGATGTCCGCTGGTGTCAACCAAATATGCAATAGTTGTAAAATGGACCAGATTCAGCCCTGAAGATCCAGGACATGACTTTCACAATATTATTTCTTTTCTTGAAAAATTCTCTCTCATTGTATGCTTATTGTATGTTTCAATTTCATTGTACGTCTCATGATCACATTACCCACAAAAATGTTCAAATTCGAGTTGCATGGAAGTAAGTGTTTGAATTCTAGATTTTTATCCCATAATAATTCACTTTTATCCTATCATCTCTATCGTCAAAGTAAGTGGATAAAATAAGAACCTCAACAAGCATGTTGGCCCAGGCTTTCTCAGGACTGCTGTCTAACCTGACTTACATGGCACTTATTATTTTCAATCTGTTCTATAAATAATCTCATCTCTCATTTTATAATTCCATGTCAATAAATTTTATTGAAGGCGATAATAATTATATTATATATTAATAAATATATTATAGCCGCCTACCCGTGGATATAGATTAAAATGGTCAAAACCTGAATTTGTGATGATTTCAAGCAAAGACAATGTAATGTACATATTGCCTTTGTTTCAAGGCAGCCTCTGAACGCACGCGCCACCTGTTGGCCGACTCTTGCAGACACAGTGTTTCTGGTGTAGACATCTTCGTACAGAGTGCGCTGACTTGACTCTGACCTGCACAGAAAAATTTCCATCTTTATTCGAGTTATACAGCTCCGTGAACTTGTAGTGCACAGTTTCAAAAGATTATGAAAAAAGTTGACAATAATCTACGATTTTTGTGTCGCAAGAATATATAAAAATTAATTTTTGCACAAGCATAGTTTTTTTATGCGCGGTAGAAGGTGCGTTCAAGGTCACAAATCAATGTTATTTTCCCTGTGCTAGAAGTGTGAACTTGTAGTGCACATGTCCGAAAAATTCTTAAAAAATTGTCAATTTTTTTCAAAATTTCTTGAAACATGTGCACTACAAGTTCACAAGTTCACGGAGCTGAGTTATACCAGTGAGTTCAACACTATAAACTAGTGAGCTCAACTATGAATAAAATTAAAGTCCCCTCACGCTTCTATTCCAGCTTTCCTTAACCATTTTTATTAGAGTGTCCAGCATGTCCACTGCCTAATAGGAGTACAGGTGTGAGTCTTCATAAAATGTAGGGATCTTTTGTAGTATTCAATGGATGTAACTTGTACAGCTCATTTATACTAATTTTTTTAATCTAGAGCATTCATTCTCAACCTTTTTCAGCTGGTGACCCACCTTTTCTTATTGAATACTCTGTTCATTAAGAGAAAATTCGTATTTTTAACTTATTCCTGCTTTATGTAGATATAATTGACTATATAATATTTGTAGTAATGTGTATATTTTTTTAAAGATAGAGACTGATTTTATTCATGAAAGTTTTTTCTAATCAGAAAATGGTTGGCGGAATATAAGCACTTTTTATTTGAACAGTTACTTATTCATTAATATATTTGCAGTGTTTGCGACAGATGGTTTCATACTCACTAACAAGGAGTGATCCTACTTTCAGTTGACTGCAAAATCGTAGGCTCTACAATAACGTCGTCCGTTTTCACAGATTTCATAAAAAAATTGACACTCCAATTGACTTCATCAATGAAGCACATTGTTGGAAACGTCTATCCGTTTTTAAGGGATGCCCATGCTGTCGGGCCGTTACATTTAGTTAGTGACTTTCCAGCTTCCATTTTTATTGTATACTAATCTGTTACATTATTTATCCATTGTTGATTAATCCAGATTTAAAGAATGTCATACATTGTTTTCTGCTTATCAACTTAGTTATCGAAATATCTCACAGTTGGAATTCTTACATAGATGAATCCTCTCCCGATCGGGCCACAGACCCCTTGAGAGACACTCCATAGATTCATCTGTATCCGCCTTATGTGCCATATTTTCTCTACGGCCGCAAGTTGAATGTAAATTGTATAGCGAGGTGAAAATCTCTTGACAAGTAGAGCCTCATATTTCTGGATCTTCAAATCTGTTGCGATGCACTGTAATGATCTTAGAATTAAATTTTATCAAGCATGCCCAGAAGAATAATATTGTTTGCTGTGTAATCGTTTCATTCCACTTTGAAATAATTGAACATAATCGAAATAATGATGCAAATTTACGCTTTACAATCATAAAGTGAGAAGCTATAACAGGTCATGCTGGTTTTTTAAACATACAATATTTTTTTATCACATAGAGGTCTAACACAAGCAAACGTCCTGATCCAATATGGATGAAATTACGAACCTGGTCTTCATTTCAATCGAAGAATCATTAGTTGTTATGATAAAAATGATTTGCTCTCTCCTAAAATGGACGAATCTAGTCCAGCACGATGAATAATGCACGCATGAAGATTGTGTCAAACAATAAGCTCAGATACCTACTCATTGTGGACCAGTTTCAGGCTGCAATAGCCTGAAGCTATGACAAGGAGGGCCGGTCGCCGTATCAGGAAAGATGAAATGTTTGTTGAGGTCACTAATAATAACATGACCTTGCTCTTGGGAGGACCAAGGTGCTTCCTGAGATGATAATGGTGATCAAACACACATATAAGTGTATACATGTATGTAATATATATGTATATATTAATATATTAATTTATAGTAGCATGCATGCCAGCGCTTTGTCTGACTCCTAATCTCTCAACAAAGACAACTCACATTATTACATTGAATAAATCATACTAGATTATTAAGACTTAATGTAAAATCTAATAGATCGTAACGCATCAATCACATTTGATCCACCTGCTGTATGCATTTCAAACTTGATCTGCAAGTATATTTCTTTTTATTTGTTAAATGCAATTAATTTGGTCTAGAAACGAACTATTAGAATACTTGAATATTTCCTTCCACCCCTTTCTCCAGCGAAGCCTGAAAAATAGAAAAATAGAATTTTTCTAACCAAAATAGAATTGAACAGTGTACAGTCATTCAAGAGAATTCAAGTTTCAACTAGTATGATGTGATAAAAGAAATTAAAAGAAATTTGTTCAATTTATTTCCATTTTGAATCATCTATATTTTCAAAAATATTTTGAATATGTGATAAATATAAGCTTATACCTGGACAACAGAGAAGGGTGTTTGAACGTTTTTTGTACTATGTAGGAGTACTGTATTGTAAAAGTACTTGGGCAATAGCGTATGGAAAAAAATTGGTAGTGCTTAAAATTACTGTAGTAGTACAATATTATTACGTTACAAGTTCGAGAAACAGGTGTTTACCTGCTAACCATGTAGTTCACGCATGATAGTTCACGCAGGAGACGAATTCGTGTGCGCGTTTACAATGTAACTATATAAATTGGCCCTTGGCCCTCTATTGTTGAAATCTTCTAAGACAATGTAACGGCCGGCTACAGCAGTCGCTCAGTAGGCAATAGTGCAATAATTATTTTAAGAGAAAAAGGGCTCAACCTCAACATAATTGCAACACCGACTATTTTTTTAATGATATATTGGAGTGTCCTTAATCATTCCCTAAAAATCCCCAACAATTTCACTTTGGCAACATACCCAAAAATCCAAAATGGCAGCCATGTTGGGGCCCAAAATATCTATTTCTCGGAAATAGTTGAGTTTTCGAAGAATGTTATTTGTCGAGAATTGTAGCAAGCTAATTAATAATAAATCAATAATTATTGTATTGAACGTACGATGGTATATCCATAATTGTCGACGCCTTATTTGATGAGAATCAGCAATTTTTGGTTGAACCAAGAAATGTTGAACTAACATCTTTGATCTCTATAATATACATTTTATTTTGTGAATAATCAATCGCACATTCATAATTCAAAATCACTGATAAAACTAGTTTTAACTTTTTATCTTGAGTATTTTTTGAAGAAGTGCTGTACGAAAGCGTTAATGCAAACAAAAAAATGCCGATATTCAAGTGGAGATCTGAGCTCCAAATTACTAAATATTTACATCAGTATTTTTTTCCACGGAATATTGTTTCTTAGACTCTAGTCTTATCAGGAACACCACTTTACCGCCTCCAAAATAATGTGATTAATTTTTTGCAAGGGGCCCAAAAATTGGCCCTCTATTGTTGAAATCTTCTGAGACACTTGAATAGAAAACGAATTATTGAATCTCATTGAGTGGTAGCTCATTATTCTACAGAAAAGAAAGAAGAAAAGAGGAAGGGGAAGAAAAAAGGAAAGGAGTACCAGTATGGTAACATTCATTACTGTATAGTGTACTGTAATGGAATCAGCTGTTTCCACCATTTTGCAATCAGCTATTTACCGGTTCAAATCCATAATAGATGAACCGTTAAAATTGTGGGAGTATGACGAAAAAGTACTTGTAACAATACTATATTTCAAATTGTGTATTCATTATTTCGAATATTATAATCAATAACTTCTTGTTTTATTTATCAAGTACAGTTGAGTAGAACAGTTATTTCGATTCTCAGTTCCTCAGGAACCAGTCGCATGCACTAAGACCATTATTAATTAATTTACTTCTCTTGGCACATTGCAATTTTAGTTACTTTCTCAATCAAGGTCAACAGCTGCTAAGCATGGAAATATCAGTGCAAATAACAATCAGTGCAACTATTACTTTACTTGCTGAACCGGAATGCATAAGCATACCACTCCCATTACCTCAACACAATAACCTGGTATTTTTTCAAGTCTCACTAACTCCGCAAAAGTGTAGCGGATAAAAGCTACTATTTTTGTGAACCCAACCTTGAAATTGACTATCTCTGATCATTCATATAATTATCAAGAATTCACAATAATAATAGTATGAAATTAACTTTCTTAGTAATGGCGAAGGTGATATTGTGGAAGGTATCCATAATGAATAATAAGACGAAATTGTCACAACCACATTTATTAAAAGTTCGAGAAACTAGTTTCGGTTGTTACACCATTATCAATCTCAATCAAACTGAAAACTGAAGTACAGAGTAGCCTTATATATACTGTTCATGGAATGATACTATTGGCTAAGAGGTAAAGAGGCTGACCTTAATCGGACGTTGTGATTGGTTGTCAAGTCACGCCTCCTGGTGGGAGGAGTAACAAGCAAAAATACGAGTCAAATCAATAACTAAACACTGTGAAAATCAAGAAAGTAACAAAAAACTGTAATAAGGCTAGAATTTAATCAAACTAAAATTAAATTTTTTTTTTAAATTAGAAGCTCACATAAGAACTGCTTTTTAAAAAAAAGCTGGAATTATAATGAAACCAAGTTAGTTGTATTGAATTGGTTAAAATAAATTTGGTCATTTAAATTAGTTATGGAATCGTTTTTTACCAACTTAGTTATCTCCAAAGCTTCTAAAACGTTCAATTGTCTGCCTTTGCCAATCAAATGCAGAAATTCAACATTTTCTTCAGCCTTGAACTTGTTTTAGAAGCTTTGGAGATAACTAAAAACCGTTACACAGAACTTGAAATTACAGAAACTTGTTGAAGAACAACGTCCAAAACCGAATAATACAAATCATCACCATAAGTTTGCTGATAGAGTTAAAAATTTCACTAACGTCGCGTTTTCACCTTCAGAACAAGAATTGCTAGGACAAGGTACTAAATTCAACAATTATAGTAGTTTAGGGAGCAAACAAGCAGAACTTCTAGCATGCAGCATTGATAGGAATTGGAGAGTGTCACAGAATCGTATTTTAACCAACAGATGTGCAGACATAATTTTACAAGAACAGGCAAGACAAGTTTTACCCAATATTCAACGTACAGAGGACATCGTGAAGAAGATTAAGAAGAAAGTCAAAGACAACGATTTGATCATAGTAAAAGCAGACAAAGGAGGCACCACGGTTATATTAGAGAAAACTGAATACATAGGTAAAGTTAACGAATTCATTTCAGATAATAATTTCATTGAGATTAACTCCAATCCAACCAACAACATCAATAAATTAGTTAAAAGTAAGCTGGCAGGTATCACAAAGTTAATTGATAAACAGGAAATCAAATATTTAACAGTTATGAACCCATACCCGCCCAGATTATTTGGTCAGCCCAAGCTTCACAAAAATAATATTCCGATAAGACCAGTAGTATCATTTATTAATTCTCCTTGTTCGAAATTGGCCCACAAACTGAACAGTAGCTTCAGATCTTTAACGGGATTCCAACCCAAATTTGGAATCAAAAATTCATTGGAGTTAGTCAATAAAATCAAAAATATTCCTGTTCATTCATCTTATAAACTTGTTTCTTTTGATGTAACTAATCTCTTTACAAATATACCAACTGAAGAAAGTCTTAACAGAGCTGAAGAGATCATGGAAACTACAATTAATGATCCTATTATTAGAACTGAGCTGTTAGGATTGATGAAGTTATGTACTGAATATAACTATTTCAAGTTTGACAATAAATTTTATGAACAGAAAGATGGGTTAGCGATGGGTTCACCCCTTTCACCCCTACTAGCTGAATTATTTATGGATAGCCTTGAACGTAGAATTTTTGAAAATAATAATTTTAAGGATAGGATTGCTTATTGGTACAGATATGTAGATGATATTATTTGTTTGTGGGAGGGTAGTAATAGACAATTAGATAATTTCCTTAGCTATTTGAATCGTTTACACCATAAGATAAAATTCACCATAGAGTTAGAAGAGAATAGTGTTTTAAATTTTCTAGATTTAAGAATTGACCATAGCACCGGAACCCACAACTTCTCTATTTTTAGAAAAGTAACTCATACCGATGTAATCATACCTCATCACTCATGTCACCCAATATCGCACAAACTTGCAGCTTTCAATAGTATGATTTATAGAGCTTTAACCATTCCAATGAGCAATCATCACTTTGAAAAAGAGATTAGTACGATTAAACAGATAGCTATTACAAATGGATATGAGGAAATCATTGTCAATAAAATATTAAATAAAATAAATATGAGACTAGCAGTCAATGCTAGCATTACTGTAACTGAAACTGGGGAAAGGTCATGGATAACGGTGCCTTACCTTGGCCCAGTTTCTGATAAATTAGGAAAACAACTGAAAAAGAACGGTTTTGATGTAGCTTTTCAAACCAAACCAATTTTAAAGAGCTTATTTGGGCGTAGTAAAGACAAAATTGATATCTGGGATAAAAGTGGGGTTTATAAATTGAATTGCGGTGATTGTAATGCTTGTTATGTAGGTCAGACTGGTAGAAGTTTCAAATGTAGGGTAAATGAACATATCAGGGATTGGAAAACCCAAAAAGGAGATTCAAATTTTGCAGAACATCTCATTAATAATGGACACAAGTTCAAGGCTGAAGAAAATGTTGAATTTCTGCATTTGATTGGCAAAGGCAGACAATTGAACGTTTTAGAAGCTTTGGAGATAACTAAGTTGGTAAAAAACGATTCCATAACTAATTTAAATGACCAAATTTATTTTAACCAATTCAATACAACTAACTTGGTTTCATTATAATTCCAGCCTATTTTTAAAAAGCAGTTCTTATGTGTATTTCTCAGTTGACCTTGATTGCACTTCAGTGAGCTTCTAATTTTAAAAAAAATTTTAATTTTAGTTTGATTAAATTCTAGCCTTATTACAGTTTTTTGTTACTTTCTTGATTTTCACAGTGTTTAGTTATTGATTTGACTCGTATTTTTGCTTGTTACTCCTCCCACCAGGGGGCGTGACTTGACAACCAATCACAACGTCCGATTAAGGTCAGCCTCTTTACCTCTTAGCCAATAGTATCATTCCATGAACAGTATATATAAGGCTACTCTGTACTTCAGTTTTCAGTTTGATTGAGATTGATAATGGTGTAACAACCGAAACTAGTTTCTCGAACTTTTAATAAATGTGGTTGTGACAATTTCGTCTTATTATTCAGTATGAAATTATCTGAAGTTACGAATAGACTGTGGCACAGAAGCCGAAAACTAATTATAAAATTAGTTTTAAAATTGAATCTTGGACAATCACTACATGCTTCCAATACACAACATGTCAGTCAACATGTCAGTTGACTAAAAGAACTAGAGAGCTAAGCAGTCTAAAGACCTAATAGAGCTAAAGAGGAGTGAGACTTTGGTGTATAGTGTTATTCTACAATCATTCACAACTTCGCAAAAACCTATTGCTCTTTATTATCATCTTTACTCACTGACATTATGATATCAGGCCTATAGATGCTATTTTTTGTGCCCAACTAACAAGAAATTACGAAATTGGAGCAGTCTACAAAGTCTACCTGATTGTAAAAGTCTACATAAAAGCATGACGTCACTCATTTAGGGTTATTATTCTAGTTGAGATAATTCCATAGATTGTCCAATTGAAAAAGAGCTTTCATTATCGTACAGTATTACCTCGTTTATCCGTACTAGCTGGGATGAGAGCCGATCCGGATAATCGAAAATCCGGGAAATAACATACAAAACATTACTGTACTGAAAAATGCACAGAACAGAAACAGTTATCTATTTCCTGTTGACTTAAAATATCGAAATGCACATGTACATACTGTGACACTTTACGTATTTCACATTTGCCACTGTTGTTAATTGAAAATACATTACTGTTCTGTTTTCATTTCTTGCTTTATGAGAATAGAAAACAAATCTTCTAAAAAACGATCCGGAGAACCGGGTAAACGAGGGCCGGATAATCGAGGTTATACTGAAGTCAAATTTCCTACAGAAACAGATGTTAAAAATTACCTCAGCCTCACTCGACGCCAGCATCACAGTTTTCATTCCTCTAACAATCGAATCGAGTCCTCCAATGAAAAGCCAGCGATGCAACAAACTTAAGTGATTCTTGATTTGGTCTACACACAGTATTCGCAGTCTTCCACACACCTTTTTTTCTCCACCATCTTTCCTCTCAGCATCAGCTTACTGATAATATTATTTTGCTTAAAAATTATTATCGATCTCAGTTGGGGCGCTCATAGGTGTAACAAGGGGGGGAGGTTATTGGGGACATAAGCCCCCCCCCACCATTGCTTGGAAGAAATTTTTCAAAAATGTAAAAAACAATTTGAAAGATTAATTATTTAGTTTGAAGCTAGGGTAAAGAAACCAGTAGTTGACAACTTAGTGAGTCGATTCATGAATATTGTTACGGGCTCTAATAGCTAAAATAAGGCTGGCAACACTTAAGTTCACACTTGCACTTTATTTACACAAATTAGTCTATTTACACAAATTAATTGTAAGTTCAATTAATTAAATAAGACAGATCATCAAATGACTAGCTAATAGCTATTTTCAGTAATTATTTACAAGAATCAATGAATAAGTAATTACAGGCTGATCAATAACAAAAGAAACTAGAGTCCAATAAACTGTACAATAATGTAGAAAGAAATGACAAAAAAAGCCACTAATCACTTACAAAACACAGTCCAATTCGTTATTATTTGACAGTTCCAAATAATATCACTTAACACAACGTCTTTTAACTATTAGTAAGCTACATAAACAGTAAACACTTGTCTCTGCATTGTACACTGGAAACGAGCATTGTTTACTCCACTGGCACTGGATTGTCTCTTCTACGAGATCTGTAATGCAATCTGTCACGCAGGTTTGAAAACGTAACTGTCACGCAAGCTTTTGTAGAACTCAACTCACTGGTTCACGTGGACTCCTTTATATAGCTGTTGTAGTTGTATAATTCCAAGAATTGGAGCTCACCAGACACTTCAAGAATCTTCTAGAAACATGATCTCGATCGTTCCAGAAATCTGAAGAAATCACGAGAAGTCTCGAGAAATCAATTGAGTGAGAGAGTTGCAGACTTGAAGAATAAGAATGGCAAAGACATCTAAGGAGAGAGAATTAGAAGATTGGATGAAGACCAGTCGAAGTCACGTCCAACCATGAAAACAATAGAATGATTGAAATAGAACAAGTGCGTGACTAACTGCTTGTTTGCTCCCATAACACTACCCCCACCTTAAGAAATTGTTCTGTCCCAGAACAATGGCTCCTTAGACAGCTGATGTCTTCCTTGACTGCTGACCAACTCCTCCTTGACCCTCCAAGGGTTATAGATGTAAATGGTGATCTGGATACCAGTGGATTGGAACACTTCTTGCAGCATTGGCTTCACAATTGCCCAGTCCAAGCCATCATAACCACTTCCAAGCCGTGGTATGCCAAGCTTCCTCACTCCTAATGTCTGCATCCTGTCCCTCAGCTTAACCAAGCAAGTTTGCAATGTGTCATATGTTGCCTTCACCTCAGGCTGCATCTTAGTCTCACCAGGTAGAAGAGATGTTGACCATCCTGCTGCAGATGAAGAACATTTCCTTCTGCTGGTCCCTGCTGTTCCAGGTCCTTGAGACCACCAAATGTCTTCCTGAAGACTGTAGCATTGCCTCAAGATTCTGCCAAGTTCCTGGTTACACAGTGTGCCAGTGCATACTCATTTGGCAGGGTAAACAAGTCTCTCTCACTTGTCTGGATCATTTTTCCTCCTGGTGGCAGCATGTAGTCATCAGCAGACTCCTTCAGGGATGTAGTGCATGTAGTTGATGTAGTCGCATTGTTATTACCACTTTCGTCAGCCATGATGTCATGCTTCCCCTTCTTCTTCCTGCTTGCCCCCTTGGTGCTGTTGCCTTCCACCTGCAAGATTGGTCTTTCTTGCTTCAAGTGATTCTGACCAGGATCTCTCTTCTGTTTCCTCCAGAGTGGACCTCCTTCCTCTGGACCAGAAATCACTGTAGTCCTCCTCAGCATACTCTCCTTGGCGTTTCCTCCACAGGATTCCCTTGAGAGATCACTTACATTCCTGTCACAAACTCCTGGTTGATGGACTGTCTTTATGGCTTTATCTGTTTGTCTCCTGCTGGTCTGCCTCCTCTTCCCACAACTGCAGCATTGAATCTCCTTCTTGCCAACTCCCAAATGTTCCAGGACTAACTCCAGAATCTTTTGAATTGTGCTTTCTCTAGTTGTTTCAGTTCCCACAGCCCTCACCTTGGAATCTCCTGGCACTGACTGCAAAACGGCTTCATACTCCAATGCTTGGGCTAGAGCTACCCTCAGTGTTTTTGGTCTAGCTAACTTGACTGTAGGCTGAGTCTCTGGTGTCCTCAACCCACTCAGAAACCTTTCTACTGCTAGGCTTTCATATATGCTGTCATCAACAAAGGGATATGCATTCCTCACAAGTCGAGCAATAGCAGCCTCAAACTCCTGCAGTGTTTCATTCGGTCCTTGAACTCTCTTATTGAGCTGAAATCTGTACAACTTCTCCATGTGCTTGTTGCCAAACCGCATCTCCAGGCGTTTCCACAGCTCACTGAAGTTCCACTTTTCAGCTGATGGAATTGAATGAAGAATTGCCAATGCTTCCCCTCAGAGATTCATCACCAAAACATAGGCCTTTGTTGTGGATGACCAGCAATGGAACTCTGCTGCTGTCTCAAAAAGCGTTTGGTAGTCTTCTAATGGTGTCTTCCCATCATAGGTTGGCAGCCCAGTATGCTGGGGGAGAGTTACTGACTGCTTATCTTCCTCCTTCCTTTCCAGCACTGACTTCTCTGAGATGGCTAGGTCTGGAATATCTGAAGATCTATTCACTTTGTCATGTCTGCTTGAAGATCCAGCACCACACTCCAGCTTCTTGAGTCGATCTTCCATTGTTTTCAAATCCTCTTTTACCTTACTGACTTCTTGATTAACAGAATCAGCAAGATTTTTAACTCTCTCTTCCATGGCTTCTTGTAATGAGGTGATATTTTCCTGTAATTTTCCCTCCATAGATGCCATATTCTCTTGTAGTTCGTCCTTCATGGAGGTGAAGTTCTGCTCCATAGATGCAATACTTTCTTGTAGTTCGCCTTTCATGGACGCCATATTGTCTTGAACCTTGCCCTCCATGGATGTGATATTCTCTTGAAGTTTGCTCTCCATGGATGTGATATTCTCTTGAAGTTTGCCCTTCATGGATGTGAAGTTCGGCTCCATAGATGCAATATTTTCTTGTAGTTCGCCTTTCATGGTCGCCATATTGTCTTGAAGCTTGCCCTCCATGGATGTGAAGTTCTGCTCCATGGATGTGAGTAATTTCATGCCAGTAGTCTCAAAGAGGTATGTAGCTGGGTCTTCTCCTTCTCCCAATAACGCCTCACGAAGCCGGTCTTGTAGAGTTGACTTCTTTCCAGATGTTTCTAAATCACGGTCTTCTAATTCCCGTTTGAGATCAGCCACTTTTAAATCACACAATGTAATTTTGCCAGCCATTTTAAATTAAACTTGAAAGAGATCCCACTTCTGACACCAATTATTATGGGTTCTAATAGCTAAAATAAGGCTGGCAACACTAAAGTTCACACTTGCTCTTTATCTACACAAATTAGTCTATTTACACAAATTAATTGTAAGTTCAATTAATTAAATAAGACAGATCATCAAATGACTAGCTAATATCTATTTTCAGTAATTATTTACAAGAATCAATGAATAAGTAATTACAGGCTGATCAATAACAAAAGAAACTAGAGTCCAATAAACTGTACAATAATGTAGAAAGAAATGACAAAAAAAGCCACTAATCACTTACAAAACACAGTCCAATTCGTTATTTGACAGTTCCAAATAATATCACTTAACACAACGTCTTTAAACTATTAGTAAGCTACATAAACAGTAAACACTTGTCTCTGCATTGTACACTGGAAACGAGCATTATTTACTCCACTGGCACTGGATTGTCTCTTCTACGAGATCTGTAATACAATCTGTCATGCAGGTTTGAAAACGTAACTGTCATGCAAGCTTTTGTAAAACTCAACTCACTGGTTCACGTGGACTCCTTTATATAGCTGTTGTAGTTGTATAATTCCAAGAATTGGAGCTCACCAGACACTTCAAGAATCTTCTAGAAACATGATCTCGATCGTTCCAGAAATCTGAAGAAATCACGAGAAGTCTCGAGAAATCAATTGAGTGAGAGAGTTGCTGACTTGAAGAATAAGAATGGCAAAGACATCTAAGGAGAGAGAATTAGAAGATTGGATGAAGACCAGTCGAAGTCACGTCCAACCATGAAAACAATAGAATGATTTAAATAGAACAAGTGCTTGTTTGCTCCTGTAACAATATCATCTATAAACTTTGGAACTTTTGTATGGATTAATAAAAAAGTGTTCAGAATCTATTTATTCAAGTCTTTTGAAGGGCTAATTGAAATTGGAATCAATTTGCATACAAACTTGAAATTTAATTTTGATTTGATTTTAAAATCACTTGACATCTACACCAATAGCTGACACCCCTCCAGTACCTGACATAACTTGACACCAGTAGCTGACATCCGTGTCAGGTAAGGAATAAGCTAATTTGATTTTATTTATCAAATGATAATCATACAAAGAAAACATATATAACATATACTAGAGATATCAACAATAATTTAAAAAATGATAATTTCTAATATTTTAAATAAAAAATATATTAAATAATTGATAATATTATATTAATAGGCATAATGGAGAAATTTGAAAATCAATAATAAGTAATAGCTTAATGTCCTCATTGTAATCAAGTAATTTGTTTATTTTCTTCTATATAAAACAGACCCAACACTATAGTCCAAGACATAGCCTAAAAACAAATAAATAATAAGACGAAATTGTCACAACCACATTTATTAAAACTTCGAGAAACTAGTTTCGGTTGTTACACCATTATCAATCTCAATCAAACTGAAAACTGAAGTACAGAGAAGCCTTATATATACTGTACATGGAATGATACTATTGGCTAAGCAGGAAAGAGGCTGACCTTAATCGGACGTTGTGATTGGTTGTCAAGTCACGCCCCCTGGTGGGAGGAGTAACAAGCAAAAATTCGAGTCAAATCAATAACTAAACACTGTGAACATCAAGAGAGTAACAAAAAATTGTAATAAGGCTAGAATTTAATCAAATTAAAATTTAAAAAAAATTTAAAATTAGAAGCTCACTGAAATGCGATCAAGGTCTACTGAGAAATACACATAAGAACTGCTTTTTAAAAATAGGCTGGAATTATAATGAAACCAAGTTGGTTGTATTGAATTGGTTAAAATAAATTTGGTCATTTAAATTAGTTATGGAATCGCTTTTTATCAACTTAGTTATCACCAAAGCTTCTAAAATGTTCAATTGTCTGTCTTTGCCAATCAAATGCAGAAATTCAACATTTTCTTCAGCCTTGAACTTGTGTCCATTATTAATGATATGTTCTGCAAAATTTGAATCTCCTTTTTGGGTTTTCTAATTCCTGATATGTTTATTTACCCTACATTTGAAACTTCTACCAGTCTGACCCACATAACAAGCATTACAATCACCGCAATTCAATTTATAAACACCACTTTTTTCCCTAGCCTTATTATTCTAGCCTTATTACAATTTTTTGTTACTTTCTTCATGTTCAAAGTGTTTAGTTATTGATTTGACTCGTATTTTTGCTTGTTACTCCTCCCACCAGGGGGCGTGACTTGACAACCAATCACAACGTCCGATTAAGGTCAGCCTCTTTCCCGCTTAGCCAATAGTATCATTTCATGTACAGTATATATAAGGCTTCTCTGTACTTCAGTTTTCAGTTTGATTGAGATTGATAATGGTGTAACAACCGAAACTAGTTTCTCGAAGTTTTAATAAATGTGGTTGTGACAATTTCGTCTTATTATTCATTATTGTTCCCCGTAACATGGCACAAACGGCGAGGTGGAACTACCCGTAAGGGTCTTCCCACTATTAAAAGTCATACGCTTATTATTATTATGGATACCTTTCACAATATCACCTTCGCCATTACTAAGAAAGACAAATAAATAAATTGTCGCGCTCTACAATTCAGGCTAAATTATATTAGTCAAGCGTGAGACCGAGTTCAACAATGTCAAAGCACAGAAGGCATACACATATTTAGAGCTGATTATCAACTGATTTTCTAATCAAATTTACCGGGCTGGTGTAATTTACCCTAAACTCTGGCACGCGACCGCGACTGCAGTATAACAAGGCTCTTACACAATCATTTGACTGTTTTGACATAGCCTAAGGCCGGCCTTCCACTACAAGTAGAGTGTACTCTTTTGTGACCAAACTACAAATTAATACAATAACTATGCTATTCATACATATAAACAGCTGAGAACTCTAAATATGTCTATGAGAATTTGGTCACAGAAGAGTCCGCTCTGCTTGCAGTGGAAGGCAGGCTCACAAGTTCTGTAGTTCAGTTATGAAATTATTATCATTAACTGCTAAAATCTTGCAGTTTAGAATTTAATCCATTCATTCTGACCTAGAATATGCATAAATGAATTTTTCGATGAATCTTGCACAGGGAGTGTCAGCTACTGGATAAAGTTGAGAGCCTTGAAATTAATAGGCTAAATCAATTTCGCTTCATCTTTTAACATGTCTGAATCTGGCCCAAACAAAATTTCAGACATGGTCCCCAGTGGCTGACATACCATGTCAGCTACAGTTTAATACCATGTCAGCTACTGGTGATTGTGTTGACAAATATACCCAATAGATTGACATCCCCCCAATTAACATAAAATATGAAAACCTACCCCTAATTAGTATAATCAAAATATATTCTAGCATCCTGAGCATTAGTTAATTTCAAAAAATGATTATTTTGATAGTACTTGGAGATTTTCAAACACTCTTACTTTGATATTTCCTAAAGGATTCCACCTACAAATAAAGGATTCTTGTCTGACAGCTTATCCTCAGAGCATTATTATCAAAAAATGATGCCCAGCACATGATTCAATGGTACCATTCCATGCACAAAATACCACAGTTTAATTCTCAATGGTTTGAATTTCAAAACTACCTACTATAGACTTAATAATAAAGAAATATATGAGGATGTGTCAGCTACTGCGGAGAGGGTGTCAGCTTCTGGTTCCTTTACCCTACATGAATATTGTATAATATATTATATTATATTTATATTCTGAGATTTTTTGGAGGGAGTAATATGTTAGTGGTTAACCGGGAGATGAAGGGGGATAAACCCCCCCCCCCCTAAGTCAACTCCAGTTACGCAACTGGGGGCGCTTGCCTCTGATTAAATAAGCCTCTGGCTGACTGCTATCCCTCAAGGTCTTGAGTTAAAATCTTGTCCAAGCTTGGATGTTTTCACCTTTTCATCATTGACCCACGAACAAGTCTCAATTTTCATGTGGGTATCATCCGGTAAAAAAATACTCCACTATTTCATTTTATTTTACATATTGTTATCTGCGAGGGCCATTTTTTCAAACCTCCGATGGGCTATAAATAAAACACCAGTGAATATAAAAATTTATTTTATAACCAAAATAAATAAAATCTACGTTCACTTACATCTTGGTGATAAAATAATTTTTTTCATATCCACTGGACTTTTATTTATAGTCCATCGGAGGTTTAAAAACAATGGCCCTTGTATTTATGCTATTTTATTCCGTTTCCATCTCGAAAGTTTCTTTAAAATTGTGGTTGTTTCAAACTGTAAGTTCTTAGTGCTACCAGTGCTACTTATAAGTTCAAAAAGCCAATTGCATTGCTAGGAACTGAAACTAGGCCTATTACTGAGTGAGAACCTTAATTGCCACAAAATACGATAACGCGTCTAAGCTGAAACGTTCTTATCTCGTCTATTTTTCCCCATTCTTCTTCATTGAATGATATCACAAAAACAATCCCCATATTTATACATCATCCACAAGTATAAATTTTTTTTCTCCAAGGATAAAAAAGATCACTTACTCGAACATTGCAGAGGAGTTATCAATTTTGTGAAACAATTGCAATCAACAAAGCATTCGCTAGCCGATAAATAACAAAAAGAATATCAATAAGGCGATTTCCCATTATTGCTACATTCGATTAGCTGGACTGCATTCCAATAGACCTTTAAGTCGATGTCAAGGCTGCCAGTTAGAATGAACACCAGCGAAATACCGTAAATTAATAGTCGATTATTCTTCTACTTACAAGTATGGTGGAGTAAAGAGACATTGTGAATACTTCGTCAATAGGATATTGCTCGTTCGATATGATAAAATTGTTGCAGTTGAAGGATGAAGTGGGGTTATCTTATAATCTCAATGAAGAGTCTAAGATGCTATTCATTCACTGATATTATAGACTAAAGAATTGAGACTTGAATTCTTTAGTCTATGCTGGTATCTTATAGGGTCTACTGCTTTGAAGGTAATACCTGAACAGGTTCATAAAACTCACAGCTCTAGGAAGTTACTAGCACCTAACCAGCAGGCAGAAAAATGAAGTATCTTACCTTGTACTTTCCATTACGTCCGATAACTGATTGTTTTGAATTCCAGAGAAAATTGAATTCTCAGATGATAAAGATCTGCTGTTATTGAAAAAGAAGAATAAGTAAATCACAGAGTACTTCATTTTCAAGCTCTGAGTATTGTTTGAAGCAGAGAGAAAGAATGTTGAAAAGATAATATAGTGAACTCACGAGAAAAGTAACTATATATCGAAACATGAAATTAACCAGTTCTTTTTAGTAGTTATTTATAATAATCTTTTATTTTATATCATTAATAGTTAGTCAATCTAGTGTTGATGATGATGATGAGCTAGTGGAGTACAGGAATCTTACTTTTCTAAGTGGTATAGAATACAAATCGAAGCTTCTTAAATCACTATCAAAATGGAGTTACAAATATTTAAGATATTGCTGTCTTGAAAAACTAAGTCACCTCCGTAATTTCTGAGATATTTGAATTGAGGAGTTGCATTTCAAAAAATTTAATGGCTATTCTTGAGAATGCGAATAGAAAGATTCACAGTTGAAAATGTAGCTTGATTTCCGTAAAATACGTGAAGAGAATCTTATAGATAATTAGTTCTTGCGGATTTATAGTGGATGAATGGACTTGAAAAACTCATTTGAGCTCCTCAAAAAGCTTGGAGATTGCATAGTACCATTCTTCCCTAAACATTGAGCTCATTGGACTTATCAACTATGATCATCGCTTTTGATGAATTTACATTAGCTTTCAGTATCTTTAACTATTTTGTAAATAGACATATAATAAACAATTTTAGACTGCTTCTTGTTTGTGAAATGAACAGACATCTATCAAAATAATAAAATTGAATAGTGTTGATTCAATTAACGTCGAAGGAATAGAATTTCATACACACAATAATACTATATAAATATATAATACCTATATAAATTTATATGAGAATAATATTTTAACAGAAATGAATATATCGTCTCCCAAGCCATCTTTTTTGGCTGACTGGACGCAGCAATTCCGCTCTTATATCCACACCCCATTCTGTAAAACCGCACACCAAGAGAATACATAAAACATTATGTAGTACATTCATAACACAAGTACCGATTCATTTTCTCCAGTTTGGTACCCAATATAAAATGCATAGATAAAAAGTGTTTGTCAAAATTCTATTGAACGAGGTGGGAGGATGAACTTTGCCATCTAGTTTTGAATTGAATTGTATCATTCACGTAGATAACATCCTCAAGTATGGAGCACGAGTTCTAAAAGACATAAATAATTATTACTAGAATACTAGAAATGGTACAGCTTTCGTCATTGAACGAGCTAGTGGAATACAGGAATCTGACTTTTCTAAATAAACCACTATCTAAATAAGCCAAGCACTATCTAAATAAACCACATAGCAGAGTGACATTCATGAAAACACATACACCATGAATATAATCATTATTTTAGATTGTTTAGGTATTGTAACAATGATTTGTTTGTTTGGAAGGAGACATCATTGTTTGAAATAAATGTAAACATTGAAGCATCGCCTTATTATGTTGACATTTAATATTGGCATCGTTTACAATATTGTGGCAATTGTATTGTTCCCTCTCTATCATGTATATATTTCTCATCAAAGTATTCTGTTTTTCTTCTATTAATATTGTTTTCCAAACTTTGTTCCGTTAGTTTTATTTTCATTCAAATTTGCTCTTCTTTTTCTCTCGTTTTTCCTTTTCTTATATTTATTCATTTAAAAAATTAAAAACGTTTAGAATTGTATCGGAGGGTTGAGTGCAAGAGGGGGCTGGCTGGGCCTCAACTCAGCCCTCCTAGGATAAAATAAAGGCAGCAATTCAATTCAATTCAACGCTTTCTCCTATTCTTATTTATTGAATGTTAATATGGATGATTCTATATCATTCTAATAAACTCTTGATACTTGTCTAAACAGAACAGTCTGGAAATAGAGTACTCTGGAACATTACAAGCCTATGAAAGAGCAGGGATTGTCAAAAGTCATTCAGTGTGTGTTGATTCAAGAACCTTTATAAGTTTATAAAGTTTATAATTATAAGTTTGTGTGAATGTTCTTCTTCTGTGACAGTTGACGTTCTTTATTAATGCCAGTACAACGCTCTGCTATACACGGTAGAATTGTGTCTCGGCGTTAGTGTGTGAATAAATGTAACAATTATTGTGATAAGATTATTAGTCATAACCAAACTTCTTCTGGACTGGTGTCAGTAGGTGCATAATTTATTATTGAGTTCATTGAACATTTATTAATTAAAAACTGACAAACCTGACAGTTACCGATTATTATTTTTGGACAATGATTAATCTTGTGATTGAAATATTCTTTGCTAGTTAGAAGTTTTTTTCGGAGGATGAAGCACACATAGGTCTGAGACCTGTGGGTGGGTATTGAATTGGATGATGGTGATTGATGAGTTGGACCTACAGTTGTAGGTGGGTTCCGAACCACCGGGAAGTGATTTCACAGCAGAGGACAGAGTCGTTTTTGCTGGCCAATCCAATCGGTCACCCTTACAAAAAGCGCCCAGGAGTTTCGTAGCTTATCTCTAATTGAACAGATACGGAACTCGGCTATTACTTCCCGAAGTTATTGAGCTGTTTGTCCGTTTTATTGATTTCTTGAGTGATAATGTTTTATTAGTGTCTGCTGTTGAAATAATTGTGTAAATAAAGTTTTGTGTGCTATTTCTAAGTGTTATCTGCCTTATTTTTTGTATTAAAACCCGTGAAAATACATTTGTAGAAATATTACTAGATTAATTTCATGATGTATGCAAATTATTACTACTAACTTGATTTATGACAAACATAATTCCTTGATTGCTTATTGCAAACTTATTTGAGAAACTTCCGTTGTTCTCAAGAAAAATATAAAAGTTATGGAAGAAAATTTCTAAAATAATATATGAGAATTGGATAACCGATAGCATGAAACAAACCATAGAAGCACATTGAATGTAAGAATGTATTTTAATTTGAATTTTATTCATCACTAGCTGGCCCAACGCGCGTTGCTGCATTCTCATAAAAATTCTCCTTGATTTTATTATTCGCCACCTCCCGCTGAGGTTACATTTAAAATTAGGAAAGAAGTTAGTCCTAGGGCTCTTCCAGCTGATCATAGATGCTTCGTTGTTTTCTTAATCACCACCTCTGAATGAAGAAACATTTCAAATTTAAACCTCCTATGACTATAGGGGTAGAAGCTAGGTTTTTCATTTTATTATTCGCCACCTCCCGCTGAGGCTGCATTTCAAATTTCTAGCTGCATTGGTTAACAGATGTCATCAACCTAGCATAATTACATTTCATCATACCCAGTCGTATGTTTCCTACATATTGCAAGGCTCCAACTGCACGGTAGCCTACATGCAAAGTGCAAAGTCTTTTGCTGTTCAAAGACAGCGTAAATAACGCCACTAAGGGGCCTGCCATATGATTAAAAACTGTTGACTTCTATCAGCTGTTCCTTTAAGCTGTTTGGCTGGCAAGTTCAGTAGGTTAGGTCTATAAAATGGTTTAATTAATAATAATTATTAGCTCCCCTATTGAAATTTATGGTCAGAAACCATCCCCAATATTCACACAACATATTCCCAAAGTTTCATGCCGATCTGTCAAGTAGTTTTGGAGTCTATAGGGAACACACATACATACATACATACATACATACATACATACATACATACAGACAGACATTCATTTTTATATATAGAGATAAGAGTGTTTATTCTGAAATATGAGTGTATTCCATGAATTAATTCATTAACATTCTGATTGGTCAATTATTTCTAAGTTTCTTATTTAAAATGTTATTTCTAATGTTCATCGAATTTGAGGAATGCATGGCACAAAACTGATTCATATACACGATAAATTCATATTTATTCTTTAATTTTATATATTTTTTTTTATTAAAAAATTAGGCTATATACTTTTCTATAAGAAAATGTGGTCTTTATCGGTGTGGGAACTGGATGAGTTCTCATCCATCGATAGCAATAGATTGATTTTCTTCTTCTAAAATTTATTTTTTAATCTTTGACCTCTATTGAATAAATTATTCTTGTTCAATGAGAAATGAGACTTTCCTTTGAATAATAAACTTATATTCGTTTTAACACAGAGATTGGAATAACCTATTGGAAAATTGGAAGCCTTTTGAGCCTATTTCTATATACCATCATGTTGACTTATTAGCTAGTACTATTAATTGTTCAATTCAGTTTAAAGAGCTAGTTTTCTCTTTTATAATGCCATGGCTAAAAATTCGTCATCCTTTACTCTTGTTTATTAACATCTTCTGTCCCAAGTTTCATTTCCAATATGTTGCAGCTAGTCTGTGAAAATTGAGATTCTTTGGATTCACTAGAATTATTTTGGACGCGAAGCTCCAGTAAGTATGCAAATGAGTTAGGTGCAAAGACAATAAATTTTCTGTGACTCATCACCACCGCTTTTGACTGTAAGCGACTCCCAGACCTAAGATAAATACAGTAACAATGATATTAACTTTTTAGGTGAATTTAACAAATTGCGGTCAAATTTAATTAAGAACAAATAACATTTTAATCAATTCAAGGCCGAACGTTTTCGATAAATACAGTAACAATGATATTGACTTTTTAGGTGAATTTAACGAATTGCGGTCAAATTTAATTAAGAACAAATAACATTTTAATCACTCTCAAGGCCGAACGTTTTCAAGTTATGGAAACTCATCTTTTGCAAACGATATCTTTATACAATGATTTATTTCCATCATTTGACCCAAGTATGACATCCCTTGGACAAATTAAATGAATTTCATTAATTTCAATTTTATTTATTACCCCCCAAAAGGTCTGCAAAAGATGAGTTTCCATAACACGAAAACGTTCAGCCTAGAGAGTGAGTAAAACTTATTCTTAATTAAAATTGACTGCAAGTCGTTAAATTCAACTAAAAAGTTAATATTAACAAAACAACGCAGTTTGTCATGGAACAAGAAATCCAGGAACATATGTCTCGGTCTTGTATATGAAATGCAGAAAAACATCTTTGTATTTGAAGTAAAATACATGTAAGTAGCCTACTTTTCTTATCCCGCTAGAGGAGCGCTAAGGCTTTGAATCTTCTCATATCTTACGTTTTACTGCTTCTTCCACATCCTCTGAATGAATGGGCTAAAGTAGTTTCAGTATAGTTTTTAGAATCAGTCCTAATAAGTTACTAGGCTCACCTATGGATGAGTTCACACACAGGGTATCTGAGCAGTTACAAGAAAATTCACAAAAACTGTATTAATAGCCAACCTTCTGAGAGGAGATTTCACTTGAAGAATATTGGGTTATTACTTGAAATTTAATTCAGATTATTATTAGAATACATTTTTACATAGTCACACCTTTTTCGGATGCTCTTTGAGAATTTGACTCATTTGAAACATTTTATATTGAGCTTCACTTTATTCATTTTCCTACTATCATTCTCATTGGAATCTGAAAATATCATTGAGAAGGAAAATAATGATTCACTACACGGGCAACAGAGTACTAGCCTACTCTTGTTCAGAATCGGAATTATTTTTCAGTAAATTACTTTAAGTAGCTTAACACTATTCATATTATTTTACAAAGGGGGTTCACTTTTAAGTTTTTGTTGGGTAAACGTACTCCAAAACACAAGATTTGTTAAAAACCATAGATTTTCTTTCAATTCATCCCAATTATAATCAATCTAGTTGAAACATTTCAACTTCATTTCATAGGTGGACTCTTATTGCAGATCACTCTTCATATTGTCGATATCCAATCTTATATTAATTACCTATTATCAGACTATCCATTATTTATATTAATTTTCATGACCATTTATGTTATCACTATGTTTATTTAAACTTACATTTTAAATATCATATGCAAAAGAAATGATTCATTATGAAAGAACTAGAAGTATATTGTCTATTTCATGTTGTTCAAATAGCCAGGCTTTTATTCTTTTTGTGAATTCTGTAAGAGATCTATTTCTTCTACAATCACTTGGAATTATATAGAATAATTTGGGACCCAGATACAAAGATGATTTAGCAAAATTATGAAAATTGATACTGAGAATATTTGCGCAGTAATAACTAAATAACAGTAGCTATAAATTTACCTATGGTAATTAAAGTTGATGACTGAAATCACAATAAGGGGTTAGGTAAGTTAGTGAAATTTGAATATCAGATTTGCAATGGCTGTCAAAGTAGCGATGATTTACTTCAATCCTGTTAAGTGATTTTTTGGTATTGATTGCTCTTTGTGACATCCTCGGGTACAGTGACGTTTTATCAGGGAAACTCTTAATATCAAAACTCTAAAAATAAATCTTTGACTGGAGAAGAGGGAACGTTTTACAATAAGAAAATTTTTCAAAAAACGAATTAATAATATTGTTATTGAGAGCAGGCTGTTGAAAATTCATGGTAATTCTCTGTTAAATATGAGGGGAAATTTCTATAATGTGTAAAAAAAATTTAAATTTTTTAAGATTGACTTTTTGCCAATTTTATTGATGGAAATCGATTGAACAACGAAAAAATAGTTGAAATTTCTCAAGAACATATTTCGAAAAATTATCCCCTTTCAAGTACAATTTGTTGAAAAATTTAATTTAAAAACTTACGGATATTTGTTTATTAAAAATCAAGACTTTTATGGTTGAAGGTTAACGTGAAAAAGAGGCTCGAAAACAATATTGTAGAGATTTAAAAACAGAAAAATGTTCGAGGGTAAGCACACCTGTAGTAATTGTGTTTATAAAGATTTTAAATAAAAATAAATGTTATTACTAGCATCCATTACTTCCTTAAACAAAATTAGAGCAAAGCCTAGATTTTCCTAGTATAATCTATAAAATATACATGACAAAATTGCATTGCTTTAAAAAAAGCAAAAATTCAATTTAATTTTTCCTGGCAACATAACTTTTCTTCATATGAAAAATTTCTTCCATTTTCTCAGAATAATCAACTGCTAGATAATAGGCACTGACATTTTGATGACAAATGGTTGTCAATTAGAGCAAATTCCTTAAATTAGTGATAGAACAGGCTCTGCTGGATGTGAAGTTCCACTTGCGCGTACCTGTTAGTAGCGTTCTTATGTGTGGCGGCCATCTTAACAAGAAGTCTATATAAACCTGGCGAACGATAGGAATAGGAAACACAGCACGCGTCTCAACTCGCTACTCGACTACTAGCCGAGATCCTGTACTCAATCATTATGGCAGCGCGCGTACTGGTAAGTCTAATTATCTTTTTTTTTAACAACTAAATTAAATTTGTTGCTAATATGTGCATTCATATAGAGAGAAATTAAAAACCGTTATTACAGTACAATAGAAAACTTGAATACTATATAAATAAGAGATCACCTGAAATAATTTATTGTGATCATTATTTTATTGGAACAATTATTTCAATCTAACATTGCATTAGATGATAACTTTCCTGATATGGTGCAAAATAAAAAATATTCATTTCATTCCTGGATTTCTTGTTCCATGACGAACTGCGTTGATAATATTAACTTTTAAAGTGAATTCAACGACTTAATAAATTTTTATTAAGAATAAGTAGAATTTACTTACTCTTAAAATGGATCTCCAAGATTCGAAAACGTTCCGCCTACAGAGTAAGTAAATTCTACTTATTCTTAATAAAAATTTGACTGAAGTCGTTGAATTCACTTGAAAAGTTAATATTCATTTCATCCAGAGATATTCAATTATATCATTATTTTTTAATGATTCCATGGTGGAATAATTAAAAAGTTAAATTTATAAGAAATTATTCGACATATAACTTAGTAATTTTACAACGTGATTTACTTTGTTGTCTAATAGTTTGAATTGCAAGTTTATAATCAATTTAAATTGTTTTTCACTGATTATACCTTGTGTTGAGAACCGTCGCAAATACTGTATTATTTATTCTGTTTTCACTATCGGCTCATCTATAAGTTCATGTTTAGGCTCATAATAGTAGTGTTTGTTAGATTCATGTTGATGAATAGCTTCAGTCTCAATTTTTTTATAATGTTGAGCTATTCATAGATAATTTTTTCTTGTTGACAAAATATGTCATGAATTCCGACTACTTATGCATTAACTCATTAAACTCATATTATAACAATATCTGGATAGTTTCGATTGAAGAATTTTGTTCTTATTTTTTTCTTCACTCATAATTTTATTATCTAATATTAAGGAACGCAATCAAGACATCTTATTGTTAGTTTGGTTTTGATAGAAATTAGAAAGATTTTCAACCTGTAACTTAACGTATTAGTTAGGCCTACCCAATAACGTTCGGTAACTTATTATTTCATAATTAGTCATTTTTCATAGCGCTTAGCTGCTATATCTAGCACAAACTTGAGTACTTGAGACTGTGCGCAGGGTTTTGGGTCATAATTTTTTTTTCGAAGTTTATTGTATTGGATATTATTAAAGTATTGAAATGTTGACTATTGCCATGAGAAATTATTTTTTACATCAAATATTTTATGGAATATGGGAGTTCAGAGTTGAAAATTTTCGGTTTTTGGGGGCAATTGATCTCCCCTACAAGTTATTTTGAACTTTTGATAATTGTTTCTGATAAAAGACCCATTGAGGAACAAAATGGCATATTTTTTATTGCAATCAAACGATTAGTTTTCTCAAAATAAATTTTTTAAAACATGCAAAAAAGTTTAGTTTTTCAAAAAATTATTTAGAAAAGACCAATTGTTGAATTGAAATAAAAAATGTGTCATTCTCTTACGCAAGGGGTCTTTCAGTTATAAAAAAATTATAAAATGTTTGAAATAACTTTTAAGTGAGTTCAATTGCCCCCAAAAACCAAAATATTTCAACTTTGAACTCCCATATTCCATAAAATATTTGATGAAAAAAATAATTTCTTGCGAAAATAGTTAGCATTTCAATACCTTAATAATATCCAATGCGATGAACTTCGAAAAAAAATTATGACCAAAAACCCTGCGCACAGCCGGTTGAATGATCTTATTTTTTTATCACGGATAATTAATTAATTATTCACGGATGCACAAATTCAAAGTCTTTTTGAAGTTCTCATTCCTCCATAAAATGGAGAAATTTATATCAATAATAAAATATACCCAGTCTTCATTCTTTAATTTCAAAATGCATTTGGTTTTTATCATGTTCAAAAATCTTACCATTTAAAAACAGTAAGAAATCATAAGTTCCAGTTCACTTTTCTAGAAGGAGAAAGTAGACGCAAGTCTGTCGTAAGTCAGAGAACAGAGATTGGCACAAATCAAAGGTAATACTATAAGCTGAATGTGAAATAAAAGAGATGACGTAGTAAATTATTCATGTCATAATTTAATTTTTCTTCATAATGCCACCAACAAAAATAATTTTACTTGACATATCTATTACGAAATCCACGATACAAAATGTATGATGTATCGATAGAAACTAAGACGAAACTTCGTAATAATAATAATGGAGAAGGTGTTTCCATGGAGATGAAAGTTCTAAAAACTTTAAATTTACACATTAAAGTAGATCAAGATTCGTTTTTTTAGACATAATTGTGGCCAATTCTCGAAAATTGTCAGATGGAGGAAGGAAATAAATACTAAGTAAAAGCTCTAGTCATAGACTAGAGCTTTACGAGTCAAGTAAGTTGAGTAAGGTAGGGGAGTACTTCAAAGTAGGCTGCATAGCGCACAAGAAGTTCTCAAAAATGCCAAAATACCAAGATTGGATCCATAAAGAAATATTAGGGATTCGTTTATGACCAAAATTCTCACTCATCTTTCAAATTTTTTCAAAGGTTTCCTAAATCTGACGAATAATCACGTGAAAATCTCATAAAATATTCTTGTTTGACGCATTTCTCGATTTCTATCTCGCCCGAATGCAAATCTAGTCCAGAAGAACCCGAAGAGCTGGTAACAAGTGGTACAGATTATGCTAGTTCGATGCTCCAGATTCCATTCCACTTACATAACTTCTGTTTTGATTTGAATCCCGGCAACTAATCAGAAACTCCCTTCTTCCAGCACTGGTTTTGGCCTCAAAGCACAACAACTTACTTAAAAGGCGGAAAATATCGATCGGGAAGGAATAATAAACAGGGGCAATTTTAAAATTTGCACTTGGTCTGTATGCAACAGATACTCATGCAAGTACATATTTCAAGGTCATTACGGTAATTATCTGTTTACCGGTTACAGTATTTGTCGGTTTGAAACCTGTGTCTGGATTTGCTCTCAATTTATTCTGTCTCTGTCGCTATCCGTACGCGCACTCACACACACACATCTATCAAGTTGGCTAGTGTCTATCCACCTGGATATGGACTGTTATGTTACGGTCATTTGAGCGCAACGAAAGTCAACTTGTCGAAGTTTTGACCTCCAAGAATTTTATTAACTAATGCAGGGGCGTACCAATAGCGATCTCCTTTATTCCGCATTCCTTGCGACCAACGGACACCCCTCCTACTTCTATCATGCAAATACAAAGAGCCGTGGTTGAATGTTATTTGCCAAAACAATTTATCCATGTTTAATGTTTTTTATTTTATTTGGTCGTGCAAGGGCCTTGGCGATTGATATCGAAAAATCATTCAGATCTAATAGGAAATAAAAAAAAATAGCGTGTGTCCATTGTCTCCAGGTGCTGAACTATTTTCGTCTTATTCTGTTCTGATTAGATGGGCTTCATTGTTGTCTATTTTTTTTGGACGGCTTCTACTGAAAGAATGAATGCATGATCCAAATAAGAAGCATATAAGAGGATGATTACAATAATCATGCTGATCATGATAATGATAAATCAGTCATCAGGAAAAATGATAAATCAATTAACTTATTAATCATGGACTGATGATTGAGTGTGACATTGAAATTGAATATAAAAAAGAGACTTTATTGTTTGTATATTTATAGTTCGATGAACTGAATATAACATGAATACAACAAGATGTTGGAAGTGTATTTGGAGCAGTGAACTAACCCGGTGCTCAGTAACGATTATTTTTTAATGTTGGTTAAAATTTTTAATGTTTTATGTTTATCAGGGGCGTACCAATCCCTGCAAAATAAAATTGTGCAAGAATAGAACAAATGTCTCTGCTTTCTTATGAAAATTTTAAATTGATTGAGTAAGTTGATGTTATTATTGAATCCAATAAAATTTCACTAGACTACCAGCCTAGCTAGTCACTGAACAGAGCACGTGAAGGATAGTGGGAGTTCTGTTCCATTACATAAACAATAATAGACTTACGTATTGGTCCTTCTAATTGCTACTTTTTCCAGTCATTTCTTCTTGTCAGACTGTTCATGTCTAGGAAGAAACAAGACATGTGTCCCAAGTTTCCTTTGTGAAAGGATAGGCTATTTCCGCTCATTCATTATTGTGGCTTGTTTTTTGGTGATGTATTCCGATGGGATTGGTATGCTAAGAAATAAAGTAAATAGAGCGTCAAGTGGTTGCGCTCTCGCCTTCAATTAATATACCGTACATGATAATTATGCTGTATTATAACATCAGTCGGATTAAAAGTGATTCTAACACAGTATGATTCTTAAGTATTCTTTTTAAGTCTCTAACGGGTTGAGAATTGGTATATTTGAGAGGTACAACAATAATATTCATACAGTAATTATAATACTATAAACATAATCAAGACTTTTTAAAATAAAAATGTTGAAATTCTCATAGGATAATTAGAAAATAGTGAGAAACTTACTAAACCAAGTAAAGTAAAAACAAATTTCTTTAGGCGAGCTAATCCCAATTCATAACCATAATAGCAAGACGAGACTAAAAATTAATACGTTTAATTTTTTGAATGTGAAATGGAGTAAGACTGACTTGCTTGAACAGAACAATGTTGAAACTGGTTAATCAATAAGATCGCTATGTATAAAGTTGTTCTCTGAAGCAATCCTTTTGATTTAAGTGAGACACTGAGAAACAGTTAATTATCCCATAACTTATTGCATCTTGGATAAAGTACTTTCCTGATTTCTTTAGCAATGCAATTCAATCTTCAAGCTCCACATCGAGAAATAGAAGGATCTGGGGGTAATTAGAACTTAGAATTATTATTAAAGTATATTTTTAAGAAAATAAAAATTCATCAGAATGAGTTCACAGGAGAAAATTTACTGGAGCAACTCTTCCAATTCTTTTTCAATTAAGTTCTATGATTTAGCAAATATCTATGGGAAATGCTCCCCAATATTTCTCAAATTCATTGAATGCTCATAGAAACATGATATTTCCCAGATGTTGGCCCTGTGCCTAGGAGTAGCGTGGGCCCAATACAACCAGTACCAGCAGACAACTCCTGTGCCAATTTTGAAACAGATCAACAGGCATAACGAAGATGGCTCTTACAGTTACGGATACGAGGCTGCCGACGGAAGCTTCAAAATTGAAACCAAACACCCTTCAGGAGAAGTGAGTATTAGTAAATAAAGACTTTTATCAATAATTCAATAACATAAGAATTATTCAATGAAATTCGTCTCCTCCGCCTGTTACAGTTTCATCTTCCCTATCAAAGTTTTAAAAGAATGATTTGTCAAAACTTTGGCTGAAAATCACCTGATTAGTATCCTGATTTCAAAACCGTCCAGGAAGTCATAGGGAAAACTTAATTTTTCTTAACTTCAGATACGCACATTCCAATAAATTCCACCACAATTTGTGGGATTGAATACGGTAGTTGTAGCTCAGAAGGTCTCCCAAAAAAATCTTTTCAGTGATTGTTGTTACAATTCTCTTTCAATCATAGAATTTTGTAGAAACTTGATGAGCTTCTTGAAATACCAAGACATTTCTATTAGCACCACTTTTTAAGGTTTCTCAGGTGGAAATTAATATTTTCTACTCCCATCTCTATCGTACTAAACTATTCATAAATTCCTTTTATTTGATCTAACTTGTTTCCAATAAAGTCAAATTAGTTAATGATAATTGTGGTTTTAAATTATTCTCAAAACTACTTATTGTCGTTTAAAAATTCAGTACAATAATGGTGATGACAATTATGGCTCCAGGTCAGGTGTTGTGTCAACGTTCAAAAGTACATAACGCTATATTGCAAAAAATTATCGTACAGTTCATTCTCACCCAATGAATTATTAATTCCAGAATGTTCTTGTTCTAACACCCTTAATCATCTTAAATTCATCATTTTTGGAGATTATGACAAGATTTGATGCACAAAGCCTATCTTTAATTTCTAAATTACTTTCAGGTCTTCGGCAAGTACGGTTATGTTGATGATTCAGGAAAGGTGCGTGAAGTAGAGTATGGCGCAAGCAGGAGAGGATTTGAGCCAGCAGGAACCGGCATCAATGTGCCCCCACCAACCCTCACCAATCCCAACGCCAACAGCGTCTACAGCGGACCTGAGGACTATGATGATGGCCAGTACAGGGAGGACCCCAGCATTTACTGGAAAGACCCCAAGTACAACTCTGGTGCTGCCTCAAAACCCACGTATGTGTAATTACTCAAATTCTCCTTCATTTTTTTAATAGATTGTTCATCAGCGGGAAGACCGATTTGTGAAACGTTCCAATACATAGTGATACATTGGATAAAATTATCGGAAGTACTGTATCTATTTAGCCAATGCTAAGTCTTATGTACTCCCTACTGATCAAGCAGCAGCTAAGTCATCTACACAAATATGATAGTATACAATTCAAATTCAACTGATCCTACAAGACATCAAATGAAGATGATTCTGAAAAATTGTCAAGTATTTTGAGTTGAATTCAGTAATTAACAACACGAAAATTCTCAAAAATTGTTTCAACCTGTAGCAAGGCTTGAACTGTACTCATTATTACAAATATATTAAATTCTTACAGGTTCTACAGCACCAACTATACATTTACAACTTACATTTTAAGTCCTATAATTTCATATATTTGGTCTACAAGCAAGCATGACTACAGTCAACATTACTACTATTCATTACATTATTTTCATAAATTCAACATGATTCAAATCATAATTATGTTAATAATGATTGATATGCAATTGATAAACATTATTAATAGTAGGTAAGTAGCAACTATTAAGTAGTTGTTGGAGAGAAATTGAGGAAAATATGAATAGCATACTGTTAAACTGGTATAATCATGTCATTTTTCAGATTCTTGAAAATTACTATTTATTCGAAATCTAAATAAGATCTATTCATTCTTAATTTTTGTGGTAAAAAGTATTACCATTATGAAAAATTTCAAAATTGCGGGAAAATATTCATTAATTTACCAAGTGCACCCACACTTGTGCATAGCCTACCAATGCATCTCTGGTTGTTTTCCATGCATGTTATACAATCTGAACTATTGTATTTTTCAACATTAAATTTCTTTATGAGGTGGATTATTTCAATTAAATCTAGTAAATATATTTTTTATGAATATTTATTATTGATAAATATTTTTTCAGCTACTCTGCTCCAGCTGCTCAACCTGCATACAGGCCTGCACCACAGGCTAACTACTACAAGGCTCCAGCACCCGCCCCACAACAGAACTACTACAATCCACCAGCCCCACAACCCAACTACTACAACGCACCACCACAAAGCCACCAGGCAATCAAGAATATTGATTACATCACTGGATCCTACTCAGTTACATACAAAAAGAAGTGATCTGTCGTCGTCCAGTTAAGCGAACTCAATACGCTCTCTTGCTCACAGGACGTGTATGTGAAACTAAGTCATTAGCTGAGTGTTAACTAATAACTAAGTCCTTCGTGAACGTTACATTTTAGATCCTCATTAGCGCGACTTCGTGTCATTTTTGTACCTTTTGTTAATTACTTGCTTTTACAACGTCCCTTCTAATCAGTGAACTACTTTTCCTGTATCTGTCTCCACCTATAGCTATCTCCTTATGGACTGTTGATAATCTTTCTATGGTTTCAAACAGCTTGAACCAGGAATTTGTGCCTTATCAACTCAGTCTTCCTATTGCAATAGATGGCTCGCATTGCAACGTCTAAACTTTATTATCATATTTTTGGAAGAGTTCAATCTCAAAATATTTAAAACTCTTGAAGAGTTTCTTGAACTACCTATCTCACTTATATCTTTCTCCATTAATTTCTTCTTAACATAATTTTCTAGGACCTTAATTCTTGACAAAGCTCAATTCCCTCCAGACCTGTTACTTTCTAGAATGCAGAACTTATTTCTAATATAGCATATGACTGAATAGAAAACCTTTTTATATTTTTTATCAACTTTCCGTTGATCATAATACTACAGATTTTCTCTGACTGTCTACTCTGGATTCTATGATCTTCTAACTTTACTTTATTATATTTAAATAGTAGTAGTCTGCTCTCTCTCAAAATTTTCGCTGCCATTCCTATTCCTGAATTTATTTTAGTGTAAATAGCATATCAATGATCAGAATTAGTATAGATATAGAAGTATACATTGATCGCCCTGAACAGTACACATATCAATGTTTCAATTCCTTTAATCTCTACAAAATTGTATTCTATTTACTCCAGTATACTTTCCACTTTACCAATTTATTATATTGTGTGTGACAAGTGTGTTGTAAGTTGACCTATCTATTTTTTCAATATTGTTAACTCGTTAAAATATTATAATGTAGAATGGTGCTCATAATCCATGAAAAAATGCTCAAAGCTAAAGAAAAAACTGTAGACTATTATTGGAATGTACATTATAATGTTAAGTACACAAATAATTTATGCAATTGGTGGCTATTTTTGTATTTTTTTCTTTCATAAATCCTTTCCTTCAAATCTATTTATATACTGTACCATTAATTGGGGAGATTCGCAGTTTCATATGAAATGGATATTTCCATCGGAAGAATGATCTTATTGATATTATTATTCAAGAAAACCAAGAAGCATTAATTCAAGATTATTTACATAAAGTCTGAATACAAGCTTTTAGTATTACCATTAAAACACTTAGAAGATGGTCATTGAGAAAAAACAAATGCGAGCATGGTGTAAATGGACCTGTTCGCATATCATTGGCAAGGGCTCATTTATCTAAATCTAAAACAATCCAGCTCGCGACAGCAGCCGCTTGACAGGTGTCGCAACAGAAGTTGCAAAGTACATGAGATTAACAAGGCGGAAATTTGAAGAAAGTCAACAAAACAAAAGTCCCTTATTTAGAGCGAATGGAAAATGAACTAATTCTCAGGGCTGTCGTTGGAAGGGGTTGTGTAGGCAGCCCTCATAAACGATTAGAGTGATGAGTCGTTTTCATACAGGCAATTTGAATAATCCTTAATAAGGAAGTCAAAAACGATAGTTTTACTGAATTACAGTAATAATGAAGAGAAAATATGAAATACATATCAACAGTTATTTAAAACACATGGTCAGTGTCAATCTCTCACACTAACCATGGTTATTTGAAACGCATGGTTAGTCTACGATAATATTCTCTAGAAGGGTAGCAAATAAATAAAATGTTTAAATCTCTATTCTGGAAAGCATAATTATTTAATATAACGGACCGTAAGACGGAAGAAGTTTTCCAGTTCCATTTCTATATTCATTATATCTTTGCTCATTTATTACATTTTTATGTATCGTTTTGCGGAAACGTTTCACATGACACCGACGTTTTTACGTAGATAATGATGAATACGAAACCAAACCTGGATAAAAATAAAAAATTGAGATCTACACTGTATCACCGATTACAGTTAGTGTGACCAAGAAGTCTAAAACTACTCATTCCATCTCCAAACAAAGCATTCAAAAGTCTGAAAAGAATATTGTGTGAGAGATTGATAATATTTTTAAACTTGGGACTACTATTTTCCTTGACATGATGTATTCCAGTTTAATTAGTCCAAGCTAAATTCTGGTGATGTAAGAATAGCCTATCTCTAAATTGAATGTAAGACAAAAAGAAGTTCAAGAAGGGTCATCTTTTGATAATAAGAACTACTGTTTCCACAGTATACTTCTATGTCCACTGTTTCTAATGATAAGAACTACTGTTTCCACAGTAGCTCTTATCATTAGAAACAGTGGACATAGAAGTATAACCTCACGTTATATCATGACAATGCTGACATCGGATTTGTCGTTTTTCGACAAAGTATCATCACTAATCTATGTTGTACCAATGTTTTCTTATTGTAACTGTAACTCAACTATGTTGAATCTTCCAAGATCAGCCATAGAGTAAGCAATAGAAAGATTTAGCTGTGTTGTAGCCTGACTGAGTGAAATCCATAATATAAAATAAATAAGTTGAACGGGTTTTTGTGAATTCAAAATGCTCCACTTTTATTTAATGCTTAGTATCTATTTAAATGATAGTATTCAACCTTGAAATCATCCACCAATGTAGATTTGATCGGGACGAATTGTAAGTTAACATAGGAATAAGGAGAGGAGAAAACAGAGATATAATCGATAAAAACATAAACGTAACCTAGAGTGGACCTGCGAAAAAAGTAGCCTAGTGTGCAAGGTTTTCAGTGATATTTAGCCTGTGCACTTGTATACGTACACTCAACAAAGTTGTTAGTGATATATAAAATTAAAGTACCGTAAAGAAAGACTCACATTTAACAAGTTCAGAGTGTTATTATGGAGCAAGTGATGAATAGATTTGACTAGAAACCTGAGTATTGTTAAAAGGAAATGCGCTTATTGTAATTTCATAAGGAAAGTTAAATTACTACCCATGGAATGTCGAGGTCATGACTGCTTCCTAGCAGTTATCCACCACGCCCTTGCAGCATAGTGGATGACCCTATAATGCACTTTGAGCAACTACAATCGGGCACAGTGTAGGTGTCTACCTCCGCACTAACTCAATCATAATCGTTTACTTTCATAACGTGCCTCTTCCATTCAGAAATGCAAGGTTGGATAAGCTAATCAAGAGCACATTAGGTTAAGTCTGATTCTACACTGAAAATTTATTTTTATTATTATTCCACATTGCCATGAATCAAATTCATAATAGTCATATCAATCTGAAGATTATTCCTTAAATTATGTTATTTCCAGTCCTGTAGAAAATTATGTTTCATAAGCTATTTTGACTAATGGAAATTTTTATAGGGTGTGACTTTTATTGGTGACACATTCTTCAAAGAACACAGGCTTCACAATAGCACAATAGAGAGAAGGTAGTCGTGGTAATTGCTGTTATGGCCACTCTTCCAAACCTAAACAAGGGTGATCGCATCTTCATACAACGTTAGCTCAAATGCTTTGCTGGAACATAACATGGTCACCAAGCTACTCAGCTCTCATGTAATACGCCTCATAATACTCAGTCTTTAACCAATACTTTTGAGTTTCAATCAAAAGAAAAGTTCATTTCCATTTAACATTAGCCTACTTATCATGCTTCAATGCTTCATGCATTTATAATTGAACTCTGACGCTAATCCCATAACATTTTTTGAACTTCGGTGCTCTACTGAACTCAAATTTACAAGATAAATTTTTTATTGCAAAATATCAATTGAGACATTTGATGATCTAATCTATGATAATTAAACAATGATATTCCAGTACACAAGACTCGATCGTTGAACAGTATATATATCCTACAAAATCTTATAAGCTGCTTGATTTGAATTCCATTGGGAGCAGGAATAATTTTAGGGAGATATATTTAGTTTCAAAGAAATTGATATTCTCTTCTAGGAATAACAGAAAACAGAAAGTGGAGGAAGAATAGTTTAAACTGACGTGGAAATTTTGAATGAAATCTTCTTGTGTTCCTATTAAAAATATTCTTCTTAATACTCTTCTTAAAGTGATGAAGCTATTAATTTTAGTACTTCATGATTAAGATCTCAAAACATAATTACTAAATAGAAACATACAATTAATTATTTAAGCATATGATTAATGATTGAATTATTTGATATTATTCCATGACTGTGGCGCCTGTGGAGGTGCGTGCGAGCTGTTAAAATCATACTAGTCGCTGGTTGCTGGACATTTGGTAGGAAGTTAAGGTTGAACCAACTTGATGACCTTGATGTGACCTTTCACAGGGTGTGGTTGGAACGGCTATTACCTGTTTCTGTCAACCGTTATAATGCTCTGAACAGACAGAAATTTTGTTGAATTTTGATAAGAAATGGAGGATAAATGTTTGGTAGATTGCACGAAATACAACACTAATCAACAAGTTTTTCAACATGTGAATCTTCTATTAGTGGAAGGGCTGCATGATAATTATCAACATGAAATATAAGATAGACACGATTATCAGGCTAAAAAATATTTTATTTGAACCTTTATGACGTATCCTCAAGAATCAATAGGCAAATGTTGCCACAGTGAACCTTTTTTATTTTTTTTATTGCTGATGATGCCCACATGAGTCCGAGACTTGTGCGTGGGTAATGAGGTGAATGATTACACATAAATGCCTGATGGTGGAGTGGGATTCGAACCCACGACCGCTTGAACGACAGCAAGCTGAAGTTGCGACGCCCCAACCAACTGCGCTAAGCGGCCCGCCTGTAACTGTAACTCCAATACTGAACTGAGTAGTCAATAAATCTGAATTGAGAACCAAATTTTGATTATTTGAATGCCTGGTTACCAATCATGGTTACAGAACGAGAATTAAAAAAAAAATTGGTTCTAGGGTGTGTCAATCAGGTTGAGGATATCAAAAGAATATTATTGATTTCGATGATTATGTTATTAATAGTATCACAAATCATTATACATAGCAAACAACATTTTTTAACATTATCTGATAAAATTATATCCTAGTAGTATTCTATTTTTATTAATCCACAATAATATGAGCACTTATTGTATGTAAGTATGCATGTATGTACGTATTAAACTTGTATATATGTGAGTACAATTTGTTATTGTCCTCAACAATCATATCTAAGAATACAAACAGAACTTTACTATCAAGAATTATTGATAGGTGATTCATTGATTTGAAAAACGAACATGGTTCAGCATTGTCTACTGTTTTCTTTCATTTTTATTTCTAATGGTTCTACCAAATAGATTATCCACTGTATCGAGAAAATGTAAGTTTCATCGAAAATGTAAGTTTCATCGAAAATGAAATACATACTGTGGAATTGTCTTTGACAAATTGTAACAGCGTGAGAACAACCATTCCACGGAATATGTTTGATTTTGCATGGTGATTATCCTCGAGTATTGGATATTCCACTGTACAAGAACTACAAGAACCCTATTAGGAATCCATGAGCGTTTGCATGACAACAAGAATAGTTCTAGATTGTTGATTGACATTGAATATTGACTTGTCAAAAGTAAGTTCAAGTCTACTTATTTATGAGAGCATAGTATAAAGAGCATTCATACATTAATGAAAGTGTGAATGCAGGTTAAGCGAATGTAATGCGGCCAAATGTAGCACAGCAGCCCAAAGATGGAAGCGGCAGAAAGAGAACGATTTCCGCACTGAAACTGAGAGTGAAACAACAGCATTTTGTATCAGATGTCGACTTGAACTGTGTCGTGTACCTTGCTTTGTTTTTAGTGTAGAGAACGGGACTTATTGCCTCAACATATATCTATATTATAAATTCATGTTATCTGTAGTACCTGCCAATGGTACAGGTGTTTGGGCGCCGATGCTTTATTGTGTCTGTGCGTGTTACGTGTTACGCTCTTGTCCCGTTGTCGAATGGTGTAAGCTGCCGCTAAGTCCAAAGTCCGTTTGAGCGTAACACTTTCACTCGACTTTGGGCAGTGCAGGAAAACGAAAGGCTCACTAATACGTAGTTGACGAAAGTAGATCGACTTATTAATAGAATTAAAAGTGCGAGCGGTCAACCAGACAATTGTTAAGGTTTTCATAGCAAAAACGATAAGTGAACGTCTATTAATGGGCATTGCTGGTGAGGGTATTTTCAAATAAAGGGTCAACAGAGAATCGTGATAGAATTCTGTAAATGATAAAGCTCTTACATATCGTGTTGAGAATCTGCACGGGAAATGTGATTAAAGTAAATTGATTATGGATTATCCTTCAACTTGACTATGCTTGAGTTTAAGTTTGGCTTCCCTGCCTTGGAAAATAAGCTCTAAAGCCAATCTAATAGATGATAGGAAATTATGTTTTTATTCTTTATAAAAAGGTGAATACTGTAGAGGAAATATGAAGGTAAATGTAGCTTTGTTTGCCCCCCCCCCCCCCCCACCCAGCAAGAACAAATCTCCTGAATATGTAAGGAAGTGTTATCATTTCATAGTAGTTTACAATTTTCAATAAAACAGGCGAGGCCTACATTAGCGAACGGGAAAAATAACTATTAGTTTTGCTTAATTTCTCTATTATCCGATATAAAAAGTCAGATAGGCTATGTTTTTATACTCCCTTATACTTAAAGAGCTTGTGTTTTTATTCTCCCTCATTTTTCAAATTTCAAAAAGTACGAAAAAATCTTGACTTTCTTAATGCATACAAGCTACTAGTTCTAATTGGCCTGTACTTGACTTCATCAGTCTTTTAAGAGGTTGAAATGATTGGGACATTTTAAACAATTTGAAATTTTCCAATATTTCCTTTACCCAGAACCCATTTCATCGAGTTTTCTCCAGTTTTTATGTGAAGAACTTTTTAATGGATTATTGCAATTATTTAAGGAAAATGGGAAAGAACATCAGTTTGGATTTGGCTTCACTCCAAATTCCACATAAAGACCAGCAAATTTTACAATGCTTTGATCGATGATTGAGTAACACTAAAATTATGCAACTATGCTATCCACTCCACTCTCTTCACCTGATGAAGCCTAATAATATTTTTATTCAAACATTGTACTCAAACTAATCAATCTCCAGGTACTATTGTGACTACCTATCTTTGTTTTTGGTGCTAGTGCTGACATTTCATGTCAGCTTTCTCCTAGCTTATAATTAATATTCTAATAGCAATGATTTATACGACAAAAATGTCGTATTATTACGTTAATATTATTACGTCGCTAATATTGTTATTTGAAAGATCACTCGTGTCATATTATTGAAGTATCATGCTCTTGTTAACTGTAGCGAAATGACACACTTTTTATTAATCCAATGATAATGGATTCAGTCCTTATGCATCCAGACTCATCTCAAAGTACGGCACCGTACTTCAAGATCAATTGGATGCTACTTGCTGACCTCAACCCAAATCAGAACTGGTTGCAAAAAACATTGTCATCGTCATTTTAAAACTGAGACATCTTAGGAAACTGTATCATCATGAAACACCTTTTAATCCAATGCATTCAGACTTCAACCAGTATGATACTGAAGCTAAGCTGAAAAATCTTCAATTTGTTTAAATCTAGAGCTTTATCAAAGCGAAATTCAGGTTCTTCAATGAGAATACCGTATGCTATTTTGTGATGGTGTCTTACCTGGTCTATCAACGATGACTTGATTATCACATTTTATTGGTTTTAGGGTGGTCCTATAGCATGTGATGTAAGAGATCTGACCTGGAAAGAAACATAACCTTTATATGAAATCAAACTGGATCAAAAAAAAAATCAAATCAAATCAAAATCATTTATTTATCCTTTTCACAAAAAAGAAACATAAGAATATATATGAAATACATCTGAATATACAATTTAAATATAAAAAGCACTAAATTAAAAATATAATAAGGAAGGTCCCTGCAAGGTTAAAACCTGTGCGCAGGGGCCGAGTGTTATACAATTATAATTTCTGAAAAGAATTTAAGGAAACGTTTAAACTAAAGTAAAGTTTGATATATATTTAGCCATTACAATTAATTATAGGACAGAAGGATTGAAAAACCTGAAGCAATAAAACAAACTAAGGAAACAGGGAAGGGGAAAGGGAGTACGTAAAAGAAAGGAATATGGAAAGGCGAGACAAAAATGTAAAGAGACCGCAATAAATTAACAGTCCAAAAATAAGTCAACACTAAAACTTCTACACCAAACTAAGGAGAAGTTCTGTCGAAAATCAATAATTAGAATACAATAGGATTATTTAAAACTATCCATACATTTAACTCCATAACAAGCTTTTTACTGAACTTACTTGAAATAAAATGATTTGGAATATTGTTTATGAGTTTAGATGCAATGTACAAAAACTGTCTTCTACAAATAGATAAATTAGTATCTGCAACTTGAAAAGTAATGGAAGAGAGTCGAAGGTTATATGCTGATTCACGCAAGTTAAACAGATTTTTATTTTTATTTATGTATATGATTAAATTCTTAATGTATAGCTGTCGGACAGTTAGGACCTTCAGTTCACAAAACAGATTTACACTTGGATAACGTCTAGGTTTTCCCAATATAGCTCTAATCAGGTGTTTCTGAATGACAAAAATCTTTTCCATGTGGTTAGAATAAGTCCCACCCCAAATTTTTATTAATAAGAAATCTATTAATTCCCAAGTAAATAATAACTACTCCTCCATATCTCTAATTGAGCTGAAATATTTCGCATCAAGCATGTAGTTTTTTCATGACGAACGCTCACGTACACAGCATTCTCACCTTGATATCACTCAAAGTGTGAAACTTGAAATAAATCACAAATGCAACCATAGTGGAATAGTAAATTCCAAGACGGCTCACAGTTGCGCCCTGGCCGCCACTATAGAAACATGGACTGTGACCCTTCATATTCCTTAATTTAAAGAAATCAATAAGTGTATTCAGTATTCACATCAGTTCCGGAAGCTTACTGTGTCAATTTTTCGCATGGAATTTCACTTTGAATTACAATGACCAATTATTTCTAATTTAAGAATATTAATTTAGAAGTACGCTTTAAAAAAGAAGCACTAACACTTCAATAATCAAAGGAAAGTAGACATGATTTTCAATATTGTTTAGATATTAGAGCTGAAATATAGAAATAATAAGAACCTATTCATTTCAATTACATGTTATGATGGATTCTTTGGCCCTTTTCTGACGTAAGAATAAATAATGCAGTTCTTAACAGAATGTAGCTCTGTAACGTAAAAAACCAAAAAATTCTAAGTAGTTCACTGAAATATCATCTTAGAAATTGTCTTGTAATTGATCTACGAATGTTTTTGATAGTCCGGAAACAATTATTAGGATTTCATTGAATGTGTGATTCGTTTGCTATCGAACTAGTCATCAAATAGCTTTTAGAAATTATGATTTTCCAATTGAATGCATTCTATTTGTTTCGATTGTCTTTCCTACTTTCATTTCGCGAGATTTTACGATCATTATTATCATTGCACTATTGGGCCACATTCCATTAATTACACAATTCTAGGAGTAACATTCTTGTATTACTTGACCACCTTTTTATCACAAATTAATGTTATATAAAAGCGAATTATATTTTATAGGTATTTAACGCTAGGAGCTCGACAAAAACACAACTTATAATAATACTGTTTACTCTATCAAAGGGTTTGAACTCAAGGACGCGGTAATCTGTGTAATGCGGTTACCCCTTCAACTAGCTGTTTGGTGGGGCTGCAGATCCGCCCCTTCATACTTCGAACATCCATTCCCCGCTATTGCTGTAGTAACTCCCAATTACAACGTTCATAATACTACACTCTCATCCGCTTTTCTCTTTTTCTCTTCCTCACTCTCACACTGTTCAAACAAAAAAGTATTAGCTCACTATAACAGAGTTCAATAAACTGTATATACCTATGTTTTTGTTGGTTGTGACAAGATCAGTGTTCAATTCTTGTAATGCGATGAGCAGACAGTGTTGTAACACATTATTTCACCCATTGAATGTTAGTTTTGTGAATTCACTTGAACTTCCTGTGGAAGGGCAAATCATAATTTGATATTTTTGGAAAAACAAATAAGAAATCTATTTTTATCGTCCGATAACTTGATCATTTGGCCATTCCACCTGAGAGCAACTTTTTCATTGAAGATATGATCAAGACTTTTCTCTCATTATATTACGCATAGGCCTAAACGTGCGCCTGATTGATAAATAGAAAAAAATGCCTACTTGTTTTCATTCACAAAAACAAATCAATAATTAGAGCATACAGCATACCTATAACACACTTAGTACTGGTTACAAAGTCATAAGGGGCCAAAAGCTGGGGAAAACTTTTATAACCACCAGCACATAACGTTGCTCACATTATTTTCTGAAATATACCTATGCATTTAAAAAAAAACTGAAGTGGTGTCTCTGTTTTCATGGCAAACGCATTCTAAAGTAGTTCACCTAAATTGGACGGAAAAACGCCAGTTTTATTTTTCTTTCTATACAATACAGAATAGATTCAGTTCACTCATGTCATATTCAGAAAACTATTTTTATAAAATTATTATTATAATACCACTATATTATAATAATAATAATTTTATAGACATTATGATTTTTTATTCTTCCGGGAATGCAATATATAGCATGTATAGCATGCATTGTATAGCATGTTTTAAAGCTAGACATAGACTAAAATTTATTACAACCCTGCTCACTTACAAGATTTTCCTTTATAGCTGGCAATTTCCCCGTAATATCATCTAAGTACTGTCTTAAAATTGATAATGTATAACTTATACTCTACTATTTGTATCGATGTTCTTCGAAATTTATATTTATTTCCACATTCAGAGCAATTTGTTTATTGATTGGGTTGGGTTTACACTTGTCAAAGTCAATTTACTAGAAAAAATAGGAAAATCAGCATAAGCTGAAAATAGTAGTCAGGCACCGATTTGTACCTGTTTAAGAGGTGTAAGTTCATGTCAGATTCAAATGGATACAAATATGTCAATGAACCTGAACGGGGAAGGGAATTCCAATATACCATCAGGCACAAAAATACAATGCATGGAGAAGGACAAATTCATGTTATTCGTCGAAGGAAGAGCCTTTTGTGCAAGTGTGACAACTATTCGTATTTCTCATCAAAATTGAAAGTCAAATTCATTGAGAAAGTGTTGGGTCGGGGTTTCAGTGTACAACTGTTTAATATATTTTAATTGTTCACCTGAAAAAAATTCAGTTTAGTTGAGCATTTATTCTAGCCTTCTTGAAAACAAGAATCAGTTGCGGCAGAATATTCCAAGATCTAATTGTCATATACATTTCTACTGCTTTTCAATGCAGACAGTTTTATCCGTCGTACAGACTATTCATCCTTCCTGAATGCTCCGAGTTACTCGGACCACATCCTTGTATCTGAAAAATTATGACCACTGGAATAGGTTAAACATCAAAAACATTCTTTTGTCAAACTAAAGTCCGTGAATGTCAGCATTGATTCCTGAAATGGAAAATTCATGATCACGCACCTCAAATTAGTAATAATTATAGATTGAGTAAGCCCAAATGTAATAACTTGATTTTCCGACGATACTGATCCGAACATGGAATATTATTGGGCAAACCTTTCTTTGATGATTTATAATGTGTTTTACATGTGGCTTATCCGTGCATAGCATGTTTCTTCATAGTTGTAATGTCCATGCCCACGGTCCCGATGGCTTTGTTGATAATAAAAAAAATGAAGCAGTTCTTCCAAAAATGTTTTCTGGCTTCTGAGGGAGGTGCTGGGTCGGTGTTTTAGTGAACGACTGTTCAATATATTTTAACTGTATTGTTCACCTGAAAAAAATTCAGTGTAGTTGAGCATTATCCTAGCCTTCTTGAAAATAAGAATCAGTTGCGGCAGTATTCCAAGATCTAATTATTGTCATATGCATTTCTACTGAATTACTTGTAGGGGACAACGACTATTTTCAGTGAAAATTAGCATACTAGTCCATCAAAACGTCTGAGCTCTAGAATTTGAAGATTTGATATGTTACCTCAGTACTTGATAAGTATTTCAGTAATTTTTCTAATGTTTCATAGATTCCAACGCCATTTTTCATCTGTATCAACTGTCGCAAGACACTTAGCATATTTAAGGAAGCGGCCAACATTGACGAGTGGCCTGAAGAGGGTTGCTGCCGAACTTGAGGGTCCCTGACATTTGCGGAAAGCAAACAGCAGACAGCAAGCAGATAGAGTCGCCGCTAGTCGCACATTCAGTTTGTATAAAACTAGAAGGGAGCCGGCCGACCGGTTCTAGTTGTTGGAGTACTACAGACATGGCAGCATTCACCTTATACACGGTATGTACACAATCAGCCTTCAACGCTCCTTATTCAAGCAATTCAAGTAAATTCTCTTCCAATTTTCGGGAAATTTAAAAGGATTATTTATTGATGATAGATTGATGATTGATTGGCATAAATCCTAGCTGACTTACTGGCAATCATCAGGTAGGCTTTGGCCCATCTGGGGCTGCAATGGTAATTTTATGAAAAATATTGAATAATTTTATGAATGATCTCGGATTTGACCAAACTTAATCTTGATTTTGATCAAGATTTTTGGGAAAGGGAAAAAATTTGGGAATTTTTATTCATCTTGAAATGAATAGAGATAACTATATTACATTTTATCCATTCGTCTTAAATATTGCTTGAGTTGAGGTTTAAGTTATTGCCCTGTGAATATATATTTATGATTATATTTATACATTAATTATAATTCATGATAAATAATTAATAAATTACATATTTGATTTAATTGATGATTGAGGTCAAGTTATTGAAAAATTCTTCAAGTTGTCTTTACTATTCGTAATGTTGTTGTTGTTGTTGTTGTTGTTAGAATAGAATAGAATGACTGTCTTCATTTTATACTTAAGAGGGTGGAGGTAGGGTGCAGCCGGCCCTCTTTTACACTCTACCCTCGACTGTTAACAGCTCATTTGGCTCTAATATATCGTTGACAAAATTTAATTACCTAAAAATTTTATCACTTACGAAATCTAGTATGAATTGGTCTCAATACTAATTGCTACAAGATTTATTTTGTGATGACATTTTGTAGGTCAATCAGGAAAGTCACCAACGATTGCATGAGGAGCATTTACGATCGTTAATGCTTATAGGATTCAGAGAATACAAAATTAGAATAACTCAAGGGATACTTTGTTGAATTCAACAAACATTTCTATTGAAGAGTAGAGTAGGCTCACATTTTATGTATAATGTTTCGTGATATAGTGTTCTGTGGATTCTTTCATCTTACTGATTTCTGTATGATTTTTCCCGATTGAGAAATGTTTCAAAACAATGCATGGAGTTCTTGAGAATAAAACAAAAATAATATAGAAATATTTAAATCTCAAGTCTTGCACAAGTGCAAGCTCTAAAACATAACTCTTAAAACTCTTAAACATGACTTTCCACTCTTGATTATTCCTGAAGATTTATATTAGAAGTAGTAGAGTATTCCTCAAAAGGAGAATCGATCCCATTTAAAAAAATTGGGACAATTAATTGAATGGTATTCAACAAATATTTCAACAACACTCAAGTCGACCTCAAATCACTCCTGTCAATGAGATGACTAGTTTCTTCAAATGCTGGAAAAGAATATTTCCATCTTTATTCGTCTTTTTCTATTCTTTTTTTGAACTACACATCTTTTATAAAAGATTTCCTTCCAAATTTTGATATTCTAAAATATCTTTCAAGAAGCAGAAACTAGTGGGGTGATGCCTGAACTTCGAAGAATCAACCTATGGGAAGAATTATTATTAATAAATTATCTTTTTTCACTATCCGTGATAATATTATTCAGAATTTACAAATATCTATTAGAAAAAATGCATAAATGGCTACTGTCATATCCTTTCACAAGTGGCATTTCACATTTCATATGGCAGTAAATCATGAAAAAAGAAGAATCCATTCATTTCCCTGAACTAGCACGAAAACTCAATTCTTAGCTGTTGGAATGACGCAGCTATGTCACATGTAACATCCAGAAGTGATTTGATACCCAAATGCCACAAAACGTTCCCATGTGGTCATAAGGGAAAGGAATACTGGTGTTACTTTCCACCTGGTATTTTGCCAAATACAATTCCTAGGCAAAGAGTTCGCATGTACTGAATGAATAATGAATATATCTGGATGTTGCATTGGCTAGAGCATTTAGTTTTTAATTGCTCAGTTTTACATAATATTTGCATAAGGAACAAAAAGTTTAGTTATTCTTCAGGATCTCTGTGCTTCATGCCGTAGGCAGTAATATTCATATCACTTTTAAATCTCAGGTCAAAATTTCCAATATCCTACTTCTTTTGAATGAAAATAGATATGATTAGATAAAGAAAGTTTCATGGTATTTTTTCCACCGAAGCTCTACTTATTTTTTAATGAGAAAATAGTGAACAGTAGTAATAATCTAAATTACCTGCATCACCATTTCTGTGTTAACCAAACTGGAATTATTAAATATATTTGATGGAAAACTAGACAGTTCATCCTGTCAACTTACCAATTTCAAATAAGCCTTAAAATGAATAGATTTTTATTGCAGAAGATGAATAGAAAACCAATACCATATTTTAATCATGATTGATATGAAACAATGTCTCAATTTTCATGAATAAATGAGCAAAATCATTAATATAAAATCTAGATAATTTATTATTCTTATTACTACTAAAATACTTGTAATTACTGCATTGTCCAATTATCCGTTAATTATCAACCTATTTAAATCTTGTGAGAATACTACGAGGAACAATAATTACTCACTACAAATAAATTGAGCCAATTTACTAAGTTTTGATACTCTTGCTACTATGTGGTGTTCATCACACCAAGTATTGACCCAGTTTGCAATGAGTGATTGATAAACAAGGTGGCTCCATTTCATCAGTTCCCCCATTAGTGTGATTGAGAATCAAGTGTATAATCAATGCATGTGTGGCACGCTAATATACGAGTTAAAAACTGGTTCTGTTATTTCTAGACGTGTATCCAAACCCATATAATGCTTTCTCTCCTTGTATTCACCGGGTGAATTACGTAAGTTCAATCAGTTTCAGGAAACATAAGATCGGTCCAGACACGATAATATGCCCTATTTTGAAATCAGGGGGTTGCCTCCACAGTTTAGCTCCTATAGGAGCGAAGTAGGTTATAATGCAATGAAATGCAGACAGGCTTCTATCAACTTTTCTCAAAAAAAACCCGTAATCACATGAATATTATTGGTGTAATTTATTTCCAGGAGCTTTTTCGAAAAGTATTAGCGACTTAGACGAGTCTGTTGTGATTGCAGGAAGACCTACTCCCGAAAAGAACAATGGAAAAGATTTGAACAATTAGAGCAATAATACAACTAACTATTGTATCACCATGGAAAATTATTTGATAACACTCAAAATAAATAAAAATAACACCAATTCACAAAAACATTTTTTAGGAACATATCAATAACAAATATATAAAAGGAAAACAAAAAAGTACAAAAAAAAATAGTAACAGTATAAAATCAATCTATGGAGAAATGATATTGGAAGTAAGAATCCACTATGAAATAAAATGGCATCTGCAGTAGTTTGATCTGTTAGGGCGCTTATCTATGACCGACTGCTACTCCTGCGGTCAAGGGCTCGAATCCTATTTCTTTTTTATATTTTTATATCATTATCAACAGACTCATAACCCATGCACAAGTCTCAGACTAATATGGGCATTAGTTATAGAATGGGATTGGTTTGATTATAAAATTGAATTGAAAATGACATTTGTTGTATATTAATAAATAATTTCAATCCCAATGCAGTTGAATTGTCTAAACATTTTTACCCTAATAAACAGACAATAAATGTAAGAATTGAATAATACTATCAATCTCTGTACTATTATAATCATAACATGTTATATCATCATAAAATCAATAAGTACCTCAGTAATATTGCAGAAGTAACTGCTTTCAATAAACAAAATTACGTAACAAAAACAACTATCAGCAGTAATTACTGTATTAACAATTGAGTTGAAAAAAGCCTTACTGTGTTAAAATGGAAACAGTTATTATCCATGTAGGGAGTGATTCGTAATTCGTGATCTGGGTGAGGAATGTACGTTAAATTTGATCGAACTTATCAAAGAGACAATGCAGTAATCATAATCAGCCAGGCGTATGTGCGAAAGGCCTAAAAACATGCAACTTATAATAGAGTAGTTCCGCTATCTGTACAGTTTCAATATGGCAAGGCCGATTGGTCGGTTTTACCTGAGCCCGTTATTACTCACCAACACCAACCAATAAAACACTCATATACCGGACTTTAACTAGTTGACTCCAGGATTATAGAGCCTATTCCATTTCTTATTCAATAATGATATAGTTACAACATTCTCACTCTATTACTACTTCCCTCTATGAGTCTATGAGTGAATATAATATATTATTGTGTTTTTGTGACATATTGTGTCATACATGCAGAAAACAAAAATCTAAATAATAAAAGTGCATTCATCCCTGGAGAACTAATCTGATCTCCAATTTTTGAAATGATAGTTGACATTACAACAATACACACTGATTTATTCCAGAGCCGAGATACAACAAACATTTCATTATCTAGACTATTATCATCATAACTATCAATTCTAATTAGTTTGTTTCTCAGTTTAGGCAGTTATTTAAGATTCAGTTATCTTTCCAGATCAGTAGAAATGAGGAAAATAAAAAATGCACATGACAGTTCTCCTTCAGAAATAGACTACGGGATCTACATCCCCCCCACATGGCTAAAAAAGCCATCATCTTCACTTCAAGGTTTAGGTCATTACTGGACCGGTACCCATCTCTTCCTCGGTCTTCCTACATCTCTTTTTCCCGTTGGTCTGTAGTTTTGAATTTGTACAGGCATTCTTCCATATGGCATTCTATTCAAGTAGCAACACCATTTCCTCCTATTTTTCAAGATATTATCGTGTAAAGGTGGTACACCTAGAACTCTTCTTATTTCGTCATTTCTGATTCTATCTGTTCTATAACAACCAAATACACTTCGCAAAAACCTCATTTCTGCAGCTTGAATCTTGCTGTCAATCTTCTTGGTATGGATCCATGTCTCGCTGCCGTATAATAACGTAGGAACGGCAATGGTGTTGTAGAATTTGATTCTTGTCTCTGGTCTTGTTTTATTTTTTAAGTTTCTGTGAATATTGCCGCATATTCTCTGGAATTTTGTTATTTTATTAAGCACATCCCTGTCAAAGTCATATGTAATATTATTGCCAAGGTAATTAAAATGCCTTACTTGTTCTATCAGTTTTCCCTTTAGTTCTATTTTTGATCTTATTGTGTTTTTTCCTTTGAAGGCCATTACTTTGGTTTTGACAGTTGAAATACTCAGATTGTATTCTTCAGAAACTTTGTCCAAAACAAATACAGCCTTCTGTAAATCATCCTCATTTTTTTGAATTATTACCAGATCGTCTGCATGCATAATGGAGTTCACTAAATATTGAACCCAAAAATAAAAATTGCAACGACTCTCAGAGACTAAATAAGAATCAATTTGAGCGTTAAAATAGATTCGTGCCTAAAATCGTTTAAAATTTTGTTTTTGATGGATTATTTTTCAAAAATGTTTTGGGAAAAGACACATTTTATAGCAAAAGTTATCTAGCATGAAAGCTGACACTGTATCTTTTGGTAGTTCTTTGCTTCCAAGTCACTAAATTTAAAAAAATAGATCTTTCACTTTATTCGACAAGTAAGGAGAAGCTTCATTATCAGGGCTGCTTATAAGAGTACCGTACTGTATTTTGTCATGGAAAGCTCAACAGATAAAAACGTCATGAATTTCACCTAAATAATGTGAAAAAACTCTAGGCTACTGAAGACTCTACGTATCTATTATAGATGCATACATGCCTTGACTTGCGGTTTCAGATGAGCTATTGTGTTATGAGTTATTTAAAAAAAATTAAGTTTTTGTATAAATGAGAGTAGAATTATTACTTAAAATACGATTTTTGAGGGATTGTTAACATAAACTTATCCCGGGAGAGGGCACTTGGACCCCTCTTCGTTTGGGGGGTGTTGACACCTCCCGGTGTGGTAACACCCTTCAGATATCTCCGGATATGTCAATGTGTTCTGTATGGATGGTCAGCATGAAAAATCTAGATTAAGTAATGGCATAGGTGACACAATGTATAAAAAAATCGTTTAAAACTCATGTTCCTTAAATCTATGCGGTGAATTTTTCTTACAAGATTCCAGTAAGATTTCAATGGTAGTTTAATGCTTTATAAGATAAAATTGTATCAAATAATATGATAGATTATTAATTTTTAAATACCGTAAATTAATAATTAATATTATATATTATAAATAATTAATTATTACAGTCATAGACTGTGATTGAAGATTACCTTTGATGTGAAATAAATGAAAGATTTCCAAAATTTTACGATGGTTTCAAACAATTTTCATGATGTTTGAGCTCTAACTCTTCTTCATCCCACCCTCCTCCGTAATTAAGAGGGAAATCCCCCCCCCCCCCTCCCAGAGGAGTCTAGAGAACACAGTGTTTCTGCACACCTCTGTATCAAATCCTGCCGGTGCCCATAAATAGTGAGGCCTCGTGGAAAACAAGTCATATACTTAATTAAAGCGAGAGTAAATTGGCTTGCTCAATTGAAGTACTCAATTTTCAAAATTTTCATCACAATAGTGGAATCAACTTCTCATATTCTCGGAAACAATCCATTAATAAAGTTTCTGTGGTGATAGTGAAATGAAAACCTTTCATCACTATTCATAGAAATACGTTCATTTTCTCCATGATTATTATTATCAATAGAATAATTTTTGTATCATATTGAATTATTATAGTGTCATAGTTGAATGAAAGCATTTTCCAACAACCCTCATCTACAAGGAACATCCCATTTTTATTGTTTTAATGACAGACATAAGAGAAAAGCCTTAAACCAACCCTCATCTCCAAATAAACAATCCATTTTCAAGTTTTTTTCAAGAGGGAAATTGAGAGCCTTCCATCAGTCTTCATTTACATGAAAACACTCAATTATTATTGAAGTTTCCATAATCGGATGGAAATCAATTAATGAATCGGATGGAAGCCGAATAATTAACCTCATCAGAAATGTATAGTAAATCAACCTGTAAAAATGTATCATGTATGCATAACTTAATTCTAGTAGATTTAAGTTGAATGGTATTATAGTGTTATGGTACTAGTATGATATTTGCTTCTGTGTCTAGACTAGCCTTTCAAGTTACAATTAGTTCGTCGCTTTGCACACAGGTTGCGGTAGCAGCGCTGATTTTTGCCGCTGGAGTCTCGTCCCAGCAGTACTCTCAGAATTCCAACTTCGTGGACGATGGCAGTTATGATTACGCTGAGGCTGCGCCCCAAAGGGCTGCTCCCAGGCCAGCGCCCCTCACGAGGCCACAGTCAGGGCCCGCTCCAGGTTCCTACTCCAGGCCAAGCTCCTTTGCCGATGCGCCAAAACCCACTCCAGTTCCCATTCTGAAGCAAATCAACAGGTGACAACTTTTGAATGATAGTATTGTCATAATAATTATCTATAATTAGTGATAAAAAATAAATATTTCCTTTTAATCAATGGGATGTAATGTAATGTAATTACTTTGGATGGATAAAGTCTATCACAGTCCGTTACCTATATTTCATAATTATTTTCAACTGGGCTCAGTGTGATCCAATAAAATGCTCGTAGAACAGGTTGAACTTAGAAAATATGGGCAAGGTCAGCTTGTGAGAGACCCCATTCTAAAAATGCGAAAAATTTGGAAAATTCCAACTATTATTTTTCAAAACTTCACCCAATAACTTCCGTATATATCTCAGCAGTATGCTTTTACGATTTTAATCTTTGAATATTGATGATTTAAAGAGCTTATAATAATTAGACATTCTCATGAAATCACTAATAAAATAATACGTTTGGAATGACACTTTTATCCTAGAAATATACCACTGCTTATTACACGAAGAAGAGCGTATAATATAAATGAATGTATAAATATCGTAATAATTTCACCCATAAGCAATAACTTTGAAAATTCAAAGCGATAGATAGAACGTACGGTAGTCTACAAGTATTTTTTATTTATTGAAGAACTTGTTGTTCATAACATATCCTAATTCTATATCATTTTTACTTCCGCTCTTTACAACTACATACAACATAATGAGTACAAAACTGAGAGAGGAGTACAAAACTGGTAAAACATAAAAATGAGTAGGCTAGCTTAATCTTTAATCAGTCTTAGATCAATCTCACTGTTGTATAAAAAATATCACTGTTTAGCACTCGTCTGTTTATAATGAAGACAAAAAACTCAATTTTAAATTCATAAGATCATAAAACAAATTAATTAATATTGATGTTAGAATTTTGTTAAAAAGACACTTCAGGATAGAAGCTTTGTGGCCTTCACAGATCATAAGATAGTCTACTTCATGATAGTTGAAGTAACATTTCTGCAAATACCGAGGCAAATCAATCTTTTCAGTTCTATCGCCGTGAGTAACACGAGTCTCCCACGTGGAAGTGATCCAGTTAGATGCTTAAAAAACCGTTCGCCAAGAAATGGTAATAGAGAATTCCTTGTAAAGCAGCGGCTTTAAAGTGCTTGTGGCCAATATCCAGTTCACCTTGGACACTCTGGCCAGTCCGTAATGACCCTAGCAAGGACATAACACAGGCAGACAAATCGATGTCTATTCCTGTATTTTTTTCCTTCTCTGTAATCTAGACATTCATTGTTCAGAATAACCTTTTGAATGGTATTTGGGCTTGCGTAACATGGTAAACTTATTTAGTGCACGTGGGCTAACCAAGAAAGTGCCATAATTAACATTATAAATAAAATTACAAAGTTTCTGAATATCAACTAAGCTCTATGTCAACTCTAATTTCTTTTGAAGTAGAGTTTATGATCTCTGAATGGTGTCTAAATTGCCCGCAAATGAAGTGATAATAGACAAATAAATAATAATGCATTAGAAGAATCAAATAAAAGAGTAACAACGTAAATCTGACTCAAAATTTCACTATTTAGAGGAGTAAACATCTGAGATAGAATGTTATCGAGACTCGAGAGTTGTCGCGTGGTCACGTGACCACGGATAATAGATAACCAAGGTTACTTATCTATCAAAATTATCCATTGATTCTTATCCACTTATTCATGAACACTTTCAGCTCGTAACTATTTTTTTTATTTGGGTTTCTGTATTCTCAATTCTAAGAAGCAGGAAGTGGAAGGAGTAGAAGAGGCGAAAAAAGAAGAAAAAGGAAAAGAGGAAGAAGAAGGAGGTGGTGGAGGAGAAGGAGGAGGAGGAGGAGGAGAATAAAGAGGTGAAGCAAAAGAAGAAGAAGAAGAAGACGAAGAAGAAGAAGAATATGAAGATGATAGAAGACTAAGATGAATAAAAATAGGAAGGAGAATTAGAAAGAAGAAGAAGATGGTAGTGGAGAAGAAGGAGAGAAATAAGCGGGAAAAGAAGAAGAAGAAGTTGATGAAGAATCAGGGAGAAAAGTAACAGAATGAGGAGCAGGAGGAGAAAAACTAAGAAGGGAAAGAAGAAGAAGGAGAAGAATTGGGAAGAAAAAGTAGGATTGTGAGGAGCAGGAGATAAAAAATGAGAGGGAAAAGAAGAAGAAGATGAAGAAGAAAAAGGAGTGAGAAGAAGCATGTAGAAGAAGAAGGAGCCAGAAGAAGAAGAAAAACTAGGTGGGGAGCTAGAAATGTGTAGACATTTTGGGACCCTATTAGAAAGGAAGGATCAATGTTGTCAGATACCGCATAGTAAGTCACCAACATCTTGTTCTGTACTTCAGTGGTTTATTCAGTTTTACTGAATTCAACCAGCACACTCGCACAATTTATGTAAATACTTCCTTTTTCTACTTTTTATACACGAATTCAGTAAATCACCTTCAAAGTTTGATTAGTAGATGGCTGTACCTTATTACACTTTTCAATATTAATTATTAGTAATAATAATAATAATAATTTTGTTGTGATCGCATAGTCACACTCGTAATAATATTGTAATCGATGGAAGTGATACTCGGAATATGAAGATTGGAAATCATTGAATAAAGAAGGTTGACAAAAAAGTAACTAGAAAGAAAAATGATAGTTTATGCAACGATTGTATTATGACTGTTCTAAAGCTACAAGTGAGATGTAAGTTAGAACACAAGTGAAAAGAGTGTTCTAAACAACTAATTAAAACTCTGTTCCCCCACGTTAAGATTTTCAAAGTTTTTTTTAGTTGTGTTTAGATTTTCTTCTGCTCTTGGAAACTTGTCCCGTGACTCAAGCTGTAACAGTTCCTCTTCAACTGAAGGTGAAATAAACCAGGGAGAATGAAATAAGATTAGAAAATTCTTAGCTAAAGCAGGAGGGAGAAGGATGATTCTTTCCTTCCTGCTCTGAGGTCTATCGTGTTCTACTTGGTGACAGCCTCTGTGTCTGTAATCAACACATCGGAGCCAGAAGCTCAGAACAATACCTTGCATACTTTCATACAACTTCTGACATTCAAACAATCGGTCTTTTCTAGACTATCGAAAATCTAACCTACCTGAACTGAACATTAGCGGTTTTGCAGTGAATATGCAAACATGATAATCAGAAAGACTCGGAAGACATTATTGTCAGTCACTCAAACTCATTTAGGAAAGTTCTGTGTGATGGTTTATAAATTGACATTCAATAAAGAAATTTTATTTTCACTTCATGTTTTCGCTTCTCTATTGTTTTGGAAGAGAGTGAAGAGTGGAAACACCCAACTAATCACATTCTAAAACGTAAAACATGTCTCTCAAGAGCTCTGCTAATATTATTCCACTGAGTATGGGTCAGTTCCCATCTCATAATTAATTGTTGAGGAAATGCACTTGATTATTGGGATGAACAGATACAACTAGTTCCGGTCATTGAGTAATAATTAAAAACTCTCACAAATTACTTCCGGAAGTAGATAGAGCAAGTAATAACTAATTGATGAACACTGAGGAAAACACTCTCTTTCCCATGAATACTTAACACTCCATATAACATTCTATAACAATTTAGTAGGTACTTCGGAACGATTGTTTCAGAAGAGACTGCCAAAGAAATTGGACTGTAAGTTGAATATTGAACAATTTATTTGTGATATGTGACCAATATGATGAACAATGTAATGTGATCAATGATTTTCATTCTAGAATGATAGAATCATTGAATAAGCAAAAATATCGTATACTTGAATCAGATACTTGCTTATTCTGTCTGACTGTCACTTCTCTCGACTTCGATTCCCGGTCAGCCTGGCATCTTTGTGTAATTATTTACTTTATTATTACCCCCTCATAGGTCTCTGACCAACATGGACATCAACAGGAAAAGTAACAAAAGTTTGTATCTGTATTTTTCTAATAATTTTGAAGTATCTCTTTCCTTACAATGCTTTCTTCCCAAATTTTGAAAATGTAAATGTTTCATGAGAATACAAGAATTCAATTGTTGCTTCTGCATGTGTGTGTCACAAGTTTCAAATTGAAATAATCTCTCTCAATTTCAACTGTCTTTCCTACTTTGTTTCTGGTATTTTCATATTTCACGAAAAAAATTGTGGTTCGTAATCGCAAAGCAATGGAAAGTATATGAACCAAACAGATCCCTCTCCACCAGGGAAAGTATATTCATTGCAGTGAAGAATAATAATAGAATGTCCCATCCGAAAGGAATGAAAAGGTCTTTCTAATGTAATGAGATAATAAGCGAATAGCAAAAAACCAAATGCAAATAAGAAGTTGTCCTTTTTCAGGAGAGAACTGCATCTATTATGTAGTGTCGTCTGTGTAATTGACTGTTCATATTCCATGAAGTTGATGATTATAAAAGAGACCGCAAAATGGATCGTATCAGGGCGCACATTCTGTCTTATTAGCACAATAACCTTAATATTATTCCAACTCAAGGAAGTGACAGTTCTATATTGTTCTTCAAAGCTATTTTGAATGAGTAAGTCTTGATTGTGTAAGGATGCGAATGTCACTATTGTTTTACCACAAAGCAGTAATTTCCAACACTTGTGATGGATACTATTGTGAATGTGTTACGTCGTCTTTTCACTGAAAGTTAAACAATATTTTTGTTATTCATTCTTACGTTTTGTACCCATTCAAATGGGAGACATTGTCTTCGCTACCATTACGATTCTGAAAAAAACATTGATTATGTTGTTTGCTCAAGAAAAAGAAGATTTTCGATTTATAATTACAGCTCTGCAGGTTTTCTGCTCCAGGTAGACTCAGAACAGAAATTATTCATCACTGAAATGTTAAAAAGTATCCAGAAAAAACTGACAAAATCAGAGATATCTAAACAATATTTGAAATGTAGAAAGCGTTCTTATAAATTTCCCACAAATTTCTGAGTTTGTCTCGTACTTAGAACTGTTATCAATAGGGAAGTGATAGCCGTGAACCGCAGCAGGTAGCAGATCTGTTAAATCAGATAGAGATAGGCTGCGTTCGCCTGGACACTCTTTGTACTGGTTACCGATTAGATTGGCCAGCAAAAAAGACACTGTTCTCTGCTATAAAACCACTTCCTGGTGGTTCGGAACCCACCTAAAACTGTAGGTCCAGCTCATCAATCACCGTCATCCCACTCATTACCCACGCACAGGTCTCAGACCTATGTGGGTTTCATCCTCCAAAAAAAAGAAGAAAAATAGTAAACAGTATCATGGTCAAATAAATAGGATATGAACTGATGCTGGTATAGCATCTTTGATTATTAAAATATTTGATAAAACGCATTCTTTTTCCTGTAAGTAAATGATAAAATTGGAATTTGGATTACTGAATATAGCAAATCATAATTTGAACATACAGCTTTCAAGATCATAGTACTTTATCAAAATCCCTCATCATATATAAAATTATCCTTGATTGAAATATGTGGCATTGGAATGAGGGCTTTCATCTCTCTGAATTGGATATAGAATATTTAAATAGCAATTGATGCAATTACAATATTATTATCGATTAAAGTTAACTTAAAAATTTAAAAGGATATTAGTATCAATATCATGTACAGGACATAAAAAATATGCAATTATTTCCAAATGGCTATTCTCTATTGCTTCGTATATGTAAAACATTAATCCTTTTTTCAGCACAGTATTGGAATGAATTACAATAGCTGCTTACAATAATTACAGTAATTGAGTGGAGAGTTGTGAATTTTCCTATATTATACTATTACTCTCATAAAATAAAGAAGAGATAGCAGTGTATTCAGTGTATTCGAGAAGATGGAGAATAAGAGAACATAGAGAACACAGAGAACATAGAGAACATAGAGAACATAGAGAACACAGAAAACATAAAGAACATAGAGGGTAAGTATAAGGCACAAAAGTAAGCCAATATAGGTAGGTTACTTTGATGATATTACTAATAAATTCATCGCAGTAAAAAATATCGAAAGAAGCACTGAATCGCCTCATTACATCAGCATTTATGTTACAAAGCAGTCCACGGATAGACAGATCTAGTAGTCTAGTTTCCATCACAAAGATCTACAAAATTATATATATTTCTTGAGAATCATTCTCAATGCATTCAACAGGTTGGAGTGTTCTGGATCCTAACTTCGGTTAATCACCATCGCCGGTCGCAGTGATTGTTTGGACGCTGTTGGTTGCGCAAGTGCTCTGGAAAGCAATCTCAACACCCTTCACTTTCCTCATCAGATCACCAGCATTGTAACAATAACAGCCTTAATTCCATAGAGGGGTCAAGGTCTCAACTATCCTGGCACAACGTGATTTTTACTTTCTTCCAGCTTTCAAATCGCCTGAGTTCCCCCATTAGAAGTTATTATAAAGCGCGTGTAATCACTTGAACTTGATGTTTATGAAAGCAATTTCAATGTCAGATAGTATCACGACAAAGATTCAATCAATCATCAGTTGTGATTTCAGAAAAATTGTTTGAAGAAACAAAAATTAGAGAGAATTTCTTTCTATTGATCTCTCAAGTAGAATGAGAAGTCTTTCTTGTCCAGCATTTTACTCACATTATTCGTAGCTTGTCATCAGTATTGCGATGAATTAGTCATAATTTGGAAAAATGCCAGCACATCTGGGAGCATGACTGAGCATGACTCAGCATGACTAAGAGGCAAGTATGCTTATTGTTAGAAATAAGGGTGGTATGCCATGAATTTGTTGAACATAATTTTCGATGCAGTCTTTCACAATACCGTAGTTTATTAAGCCTGAACCTATATAAATAATTGGTTATCAACACCTTCTTCTTCCTTGAAAATGTACAGTTTAGTACGCAGTTAATTCACATCTTTATATAAAATAGGCGAACATGTTTTTTTTTGTGATGACAACTCCTCCGTGGTTTCACATCTCATTTGAAAGATCTCATCGAGTAGATGTTTGATTACATTTTGAAAAAAGTCATCGCGGACATGAGGAATGAACGATCAAAGTTTCAATTTTTGCCATTGCTTTAACATAGGGATCGGTGAGCTGAAAATTTTCACATTTCAACTTATGATTTGATGATCAGCTGTTTTGAAACAAAAAGTTTATTTTTCATTGTTCATTCAGAGAGAGAGGGTGGGAGGATAGGATCAAGAGGAAGAGAGAGAAGAAAGAGAGAGAAAAGAAGAAGAAGGGGAAGAAGAAAGAGAAGGAAGAGGAGAAGATGAAGAAGACGAAGGAGAAGAAGAAGAAGAAGAAGGGAAAGAAGGAGAAGTCGGAGAAGAAGTAGAAGAAGAAGAAGAAAAAGAAGAAGAAGAAGAAAAAGAAGAAGAGGGAGAAAAAGAAGAGGAAGAAAAAGAATAAGAATAAAAAGAAGAGGAAAAAGAAGAAGAAGAAAAAGAAGAGGAAGAAGAAGAAGAAGGAGAAGAAGAAAAAGAAGAAGTGGAGGAAGAAGAAGAAGAAGCAAAAGAAGAAGAGGAAGAAGAAGTGGAAGAAGAAGAAAAAGAAGATTAAGAAGTAGAAAAAGAAGATGAAGAAGAAAAAGGAGAAAAAGAAGAGGAAGAAGAAAAAGGAGAAAAAGAAGAAGAAAAAGAAGAAGTGGAAGAAGCAGAAGAAAAAGAAGAAGAGGAAGAAGAAGAAAAAGGAGAAAAAGAATAAAAGAAAAAGAAGAGGAAGAAAAAGAAAAAGGAGAAGAAGAAAAGGAAGGAGAAAAAGAAGAAGAATTAAAAAAATTATTTAGCACAGGTGTGTTAAGAAAATTTTATATTTATCAGCTGATAAAGAATTGAAAAATGAAATTTTTGCCAGCACAGGTTTATCATCATAGGCAATGCTGTCGTTCAGTATGTAGAAGATCTACATTTGGAATGTATTTTACAAAGTTTAATGAAGTCGCACATTCGTGCGACCCGGGATAACCTAGTTTCTACAAAATCACATTTCACTACAAATGGCATTATAAGAGAGTAATATATTCCAATAAATTTCTAATAAGTTCTTACCATCGACATTATCTGCATAGTAATAAAAATATCAGGTTTTTCATTATCTATCTTGATAACACAAAATGACACTGTCACTAGAAACTTCGATTGCAACTAGCAAGTCCAATTGGTGAAAAACCTTGATTATTTCATCAATTATCTTGTTATTCACTTGATGATTTGCTTCAAATTTTGACTTTTGTCCAAATCTTCATGTCATTGAAGCTGCTCCATCCCGTTTGGCCATGTTATGGGAAACCTACAATTCAAGGTGGGTTCCGAACCTCCGGGTATGTGATAATGAAGCTTATATCATCAAATAATAGAAGCACGATCACTCATCCAAGCGCATTCCGTGACTGAGCATCACGTTAGCATGAGCACCACGCTCACCACGTGACCGATCGCCAATAACATACTTGAGCATAGTGCCTCATCTAGATAAGAAATTAATTAGTTCATAGTATGGTGTCACGTTGAACCCATTATAATAAGTGTAATGGTTTTCGCTGCTATGATGATGATGATAATAATATATCACAGTCCACCTACGTATTTTTCATCGCGAATGGTGACCCAAGTGATGGTAATACAATATTAAATGGAATAATGAAAAAGTAATAGAATGAAGTGAGAGGTGAAGGTTGAGAATGAACGCTCAGAATATTTATCATACCTTTGATGAAATTATTAGGTATGTATATTTTTTGAAAGGCAGTGGATGGATCCTAAGCTACCAAAATAACCGGACCAGATCAATTAATTACTTCTTTTAACGTTACAAAGCCCAATCACCAAGTATTAACCTTGAATTAAGTTTATTGAGGAGAGTGTGGTGTCAAGATGCAATAACGAAGTGTTAATGGTTGTTGTTTGATGCGATAACCAAGATGATAACTAGCTGCAAAATTGTTAACAACGTTTTCATCAAATTTCGTGGGAATGATAAGAGTTTGGAAGCAAGTAAATATTGCATTTCATTCGTTTTGACATAAAATAACACAACTATTATTAATGATGTTTTTATTCGGACTGTTGTTTTTTATCTCAAGTTGAAGTTGAGCTTCTTTTCCTTCACCGAATACTTCTCTTATATACAAAATACTCCGCCCAGTTTTTTAGAGCTGTAGTTTTTTATCTGGAATATTATTTGTTATTCCTATTTTATTGTTGTAGCTGAAATCCGATATCCCAGTGAATGGATCAGATTCAATAAGTGGTGGTCAACAGCCGTATAATTGCCAGTTTATAGTAGGTATAATAATCCTAAATAGTAAACCTGAATACTATAATAAATATGTATACTACAATGATTATTATTATTGATGAATGAGTAAACTTCCCCCGTTTGACATACATATTGTGAGTTGATTTACTCTATTATGCTAAAGTTGTCTAGGAATTTGAAAAGGGTTCTATTAAAACTTGCATAATGAAAGAGAATAGGCACTGAATAAATTGAATAATAAATGGTAGGGTAATCACATTAAAATAGTGCATCTTCTATTATTTAAATTTCTTATCACCTTTCTCTTCTTAGCCTTCTACACCTTCCCCCACCACATAGGCACTGAATAAATTGAATAATAAATGGTAGGGTAATCACATTAAAATAATGCATCTTCGATTTCTTATAATCTTTCTCTTCTTAGCCTCCTACACCTCCCCCCACCACAACAACCACTCCTGCTCCTTTCAGTTCTTATTCTTTTCATCATCTCCTTCTTTTTTCTTCTTTCTCATCTCTCTCCTTTTCTGCCGATTCTCCCAACTCTCATTCAAATCGCCACCATTCTTTCCATTTCCATCTTCTCTAGTTCTCTTTCTCGTCCATCTGACTTACAAATAAATGACTAAACAAATGCATTCATTCCCTTCTCCTTATTTTAGTACCACTAAAAACGCTAGGCAACCCCAGAATATTAAATTTCAAACGGACCTGTGCATGCTGTTTTATTGTTTGAACTGAAGCAATGGCAATGACTTTCTAAATAATAATTACTTGTGGAAATGAATACGCAATGATGTAATAGGTACACCTGAAGCCGGAAAAACGGAAGACGTTTCATAGTTTGTGTGAAATGACTCTATGTACGCGCGTGCAAATGCATACGCATACGTCATCAATAAATAATGGTCAGCGCAATTGGGAGTCGAACTACTACTACTTCTACCACTATGTATTCGATTTAGCTGCTATAGATGCAGACAATGTGTGCAGTGTGAATGCAGACAATGTGTGAATGTTTTGTGCAGTGCAGACTCACAGATTTTATTGTTCACGGCAGACTCAACGCGCGTATTCAATTCAATTTATTTACATCAAGTATAAACCACATATACAAGCATAGCTTGGTAGTATTTGACAAGTCACGATTTTCAAACTGTTTCATTTGAATATTATAAAAGTTAGTTGGCCTTTAAAACACATATAACATAATTTTCAGGAAAAATACTCTATACACTGCTCCACTGCACTGCTCTATACACTGTAGGGGGCAGCACACTTAAACTGTTCAATATCAGGTATATTTCTTATTTCGGATGGTGCCACGTTATATATCTTCAGCCCGCTGTAGAGTGGTCCCCTCTCGAACGTAGTTGTTGAGCTTCAACAACTGAAGCTGCGCTCTTTGCCTTGTACCATATTGATGATGTGCTCGACTGTGATCCTCAATAATCCCTGCCCTCTTCCTCATGAATATTGACAGCTCCAGAAAATATAGAGCAGGCACCGTGAGTAATCTGTACTTCCTGAATGCGCTCCTACAAGATTCCTACGGTTGTCAATAGTTGTCGAAGGGCTTTCTTTTGTTTCTTGAATACAGAGATCAAATGAGTCTTACCACTGCCCCAAAACATAACACTGTACTGAATTACTGGCATAAAATAGCCATGGCAGACACTCATCAAAGCGTTTGATCCCACTACTCTCCTCAGTATTTTCAATAAAACAAAAAATGCTGGAAAGCTTATTATTGAGAATGTGATCCACTTGGTCTGTCCATCTGAGGCTGTTCATCATACGGACTCCCAAAAAAAAGGCATCTTCATGTAGTTGTCCTTCAAACGCTTGGCTGAGGATGCTATTTAGCGATTGACATGAGTTTGTGATCGTTGATATATAATCTACTCATAAGCCAACTACTAACAGTACACACCAATCCTACCCTGACCGCCATCAAATGGAAGTCTATAATCTGAACAGGCAGACTCGGTTGTATGGACAGTAGTTGTATGTCGGTTGTTGAACGTACAGACTATACAACAAACTCGGTTAATGAATAAACTTGTGACCGATCCAGGCTTCAGTTGGTCAAAGCTTCGTGTTATCAATAAATAAAAATGATTTTAGATGCTGTATCTTATTCAATGCTATATTTTTGTATTTGTAATGTGGTGAAATAAAAAAAATTAATACAATCACTTGGATCACGCCCTACCACATTGATGATATGTGCTTCTATTAAGTAGGTTCAACATTATACTAAGAGCAGAGGAGTGAACGAGAATTAAAGTGATACTTGCAGCTAAAAAGATTGATAAAAATGTCACAATATATGTATAAAATAGCATTACGGTAGGATAAAAGTTAAAATCTGCTTTCATTTATACAAGCACAATTCCATTTTTTTCTAATGATACTATTATTTTTCAGATATCTGTTGAGTGAATAAGTTCATGAGTAGGTTATGTACAGCTTCCCGCAGTTTAGGATTTTGACAAATCCAGGTACAATTTGACAGTTGCTCTCAATGTTAGTGAACTTTTCTTAGAGCCTTGTACAACCTCGAATGAGAATTGTTCCAGATGTGACATTTTACAGAGTTAAATTGTTATTTTATATTTTTCTAAAAGCATGATGATTTGTAAGAGGAATTCCTATTCAACAAATCTCAAAATTAGATAAGATAAGATAAGATAAAATTACTTTATTTACGTAAATTTACAAAATATAACTGTGACTGATTAAAAAGAATATTATTAACAACACAATAAATAAGAAAATGAGAAAAAGTTTGGATATTAACAATAACATTTTTGTGAAGCATTTACGTAATAAGGGCGAAGTCTTAGATGAAGAACTGTGTTGAATACTATATTAATAAATAATTGGAAATTGAGATTCAAGTATTGATAATTTTTTTATCATCACGTTGAAGTTCAATCATTCAAATTGCAGGATTTTACTCTCCCAGGTTTCATTTTGTTATAGAGATTTTTCGGCTAGAAATTATCAACATTGCTATAGTTTGTATATCCTTTTAGGTCATATTAAATTCCTGATCATGACGATTTTCTTATAATTTGAAATAATGAAATTTATTCCTTCAAAGCTACAAAATATTTTTCAAATGATATACAGGATGTTGACCACATTATCCAGTATTCGTGGTCAACTTGAAATTTAAAAAATAATAATTACAGAATAAAAGTACAAATGAAATTTGAGTCCAGCACTTATAAAAACACTCGCACTCTATGACGCCTGCACAAGTAAAAATAAATCATAATACAACATTACAAAAACAAAACTTTGCCCCAGACAGCTGAGACAGTAATGCAATAAGAAAATAATGGCAACAGATATACGTATCATACAAAAAGACGCATACAACATAGTAATATCGATTTCTTTCTTCAATTCCAGGCACAACGAGGACGGTTCCTACACATACGGTTACGAGGGTGCTGACGGTAGCTTCAAAATTGAAACTAAGCTGAACACTGGTGAAGTGATGGGTAAGTACGGCTACGTGGATGACCTGGGCAAAGTGCGTGTTGTCGAGTACGGAGCAAACAAATACGGATTCCAACCGGCCGGCGAAGGCATCACAGTTGCCCCTCCCACCCTCGTCGACGAGTCAACCAGGAAAGGACCTGATGGACAGCCCATTCCAGAGGACGATGGACAGTACTACGAAGAGGTTGGCATCTCTGAATAATAGGAAACTATAATAAGTTTTTATTGTATAAATTAATTTCATCCGCTTCAAGCCGATTTGGGATGTGACTCACCAGTCCTTGAAGTTTTGGTCTAGAGAGCGGACAACGCAAAACGAGGAGTGAAATAATGAATTATTTCAATGAATGAATATAAGCCAATATGTTCAAAATGTGAACAACTCAATTGGTTTTTCATCAATTTCGGCCGACATTATCTTCATAAATGATGAATTTTGTTTATCGCTGTTTTAAAAATAAACAATATTCTTGGATTTCTTATTCCATTCTTCCATAACGATCTATTAACTTTTTATTGTAAATTTAACGACTTGTAGTCAATTTTAATTGTTAATAAATTAATAGTATTTCTACTCACTTTTGGTCAAACGTTTTCAAGTCAGATGATGAATCTCCTTGACTCGATTACATTTGGCCAAATATGAGTAGAAATATTATTTATTCACAATTAAGATTTTCTGCAAGTCGTTAAATTTACAATAAAACAACAATAATAAATAATTCTTGTTTGACAATAAATTAGAGCTTGTAAAGATTAGAATTCTAGTTTAACTTATCAAATCAATAACTATCTCCAGTCAATCAACCCCTAACACAGGACACACAATACCGTATTTCAATAACGGAAGCTATTTTCCAGTTAATCTTGTTTTGCAACTAACCGACTGCATGTGTATTGTATATTTAGGCCAATGGAGCCTTAAAAAAACATTGAGCGTTCAGTCGAAACTGAGATTGACAACAAATGTATTCTCAAATAGAATACAGTGTATTGATGGTAGCCTTCAATTAGTTTGACAGCTGCGGTGGCTCAATCGGTTGGACACTCTTGTCTGTAATAAGGCTCTGGCTGGCTGCTGAGCCTTGGATATTTTGTGTAACCATTCACCTCATCACCTTCACACAAGCCCACAATGTGGGCATGTGGGTTAAGAAGTGAGTGATAGCAGGTATCTGTTCAATCAGATTAGATAAGCAACGCTCTCCTGGACCCTCTCTGTAAGGGTGACCGATTGGATTGGCCAGCAATTGACTCTGTTCTCTGCTGTAAAATCACTTCCAAACCTACCAAAAATTGAAGGTCCACCATGTTTCCAATAACATGGCTTGAGCGGCCAAGTCTGGTTTCCAATAATATGGCTTAAGCGGCCAAGTGGAACGAGCCATAAGTGTCTCTCTACTAATAAAAGCCATACACATTTACTTTTGTGGGCATCATCCGAAAAAAGTATCACTGTGTTTTTTCGTCATGTCCAAACACTGCATTCTTTTGCATCATTAATACATTATAACATTATATTGATCATATTATATTCATATATTATATTGATCATTATATTATATTATCAAGAAACATCATTGTATGGTCTATATAATCATACGGTCTAGATGATAGCATCAAGTACATATATAGAACTATAATCGATGTGAAAATTAATAGAATTTTTTATTCTCTAGCAGTCTCCAGCCCCCAGACCAGCACCCAGACCACAGGCACGACCTGCCCCACGACCAGCCCCTAGGCCTGCACCCAGACCAGCACCGCAGCCCCAGTACCAGGAGGCACCACTGCAGTTTGCACAGGACTCTTTCCAGTCGCAGCCTAGCTTCTCTGCACCAGCTCCACGACCTGCTCCATCCTCTCAGGGACCAGTTCCTCCCCGTCCATCGATTCCTGGAGCAGCTCCAGTCTCAGCACCGGTGTCTTACAGCCAGCCGCGTCCTCAGCAGCCACCCCCACAGAGGCAGCCTCAACAGTTCTTCAGTCCAGCGCCAGTTTATGAGTCGAGACCAGCGCCGCCCCCACAGTTCTCCGCCTCTCCAGCACCGCAACAATTCTCCGCATCACCCGCCCAACCACCAAGGCAAGCCTACGCTAGACAGGCATCCGGAAGCATTCTCGATCAGCTGCAGAGGGACTATGCTCTTCCCCAGGGCTCCGCTCCAGCCCTCCACGACATCACATTCGGCTCATATTAGAATCAATTAGAAAACCGCGAGTCAATAGATAGGTTATTTATAAGTCCGATGACGTGATGAGAGACTTTCTAGGTGAATGTAATATGAAGCTCGAACGAACCTGAAAATTCTACTTTACATGATTAGTCTATATAATGAATCGTTCCACTTTGTTCCAAATACTAATTGAAATAAGAATTATTTAATTTATGATGTGAAGCAGTAAAGTGAAACCAGAAACTCATGAGCAACTTCTATGAGTTTTCAATTACAAATGAATAATTAGATTCTCAGGATTATTCAAGAATTTGGTATAATGAATCATATTTTGTGATATTTGAATTGATTATTATATTTAATAACGACTGTGATGCCATTAATTGGAAAGGATTCAATTGTAAACAGAAAAAGTGAGTTTTTAAAAATAATTTTAAATGAGGATTTATCGTTTCAGACAAATAAGCTCAACCCATTTTTTATAACCATTTATAAATGTATCAGTAGTACTACAGATGCCATTGTCGGACATGGTAAACTCTGTGAATGGAATAAAAAACGCAGTTCTACTTCTAAGTACACAATAAGTACAAGGTGTTGTAAAAATTGGAAAGCGATAAAATGTTTTCAAATTTAAAAGAAAAACAATTTTTTGAAAATCTATTTCTTTTGTTAAGTTTCTACTTATAATTTCAACATAATTGAATTTATCACACTCCTCCTACACCATTCCTACCATTTCTAATGTCTTCAGGGTTCTTTGGAAATTAATAATTGGTTGGTACATTCTTAGTTCCGTGCTAATAAATAATAATAAGCGTATGTGGGTGGTACCCTCACGGGTAGTTCCATTTTCGTTTGTGCTGTGTTATGGGGAACATGGTTGCCTACAATTTTAGGTGGGTTCCGAACCACCGGGTAAGTGATAATAAAGCTTCCATGCTTGAAATAAATTAGTCAAACTCCTTCAAATTCCATGTTTTGACTACAAAATAATTTGTCCATAGGAATATTTATTTAAATTATATTGAGCAGTCCAGGTTTCTCTTCATCAATTCACGCTGGAGCGATACTATCCACGAATGAAACTATTAGTTCAATAATTTTATTTGTGGTTGAGATTCAACCTATTATCACTCTCACTTGAGAAACAAAACTTCAAATTTCCACTTACCTCTCTTTTAAGAAGTCATTCTCGGTATATTTCAAGAGGGGCACTTGAAAACTACCATTTGAGGATAGGTAAGTAACAACGACATTATGAACTCACCACCTTGTTTGTTAAAGAACTTAATATTGTGAAATATTGATAAGTCGGTAGCAATAGTGTAAGGTTGATGGATATTTGTCTAAACTTGGCAATAGTGTGTCAAAAAATACCTTCTTCACGTCAGTGATATAGAGAAGTGCTATTGAGACAAATAATATTCCAATCGATTAACAGTATTTGTCAAATCAGAAAATTGAAATTTTAAGATTTTCAGTATAAAAGACTAAATGATGGACTGCTACGATGGCGAGCTGATAAACTTGAATCTAATTTTGCAGTATGATTTATTGATTTTTTATAGATAGGTTTCCCTGAATATCTTTACATCCGTCACTACATTTCTTAGAACCTGATGACTTCTCCCTGTTATGGAAAAGCTGACAAAATCCATCTATGAAATTACTTCACGGAGAATAGAAATTCTCTCAACAAACCCATGAAAACGAAAGTCTTCTGTGTGGTCAAGATACAATAAAGCAATAGAAATGATTCAAAATTCGATCAAGGCCAATCCCTTCTGTCACTTCCAAACGAGGAGGAAATCCCGTATATCAATATCAAGAGAAGTTATTCATTTTCAATTTCACTGCAACTGTAATAAACTATACTACATACAGCATTTTCTTGAAATGGAGATTGAATAATTAGTAGATTTCTTGAAAAAAAAACTACATAGAAAAAGGACTTAAAGAATTCATTGATGAGTACAATATTCTTGTTTCAGAAAGCATTGAGCGAATATGTTTTTAGAGAAATTAAATAAATAAACGTTTATATTTTTGTAATGTCTATTCACAGATGAGACTTCCTAGTCAGTAATAAAGTTATCTACTACAAAGGTTATTAAAAACAACCTCTACTACAACCTTGATCTACTACTGGGTATATTACTGAAATGAATAATGATTGTGGTGTCTTGGGTTTATGGGTCTTGGGTCTATCACTGATAGATTCAGAGCACATGTGGGCCAACTTGACTTTGACATTGAAAAAAACAAGTAGATTTTTTTCATGTTTCTTGAGATTAGTCTAATAAATAAAAAAAATTGAGTAAATCGTTCCAAATTCGATCTATGAATAATTTCTACTTTAGAATAGAATTGAATTGGCTTGAGCCAATTTCGTGTCTCATCTGACTCCCGTTGATCGATTCATTCTTAAATTACCCCAAAACGAACTTCAAGTGGAATAGTAGTTAAAGAAGTTGAAGTAGTATAGTAGCTTGTTGTCTTCTAATCAATTTTAGATCATATTAGCCATGAAATTTATGTTCGAACTTTCATGTTCTGCATGTGGGGAACACTTGAGATATGCGAATGAATAATTCATTGACTATATTTTTCTAATAAACTTGTATCACGTGACGTGCACCTGGTACTCGAGTAGAAAGACCACCTATGTTCTATGTTCTTGTGCAAAGGTTTAAGGTTAGGTGTACGTAGAACACTTTGCATATCCTTGACTTATATGAGCAGAGGATACGCAGTTATTGCACTTAACCTTACCCCTTCAATATTTGGTACTCATAAGATAAAAAAAATATACGAACAATTTTTAGACGGAACTTCATCACTTTCGATCATTATTCGGTTAGGTTAGGTCCGAAATCTTAATAATGGAAAAGGTAGGGTATTATGACTGGGATCCACACTTTTTCTGATAACATTCTCGTCTTTTCCAAAACTGTTCTATTCAAAATAATTTACTACTGATATAATACTTAGAAGTACTTTCAAAAGTATGTGACCTGTCGTTAGAAAAACGTATTGCCAGATCGCCAGTGATAGCCGGATTAGTAGATGAAAATTACCTTTTTTCATTTTTCCTCCTTTTACTTTTCCTTTTCTCCTACTCCTCCTTCACCACATCCTTCTCGCCTTTCTCGTCCTCTTATAATTATTCTTTCTCTTTTTCCTCACCTCATCACCTTTAAACAGTTCCCTTACTTGAGCTATTATGTTAGGATAAAACAGAGGACAGCAACAAACGGCAGAAATTCCCTTCTTTTTTAGTATACAGCTCTGACTTTGAATCATTGACAATGATAAAGATGATATTCAGTTAGCAGTTTATTGACTTTGAAAAAGTGTCTAAGAGCCAGTGCTGTCCAAGTGAGGTGAAATATACTGCAGGCTACCTCAGTCGAAGTTAAACACATAGTTTTATACAACATTCGCATATTCGCTCTCTAGGAGAGTCGAGCTGGTTTTGTAGAGAAGTGCTCCCCTGCAAAGTTTTGCAAATATGTGAGTATAAAACTCCATCAAATGCGTTCCATTTCGACTGTGGTAATAGTATATTACTCCTCAGTAGGACACCACTTGTTCTCTGACTTTGACATTTTTTAAAAATCAATAAATTGCCAACAATAAATAATTTTTATTGTTAATGATATTCTATCTTTTTTGAACAATACCAGAACTGGTCACTCAAAAAGGAATTGAAATTCCGCTGTTTGCTTCTGTGCCCAGTTTATCCTCCAATATTAAAATAGCTCGATTGAGGATGATTTGTATTGGAATCTGTCGTAAGATGATTGTAGTCTCCAAATACAACAAATCATCAATATTGGGTGATGTGAATAAAGTTGGGTGTAATGAACGAGCTCATGAGTTAAGTGAGTGTATTCTGTTAGTGACTGAAGTCGACTGATGATCTATTGAGTTGACTGAGTCCGATCGGAAGGCGTGGGATCGACTCAATTTTATTCCCACCAAATAACAAGAATCCAAAGTGCAAAGTCAATTATATTTCTTGAGTACGGTGTGCGGACTCAACTTTATTCACACCACTTAAGGCTGTGCGCAAGATTTTTGGTCATATTTTTTCGCAGTTTCTTGCATTAGATATTATTAGGGCTTTGGAATGTTGCCATATGAAATTGTTTTTCCTTCAACTATTTTGTGAAATATGGGGGTTCAAAGTTGAATTTTTTCGGTTTTTGGTGACAATTTATCTATTTTACAAGTGATTTTAAATTTTTGATAAATTTTCTATAACTAAAAGCCATATTGGGGAATAAAATAATGTAATTTTTATTTCAATCTAACAAATAGTTTTTTCAAAACGATTTATTTAACGTTAATTTTTTAAGTTTTTTTCATCAGGGTAAAAAATATGTCATTTTATTTCTCAATGTACAGTAGAAACAATTAGTCTGGGCGCGCGGCCGTTTGGTAGTCAGCCATGGCGCGGGGTGGAGAGGGGAGTGTTTATCACTCATTTCTAAAAACATGTGGCCCGTGCGACGCTGCAGATGTCTTCAAGGTCAACTAGCCATTTTTACAGGACGGCTAGTAGTGAAACCAGAGCCACGCGCCCAGACTAATTGTTTCCACTGTACCTTTCAGTTATAGAGAATTCATTTTATGTTTAAAACCACTTGCAGGTGAGATTAATTGTCCCCAAGAACCGAAAATTTCCAACAAACAACCCCCGTATTTTACAATATAATTGATGAAAAAAATTTTTTCTCATGGCAAAAAATAGCATTTCAAAGCCCTAATAATATCCAATGCAAGAAACTTTGAAAAAAATTATGACTAAAAAGCCTGCGCACAGCCAGGGTCCAATGCCCATTGGTGGAACCAAAAATATGGGCTCATGCCTCCATATACTACTCTTGTTTTTGGATAGAGCCGAATAGTGGTCAGCTGTATTTGAGATTCGCACGGTCTGCTGCAGGAAAAAATGGCAGTCAATAAATGTACCATATTATGTATTTAACATTCAACGTCCAAATATCAATTTATGTTAGCGTCCTAGGCAATGTTGATTCATAAAATGCATTCTTCTCATTGATACTTCAATCTGGAATATTATGGCCCATTATTGGAATAAAGTTCGTTATTAATTTGGTCTGTTCAAATGATAGATTGACAAAAAAATATTTTATCATTCCAACCTTGAAAGAAAATCATGATTTTTTTAATTTATTAAGAAAGTAGATTGGATTAAGAATACTTTGGATTAAAAAAGTAGATTCACTATGCAAAATATGTTCTGAAAAATTTCTTTCTACCACTTTTCAACTAAGTACGTTTGTTCTTGTTTGGGTTCATATCATATGAAAATTATTATGAGTAGACCAACCTGAATGATTTTAGTAAGTTATGAACCTTCAGTGAGCTATTCAGTATGTACTAGCACAAGACACAGGATTTGCAGTATATTTGAATTTGATCATAATAAGATATAAGATAGTCAAATACTAATCAAGCAAAATAATCATCATGCCTCTTTGTTGTACGAATTGAATCATAGAAAAATATGGTAGTCGAGTTTGCTCATCGATAAATTTGAAGCTATTCGAGAGGAGATACAGGAATTTCATGGGTAATGAGGTGTGATGTACCTGTCAACTTCTTTTTGTTTCCACAACGAATGGTAAGACTTATACTTTTTAAGTATAAGTATTACAATATTTAACCGTTTTTTGTTAAAAAGAAGCCTAAGGAGAGGTTTATATACCTCTATGATAGCATGATAACGTGATAGTATGATGATAGTAACAAGATATAGCATGATAGTATGATGAATCTGATAATGAATCGGTAAGAAGTCCATGACTTACTGATAATAATATTTTTGAAAATTGGTTCATTAGTAATTTTATATAAAAATAGGCTATAGCCCATGACCTTAATCTGTATTGGACAGAAACATTTTATTCAATACAGTTTGAAGTATTACCTTCACAAGAACTCACCATTTTTAAAAAAACACATGACAGTTCTGTATAATTAATTCTCCTTGATTATTTTCGGTGTTTTTGCCAATAACTCTCAACAAAAATTTGTGAGTAGTGATGAACAAGTGAAAATGCTTATGAGTAAGTAGTAAATGTTGCCAGTTTTCAAACATAACCTCAAGCCAAAGTTGAACTAGTTTTGTTTCTCGCTACATATTCACTTTTGAATAGGGTAACCGTTCCTTGTTAGAACAGAGCAGACATTACATAAAACGGAAACAGTGATAGTGCCGCAAGTATGCCATTCAACATTCCAAATACGTAGACGACGTTCTGAATATTTAACCTGGTCAGATCGCCAACCACGGTAGGGAAAAACTTGAATCGAACTAGAAAGAAAAGAAAGTTATGCTTTGCTCACGTAACATAATTATCTCATAATTAACGTCCTTGTCTATCTCTCCAATAGTTATGTTTGGCAAGTTCGAGAAAGTATATGGACACGTCATGCTTGATTTAACACCATCGTCTGATATCGGAAATAGTGTTAGGATGCAAGCGTAGGAATTAATGCAAATGATCAATGATTGCAAGGAATATCCTAGACTTTTGCTCGAATAGGCGGAGTTCACAAGAGATTTGAACGTTGCCTAAAGCATCCTTTATTAATTTATTCAATTAATTCAAAAGTAGCAATATTGTTCAACTCAGATGCTGAGCGATATGATATTAATTTATTCCAATGACAGAAAAAATTGTTCACAATATCCAGAAGCTAGGTTTAGGTGATGAGGTGGTAGAGAAAACTGAATCTAAAGTTTGCTAGAAGCTCTTTGCTGACTAGTAAGATATTCTTACTTGCAGTAAAGATAAAAAGTCTGTTCTTCAAGTGCGATTTAAATTATAATATTGTTATTATCATCAGAGCCTTGGTGGATTAAGCAGAGATTAAGCTATGATATTGATTTATCGTATTCAATCATTGTAAATGCTAAGTAAATTCGTATGGCTTTTCGTGGTGGGGAGACCCTTACGGGTAGTTCCACCTCGCCTTTTTTTTAACGACTGCTTTTTTTATATGCAACCGGGACCGACGGCTTAACGTGTCTTCCGAAACACGGGAGTGGCTCGAGAAAAATATCTTGTACTCAACTGGGATCGAACCCAGGACCTTTGGCTTATCAGACCAGCGTTAAGCCAACTCGGCTACGCCGACTCCGGAGTTCGATCCCAGTTGAGTATAAGATCTTTTTCTCGAGCCACTCCCGTGTTTCGGAGGACACGTTAAGCCGTCGGTCCCGGTTGCATAAAAAAAAGCAGTCGTTAAAAAAAAGCGGCGAGGTGGAACTACCCGTAAGGGTCTCCCCACCACGAAAAGCCATACGAATTTACTTTTTTATTGTAAATGCTGAATTGCACAAAGCTTACTCTAAACTCAATTCAGTGCACCCCAAAGCCTATATTTACCTTTCAGACTTTTCAAAATTAATGTTTAAATTTCACTTATGGGCACTATCACTGTTACGAAATGAGTTTACATGCAGGAAGCTTATAGAACAGTTAATATCATGATACTTCACTATAGTGATAATATATGATACGCTGATGTCTCGTAAACCAAAGAAACAGATTAGCTCTGTATCAATATTACAGCTGCTAATTACCTAGCTGATAAATTCATTAGATGATTTTTTTGTAATTAATTGATCCACTTTTTATAAATACAGCTTACATGAAAACGATATTTTGGAACCAACCCTGCCAAAATCTTCATCAACACGGAAATTATTACATGCTCATTCAAAGCCAAGCACGAGAAATAAATTGTTATCCATGAATTTAGTTTATACTAGTAGGCCTATATCCTCGTTCTTACTACTTGCAATTCTCATTTTCTATGAACATTTCTACCACTAGAATATATGACTCTCAAAAATATTGCACTCAGACTCGGATTTAATGGTATTCATCTTTTTCGCAACATAATAGAATTCCTAGTACGCTATAATCATTTCTCCCAACCATAGAATAGCTAATCGCTAATCTTCTTTCGCGACTCAACATTCAGATCACTGGAGATTTTTAATAGGATGTCATATGTCACGGACTAACATTTCCACTCAACAAGCGCTTAAATTAAAGTAGGTCATGATGTCCTTGGAACCAGCACTTGACATTAAAATGCTCTTACGGGATAATTTATACTGATCAAGCGGATATTTAAAGAAGACACCAAATCCTAAAAGGCAAACCAGTACAGATCAACTTGACCACTAGTGTCAAATACGATTGCTTTACAGCGAGGATTCTAATAAATATTATTTTTGACGCTACTTGGAACAAAAAAGTGCCGTTTTAAGTGCACTTTTTCTAGAACATTTTTTCTCGATGTTTGTAAGGCTATTCCAGAGGGAATACAGGAACTTCAAGAGTAATGAGCTGTTACGTACCTGTCAACCGTGAGCCGTAGCTGGTATCTGTTCATCAAAGATAAGCTACGGTCTCCTAGGCACTCTTTGTAAGGGTGACCAGATTGACCAGCAAAAATTAAACTGTTCTCTGCTGTAAAATCACTTCCCGGTGGTTCGGAACCAACCTAAAACTGTAAGTCGAACGCATCATTCACCATCATCCAACTCATTACCCACGCACAGGTCTCAGACCTATGTGGGCTTTATTCTCAAAAAAACTTATTTTTGTTTTCACAACGGACGTTGAGGTGAATGTTTTTTTTAAATAATTTAATTCACTTTTTATAAGAAACAGCTTACATGGAAACGCTATTTTGGAACTAACCCTGTCAAAATGTAGTTTAAGCATAATGAATAATAAGACGAAATTGTCACAACCACATTTATTCTAAAAAAAAATTTTACACCTTCCACAATAACAACTTCGCCACTATAAAGATAGTTTAAGCATAGCTACTAAGAGACTACAAGACCAGCAGAGAGAAGTTATTATCAAAGGTGTAGGCCTAAAGTAAAAATGTTTAACTTCTGAAAATGAGTGGAGAAATAAGTAACCATAGATTCTTCAAATAAACATCACAGACTATTATTTTTTATAATATTACAGTATAAAATTAGTTGGTAAAAATTTGAAAGTATGCTCATAACCTTTTACTAAGCAATATCTTTAATTAATTTTACAAGATCAAAAGAAGGAGAGGATTGCATGAATAATATAGTTTACAAAAATCAAATATTGAAATTATGCGTTATTAGTACCATAGCCGATTTTAACTGTACGTCACTCTTCAGAGCTCAACGTTATTTTTTAACGGAGATTAATGGAGATTCAATAACACAAAAACGTCCGGCCAAATGTGAGATAGTTTATTATATATTCACAATTTGAAACTGACTGCAAGTCGTTAAATTTACAACAAAGAGCTATTTTCTAGTCTCCAACGAGCATACTACGAGAACGAGGAGTGAGGTTGCTTTCCTCACTACACGAGCTAGCAGACTTTTATCAGTGAAATAAATTTCAAAGCTGTGTGCTTCAACAGTCAGTCCACTCTCAAGCTGTATGCTAAAACAACCCACTCTCATCATTACTGTCTGACTGCATTGGTGAGTGCGTTTAATACCATCTAGCACACCTCCGAGCTACTCCATGCGACCAAGCCATCATTCGACAAAGACGTTTGGAAAGCAACACAATTTAGGTAGCCTTGTTGTATCTGAGGTCAACAAAGTTCTATAATTAATATTGAAATCTTTTCAAAAATAAATTAATCACGCTATGAGATAATGAAAGTAATGAAAATAATTATTGACTTTCAATGAGTCATGTTTTTCAATTTTTGGAAATGATGAAAATAAGAACAACACTTCCTGGAATGATAAAAATAATAGTAAACTTTTCACGAACTAAGACCATGATCATACGAATGGTTCAAGGAAACGTATTTTGATGAAAGAAGCCAACGAATCATTGGAAATTGATTTTTCTGCAAAGAGAATTAGAAAGCTTTGCCAATTATTAATTCAATCTTGGGGGTGTTCGAAAATCTTAATTTCTCCTTGGAAGAGTCGAGCCCTTTTCCTAAATATTGATATTAATTGAGTAAGCTACTTAGTTTTGAAGGTCCTGTTATAATAAATAAGAGTCCAGTTATAACTTACGAGTTTCTGATTCACCAAATCAACCTCAGATTCAATTTTAAGTGGTAGGTATAACACCTCAAAGAGTTTTTCTTACGCTATTTCGATGTGGACTTACATTCATGCCGTCTATTCAGTTCATAATTTGACTTTAAGTTTCAAAATGTTCTTTATTGGTTTGTTCACCACAGACAAGGGAATCCAAATGAGGTTGCTATGCTTTTATGCTTTGAATATTATCTCTCAGTGAAGATCTCAAAATCTTATTTAAAAGTGGCTTAATTTTTCGCAGATTGGTTACTATTGGATTGAAATCAAAAATCAAAGCCGCAAACGTACACATTCATCAGACCAATCTATATCTACAATCTTACACTGAATTGTATTTGAGAATTTTTGGTTTCATTTTCATCATATTAAAAGCTATAATGAAATAAAAAGAGGCAAAAGAGGCAGACTGATATTTTTTTTTTTTTTTGAGTTATAAGCCTCATTTAATTTTCTGATAATGCTACATCTTTCAAAGAACTTTTCGTGTAAGTCATCATCCAGGTTAATGGATGATGGAGTAATCAATAGAGGTTTAAGGATAAAGTTGGCTGGATACTTAATGAGACGAACTTGATAGAATCTGGTCACAGCATTAAAAAGTGGCTCAGAAGACTGAAAGGTTACTTTGCCTCATTGAAATCATCTATATAGCTTTGTTGACCTTCACCTTTTAGTCTAGAATATTCTTCAGGGCTTGTTCATCCAAAAATTTCAGATAAACTTGATAAAGTATAATCCTAACATAAACTTGGAATCTTTTGACATAGAATCTTATTCCTTTTTCTGATTATAATCATCACTGGTGATGATCAGGGCCATAACTAGGTTAGAGCAGCCGGGGCGCTGCCCCATATTCCCCGAGAACAGGGGCTCTAGTGGCCTTGAACTTGTAAAAAGAAGGTATTAAACTTTTTTTAAAAAAGGCCCCCAAAATCAAATTCTGCCCCGGTGCCCCTTAGAGATCTAGCTACGGGCCTAGTAAGAAACTTGGTACAAGCATCACTACTTCCAAGTCTAAATCTCTTAGATCTTATAAATTTAGATAGATCCATAATCTATGTCTTGTATGATGATAGGCATAGCATACCAATTCTATGAGATTGATTACAAAAAGTGAAAACAATACTCAACGAATTTTGAAATAAAGAGCATAGACTGACTTTTTTCAACAACTAAGCCACCAGCTACAAGCTCGTATTAATTTGGAGTTTGAATCCAGTTTCTATCATTATTTTATTATCAAATCAGTTTTAAATATAACACTTTTCTATGTCTACAGCCTATATTCCATCGATTGATGTGTCCTCTTTTGATAGTGAACTTCATTTTGTGATGTTTTCCATGACGAAATATTTAATGAACATTCTAATATCATCAGAACTGACTCTGTATTTCAATTGAGTATATTGTTTTTACTCACTTATATTGGAGATGATAGAGGGATGCATTTCTCTTCTGAAAAGGCTTACGAAGCTTCTTTTCAGAATTGAAATGTATTCCTCTATCATCTCCAATATAAGTGAGTGAAAACAATATACTAAATTTAAATACAGTGTCAGTTCTGATATTAGATTAAACATTATTGTTATGATTACGCATATGAATCATTGTTGATACGCAAATGAGCTCTACTGATACAAAATCTCTTGCTTGTTCTAGATTTGTTTCGCATCTAATGTCAGCCACAATTGGAAGAACTTTAACCAGCCATGAGCGATGATTGTGCTTAGCTGATACAATTGCCAAGGTTCAGCAGTGACTTAGTGGCCAAATGAGTGTTCTGATTCGCCGGCTAGTTGTTATGGTGCTAGCAGTGTGTGGGGCCTGTGGGGCAGTGCGGCTGACTGGGTTGGGCTGGGCTGGGCGCGGCCCTCGCGTCTGGACAGGAGAAACCCGCGATTGTGCAATGCAGCTGGTCGTTTAGACGCGCGTTCTTCGTTGAGCTGGCCGCTCAATTGTCGACGTTCGCGGCTGTCGCGTTGCGTCATGTCGTCCGGAATGTGACAGTCGCCAAAAAGAGGATTATTTGTGGTGTAGTCTGAATAGAGCAACGACTACCGGTACTGTTATGTCGGATATACAGTTGTCAAACTTATACTGAGAGCATGAGAGAGGAATAACGTCATTTGACGAGGAATTCAATGGATACTGGCTGTTACATAAAAAGAGGGGCGCTCAGAGGACTTGTTCCCTCCAAAAATTGAAAATGCATTTGAAATTGAAAAAAGAGTATGCTTTTGAAGTAGCTTCAAAATGTTTTTTACACTGTAGTGAAAATGAAGAGAAAGAAGGAACAGAAATTCTTGATGTTATCTGCTGTGTAAATATTGACTTCTAAGCAATTAATTACTCTTCTTTTGACACTTTTATGATATTTACTTAGAATTTGGTAGAATATTCAATTAGAACCTTATAGAAATTTCTCGACTAAATCGAATATTGTGAAAAATGCGAGAGTCCTTATTTGTTTATTTTAGAATTCGATAGAAGTTGATAAAAAATGGAGAGATATCTCAATTATGGAAAAATGTATAAAAAGGAGCGAATTTTGTAAAATTCAGTTCATTCTTCTTTGAAATTCGTCAAGGTAAACAAGAAGTGACAGTTCTGATAATTAATTACCGTATACTGTGTCTTTAGTGATAATTCATTTTCCTATTTAATTCATACCAGTGGACTCTACTCATAGCTTTTATTGTATTACGGACTTTTGCTACGTTAATTGTTTTTTTTTTGACGTTCTTCTTGAATTATTGGACAGTTTATTGTACAGTTATTATTTAATAATAGATCGGCCTTTTAACATTAATTTAGTGATTGATTTTTGTACAGTAATATTGAAAACTCTTTATCAGTTGAACAATATCGATTTATCTGTTTTTGATTGTTTATCTTGTGTAAGAAATAACTGAACAGTGTGAGCTGTGGATAATTTGTGTTAATAAAGTGCGAGTGATAAATTTAAGTATTGCTAGCTTTATTTTAGATATAGAACCCGTAACATCACTTTTGCCGAAAAGTGATGTTATTTTAAGATAAAATAACATGCTATTCTAGGCCTTAAAGTTGGAGATTTTCAAGAAATTCAAAGGGTTTTGGAATTGAAGGATCTTAGATATGTGAATCCTTTGAAGGATTCCGGATTGAAGGATTAGGAAAAGCTAGAATCCAGTTCTTGACAGTTTACATTACATACTCATTCACATACATTATACTCATATACATTCACATGTCCTTATTGTTCGGATTGAGTATCAAATTATTAATTGAAAGAAATTTACTGGTCGCAATGCTCAGTACTAAATAGATGAAAGAGCAGCCACTTCATAATTTCCATTAGTATTCATTTCGCCTACACTCGTAATCATAATGGAGTGCATAACTTCTAGAATTCAAATTGGCATGCAACCTACATTCAATGGTGACAAACGTCAGTGACCTATTGTCAGCGTACCAGTTCCCCATATTGATATTCTGGAGCTGGAAGCACCCATCCACCTAACCACACACTCAATAAAATATAAAGCAACGTATACGAGACTCGTGAACGCCTAAAAAAGCCCCGCCTTCACGTAGCTTACATCTATTTCAAAACCTTTATTTCCAAACGCAATAAATCGAGCTTGTTTGAAACGAATGTCAAATGTAAGTAATGCATTATTTATCACTATCATTCAGCAACTAAGAAAAAACAATGATTATATTTTATTTCACGTATATATTCTCTCATTTTAAAAACACATAGATATCTAAGGTTGTTTACACATATAAGATTACATTAATATATAAAAATGATTGAGCATATAAAATATTATTGTTTCAACGTCCAAACTCAACAAGAACCCCTTTCTAAAATTCCCTCGTCTCTTCTGCCAAACCGTTTGGCTGATTGTCGTATACTCTACATAATAATACGGTACCAATAATATAAGACCCAAATTGATTTGTGCACATTGATTGTGATAGATAAAGTATTAATAATCTGCATAATTTTAAAAGAGAATCGTCACTGATAGATCAACACCCTTATTGATTCATTACAGTTTCCCGAAAACAACTGTGCAAAAAAATACACACAAAAACAATAATAATGATAGATAGAATATTTATAATTCATATAATATTTGAAAACAAATACAATTCACTGACTTACTTACCCATTTATTCATCTACGTTTCTCCAGAGCCATTCAGTTAAAAAATGTTTCGTACATTTGTTCAGTTTTAAGGCCCTAGAGAAGTGCTGAGAAAAAAATTAGAAAATTCCCCCAAATTTGTCAATTTTTTGAGAATTAAGCGTTTTGCTTTATGAAATTATCTAGAGAATTGAGAATTTTGTTTAGCGTAAGAGTTTTGTTTCTCAAAAAGTACGGGATCGGAAATTTGAGAATTAAATGCTTCTAGCGTTTGCACCCATAGTTAACGATTTTTTAAAACTCTGTGAATCACCGTTTTTTAAGAACCACTTGGCCTTAAAGTTCGGTAGGCCTATCCTGGTTCATTTGAGATTCTGAATTAGACTCAGCTCATTCATAATACAGTAGTTAAATAATTGATTTGATTCTCAGTTAATGAATGAAATTTGAAAATATGACTAATTCTATTTATGGATCGAAAATTATTGGTCTGATTTTCGATGGACAATTTTGAATTAATCCTTTTTTCATATTTTTCTGTCATTTTTTTATTTCAGACTTACTTTTATCCGTGAAGACTTATCCAGAGTATTAGACTTGCCCAGATAAACAGAGAAGTGAAAAAGTGTTCCAGTTTATTACTTAATAACCAGAGCAACCTTGAATCCAACCTTGTGAAGGTTGCTGGATTATAACAGCCGAACAGTAACAATAACCAGTTTTAAATGGATTTTATGCTCATATTCTGCTTAATAAGTGACTAATGCATTCTTTCTTCCCTTTCACTTTCAAGGAAGGAAGCTGCCGCATGTAGAAGTCTCACAGCTGCTGTTGATTGATCCTGTTACGTTAACTGAATACGAATGTTGATGTACTATTTAAAGCGCATTATGATATTATTCAAAGTAATGTTGCTCGAAATAGAAAGAAGTGTTTTAAAAGGACTTCATTCAAAATATTGATGATTTACGAATAAATAGAAGAAAAATTTCTAAGCCCTAAAATTTATTTATCCATTTTCCAAAGAAATTAAGTAATTTGTACAACTTGATCGAAGATTATTAATCAAAATTGTCTCCAAATAAGTAGATGAAAATCCCTTCAACGTTGTTGTGATTTTAAAATATTTTATTATAATTCTCTGTCATTTCTGTTCCCTACAACTTCAAGATGGATCTATTTCTCAAAATTTTCTCCAGATTTTTGAATGGGGGTTTCCAGAACATTAATATGTTAAATGACATTTATCTGAAGTCGTGAATAACTTATAGGCTTCAGACCTGACCATCTGGCGCAAATAGAAATGCAAGCTTGGTGGTGAGACTTTGTATAACATGGGAATAAATTGAACAGAACAAATACAAAATTGGGAACTAAGAGTGAAGACTAAGAATGTATTTCTGAGTTTCACATGCGATCACCTTGCTCCAAGGCACTAAAGTCTTCCTCTCTATCTGCGCTAGGCTTTACAATTAAATGTTAAAACTACTTGTACTACCTGCTATCATAAATCATAAGAAAAATTCGGAAGTTTAAACATTTTTGTAAAGCAGTCTCTTCACGCCTTTAATTTTCTTCTTTAAAAAATTAGAATAAATTGGGATGATTCGTTCAAAATATTTATTGAAGAAATGCATTGTGGAGTGATGATCCAGTAAAAGAGTCCTAATCTACTTAGAAGGCTGTCTAAAATAAAATTAAAAGGTTTTTCAATACTTGAATAGAGGTAGTTGTTTAGGACAGGAGTAACTCTTTTTCAACCAAATTTAAAGTGCAACCAAGAACTGTACCTTCTGAATAAGTAGCTATCAGACCAAAACAAAATATTTGGAGGCCTGCAGCATTACAGGCTTCGGGATAGGCCAACCGCGTCCACAAAATAATAGGAATGTAATTCCAAAGGAAGTATGTGAGTAACGTGCAAATTTAAACTGAGAATAGTTTTAAAGCTATCAAATAAATAAGCTGTTATACAGTTGAGAGACAATGTGCATCCTTTTCGTTCATGAAACAATGGCTTTCTTTTCATTTAGATATGTGTAATGAATGTATCTGGAGATATGTGCCCACAGAGAGCCGTTCACAACACGCTGAGCCAGTGACGCTAGAAAGCGGATTATCACCTTCGGTCTCGTTGATACAGAAACGTTTAATAGCTGCACCAACATTCACTCAAGGATACAACCTGCGAAGAAAGTTTCCCACATTTTCGAATAATAAACGGTACTTCGGTTCATTTTCTGGATTCTTTTTCACTTTCTTCTTGACTTCCAGCTTGCTGCATTCTAATATGAGAGAAGCTCCAACATTAGAATATTATCATTTCAATTCTCTTCTTTAAATCTCAGATTTAATTTGTAGTAAATTAGCTTCGAAAACTCTCCTCTCTATCATAATATCTCTCATAAATACTACCTTCCACGATAATTTTAAAATCTATCATTTTCAACTTTAGTCATATTACATTCCACGATACAACTGCACAATCTAGATAAAAGTAATCGAAGATTCTGGATTAGCCAGGCTTTCACGCTTTACATGCCAAACACATGAAAACTGCTATTTCAAGCCCACATATATTTTTATGAAAGAATGGAAAATCAGCCAATTAGGCTCTGAAGGAAACTAGAAAAATAAAAAACAATTCAATAAATTGAATTGGAATTGATCTTAAAACTTAGTATTTGTTGATCCATGACAAACTGCGAGTGAAATAGTAGATGTCTCCCATGAGTGGGTGAGACTCAATTTTGTGAAAATTTTACTTTCATAAAAAATGTCCATGCTTTAAAAAGATGTCTGATTTGGGAGTGTATCATGAAACAGTTTCATGGTGCATTTTCCTTAGTGAATTGACCCCTTTGTTACAAAGAAGAAACATAATTAGAGTGTGTGAATAACCAATTCCAATCACAAATATTTTGTTTCAGTGCGATTTTATAACGTTTTTGAAACACAATATCAAAATTAAAGTATGAAATTAATTTATTACTATTTATTGGCACATTCATGACAATCCAGCTGGATTCATTTCTAGAAGGAATTTATTACGTGTTGCATTTCATGCAATTCGAAAAATACATGTTGTATAATAACTTCGTGTAGCACGAAATGTTACATTACACTTCATGTATATACAATGTGGAAGCCTACACATACATCTCAAAACTGACATTAATCAGCGGCTAGCTGTCCGTTTCAAAATATTGTACGCTATTAGGAAATACCAATTTTGAAGGCAATTGTATAAAAAGTATTCAATATATCACAAGTTTTCAATGTACTATTAATGATATTATTTTATTGAGGGGCGTAGCTATGGGACACGTGCCATCTTGTTTGCTTTTGGATCGGAACATGTGCCCTGGGCGTAAGATTTGGGGGGGGGGGGACAAATTGGCCGTGAATTTAAATAATTTGGAAAATAAGTTTTAAAAATAGTTTAAAAATAAAAAAATAAACATCAGACATGAAATTAATGATAATCGAATCTAGTAATGGGTGTGCGTGCATTGTTTGTAGTCAGTCTCTATTCAGTCAAACAAAGTGTCATAGCAATAACATTAAAGACAAGGCAGTGTCAGAGGGGGGAGGGCACAAGGGTTTCAGGGGCGCAGCAGCCCAAGTAGAACTGAAATACAGTGTTGAATACAATAATTTATGTGTCAAATCACCATGACAAAAGAATTGAAGCAAGATATTTGGTCCACTAGTTGATAAGTTGGACGACCATCAAGAGAGGAAAATTATTGAGGGTGGAAAATGAACGGGTAAAAAAAATGAGGATAACCCAAACAACTTTGATTTCTCTCCTGAAATAGAATGGAAATCAGATTCCACTGTGAAAAACACTGAAAGATTAATATTAAATATTTATAAATTCAATTAATCTCATATTCTGGGGCTTGATTTATAATTATTTTTTCATTGCCATAATAAAATATGAGGACCTTATCGTCAGTGCCTTATTGACTTATTTACTAGTTGACTTATTTACTCATTGCCTTATTGTCTGACCTTATTGCCATTAGACAGTGTTTACTGTTGTCAGTGGGAGAAAATTTCAAAATGTGCAACGAATATCCCTTGAATTCGGAAAAAATTTTATGTGAGACTTGCTTCGACCACCAGGTCTATTCAATCCACTTTAACAAAATCCTAGAACAGGAAAGAAAATTAAACATCAAATATTGTTCTGGCCCTCTCAAATGGGACCATTTCTGTCTCTCGTTGTCCCGTTGTAATAGATGTAATTAAAATTATGTTTTAGATGAATAATTTTTAAAACGTCTCGTGGGTGAGGCCCCGGTGAATCTCTCGGTCCGCCGTTTGATGGGAGATTGGTTCTCAGCAAACTAGAATGGATTTTACCAGTTCAACAATAAAATTTCAAGTCATAAAAATATCTAATAATTCTCCAAAGAGAGATTTTTGTCGCAAGTCCCAAGACTACTTTTCTATAAGTTTCTTATGGTAAACCAGACAAAATGTCAAATAATGCAATGAGTTTCAACTAACTGAAGAAAACGCAATTAATAATAATTGAGACAACAATGACTAACACTGCATCATTTCAATAGGAAACTTCATAGTTTAGAAAATATTTTTGGGAGAATTTATTCCGCTCCCAAATTTTTAGTTTTCAGATTGTTTTACATTCTGTTATCTTTATGAACTACAAGAATTGAGTAATAGAAAATACATTCATAAAAACAGTGATTATATTTGCCTTATTTATTGCGATAACAGTATATAACAAGTGAAGGAAAAATCATAAAACTGTATCAGAAATATGCAAAACGCAATGGCATTACTTATAACTCAACATCATTTTCAGAACAGCTTTTTCCATACAAAATTGAGAAGTCCATATGAACTCGATCTGAGAACCAGTTTTTCCTGCTGGTTCCACCAAAGGACAAGAGAAGAGATCGAAAATATCCATCAGTAATCTAGCTGAATGAAAAAGCGTATATTCATATTGATAAAGTTTCATTAACGGTATATTTTAATATATGAAGGTTGAGATCGTGAAAAGTGATAGTATTTCATGATCTACAGTTGAAGACAATAATGAGGCCTGGAAATTACCTTTATCATCTACCACAAGACTGGCAATGAGGAGTCTTTCTGATATTGATGATACATGAGAAAGTAACAGAGTTGTGGTGGAATTGGATATGGCTGATAATCTGGACGCAAGACCAGAGAACGACTAAATTGGTTGTTGGCCAGGGACTTTGAGCCATCGCAGACTCACTTCTAATGAAAGAGATGATTGATTAATTGAATCTTCCTATCATTTCATTCATTGTCGTGACTGACATAACAATCGCTCGAAGTTTTTGTTTTCACCTTGAATTTTCTCTCCAAAATGAATCATTCCTTATTTCCTACCAGAGATACTTCAAGTGCAAGGTGAGTATCAAGAACTGTCCTTCATCGACTTTCAGACTGTTCAGAAGTAGTCAAATATTTATTTCAAGATGTTTTCAGAGAATAAAGCGTTCATCAATACGATCGAGCTTCCATTTCAAGTACTGTAATAGAAAATGAACCTCATTAATAATGAAGGAATAATGAGGAAAACAGCGTTGATAAAGTATGAGCACAGCACTATATTGTTCATTTGAATCACAACTTTTCTTCCATCTTTTCCACTGAGGTCAAGTGCTCGAATGGATGAATTTTTGTCCATACTTCGTCTTTTCATGCAAATGCATCACTTAGAATTTCATTTCATTAGCTCTACCCATAAGATCAATTTTAATGTTTCCAACAAAATGTAAATAGTATCAACCATAGTCTACTATCTATGTGATGTTAAAATATTGTATGTAAGCACAAATTTGAAAGAAAAAATGGTGAATTTATCATGAATAAAGTAATCTAATCTAATCTAATCCTTTTTAAGGGTCCGAATCCCCAAAAATACAGCCTATGCCACAATATGCAAAATATTTATCACAGGTTTTCCAGGGGTTCGCAGAAACATTGACATTGCATGTTACCACAGTAGACTCATCTGTAAATACAACAACAGTAAATAGAGCTTGTAAAACTTGAAATAATACTTTCTAACCATTCATTGTGAATTTCATCAACAAATAACAATGAACTGTACTTGATTGTTGAAACTATTATACTTACTTTGAAACTGTTATTGACATTGGGAACGCACTGAGAGGAAAAAACGTTATTCGAAGTTAATTACACAGCAATAAATGGCCAGTAACTCCATCTTACTATGCACCTATCATACACATACGCTTACGCATGCACAGGTGAGTAGGTTGGTAGGAATTGCAATACGCAATGTTTGATAGTTTTTCTTTGGAGGTCAAAACTGATAGAATTCCATGGTACTCTTATGATCTGTCAACACAACTGTTTCTTCACGATTTTACGAAACCAAGCTTTCTAAAGTCTCACATTTATAGAGCTCCCCTAAGGAGCAGTGATTAGGCCAGCCTCTATGATCTTTCCGAGTTCGAAACGAGTTACCAATCAATTTTCAGATGTAACTAAAATGTGAGTACATGAAATTTGATTTGTCACGCTTGTAGCTCTTGAAGGAACCGTGTATAATTTCCAGCCTTGAACCAACAAAGTAAATCTACCGATGTGATTGTTCTATATTATTGACTGTTAGCTATCGATTTTTATCATAGAATATGTCTTTATCGATAAATATTTGACAGTAGCACGTAGTCGTTGAAGTTTACACGGTCGATCAGGAACGCTTTTCAAGCTCACTGACAAGAAGCAAGAAGGATATCAGATTCCTTTCCACAGCGGAAAAGGCCTATTGCACCAAATAAAATAACGAAACTTATCTACTTTAGAAGGAAATTGAGCCAATGTCAAAACAATCCGAAATTTTTTTGGAAAATTATTAATGAGCTAGCGAAAAGAAGTATAGCAAAAAATGTCCCAATAAATATATCAAGCATACCGAATAACTCTTACTGTTTGTGAAGAAGTGGCAAATGATTTCAATGTATTTTTTTCTGCTGTTCGACAGAACTTGGCCAGTTTGATTGACTCAGGTGATGCTTTAATAGTGAATGGCTTTAACTATGCTTTGAACACTCAATTCACCTTACAGACAGTAAACGAACTCTATATTCTTAGATATGTTAAGGCTTTACATGGTGGATCCGCCCCTGATGTCGAAGTCATTTCGGCCTCCTTACTGAAGGATAACAGTATTTGATACTGTATTTGTTTTTCTCAACCCTTTTCTTCACCTTATTAATTTGAGTCTGGCTAATGGAGTCTTCTCGGATATTTTTAAAATGGCCAAAGTGTTTCCCTTGTATAAATATGTGAGCTCCACTGATAAAAATAATCTATTTTTCTTTTAGGTGTGTTTTCTAAGGTGTTGGAGAGAATTGTTAAGGAACAATTAGCCACTTATCTCTTAATCATGCTCTGGCGGATTGTCAATATGGATGCTGAAAAGGCGAGCTTCCTGTGGATTTTGGAGTGGTGCAAGGAGTGCCCTAGGGCATTTACTATTCCTAGTAAAATATATTAACATATCAAGACTGAAGTTACATGAGAAGCTCTTTCTTTTTGCGGATGACACTCTAATTTTTGTTGAGGCAATATCAAAACAAGAAATAAGGCAATATCAGACTTGAAATCTGTTAAAATGGTTAGATCAAAATATTCTCTCACTCAACATCTCGAAGACTTAGTTCATGCCAAGTTCATCTGTCCAAAATTTCAGATTTTAATTTACAAATGTTAATTATTCACAAAGATTCGAACCCACGACCGCTGAAACGACAGCAAGCATTCTGTAGTTGTGACGCCTCAACCAACTGCGCTAAGCGGCCCGCCAATCATTTTTTATTTTTCTGTTTTTTTAATCTGTATTTAATTTAATTCTATTCTTTATTTTGTTTAAAATAAATATTGAATGTTTTAGTGACATGATAAATAAATACTAGTATTTAAATCAACTCGAGTCTACGCACAGTCCACTGTTGCCTATGTAGACTCTTTCCTATATTCAATTGAAACTAGAAACAAACTCTGTATATTTATATGCATTTTTGTAATGTTTTTGTGTAAATTGTATTGTTTTTATAATTGAATGAATTTATGAGGAAATAAATCTTTAGCCAATCAATCTTTCAAATCAATAACAAAGACACCATTTTCGCGCTCCAAACAATCAAACAATACTGCTAGTCAAATATTTGAGGAATGGATTTCTATTACATAAATACCTAATCAAAATATTAAAACATCTTCATATTTTAGTTGAGTGTGACTGCTTCATGAAAATCTTGATAATCTACTTGACAATCCTCACTTCCTCAAAGAACAGTATTTGGTTCTCCCGAGGTACCTTATTATTGAAATGTTTGGATACAATAATTCTGAAATTTGGATACAATATTCTTATAGTTACAATTTTGCAAAATTTTATTTGAATCAATCATTTTAAAATAAAGTTACAATATTCTTGGCAGATATCTAAATTATCTGATGAGGGAGTGTGCTGACGTTCCGGTATCAGTGGGGCTCTAATCATAATTTAGAGTCCACATTTTCTTTGATTAACATTATTGATCTTTCTGGTGAGAAACTAACATTTCATAACTCAAATTTTTGATTGTTATTATCATTATTGTGAACTTGCACATTCCAAAAATCTCAAACCAGACTGATAAGTACCTAATAAAGAATAGGATCAAATTTCAAAGGTGCAAAAACATGTTTTTTAATACTCTCACAATATAATTATGTTGAACTTCTACTAAATTTGTTCATCCTCACCGGCACCATGTTATTGTTTCAGCATTGTTGCACCATGTTAAACTTCATCCTATCTGATTATTACTGAAATTTCATTAATCATAAGATTTACTCGTGAAAGAAAAACTAAAGAATTCTCTTGAAAGTGCGGTTTCAACAATTTATTATTTTTATCGACTCAGACTTATGTAAACACATTACGCATTGCAGACAAATGGAGGATGCGGACACATTAGCTTTGTCGGTAAGGAATAATGAGCAGGCTTTTTCCATTTCATAAAAACAATGTAGACTATTTCTGGCTTGAACAATCGTTTTACACTTTTGAAAACTTAATCGCTCATGACAATGGAGTAACATGACGGAACGGGCTTTACAAAACTAAATCAGCAAGAAGTTGAGTTGATAAATAACGATTATCTAAAACATTCAATCAAGACTAACTGCAATAAGACAATTCAACCAAGTATTTTAACAAGTCGAGCGTTTGCTAAGTGTTTTTCCTGTGTGACAAGTTTCCCGGTTTTGTACAATTACGAAAGTGTCCTATTTATATGCAGTTGTTGAGTCTTAATTATGAATCTGTCATTTTTATAAGAGAGAAAACTTCACTTTTGTTCCACTCTCCCCTTATTTTACAAAAAAAATTCAGATCACAAATTTGAAGCGAAATTGGAAATTAGGGAGAATGAAAATGTTGAACGATGAGAATAATGTATTCTAATGTAATTTTCACATTGATGTATGCGGTTGAATTTATATCTATGCTAAATATTTATTGCTTAAGAAATTTAAATTTTTAATACTAACATTAATAAATAAGATATTTATAAGTTCTCTAGACTTCATCGAGCTACACATTGCTTTGCTTGTCCTAAGACGGGATTGAATTGAATACTGCCTCTATTTTCCTAAGAGGAGAAAATTGATGCGTAGACTCTTTACCCAACTCTCGTTGAGATGAGATATTTTACTATCTCAATGTCCTTTTAATATTTATTATTCATGTCAAACATGAAAAGGAACCTCCTTTCACAATATCACAAAAATGTACTATTGTATAGTGTGTAGAGAATATCATTTTTTTAAACTGCAAAATAATGTAGGAAATTAACATGGTCATATTAATGACAGGTGAGACACAGCATTTAGAGATAATGTTAATGTCTCATCCGATATTTAGGATGATTTTCATGTTCCACTTTATATGCATGTATTTTTTATATTTTTTAGCAAAGAAACCAGTGAAACATTGCAGAGGTAAGTTACTGAAAGATCCTTGAGGCGGATGGAAATCAACATACCGGTGATCAATCATAAAGATCTATATCGTAGTGATTTTTTGCTACAACAATGTCAATGTTTGAAGACATTGGGATGATTCACTTTTAAAGGGGTAATTTTCCAAACATAAGCAGTACTATGTTTGTAAAAATAGGCGGATACACGAGCAGTTTACGATGCCTGGAGGGAGAGACAAGTTCGTTCTTTTCGTCTCGGTCTTCCTCTCCTCTCACACCTGACCACTCTCTTGTTGGTTCACTCTCACCTGTATGGAATGGAAGACTGGGAGTCATACTCACTCATTCTCTGTCTCACTCGACCACATTCCCCCCTTCGCCGGCACGATGCACGACAATGCGAAGTTATAAAAGACTTTCCGACTGTACTGAGCGGCCAGTTTCTGATGCGATCTTTTTAAGTACACAGGACACTGTTATCTACTTTTAATTATATTTTTTCTTCATACTAGTCTTTCAGTATATACTTAGTATATATATTGAGGATAAGTAAAGTGAGGTGCGTGTCAAAGGAGACTGGCTGAGAATCGATATGAGATCAATAATTATTTATGTAAGTAGGAAAATTTATTGTTGGTAGTGTTTTTCATGAAAGATCTACCATAACCAATAATATTATTCTTAGTTGCACAACCTTGATCATTGCAGTACTCATTATACATAGTAAACACTATAATTCTGTTAATAACATTAATAAATCTTCATTCTTCATGAAATTCTAAAAATAACAATAATTATTTTCTTATTCCATATCTATCTCATGTCCTTCTATGAGAATGGCCCACAAACAATGAAGTATTAAAATAAATCTCTGAGCTACAATAACTTTTATCATAATAATGGATGCATTGTTTCCAATTGAATAATATTCAAGTATTATAATTATTTAGCATTACTTATAATTTACAACAAGTATAGTGTATAAACTCCAACATAGTGTACGAACTGGTGTTCTAATTTTTAATTAAGTATATCATCACCGATAGTATATTAGTGTTTCAATTGCATATTTAATGATGTAACATAATTCATTATCCACACACAAGTCAAGACTCATGTAGATATCATCAGCGAAAATAAATCGTCAAAGCTGGAAACGTCATGAGCCAGAATGTTTTTGATAGGAAACTTATCAATAAAATACATTAGTACTAAAATCATTATTTTGCTCTCAGCATTCAAAAAATGCTCAGTAAATTTAGTAACTGGTACCTGTACTACCATATTTTCTTTATTCAGGTTTTTTATATGCATGGTATTTAACAAAATTCATCCTCACTCTCCAATGCACTCGCATGAGGCATGTACTTCAAAAATCGTCCAATCATCTTTAACGATTTTTTCTTGAAATAGTTCTCTGTTCTGCATCAAAGGGTAGAGTGAGCACTTCAGTACTCCAAAAACTCAATGTAATATTGCAATCTAGCTAATCTTACCTACAGTATGTGTAATACAGTCATTGAACTTCTCATAGGATGCTAAAGTTAATTCTTGAAAATGCTTTCCTTCGCCCCAACTAACTATAGGTGTAGAAAAACGTTCATTCATGCTTTACTATTTCAGTGCTTAATAAAATTGGACCAAACCAAATTGGCGCTCCTCTTTCCAGTTTCTAAAATATGTAATGTTACAACCAATAGGAGGAGCTAGAATTTTACTGAACTTTAAAATGGATGAAAACTGGAAAATTACAGTTACAGAAGACTTTCATTAATCTGGAAGTTATTTCACAGGGTTAAATGCATGTATAGAAGTGTACTGTAATTCTATTGTACAGCAGTTCTAACGAACGAATTGAATAATAGGGTGATAAAGGACTATTATAGAAAAAGAGTTCGTTTCTATCAAATTTAAAAATATTCAGTAGCCTACAGGGGCGAATTTGAGGGTTTATCCCCCCCCCTCGAAATTCTCAACCAACAATAAAACTGTTTCTTCTATGGGCGTGAGGACCTTACAGGTGGATATCACCCCCTCCCCACCCAAAAAGACCTTGATTCACCCCTGATTACCTGCTCCCCCACCAAACCAGTCTAGATTGGCACCTTCTCCACGCCAGATTGTTGAAGTTTTCGACCAAATCAGCGCCAGTTTAAAAAAATGTACATATTTGAATAGCAATGAGAGTATTAAGGTTGACTGGGCTCATGGAGGTACAAAACTTGTTGAAATCATTATCAGGAAATTTTAAATTCAACATGGTGGATTGGTATTGGTGGTGGGCCAGCCACTAATTTATCTATCGCATGGCGGATTGAAGTATTATCCAGCTCTAGAATTGAGGCTGAAGTGGAGAACAAATCCTATTCAAAAAAATCTTCAATACCAGATAGTTAAGAGTAGCCTATATAACAGCTTGATAAATAAATATTTCGTCTGAAATTAAAAAAAGCATCATTAAAACAAGGGAAAAACAATAATGGATCCTTCTTCTTTGAAGTACAATTACAATAATTGCAAATCCAGAAACCATAAACCATTGGATTTCAAGGCTTGGAAAAGTAGGAAGTATACTGAGCTCACAGGGCCCTAAACTTATTCGCCAATATTCAGAACCCACCTTTTTGAGCATGACTGAGAAAGACTGTTAAAGTTAGCTGAAAACATATTTTATAGAAAAAATCTTCGTTTACAACCTTTTACATTTTCTAAGGGATAAAGTTCATCCAAGGGCATAATTTTTTTTAAATGGATGAAGTTTTCCAGATCCGAAAGATCGAAAGATAAAACTTCTCAGATATCAGTGCAAAACGTAGTACAAACATATTATAGGCTACAATATATTAAACGTTCTATATTGTAGAGCTTCTACACTTGCTACAAACATGCTTTTCTACGTTGAGTAAACGAACCAAATGAATTTCTCGTAGACATTCCTCCGTTACATAACATTCACATGAGCATAAGTGCCCCAGATTACGCGTTCTGCCAAAAACCTGAGCGAGATGAATAGAGTCATTAGTATCACTTCTGCAACATATTACGCCATATGTTTCACCATTTCGTGCAGCGTAATTATTACTTTTGCCATGTTTTGGGAAAAACATTATTGTACAATACTGAAGAAAACTGTTAATCCAATGATGGAGGAAATCAGTTCATATTTCAATGTCCAAATCATAATCGAAATAGATCATAGATCACATAGAATATTATCATAGCCTACATGGAATAGCACTTCTATTGGAGGGGGGTTGAATGACTCCGATTCTCACTTATCATTTCAAAATTATAATATACAAATCACTGTTGGAAAAGATCTCTTAATCTTTTCATTATCCTTATCCTTGACAGCTTTTTTAAAACGTTAGGCAAGGAAGCTGGAAGTCTCGTTTTATTTTATTTTTATTGTACTCTATCCCACGCTCAGACTCAAGTCTTTGTGGGATATTCCACTATCTTATTTTTTGTATCTAATCAAAAATTTGTATTTCTTTTTCCTATCAAAATAAAGTTTCATTCATTCAATCATTCAATGAAGATCAAATTATACTACAACCTTCATGAAATACCACGTTTAGGGCGAAGGTTGAATTTACCTTTTCACATATTTTTCTAGAATGATAGCAATAGACTGTCACATAACTATTATTTTCCTGTTATATTTATGAATGCCAGGTCAACTAAAAAGCCGGTTTAATGTTACCAAGCTCAATGTTGAGTCATTTTTTCATTTTGAGGAAATTGAGCTCCCCTTATAAGAGAATGGTACACCATTGTTATATGACAACAATATAGTGAATGGTTATGATACAAATTAATATAAAAACTCAAAAAACATTTTCAAGTGGAAATTGGGACTCAAGTTATGGCGTGAAAGCCGTTTCACTCTGATCGTCAGACGACCCACAGTACACACATCTGACGATGCTCTTAACATCGGAGTTAAACGGCCTTCATGCTATAACGTGAGTAACAATTTCCACTTGAAAGTTTTTTCTGAAGTTTTTATTTTATATTAGTTTGAACAAGATGGATCGTTAAACTTCACAAATTTAATATTAAATTATCTCAAAGTTTGGTTTAAATATAAGAAGAAATATTCAAGTGTTTATTTTCTGAAAATTAATGTGAGTTCTTTTGTATTCAATAACTTTGATCTTAGAATTTAAAGTCATGCTATAGCCACATAAGAGGACCTACCTAGCCCTAGCCACGAAGGAGACCAGGCATCCACGAATGTAAGAGGAAAATAACAATAATTATGTATATGATTATTCTGAAATTATAATGTGAAAATAGGATTAATTTACTATTCTCCACCATTTCCTTGAAGGTGCTATCGGAGTCATAAGAATGGCAGGAAAACCCAATAACGAATGCATCCAATACAGAACTTGTGTAGAAGAAAGTGATAGACAGAGAGAGTGACATGTGTAAGAAAGTGCTGAGAAGCGTGCGATTTCTATATCTTTGATCGGCATTCAGCATGCTGTGCTCTCATCTTACGTAACTGAGAAAGGTGACCAGCTCAACTCAAAAGGAATCTTAACAGTGCCTTATCAAATTTTTAATATATTAATGACTCCTTACACACATTGCAAAATGCACGTCTCATGTAATTAATGGTTTCTATAGCTCATATCCAGTTCAGTTCAATCTATCTATAGTTACTGATCTATAACTTCTAAATGAATGCCTTAGTAACTTGTGCATCTATTATTCATGTGCCACATGTCAACGTCACTGATAAGCTTGATTCAAGCCGGTATTCATTACTATCATTCATTAGGTTCACAATAACAACAGAAGACGATGGATTCAATTCACAATGTCTGGAAGGTATATTACATAGTCACTAGCACCAAAGTGTTTAGAGTATTTTTCATAATCATATAGGCCTATCATATGTCATCACAATTGAGAGTAAATAGAATAAATTGTATAAGACAAGATGAATAATGTTCAAATACGTGTTACTGAGTGGACACATTCTATTTTGCATTCTGTGAGAGTCCACTTAATATCCTTTATCATGAGATTGAATGGTCAGTTCTCATTTTTATCACGAGAAGTAACGGTAATTGGAAACAATTCGTTGTTCAGAATGCACACAACATTAAAAGGTCATTTTCTTTGTGTTTAATTGATGCACGCTAACTAATTCTGATCTTCGATGATCAGATATGCATATGTCTCTACTATACATGGTCGATGGAAAACTCGCTTGAAATGGAGGTCATATTTATGCAGATGGTTATTGGGTCGAGGTTTGTAAGCTTCCTATTTCCAATAAAAATCACTCATTCAGTCCTCGAAGGAAGTTATTTCCCACAGAGATCATATATGGAATCTGCAGTATACTGACTTTAGTTTGAGCATATCAAAATTTGAAAAGTGAAGTAATTAACTGGATATACATCATGCTATTTCAATATTACAAAACTGCTTTGAAACAGCTTTTTCTGTAGAATATCTTACAAAAATAAATTCATTCAATAACACAGACTGTAATCAATCAAGGTCCATAAATAGTCATGTACGCTTCTTCTGAATTGAAAATTGATATTGGATTAAATGAGAATTGATTGGAATGCGACAGCATTGTGTCTTGAAAAATTTTCTATACTTCTCCTACGTTGAAATTCACCTATGTAAAAAATGCATTTAAATGTTGAAAAGCCCGGGACAACTATTCTTAAAAAAAAAACATTGACTGAGTCATGACTATGCGAGGCCCGGAATATCAACTAAGTCACATGGTTCATGAGATGTGGTCTCATCTCATTCACCAAAATTCTGTCTCCGCTGTATATTAAAACCTCAATAACCCGGACTCTTTTCATTTGAGATCAAGATCTGAGTGCTCGAAAGAGTGCAAGATCATGCTCTCATCTGATTATCTAATAACGTTATTAGGGGCTCAGATACATTTTGACTACTAAGCTGATTGACACGAAGCTTTGACACCTGAACAGTTACGTACTACAACTCTATAATCCATAGTAATCCGTTTTACTCCTTCTTCTCATCGACGTGCCTCGTGAATTGGACTTGGTTTCACTTTCTTTGCATACACTTGTGCTTGCGTGCGTGTGTGCTCGCAACATAGCCTAGTCACACATCGATTCCTATTTAGTTTGACCAGTGAGCTGCCCATGATCAAAGAGTAGCCAGTAAAGCGTTTACGGACCCATATCACGTAGGAAACACGCTCTGCTAAAGGGAGGAACAGCCTAAAACGCGCTATGGACTCGCGGAAGCATTTAGCTGTGTTATATTCTGGAGATGGAAAGCATTCCAATGTTGTACGGTACGTGTTTCGTTCAAAAATGTATCAACGGTGCCGGGTGTTATGCAACACGCTCAACAAGCAGCAGGCCTAGATCCGATTCGATTAATGTCGCGACCACACTTTATCTAGTCTCCATCATTTATTATCGAAACGTCACTTGGATATCTGATTACTTTGCCATATTGATTACATTCTTCCACTCAGGCTGTGGATGAATCATTTTGATAGCTGGTACTTATAAAAAACAAGTATAAAAATTATACTCCAACATTACATTACTCTTCAAGAGATTCCAGAAGTTTGAGCTTCATCATTATTTTCTTGATATTTGCGTGTATTTTCCATGTATGTACACCGAATTTATCCCCTGATGAGGATGGTTTAAGCTTATTGCTTCTGTTAAATTATGGTGGCGCAAGAAGGTGAAAGGATTCGTCTAAAAAAATAGCAAGAATAAAGTTAATTGAATAAAGGAACAGATTTTAAACGTTATTTTCTTCCAAACTACATAAGATAGAAACATAGTTTTAACGTTCAAAGAAGGAAAGAAATTTCGAATTTTCAACAGTCTGGGTAGAATCACCATACTGGCGCTGCTGTTTGGGACAAATCCCCACACACATGTGGGACACATCCCCACATTATATTATGTGATTGACTTAGTTCGAATACCGCGCTTCTGGACAGCAAGGAAATAGCTCTAATTGATCATTAAACAATTTATTATTAAGAAATTAAGGCATTTTCTGTCTCTTTAAGGTCCTCATCACTCAAGCGCCGATAAGGATAAACTCTCGATCGACATAAAAAACATTGTCGTGAGAAGTAAATTTACTTCTTGCACAAGTCTTGCAACCACTTGAGTTATTTATAAAGACTTTGATCAGTGCAATTTTATTGACTCTTGATCAAGTTGAAACTGGAACGATAATTTCAAGGAAGTTGTTTCTTGATTTTAGAAAGGAAAAGTGCTGTAAAAACAGTTAAACATTTGCTCTGAAGCCTTCACTGGCCCACTGATTCCAATGATAAGAGTACCGTACCTGATAATTTACAACCTTGAGACGATGATTTACTCCTCTAGTTTTACAGGAGATAGTTCCCGGTCAAAGTAGGCTTGAAGATCTGTTCAGTTCACGCATCGTTTGATGGTTTAAGAGAGATTAAGTCAGCCCAGTGTTCTGGTAGAGGGAGCTCATTAGAGTGAACATTACAACTTTGTCTTCAGAATCGATATATTTGAGGAGAAACTAGAAACATTCTTCAGTAAAGGAAGTAGTACTTTCTTCGAGAATCCATCCTTGATCGAATCATAGTATGAAAGAGAAAATAGTCCAATTTCACGGCCATGACTTTTTTAGCTCTGTTCTTACATATCCGTAGTATACTTAGACTAGCTATTATGTCTCCGTACCCGTATTCTCCTCTAGGAATAATTCACATCTACAAGTACATTATATATGATCTTTATGTACTTTTAAGATGTTGCTCTGAGAGTCAATCAGCTAATTTATTATTCACCTTGTTTGAACGTCATTCATCTGATTACAGAGATTTCTGAGTTTTTAATTAATGCCTATAATTAATTATATAATGAAGGATAGATTGTTTTTTTTTCAGAAGTGAGCTATTATTGTTATATAGTTTATATACAGTAGTTTGCTGACCATTTTTTTCAAATATAGAGCATTAATGCATTAATGCATTCAGCACAAATGACACGAACAGTCAAATTTTATTGCGATTTCACCACATTAAAATAATTTTTAGGCTCTCGTTCACGAGCAACTAAATATTCTGTACCAATCAGAATAACTATGCTATACCTACAAAAAACGGAAGAGTGATAAGTGAATAATAATAATGTGGTCCCATTGAGTAATGAAAGTGTGATAATGATGATTACAAAATATTTTATTTCAGATCTATCCTTGTGCTGTTTTAACTATTCAAATAAGGTATTCCACTCATAAGCAATCAGCAGTCAGTCAGGCAGTCAGTCTTTTATCAAAAGCTGATGTCAATTAAATACAAGAATACCCTCAATGCTGGTTCTTTCACCTCCTCAAAAGTAGAACACTGTTATAGAACTTTTGTTTCAAGGAAAACATGCAAAAAACTTTTGATTCTATTAAGTTTTAAAAAGAGTCTGATTTAAACAAGAGTCTAAGATATAAACAGGAAATTCCATGTTTAGACTCTCGGAACAACCCCAATAGTTGTGAAAAGAAAGCTGATTCAATTTTTGAGAGAATCATGGGGCGGTGCCTCATCTAATATCCTGCGGCCTCTTGCTGTCTCCCAGAAAGCACTTATCAAAACTTTATTGGTCAAAAATCACAGATATCCAACACACTTACTTTTTCAGGAATTCCCGGTGTTAAATATAAAACAATTGTACATTAAAAACCTTCTGATCTTTATTAAAAGAAGTAACTTTATTTTTACAGAAATTCAGCATAATCACCTTACTAGGAACAGACTTTACACCAATATCCAATTCCCTCAACTGAACAATACTATTCAATTGGGAAATTCTTTCTATTTAGCACACTGGCTGTACCGAAATATTCCTGCAGAATTCTTAATAAATTATGAGGGGTGTAGCATTGCCGTCTACAAGCGGAGAGTGTGCAGATGGCTGCTTTCTATTGGTGCAGATGCTGCAGAGGCTCTTCTTAAATCACCATACAGATAAATATTTATTTTAAATGATTTGATTCCCATATTAGTAATCCTATCATCCTATCATGACCTATCATCAAGCTGTGATCATTGAGTGAGCTCCTTGTACGCCGTTGAGTGAGAAAAAGAAAAAGGGGAAGAAAGAAAAAGAGAAATTTTTTCATTTGTACTATTTAATTTTTTTAAACATATTTAGCACTATTTTTTTTTTTTATTATTTATTCTCATTATTTTATTTTACTCCTTATGCAACTTATTCTGTTCAATACTGACTCCTCCCTGCACACGGACTTATCATCCAAGCAGGGTGTCTATTCATATTATATTGTAACTTATTTACTGTATTGTATTTATTTCAACTTGAATTTAGTCTATTGAATGTTCAATGAATTCACCTCACTGACCCACTAAGAAACTATAAAATTATTTGAAGAATACAATCTCTTTCAACTTGCTATGAAATTTGGTTGGAAAGAATTGTTACAACGATTGAATAAACTAGAAAAAGATGATTATAATGGTGATGTGGATTGGGCTGATTTTGTTCCGGCAACAGACTGACTAGCGGGCGACCGATCGGTGGTTTTGCGCGGCAGTCTGCTTGCTTGCCTTGACCACATTGGCGGCGGCGAATAGAAGCTACCGGCATCCTCTCCACCATCGCAACCTGACCTAGCCTTCTTTCGCATTTCTTCTAACCTTTTCTCACTCGCGCTTGTTCAAAAACAATTATTTTCTATGCTGGTTTATAATACAGCAATCACTGAGACGTGCTCAAAAACAGTTACACACTTGCGTCGCTATGAGATGAGATAATTCTAATTTGGACGCTGGTAGCCCTATAAGGCTTCAAGGATGCTGATGTTTTGATAAGTCTTGCTATATTTTATTTCGTAACAGCTTGGAGTTTTCAAATTTTCAAAGCACGTCAAAGAGATAAAAGTGGTTTTTAAAGTACTTCTTCTGTAAAGAACTTCATCACAGGGTAATTTGAACAATAATTTATTTATTTCTTCCAAAGATAAAAACATAATTATTTAAAAATTCATTTTAATCAGCCCGAGAAAAAGGAGAAAAAGTTCCAATCACAGAAATATTGATGCAGTTGTTTGGCTGTAGTAGAATAGCGATAACACCATAGAAAACATTTTGTGTTTTGAGCCAATAGGAATCCATATCATGAGCAAGAAAAGAGATTTTAACGATTCTCAACCTCGTATGGCGAGTTTTGAAACATCGCCTTCACATGAAACCACTAAGGGCCGGTTTATGAGCTCGGGTTTTCATAGTCCGCGTTTATCGTTAATCCCGGCCTAACGTAGACGAGGACTAAAAAATGGCTTTATGAGACAGAGCGTAGGCTAGTTAGACCACGGTTTATCTTTAGCCGAGCGCAACTTAGACCGAGGCTAAACGGCAGGGAATCACAGAGAATTTTTGTTGGGAGGTTGGCAACAGCCGCTTGGAAGCATCTAGCATGTCACTGTCAGCAATTAAATACTCTTTGTCTTTGTCGTCGCTACCCTTAGTCATCAGTTTTATTAATTAAGTGTCGTGTTTTGAGGGTCCTGTTTTCAAGTTTGTTTATTTAACGTATTATAGCGATCTAGATTTATTTAGCATAGTGCAGTGACTTGAATAGTGTAGTGTAATCATATTAAATTTCAATTATATTTACTAAAAGCAGACCATATTTTCATTTTTCTCTTTAAAAAAAGAATGTTGGACTTGAAGTAGAGTTGATTTCACTCAAGCAGAATTAAAATTAGGCTACTAAAAGCATTGGTTCTAAAACGTCCAATAATAGAAAAAAGTGTACGATCAGAAGACAGAAGAGATGGGAAAATTTGCTTAGAGTGAGATTCTAGTAGAATTCAACGCTGCAGGGTTGAACACTCGAAGAGGTCTTGAACAGTTGAAAGATGCATGGAAACGCGCAAAAAAGGATTGTAAGTCACAGAAAGGAGGAGCAAATTCCGGACTGGTGAAGGGCCTCCATCACATGTAGCAGAGGAGGGCATGGAGATGGATGAAATGTTTGCAGATTAAAAGCCATTGGAAAACAATAAGAATATACAAATTCCTTGTAAAAATTATCCCTCACTTTCTTATAATTTATGCACTGAAATTTTCCACATGTTCGCACAACTAAAGAAGTTACTTCTATTAAGGCTATCTTCATATTAATTTCAATATATAACTTTTTTTTTGAGGATGAAGCCCACATAGGTCTGAGACCTGTGCGTGGGTAATGAGTAATGAGTTGGATGATGGTGATTGATGAGTTGGACCTACAGTTTTAGGTGGGTTCCGAACTATTACCTATATAATTATTTAATTTTTGGCATAATAGTTTATAGTTTTATTGTAATAAAAGAGGGGTTCACGAATGGGCCACCAAACAATATTTATTTATTAGAATGCCACTAACTTATCATATTTTATTGTGATAAATAATTGTAATGGATAATTTTTTGGTTGTTTGAGGTTGGTTTCTTGCCTTTTCTGGCATTAGTGTGTTTTAAACATCAATGAAAAAAATAATAATATGGCTTTGAGAGTAATGAAATTGTTCAGAATTCAAAGACGAACCTTAATGTAACATTCGTTTTTGTTAAAATCGAAACAGTAACGAGTTAATGACTTAATCCCGGACTTGAACCTGCCCTCTAGCAGGTTTAAGTTGGAGATTAAAAACATAATTTTTACGCCCGAGATTATGCCATTTACGCTCGAACATCGACTCATAAGCCCACCGAGTTTATCTTTTAGACTCAAGTTGATCTGTTGTTGATCTCATAAAGCCAACTTTTTAAACTCGAGTTTATCCCTGCAATAATTGCCCGGCGTTTATCGTTTACGCCTGGGCTCATAAAGCCAATCTTTAAACTGCAGCGCAAAAACCGTTTATTTCTGGAGTTTAGACTCGGACTAGAGATAAACCCGAGCTCATAAACCGGCCCTAAGTCTTGTAATTGTAATTTTATTAACTGCAGCACACAAAATGATTAAGAGACGTAGCAGTGCTTCTGATATCCATTTCTCTAAGCAGATAATATGGAATGGCAGCAATATTACCTTCACTTATATCGAGGTTTTAAACTCGATTCTCATATGTATTCTTATATTTTCAACAAATCTAGAACATATCATGAGTAAAGGATTGCCTCTCAAGATCTCATGGTTCAGCTTTGAAAAAGCATTCACTTTCAAATAGTTTGAATCGTACCGTTTAGTTTGAATTTTAGTTTTTATTTATCTTGATAAATCTGTACAAAATGTAATGAACGTTACAGTAATAGTTTAGGTTTGATATTAATAATAATTAATATTGGACTTGCCGTTTGATAGTTTTCGATCAAATCTCCAAATCTCTTTGGAAAGTTACCAAAATATAAATAAAAGATGTTCTTCATACCACTCGAGGAGTTAGCAAAACACACGCTCTGTCATCATTGTCACGCTCTCCAAACATTACAGAAGTTACTGTACAAAGAATCTCCCAGTGATCAAGTGAATCATTCTCACCATGAAATCCGATGAAATTTTAATCCAGTTCTATGACCAAAGCTGAAAATTCCCGGCTTACATAAGATGTATATTCCAGTGAATTTTTATCAATGCCTCCATAACTCGCTGTAAAATCTATAACAATAAACATCTGGAATGCTCAGTCAGAGATAAACATCGTCCGGTGTAGATGTAGAGCAAATAATAGACCGGATAGACAGAACTGGTCTTGTTTCGAACGGCTATGAACTGGTCACAGCCATACAAACCGGTCACTGCGTGTTTTTGTTACATAATTGAAATTGCATGCCGTTCGAAAGCCAAGTCCTAAATGCTTCTCCGATGATAAAGAATTTTGAATTTGTATTAACCAGATCCAATGTGAATTGAGATATAAATTACGTTTTATCAATGTGGTTCACGTGTTTCAACACCAAGTGAATTGTAAAAAATCACTACATTGTAAATAGTGAAAAAACACTACATTCTTTCAGTGACTCTCCCTGAATTTGCAAATGAGTAGTTTACTCTTCACCGATCCAAAGTATGAATGATTTTTATAAGAAGAACGAATGAGGAATACGCCCAATGAGCATGGATTAGAGTCAAATTGAATGCAATTAATTTATAAACTATAATAATTCTATTAATACTGTAATATTAATAGTATTATTATTATTATTATTATTATTTTGCTTTTCCATCACATTTGATGTGAGTTTTCTAATCAAAATCGGCCTATGGCAAGATTTTGATTAATTTATAATTATGGGAATGTTCAGGAATGCCCTAATCATTGATACAGTGCTAAGTACTACTACCTTCTGCATTGTACATTTTGTGCTTTTTGACACTCCCAACTGACTCAAATTTAATGTCACCTTTGTTTTAATTATTTGATATTATTACAATTTTTTTTGAGGATGTACTAAGTAGGTCTGAGACCTGTGTGTGGGTAATGAGTTGGATGATGGTAATTTATGAGTTGGACCTACAGTTTTAGGTGGGTTCCGAACCACCGGGAAGTGATTTTCAGCAGAGAACAGTGTCTTATTTGCTGGCCAATATAATCGGTCACCGTTACAAACAGGACCTATGAGAACGCAGCTTTTTATTAATAATAATATCATAATACTTATAACTTATAAACTTCATACTGTGTTGAATATGGATTGAGTCCTTGTTCCCATATTATTTCTGTAGCTTCTACTGTGAGACAAATAGTAATCTTTTAATTTGTTAGTTTCTGTAGACTTACTACATTATCGCCACTCACTGTGGCGACTTCGCAGAATGAACTCAAAATATCCAGGTTGTCTCCAAAAGACGTGAAGATTTCACTACATTCTTTCAGTGACTCCCTGAATTTGAAATTGAGTAGTTTAATCTTCACCGTTCCAAATTTGATAAGTATGGTGTCAAGAATTATTGAAGCTAAGTTCTCCAAATATCAGTCCCCATTGTATCTACTTCTTGGCCAATCAATTACAAAATATGAACATGCAGCGAGAAAATATGCCTTGAATTCAAGTCATTATGGATCAAATATCGTTATTATTGCCTGTACTAAAATGACTGAAAATTAGGTGCGGAAAATAATAATTTTATTGATACAAGTCAGGTTAGGTTATTTTGGATCGGAAATTACAATGTCTCTACACAAAATAATAATCGTATCGATTGAAGAGTTATTGGAAGCTCGACATTAAACATCCTACTTATACACGCCTATTCAGCACTCTCCACATGACGTGTCCGAATAACCTTGGACTGAAAGAAGTACTGCCCTCCAAAGCCGTTATTCATTCTTTACTCCGACAGACCAGGGTGGGTGAGCTGTTGCAAATAGTAGGCACGGCATTGCATCTAGTGTTGGTGTTTCACAAATAAAGTTTAATACGAAACTCCTCCCTCTTCGTCCTTGGATAATATTTCTGATAGCATTATCTCTCTCACACTTATTTTTATGAGTGAGATATTACAAAATCTTGATTCTTTAGTATTGCGTCCGCTCTTTTTTAGTATTGAATAGTTGTATTACTTTTATTGTTCGTGTATACCTCGTGAAGGCATTTCCCACCAACTTACTCTGCAGTCCAGAACTAATAATCAGCTAGCATTCTAGCCAATGATCCACAATGTGTGCGTGGGGTGAAATCATTGCTCCCACTCCCTATTGTAACAATCGAGGATAGAGCGCAGTTTCCGCAATCTAAGTTTTCATACTCCTTTTTAAGGTCAAGAAATAGATATTATAAGAGCGGTAAGAATTGTCAGGGAAAACTAATGGTGTCACGCAAGGGAGAGCATTGTAATTAAAATAATGGTTAATATTGAAATGAAGCAGTTACTGTTCCTTCAAGATTCTATTCTTCATTTCCATTGAAGCCACTAATTGATTTTATTAGGCTACTAACCTTTTCATCACGCTAAAGAACATAAGAGAGACTGAGAGGCAAAATATTCCAAGGTGAGGCAATCCAGAATATCTATTGGCTTACCCAGCTGAAGACAGTTATGTACTTGAAGGCATTTCTGTGATGATAATTATTCATAAATGTGTTTTTATAGTCTAGGAAATAGTTGTTCGCTCCAAATTTTGAACGATAATATTGCTGGTATCGAATATGTAAATTTCAAGACACGGGCGAGGAGAAAGGCAATCTTCCAAAATCACCACTATAATCCATACAAATGGCTGTGGTATAATCCATGAAATGGATTACACCGGCTCACACAGAAGAGTTTCTCATTGAGACACAATGGAAAGAGCTTTAGGCAATAGAAAAGCTTAAAACATGTTTAAATTCATCGTTCAGTCTAATCAAGACCATTATCAAAGATAACGAACTATCGACCTAAATCTTTTTAATATGTGATATTGATGAGGAGTATTGTTAACAGATCTTACATCTCTTTATTGTATGTGTGTGTCATGGGTTTCCTTCACACTTCACTATTTAATCACAATTATTTTACTTTTTCTATCATATCTTGTGATACCGAGATGCATAAGCCACGTTATGTCGTCATAAAGAGGTTCAAGTAAATGGTATGAGGAGACTCAAAAAATATTTCTGTTTGTGAAAAATCTTGATGGAACAGTAACTGCTTCATTTCAATATCAACCATAGGATCGATCTCTTGTTGGCATACACAATTATCTCAAAATTGAATTTTGAAATTTTTCCTACGGTTTTATGCGCTCAGTGAACAAATATTTAATTAACCTGAAATGTAATTTGTTCATGTCATGGCGTGGACAGTTTCAAACACTATTCCATGCTAATTCTTTAAAGGATGCTGATTGATTTTTTTAAATGCGATAGAATTAAAAAAAAAAAATAGAAAGGCATGAAATTGTTGGGGAATATTCATTGTCAATTCTCCCCACCTATCATTGAAAGAAATTATGGATTAGTACAATCCCAACGAATGACTTGTGGAGAATTTGTGAACAAATTTAAGTAAATAGACCGTGAATTTTTGTGTATTAATATGTTGACAGAAAATTATGTCTTTCCTCTACCATTAATACGTTCTTTGGCCATGTCATTGGAAATTACCAGTGGTACTTTTTTGAATGCCAAACAAGTGGAAGACTACTAAAAGTGGAGAAGGAATACTTTTTAATGTTACTGAAAAAATAATAATGATAATAATAGGGAAAATAACAATAAATATTCAATATATTATTATCAGAATCGAATATGAAATCAAAGAACAAAAAAATACATTGAATAAACTTCAAAGTATTTTTTATTTTCAAATTTCATGTTTTTTAATATTAAATAATTAATTTTATTAATTTTTCCTGAGTGAGGCCAAGACTACGAATGACAAAGTGTGGCAAGACAAAAGCTACCAATGCAAGCCATCGGCTTCAGAAGTTAATCTCTATGTTTAAATTTCATTCTACTCAATAGGGGGACTGTCAAATGCATTCAGACCCAAATCAAGTATTGGCATGTTTGATAACTCATTGTTTATTTTTAAACAATAGCTTAATTGAACAAATACGACTAGTGGTAGATGTGTGTTCACGTTTTGAATAAAAAGTACGAAATAAAGATTTCTTTGCTTCGAAGTTGACAAAAGTCAAAGTAGACATTTTGAAAACGAGATAGTGAGTGAGAAAGAAGTAATCAACTTATTTCTTCTGAACTTGGATCATTTTTCTGCAGAGATTATTACATCCCCTCACCACAAGCTGCCTCATAAATGAGGAGGTCATCCAATTACGTACTGTACTTCAGATAATTTCAGCTCTGGAATGATCCTGCTATTTGCTATGACAAATAGCTCTTACTTCAAAGGTTAACTTGTGTTTATCCTTGAATAGAATATCAGATGTTGAGAGCTAATAGTATATAGCTCATAAATTGGCTGGGAAGCATGTGCTCCGCAATCATGAGTCACATTTCATATTATCAGACCACGCTAACATCAATAGAGAACTGAATCAATTGGAAGAAAAGTAATAGATATTATGAAATGAAATATTTTTCGAAAAGAAGTTGAAAACCTCCAAAACTCACTATAAGTCATTCGTTGGGATTGAACTAATCCATTATTTCCATCCGGATAGGTGGAAAAAATTGAATATTTTTGAATATTCAATAAATTGAATATTTCCCCCCAATTTCATGGCTTTCTATTTTTACAAATTCTATTACATTTGAAAAAGATTGAAAAACTCAAAAATCAATCAGCATTTTTTGAAGAATTAACATGGAGTAGTGTTTGAAGCTGTCACCGCCATGAAATGAGTAAATTTCATTCCAGGTTGATTAAGTATTTGTTCACTAAGCATACAACCGTAGAAAAATTAATTTTAAAATACAATTTTGAGATACAAGAGATCGATCCTGCTCATAAAAGGCTGATTGCAACAAGAAACAAAGCCAATTGCTTAGGTGAGAGGTGACCGAGTGACCTGCCAATTGGAGCTCACTGCCGGCTCTCCCAATCTGCTCAACTAGTGAAAGGTCGGCGTATTTAAAAGAATTGTAATCCATTTATTTATAAAGTCCAGAAAAAAGCAGATAACGAGTGCCGTCAGAAAAATGTCAATAACGAGCCTTTCAACGGTAACGTAATCGTTATATAGACACAGAAACCATTTTTCTGTGCGGTAATGGCTCCTGAGGGAGTAATGATGCCGGACCTCAGCTGGTATTATCATCACAACTATAATCTAGACTTCTAGACCGATCCTCGATCACTCATAATAATTCAAGGACACCACAGGATGAAAGTCCACTCGCCTCTCCCGTACAAATTCACTTCTCTTTCAACCGTACCTTTTACCGTTTACTACTTAATCTACTTCTGAACGTATATAGGTCAATAGAGCAACAACTGACCAAGGAAACGAAAGTGCTCTTCATTATTCGCTTGAAAGGCTGCACTAAATGCCATGTATGCAATACCCTCTCTAGTTGTGTATTATTACCTTTCTTCGTTTTCTTTTACTCAACAATACAAACTATTTACAGTAATAGAAGGCTACTGAGCTATTGTGAGCTTCCTATGTTTTGTTTGCATGAAATGAGCCTCTAAATTGTATTTTTCACTGTATAATAGAAATCGTAGCCAACCAGTTCTCTAGTTATACGTTTATGCTATTAAAGATTGAAATAGAGAAAAAACCAATCATATTTAATATGATCGGCAAATGAAAAATATTTAGCTCTACGATTTTATCGAGATTTATAATGTTCAGTTCAGTTTCGTTTCAAGATTATAGATTCTTTCAAACAAGATTTAAATATCAATCATACGCCATATTTTTGTGAAGATTAACTCCTTTTATTTTGGTACTTAACAATAATGAAATAATATGAATTGATTATACAAAAATATGATGAGATAAAATAATATTCAATAATCATAAAATGAGCATAATATCTATGAAAATAATATTCAATTGTTTTAAAATGGACATAATATGCGCGATAACCTTACATATCTGGATCCATACAACGTTCAATATTAGCATTAGCCAGAAAAATTCCAGAAGCTGAAATTTATTTTTTAATTTGATATTTTCTTAAATTTGTTATTAAATCAGCTAAATTATATGAAGCAGAAATTAGAGTCAAAATATGGTAGAGGCTAAATTTCTAAATTTTCAATTGTGAAATAATCTCGTATATTGAAAAAATAACAACGAAAGTATATTGCAAGGCTGCAGGTATGCAACTTGTAATACACCTCGTAGTGGCGTTTACGGTAAAGAAACTCTCATCTATCAATGAAGTAAGAAAAGGACCTTTATATTGCTGGATGTTATAATGTCAAATTTATAATGGTGAGAGCATAATTTTGCAAATATAAGTATACTTCTTACAAAGACACGGTACATAATGCGTTTTAAGTATTGAATATTGCGATAATTTCTCATTTAAATATTACAGTCCTTATTTTTGACTTTGTTGATTTTCGGTAAATTTGAAATTAAATTCAAATTGATTGATGGATTACTTTGAATTTTCAACAACAAACCAAAGTTATTTAGAATCGGTTTTCATATCAATGCAGAGCAGTTACCTTATAAAATAGAGACAATAAACAATACTCATGAATAGCCTAAGTTTGAATAGCAATAATACCTATTACAAAATACTCCAAGAAATCAAATAAATCTTGGCTTATGCATTGTTCACGCATTATTTACTAACAGCGTTTGCTTTAACACAAAACGAGTTGTAGTAATTTGTTGTCCGCTGTGTAAAGTGTGTAAAGATGTGAAACTAATTTCGCTAATTAGAATCGCTATTATCTTCATTGACGAGAAGGCGCAGAGAAAAATCCCACGGTTGTTGCAACGGTAGTCAATAGTCTCAGACTTCCCAGCGCGTTGTCCTGGTTCAGGCGTCTACGCCAAGGTTGAGCAAGGTTTTTTAGCCAATTTTCACTACAGAGAGAGACAGTGAAGAAGGGTATGTATTTCCCACGAGTTCCTTGTCATCATATTAAACGACTGTCTAAAAAGCCTTACACCGTAGACGACAAGAAACGTGTTTCATTGTCTTTCCAATCAAGCCAGTGTATTCTCACCTGTTTTCTTCTGAGAGAACCTGTGCAGAGATGGCACGACATTACTTGCTCACCGTTGTGTCATTTTTGCCAGTTATCGATTCCACTATCATCGAGATGTTCATTATTTCAGATGATACTGGATGGCTGTGAAGAGAGATTTTCTAGAAAGAGAGGATAGCAGTAAACATTATCTTTCATAACCGTTTTATAATGTGACAGAGATGACTCACCATATCAAGAACTTTAATGATGATGAATTTACACAAGCATCACGTACTACACTGAAGAATAGGAGCTTCGTGTACTAGAGAATCTTTATGTTACACACTAGATGATAAGTTACGACAGATAAAATCATTAAACGCATCATTATTTATCACTTTTCTATATACAATCAATTTTTCGGGCCCTTTCATTCAAGAACATCACCTGCAACTTCTTCATGAACAGTGACATTTAAAAATATCGGTCATAGCTAACTCATGTTTGTGGCATTATTCCTTGATTTTAGTTTATGCATAAACTGGAACGTCGTGAGCATGTACTGTTGACCTTCACTTTCTTCATATAATAATCTTAAGTAAAATTCCTATTTCTACCAATAATTCATCTGTGAGGGCGATTAAGGGAGCTTTCTCTATAACTATCTTATGTGAATCTTGTACAAAAAACCATTCTCAGAATAATTTGGCTGTATGAGGGACTTGAACTCTATGAGTTTCCGATTATACAGTAAAGAATCTAATCTCAGAAATTTGAAATACTGTGACTGAAGTAGCTCAACCTTTAGAATGTTTGTCACTCAGTAGACTGAAGTAGTGATGGGAGTAGCTCTAAAAAGATAATCGACTTTTATACATTGATATGACAGATTATGACAGATTAGTTTCTCCTTTTCTTACAGATTTGAGGTCTCGTGAGATTATCGATTAATATTAAATCAATAACATTATGAGTGTACAGTCTATGAAACAGTACAGCTGTACGCAAAATAATGTACTGCTATTCAGAGTACATAAATAGAAAAAATTGTATCCAACTAAAATTTTTCGAAGCTGTGGTTGTTTCGTTGTCATATACAAATATTGAAACAACAAATTTGAGTGGATGAAAGCTCCTTCATAGACTATTGTAGTATTCATTTTGAATACTATTCATTATGAATTCATAAATTACTAATCAAACATTTACCTCATTACCCAAGCACAAGTCTCTAGACTCATGTACTCCAATTTTACTTTTGTGTGCCCCTCGCTTTTCAGATTGCTCATTCCTCACTCATCAATATTGAATTTCCTCTTCTATAGAAAAGAAAGTCCAAAAATATTATGAATAAATATAGAAATACGAATGCAATAAATAAACAATTATAAATAAAAACAAAGAAAAGTATCACGGTTACCTCCAAACATACAGGTAGCAAACCCAATTCTTCATAACCTAATGTCACATGGTTTTATACTTCTCCCGTTTCATATAGCAAAATCTAGATTAGTTTCAATAATTCGAGCAAAGCTCTTGATGTGGAAAGTTTGGAATGCCTTGGACTTTACATTGTGCCTTTGTTTCTCTCTATCAGCTCCCTTCTCTACTGGTCCTTCTCCTCCTCTTCCTCATCTCCTTACACAGCCCTATCCAGTAAATCTGAGTACTTGTTGTTCTTGCGAAACGTGTGGTGCTCTTAAACGGCAGAACGACTCCCTGGATCGAGAGACGCGAGACCAGGCCAGTCGTGTCTGACCCGACCTCTCAACATTGCAGAGAACAGAGAGCGAGAGCACGCCGTCCCATGGCGTCGCACATTCTCCTGCGGCGAAACAAATCGTTCCCTCCAAGTCCAGATCACTCAGCATTGTGAGCAACCAACTGATAATAGTGATTTTACACACTTGAGTAACTGGAAATTTGAGCTGGAACTGGTAGAGCAGTGTGGAAGACCAAGCAGTAATATAGTGTTGCATTTGGGAACGTAAGATGCTTATGATTGATTGAGTAAACGCCAGAAGGCGGTATCTGAAGCTCATTTTCCTTCAGTATCATAAGAATAACAAATAGAGAGGAGAACAAGTTGAAAAAAACCTTCATTGATAAATTTGTTGTAACTTTCAGAGAGCTCATTTTTCTCCAGTAGTATCGCGTGAATGAGGAATAGAAAAAATAAGTTCAATCAAAATCGTTATTGATGAATGTTTTATAAATTTTATAGATTATTTACACTCATCAATATTTAAATTTTCTTCTACAGAAAGGAATGTCAAAAATTTTGAGCAATGTTTATGCTTATTTGTTCGAATTCACTTTTTTATTAGTCGGTAATTAAGACTCGCTTGAAAATAAAATTTTTATATCAAGATATCTTTTCTTAATAAATTACTATTGAAAATTTCCCCTGCAAAATAATACAATAAGGCTGAAAATTATGATATCACTATTCTTGTATTGGACTCATCATTTGGGTTTTAACGAAGTCAGTGTTTTTTACTTTGAAAAGTAATACTGTATTACAATCGATTCGTAACAACTGGTGTCTACTATCACTGCTTTCATTTTCCATTTAAAATGAAATAATTTTATCACCCCTCAAATTCTCTCTTCTGCACAGAATAGAAGATTTTGAGTGGTGGACTAAAATAAAGGAATTCAGATGCAAAACGACAAGAAGATAGTTCTGTAGCTTCTAAAAAGCCATTGTTTTTTGAAAGATACGGAAACAATAAATTATACCTATAATGTAACCAGGGGTGCCCACCCCCCCTAAGCCTCATGACGCACCCCCCCCCCCTAAATTTAGCATTTAGCACCAACACCCCCCCCCCCCCCCCCATAAATTAGGCCCACCAAAAAAATGCGAAATGAGTCCCCCGTATTCTTTCTAAAACTAAAAGAAGATTTTTATAACTATTGAAAAAATTCAAAGCCAGTCGATAATATACAAAATGTATGTATATTTCTTGAGATTCTTTACATAGGTAACATTTTTTTGTAAAGGTAAAAAAGAAATATCAATGAAATGAATATATGAACTTCTGCTCAATAAACTTAATTGCAAAATAGCAAAAAAAGGAATTTTAAAACAATAAAATATTATTACAAATACACAATGTTCAATAAAAATGAAATAGCTATAAGTTTATGTTCTGTGTACCAATTACATTAAGGTTAAATAATTCTACAAAGTTGTTCCTTTAAAGGAAGTGAAAACAATGAGTTAATAAACTCTTTTGTAAACCACAAAAATTCAAAATACGAAGTCATTTATTGGACAGTAGATAAACAACAGGTTATTTACTTAGTGTAGTATCTTGGGAAAATTTATGTATGGATGAAGTACATAAAAGGTACAAATTTCATGTGTAGTTATTTACAACACACTCGAAAGAAGTGTCTTTCAGAAGCAAAATAAAGACATAGTTATGAAAAATTACTGAATTTTTTGTATTTAGTAAGTTTTTCAAAAGCAGTTCTTACTTATTAGTAAGTAGTTATCGTAAAATACATGAAAAACATCAACAGTTTGAAGTCAAACTTTTTAAATTTGTAGGCTATGACCATCTACAAGTTAGCTAGGCGCCTTCTAAGCTTGTTAAATCTATCTCTCTGAACCCCACATAGAAGTTTTTGTCTTTGGGATGAGGAAACAGAAAACCTTTCAATTATTCCTTTGTTAGAAATAGACTCAAGTACATCTTTTTCTGCAGCTAGAGCCATTAGATTGGACAACCATGAGTCTCCCATAACTGATCTGAGTCTGTTTTTGATAATTTTAAATCGACTTATTGATCTTTCTGCTGATTAACTAGTAACTGTTAAGGAGAGTAAAGTTGTATAAACCACTTTCAGAGCACTCGCTTAGCGTCTTGCTAAGTTTGAATAATAACTTCCTGCACAAATCCTAAACATAACTATTTTAGCTAATTCATATTCAATTGTATAATAATAATTATTATAAATATATTTTCATTAATTGACATTCTATCTGGTCAGTTCGTAGTATATTTTTGAATGTTGTCACGTTAAACACGGTTTCAATAAACTTTACGCCCCCCCCCCCCCAAAACGTTTTCTGGAACCCCCCCCCCCCCCCCCAAGAATTTCAATGACGCAGTCTACGTCATAGCCCCCCCTTGTGGGCACCCCTGATGTAACTATGAACCTATAGTATAATAATGAACAAGGTTTTTTTTGTGATTGACTTCATGGATAAGTTAAGCTGCTTCCATGAATGAGCTAAGTGATTAAGCTGCTTTTTAGTTGAATTATGACACTCCGGAATAAACATAATATGCTTTTCAGGAATCATCAAGCAGTAGGCGTTCAAGTTTTTCTTAGCAGTCCAATATCCTTACACTACAAGTAGACTAGACTACAAGTTCTTTCCATTCGTAGATCGCAGTCGCTTACGGAAAACAAGTGCGTATTTATAATAATAAAATTTGATTTGAGGCTATCTCACTATTTAGCAACATTAAAAGAGACGGAGAAGAACAGAGACGGAAGTACCTAATAAAGAGAAGATAAATGAATGCGATAAAAAAGTGGCGAAGCTCAATTAAGGATTACAAAAGTGGCATACTGAAGAAAATCATAAAAATAAAAAAACAAAAAATGCTATCAAAATATTACTTCTCAATATTTGAATAGGCCACTTTTGTTGAGTGATTGGAGTAGACGGCAAAAATCTGCAGTACTTCATAAACACAATTAATTGCTGGCATTACGGATCACGGATCTCTTGACAGCCAAACGGATAGGTGCAAAAGCTTCCATGATGGAACAAAAGTGGTAGCAAACATAATATTTATCGAACAATAGAATCACTGTTGGAAGAATTGGATCTGATTGGCTATTTTATTGAACAACTTGATGATTTGTACAGAGCTACGTGAAGGTCTAGGTGTGGTTACTAACAGCCCCACGGCACAACTGGACGACGTTCTCTGCCAAGGTTAGTTTTGTTGTTGACTTGAAAAAAGAAAGCCAAAGTATTTTGCTCGCGTAAGTTTGCTAGTACTTTATATATGACGCAATGTGGAATAAAAAGAACGCAGAATAATGAATCTCTATGAAATTTAAAGATCTCTGACTAACTAACTGGAAAATTGTCTCAAGCATAATCTTTATATTCAAACATATTCTATTTGTAAGCTGCGCAGCTTACAGCATGTAGTTTAATTTCTGTATGAATCGACTTTTGAACCTTGACTAGTCTGAAAAGAGAGGGAAGACTGGACAAATCCAACATAGGAATTAAAAAAGGATTCTGGATTTGAATCTCAAAAAGGACTTGAGTATCTAAAAGAGTGAAGCTATCTCTTTTCCTTGAAACAATATAAGAGTAAAAGAAAAAGTAACTATAAATATATAACGCAAAGCTCAATAAAATAGTGGCCAGTTGGAGAAATATTATGGAAAAAAGTATAGTGATGTTAAAAGCTATAGGTGAGAAGGGTTGATAAGATGTGAGAAGTTTAAGAGAGATTTTCAAGGCTGTAGAAGAGTTGGGAAAGGAAAAAATGAATTGATTGACATTAATAAATGATAATCATCAGGAAAGCTAATAAAAGTTAAAATAGGGGCGCGATTGAAATGCGTGGAATACAAAACATTAGAGTTAAAAAACTTCTCAATATATTTTCATATTTTTTTATATCTTCTCAATATCTCAATATCTTTTAAAAAGATACTGTACAATCGGAGCAATCAGTTTATAACTGCTACCAATTTCTGTACTCAAATTTTCTTTATTCCTTATCAGATGTAACTTTAATTGTTCAATAATTCTGGCCTACATTATTATAATCAAAAGTCGTTTACTTTTGTTGCAGTAAAATAGCACTGCTGTATGAACAAGTCTTTCATGTTTCATCATAATGTATCTTTGCATGTATTTAATCGATAAAAAATGCATTCTAGTTAGTAAATTATTCACCAAATTATTCAACAAGTTGAAAGAATGTACAGATGTAGAATCCATAGAGGCATAGAGGAAACATGACTGTGTGTATTAATTTGCTGATTACTGTAATCAAAGTTATTAGAGCACAGGTAACGGGATTATTTTTCCGGATTGCGTAACAAATTATGAGCCTGAACGCAATTTATTTCTTTCTCGGACTGCAGCGAAAATAATAAGGCACGTTACTTACTGCAAAAAGAAAGCGAACGTCACCAAGGCACTTTCATTCTCCACCTGATAGCATTGTTAAATAAACATTCTGAATGCAACTGACCGTTCAACTTGAACATACATGGAAGTACTGTAATGAAATTAATTATTCTGTGCATAAGATCCCAAATACTGAACATTTAGCTCTATTTCCGGTACAATCTGTAATTATTATTTATTCGAGACCAGTCAAAACCTTTGATAGTAGCTCTTTTACTGTTACGTCATGAATTGTTTGTTTTTAATTTTATCCAAGGATAATTCAATGAATGAATAAAGGAAATTTATTTTCAGGTTCGAAAACACCGCGCTAATCAAAGAAAAAGTATAATGGAACAATAGCAAATTATTAAGCTTTTTGAGAGAACTTAAACAAACGTTGCCATGTAAAAAATGTTTCAACAGATTTAGAAGACTTCTTCAAATAGCATTCCATGTTTGCTACGTATTGCTCTTTACCCTTGTAGTTTTAAATTTTTGTAATCTGCTCCTGCCATTTTCTTCACATATCTCACTTTTCCAATCACTCAAATATTACTTCTTCCTTCTCCCTAGTGATTCAATCTCCTTTTTTTTCTTCTGGAACTTTTGTAAACTCACTCACATTACTCAATTAGACTATTGATGATTATTATTACCTTATCCAAATAAATATTCTGATTTCACGCATATAGAAAACAAAACATACACTTAGTTCATGCAATGGAAGAATTTGTATATGTTCGGATTCAGACTGGTATGCATGAATTACTCATGTTCTTATATGAATTTCAACAGAGTACTATTTTCCAAATGATTAGGACATAAATCACTATAAATATTCTATAATCTGATGTTCAATCAAACTAGACTCGTATTCGTGATCAGAAGGAGCATGATATATCTTCAAGAACTGAATAAATTTCAAATGTAAAATGATGGTTTTGTTTCATGTTGACAGGTTCTTTTACTAGGCACTGGTGTGCTGGCAGCTACAGATGGAAGGCGTGTACGAGTGAGACCTGTGTCAAGCACAGAGGATCAGGCAGGCCGTGGACAACAAGTGGAGTACTACGCCGAACAGTCCGATGAGGAGAATGCGCCAGTGCTTGTATCTCGGCAGGACACCTACGGACGAGCGACTGGAGCTAGAACTGTGCCAGCTGGCGCACCACGACTGAGGCCCGAGACTAGGCAGCCTCCAGTGCAGACCATCCGCAACTACAATAAACTAAATGATGATGGATCTTTCACATTCGGCTATGAAGCAGCTGATGGAAGTTTCAAAGAAGAAACTCGTGGTACAGATTGTGTTGTGAGGGGCAAGTACGGATATGTGGATCCTGATGGAAACAAGCGTGAGTTCACTTATGTGTCAGGTAACCCTTGTGATCCCAATGCTGTTGAACAAGAGGAAGAAGAGCGCCCATCATCAGAGAGTGGTGAGGAAAATGTACCACAAAACTTCCCTCGCCGTCCAATTAAGCCCCTTCGCCCAGTAAGTGCTCCCAAACCCCTCCGACCAGCAACTACAGTTTTTCAGAACACCTACAATACTGGCTCATTTGAGGATGGCCGTAACAGTGCTGAAGATGAGAGTGATGATGAAGATGACAACAGGCCTCAAGCTCCACTACCTGTGAGACCTCTCTACCGACCTGTAAGCAGCTCCCTGCAGCCATCAATCATCCGTGGAACTCCTACACCAAAAGCTTCAACATTTGTGTCAACAACACCAGCCCCAAGACAACCAGTGAGAATAACTCCAAGACCAGCCACTGCCGAATTACCAGCCACCACATATAGGCCACAGTTGCTTGGTTCACCAACTCCCACACCTGTCTACAGTAAACGTCCATCGGGACCAACCACTCCTGGAACACTCAATTTTGATGAAGAGCTTAAGAAGTTCCAAATTGATAACAATGTTGTATCAACACCACGCACACCCACAGGCAAAACCTTGTCCACTGACCCAATCTATCAATCAGAACTGGTTTTTGATCCATCATCTGGACAGTACAACACAGTGCTCTATCAACAGCTACCACAAACGTCAGGAGACTTCAACCTGAGACACAGGCTACAGCCATATGTTGCCAATCCAGCCCCAAATCCATTTTTCCCTCCATCAAGGCCATTCCAAGCCCCTGAGCGCACCGTGCCATCTCCTGTCTATCAACAGCAGCTATTCCAGCAGCAGCAAGCTGCTCTTCTTCAGCAGTCACAGCAACTATTTGCTGATCAACAAAAAAGGAAGCAACAACAGAAACCCAGTCTTTCCTCAGATGAAGACCCCAGATCTTTCCAAACTCAGAGGTTCCCACCATCATTATTGCGCCAAGAACCACAGCAGTTTCAGCCGCAGCCTCAAAGGTTTTCAACCCCCAAACCTGAAGCTACACAGAGATTTCCCCCTGGTGGATTCTCTCCTAGCCCTATTCAATCCTTCTACTATGTATCACCTCAGCCAGGTCAGCCAAACTTAGCAGCAGGGCAAATCGATTCCTTCCTCAGGGGACACAATCTCGCTATCTAGTCCAACTGCACAACTCAAAGCCCATTATCTGTGTGAGCAGCATTGCATGTGTTTTGAAGCTATGATTTCCAAAGAATTCAATAGCATATTATAATGTTCTGAAAGTTGCTGCTTCAGCAAGTAGGATCATACAGCTGCATCATTCTACTTGAACTAGAGTTCCATGAAAATTCATAAACTTTCTTACAAGAAAAATGACAAAATACTAATTAAATAATTTTATCTTAAGTGAATTTTACAATATCAATAGCCTGACACAACGTATTGTGTTATTTTGCAACAGGTTTCTTGGAAAGCATAGCTCTAAGATGCGAGCACAGTTAGAGCTCGGCTAGTCGATCATTTTTCTTCCATTAATAATTCTTATATTAAGTTATGAGAAATAGAGTGAATATTGACAGATCACCTTGTCTGTAGGATTGATATTATACACTTTAGGAATGATATTAGAGCTCTCAGATTATGATGGAATGTGCAGATCAACTATAGGGAGACACAAAAAATAAGATCCTGTATTACTTGGACCCCTTAATTGGCAATATTATAACAGTTTTCAAAGTATTTCAAGTATTTTTTGTGGTGGCTCATTCTAAATAGCATTGTATAGGAGATTGAGTAACTATTTATTTTAATATATCCACTTATTAATACATGAACATCACTTGTGGAAAGTACCTGCGATCACTTCTCAATTTTTCAATCTCGCCTATCATCAACTTCCAATAGCTCCAATCAAAATTAATCCTGTGTCATTCTTAGTATTCATTCCAAGTTTCTGTCACTTACCAAGGAAGTTGACGTCTCATTTTATTGAGAGTTTGATTGCCTCTCTTAAAATATTCTATTGTAAATAGAACATAGTATTATGTAGATTCACTATAGAATCAACAGCCATAATATAAGTTTATAAAATTAATTTATTCAGATTTGATTAATTGAGTTTCTCAATTTTATTTTGATTGCTATTGAATATCAATCTAATGTGAAACTGGAATAATATCTGCCGTTTCAATAATCATTACTTTCAACAGTAATTCTTGTTTGATGATACTCTAATCAAGAAGAAAGAGCAACTTTATTCCTAGAGAAAATATTTTAAGAGTCACCTTGAATGAAAGTATCTTCAGAAACTTTCAATTTGGAATAAAATTATTGGAATTGATATTGGGAAATATAGAAACGTTGACTTAAAATGTGTGTCTCTTCATATTTAAATTTATATAATTCAGACTATATTAGTACTCAATCAAGTTTCACTAAAATTCACTAGCATATTTTTAAAGATGGTAAATTACCAGGTTGATATGATACTTTTTAATAAAAAAGATAATATTGATATTGGATATAAAGTACCGTATGTGGAGTTGTAAACACTCTATTATAGAGACTATACTGCCAAATAATTGCTCTAAAATAATCAATAACGATTGTAAAAATAATTAGGGATGAACTCAATATTGATATAAGTATTATAGTTGTATTGTAAATATATTTTTTATTGTACTGAAATAGCTTTAAGATCATGTTATAATAATTAGTTATGATTAATAAAAACTATACAATGTACAAATAAGATATACTTCATGAGTCTTGAATTCCATTGGATTTTTTTTTGACATTCATATACCTCTTCACACGCAGAATGTGGAATTTTTTAATCAATTTATTGTCAACTTCTGAAAAAATCAGCTTGAACGTCAGTGTCGGATTTACAGGGGGGGGGGGGGGGGGGGGCTTTCGGGCTGTAAAAGGTTTTTGGAAGAGTGTACATTTTTTACCAATATAATCAGTTTGAAGCTCGTGAAATATTCATTAGCAAGAATTACCTAATTCCACTACTAAGTCTTCAACTGTATGAAATCCGTTAACGTTTTAATACTGTATAATGTATTTGTTACATTTACATTGCCTGCAACCAATCAACTAAGTGTTTAGATTTTTGTACTTGCTGAATAGAAAAAGTAGTGAACATAAAATTGCAGTAATTGAATCACGACAGTACAAACTTTCTTTTAATGAAAAGTAATGAGGAACTACATTAACATATCAACCAATGTTCTTTTTAACATTCTATCACATTGGTCAGCAAACCAGTGATCACCAGCTACTGATATAGGTTATATCGTGGAAAAATTCCAGATACAATGCGATATAATGCTATCTAATACCATTTCAACTGATTTCTCAAAGAGATTATGCACAAATTTTCTGGGGGAGTAACCTCAGATCCCATATTTCTATAAGAGGAAAACTAATTGTCAGATAAAAACTTTAGAAAAACATCTCTCTTTACAGTATGGAACTCACACAAAGCTTATCTATTAAAACTATATGAAACATTAGTTAATTGAAAAATTTGTAACTAGTTAAAGCTCCCACATTGATTTTCATTCTTAAAAAATGAATAATATGACCGTAATTCTGGAATAATACTATGTTCCTTGACAAACTGCTGAGCACACCAAATTCAGCCATAATTCAATCAAAATTTTCAAACATACTTTAAATTAATATTAATGTTATCGCTGATACGGTTCAAATCACTAGTAAAGCTATTTTTTTATTTCCCAATAATATGAATAGTAATAGTAATAGTTATAGTTATGGGTATGATTGATTATGAGAAATGATCATTCAAAAGCTTTCACTCACAATACTACTTGTATTCAGTACATCTCTACCCGCCCCCCCTTATCATCAGTAGCTACCAGCCACCCCCAAAAACTTTTTCTGGATCCGCCACTGTTGAACGTCATGAGATACATTGACAAATGAATTTTACTATATTCTTCTCCTACCTAACTGTGACTCCTTCAATTAGGCTATAAATAAGATGAATGAGAATGCGTGGAGAATTAGACCAATTTATTATTTGTTTTTCTTTCATTTGAAAAATTTCTACTCATGTATAAGTTGTAAAAACGTTAACGCTTTTCCTTTTATTTCTCAAATTTGGCAGTTTTTTGAAACAGTCTTATTAAACTAGTATTGAATCAATCTTATTAGGGATAATTGTATGATTAACAGTTTCCAATGGATGATAATAGACTCTAGTGAAAACGGAGATACATAAATATGATAATACTTCATAATCAAGTAAATGAGAAAAATCCAACCTGAGCAATTAGGTCAAGTCAATGAAGTCATAACTTAAACTAGATAAATAAAATTTCTTCTTTTTACTATGTTGGTGAAACTAGTTATTCTATTTTTAGCTTTGTAGGATTACTATTTCTAAAACAGGAATATCAAGTGAAAAATACAGATTCTAGTCATATAATTAATCACACTGATTTTCTCAAGCGTTTTGTTTCTGTAAAATTCAATCGCAATTGCACACAGCACAGTTTGAACTTACTCCACACAAAACCAGTTCTGTAGTATAGAGGCTGAATCCTACTGCTAGTGTAAAAAAAGTGTAGTTTACTGTGCTTTTATAGGGCAAATAAACATCAAAGAACAACAGATTGAATGACTTTTGATTTTCTTCGAATAACTTTCACAGCCTAAATAGCTCTAACGTCAAACTTCATCCTACTATTTAGCATATAAGTAGCTTGTCACACTGAATCTCTTAAAAAACAGAGCTTTATTTAGTGAGAATGCTTCCTGTGTGTGTTTCCGCCATCTTTTTTTCTTGTTAGGTTCTTATTTTCTTCCAAGAGAGTGGAAAAGCGTTTAGGCACTTTGTCAGGCCTTTTCAGATGGAAACTGACGACAAAACTTTAAAACACCTTCTTTCTTTTGAAACCTGCTTGAGTTGTCCCTGTAAATGCTAATTAGAAAATGCATTAGTAAATGCTTATAATAATCTACAAGTACTAATTTTTACTTATATCGATAATTATTAAGGAACTACTGAATCTTAATATCTCAATATAAATCAATAGAATTTCATGCAGTTTCCAGACATGGACGTAGTCATGGGGGGGGAGAAGAAAGGGGGTGCTTGCTCCCCCCCCTGGCCGATTCAGACCAACTTTAATTTTTATAAATTAGACTAGTAAAGTTTTTGGAAGGTCTGTCAAGTATGAGTTGAAGTTAAGTACCTATAAATAAATAAATAAATTTTTATTTCCTTCCTTCAAAACTCAAAATAACCAAGAATTACATGCGTATAAAATATTAACTACAAAACCAAAAAAAAAAAAAAAAAAACTACACAGATATCTAGAAAGAGTAAGAAGTATATGGAAATTAACCTACTCAACTATGGTAACTCATGTACTAGAGTAGGTGTGAGCAAAAGTTGGGTGAGAGTGCAAATATCTTTGGTAAGTGAGCTCACATATTATTTGAAATAATGTTCTCTATGCGATGTCTTCCTGTATTTATTATCCATTTTTGAACCAGTGATTTGAATTTTCTTGGGTGTGTTATGTCCTTGATATTTACGGGAAGCAGATTGTGAAATTTTGGTGCTAGGTGGTTGAAGTGTCTCTGATATAGTGCTTTCCTAGCAACACTAGTTAGAAGAAGGTTTCTATTCCTTGTGTCGTGGTTATGGTTCCTATGTTGGAAGTTTTCTGTATTCTTGTGAAGTCTGCAAATTATTTCCTGGGAGTAAAGTTGTCTTGCATCCAGCACACCAAATTCATTGAAAAGCTGGTCTGACGGATAGCATGGAGGCTTTTTGTTGATGACTTTTATGATCAATTTTTGAACCTTTAAAAGTGGGTCAAGATGCACATAGCTTGTTCCACCCCATCCCACAATCCCATAGGTCAGAAGTGACTGTACCAAGGAATAGTAGACCATCTTTATGCACTTCTCATCAATTAATGTCCTCAACATTTTGAACTTGTAGATTGTTCTCCTCAGCTTCTTGCATAGATTATCTATATGGTGGTCCCAGCGCAGAAAAGAGTCCAGTGTCACTCCAAGATATTTACTTTTCTGTTTTTTGTGAATAATGTATGAATTGCAGTTTGAAACGTTGACTGTCAAAAGATTTTCTGTGGGCTGGCCATGCTGTGTAGCTGAAAAAGTTAAAAAATGTGTTTTCTCATAGTTTAAGGTTAGCAGATTCTGATTTAGTCAATGTGAAACCTTCTGCAATCCCATTTCAGCCTTTTTCCATGTTATATTCCATGTTGGTCCAGAAAACAAGAGAACAGTGTCGTCAGCAAAAGTGGTGATATTTCCCTTGATTTCCATACTGCATAATGGATTTATGTAAATCAGAAATAGTATTGGACCCAGAACAGTTCCTTGGGGTACTCCATATTCTACTTTCACCTTACTGCTTGTTTGCCCATTAACTCTGACACACTGCGTCCGGTTAGATAAATAACTTTTGAATAGGTCCCATGCCACTCCTCTAATTCCATATCTGTAGAGTCTCTTTAACAGAACATCATGCGACACTGTATCGAAAGCTTTTTTCAGATCCAAAAATATTGCCAAAGGTTTCTCCTCAGAGTTAATTTTTTCTGTTATTTGTGATATAACATTGTGGATAGCATCATTTGTACTGCAGTTTGATCTAAAGCCATATTGATTAGGTGATAAAACATTGTTCTTTTCAAGAAAGCTAATAAGTCTTGTTTTAACACATTTCTCAAAAATTTTAGAAAGAATATTTAATAGTGATATTGGCCTATAACAGTTCAAGTCTTTCTTATCACCTGTTTTGAAAATTGGACAAATAACTGCCTCCTTCAAACACTGAGGAAAAACACCTTCTCCGAGAATTCTGTTGGCAATCAGTATCAATGGTCTAGCAAGAACTGCACTATTTCGTTTGAAAATCTCTGGTCTGAGGTTATCTGGGCCTGGTGCACTATCTGATTTGAGACCATTGATTATTTTAATCATTTCTTCATCATCTACTGGTGTAAAAAATATTGATTGGCAGACTCTATCATTGGTGACTATAGGTTCATCTGCATGATGTTGGTTATTCAATATATTTTGTGCCAGCTCAGATCCAATGTTTTTGAAGAATTTGTTGAAAGAGCTAGCCATGTCTTCATCATCCTCTCCCAATTTCAATTCTCTTCCTTGCACATTCAGTTGTTTAATTTGTGTTTTTGGTCGCTGAACTTCAGTTATTTCTTGTATCACTCTCCATGTTTGTTTTGAGTCTATTGAATCTTTAAGCATGTGTGAGAAATATTGTTTTTTTGCTTCATCTATGACTTTAGTTAATAGGTTTCTGAAACGTCTATAATATTCGCAAAGTTGTACATTCACCATATTATTTTTACATTGTCTATGTAATTTATCTCTTCTCCTTATAGATGTTATTATTCCCAATGTTATCCACGGCTTGATTCTCTTTTTTTTTATGTGGAATTCTGTATGACTTTTTACTCTGTTCTATATATTGTTTTATTATTGTTACAAACTCCTTTAATGCGCTTTCAGTATTGTCCTGCAAGTAGACAGAGCACCACGTTTCCTCCATCAGTAATGAAGAAAACTTATCCTGATCGAAAATTTCTTTGTACTGCCTCATGTTTAGGTTATTTGTAACTTCAATGCTGCTTTTTATTCCTAGAATGGTTATGTAGTGGTCTGTTATCGAGTTTTGAAATACTATTGGCATAAAATCTTTTTTGAAGTTCACCAATATGTGATCCAGACATGAGGCAGTATTGTTGTTGACACGAGTAGGCTGTTTGATGCAGTGAACAAAACCATATTCGCTGAGCAAGTTCTCATACTCATCCAGATGTCGATGCTTATTTGGTTCTATGGTGTTTATATTGAAATCTCCTACAACTACATGGAGATGTCTATTTGTTTCTTCAAAAAGTTCTCTCAGACTATCAATGAATTTTGTCAAATCTGCATTGGAAGGTGACCTATATATTGCAGTAACAACAAATGTGCTTCCTTCTGTTTCAAGGTGGAGACTTAAACAATTGGCATGTCGAATTTCCGGCTCCTTGACTTCAACGCTAATTTTGGATTTGATGTATACAATTACTCCATCATTCTGCAGCAGATTTTTCTCTGTTGCTTATAAATTGTAATTTCCTATTATCCTTGGAATTGTGCCGCAAGAAATCCAGCATTCTGTTAAAACAATTACATCAAAATCACCCTGCAAGTCTTCTAATTGGATCAGAAATTCGTCAGTATTCTTGTTGTAGCTTCTGATATTAAAACTAATAATTTTCAAGTTGAACGGTTCTAAGCTATCACTGACACATTTCGGGTTCAGAGTTGCAAAATCATTGATATCCACCAAGTCAAGCTCTTCTATCAGACTATCCATCGAGTTCACAATGCTTAGTATTTGCTTCTCCTTCTAAGTTATTCCTGTTCCATACCAAAAGCTCTTCTTCTGTCCTGCTCTTCACCCTATTAATAATATCCTGTACTGCATCATTGTAGCCTATTGTTAGATACCTAAAACTTTCTGTATGCCTTGATATTGCAACAATAGCATGTGGTACACTATTATAGATCGTATTGTCTCTTGTGTAAATCCTTACTAACACAACATCCTTTGATGTTAGTCCTTGTGCTTCATGAATTGTGTTAATTCTTTGTGACTTATACTTTTTCATGGCATCAGTAAGAATTTTCACCTACAAGTGAAAACTAGACGATATGAATAGTTTAGGTTGCTTTTCGTGGAAATGTTCAACATCACTAACTGGTCCCTATAAAAGTGCTTTAGTTGTATTATTCTTCCGTTGCGACGATTGGCCCCATCACTTTCAGGGAAAATAAACAAAAATATACACTTTTTCATCCACAAGCTCATTTGATTTTTATTTTGCCCCTTTACTTCTATCAAACATACTAGCCTTGCTCCTCTTGATAGTCAATCCCCATCACTGTTACTGCTAAACTGGCAATTTCAAAATTGCTTAGAATATTTTTTCTCAAAAGCAATGGTCCTTCAATAGATTGTTTAGGTGGTTCAAAAATAACAGATTCTGATAAATTATATCAAAATCTAAGAAGTTCTTCTTCTAAAGGGCTCGATTGACAACCATATTATGCTTGACTCCATTGTCCAATGGAGATTTAGCCCCCCCCCCCCCCCCCCCCCCAATGTTACAGCCGAAGCGGGAAGAAACGTTGAGTCAAAAGCCATTTAAAGAGGAAAATCTGTTTCTAATCGCTTATTGATTTGAATTTATTTCTTTGAAATCATTTTTCATAAATTCTGTTCTATTTGAAAAATAAGGAAAAGTTTAAACTAGGCCTGTAAGGTAAAAAGTGAGATTGAGTTTTTAGTATTTTGATTTGGATTTTAAAGTATCTTGCTAATGAAAATGCAGTGTGTAGTCGAATCCTCCATTGATTGCAAAGAGTGGTTTTGTTCAACAAATGATTTAATTTCAGTTCTGATATATTGGGGTGGATCACATAGGAAACACAGCTGTTTGAAGAGGGCTGAATAACTTATTTTCAACACTTGGCATTTGAAATTTTCCTCGAGGTAAAACCCCCGGACCCCGTTTATATTTCTTATTATCATTCCAAGCTATGACCGTATTGAGAAAAATTATTTTTGTCTCTTCTACCTTAAAAGCAACTGAATTTTATATAAGGCGAATCATCATTTCAAGTGATAGGCTAATACAAACAATCAATTTTGCCTTCCTTAAAACTTTTATGCACCCATACAGTTTCTGGAATAGTGGAATGCATTCTCAGTCGAGAATATTCAAATAATAACAATAAAACACACTTCAGTATATAATATTTCCTCATTACCTACAATCAGTCCAAATACCCACTTTTGAGTGGCTAGGATTAAATAATGTCTATACAAATTCGAAATTCCAAACATTTAAAGAATAGATGATATATTATAAAATTGTATGATTCCAAAATTCCAAAATAGATGAATACCAAATACAACTATAGAAAGTGGAAATATTTTGGCAAGTTCCAGTATTTTAAATAGCTGTAATGTTCTCATTTTGTATTGCCTCCTATTTAGAATTCTTCTAAAAAAAGGTCACCTCATTATTGCCTTTTGTATTTTCTTAAAATCTTGTATTCGGATATATTTTGTCTTGAAGCAAAGGATATTAATTAAGAAAACTAGAGAGAAACGTTTTACAGCTTGCGGCATGAAGCCGACGGGACCAGACCTTCACATTGATGTGAACTTGAAATTATTAGAATCCAGCATAATTTCAAGCATTGAACTTTTGCAACTTTGTTCTGGAAGCACCGACATAGATTTACGGATTTACGGAGATTTACGGGCTTGTAGTGGTGATATAGTCATTCATTCATTATTGAAATATGACCAATGAATCCTGAATGTTCAAGGCAAGATAACAATATTCCACATTCAGCAAGAAAACTCTGGACACTATTAAAGGAAACAACAACTTGAAATACCAACCCAAATTATTAACAACAATTAGAAAATGATAATTCTCAATACTTTCATGTCAAGAAGTGTGAAATGATAAGTTATGTTTATGAAGCACACTTCAGGATCTTAAAAATGTTGTTTCATCGCAAACTACCTTTTAAAATAACATATGACTACAAACAGCCCTATGTAAGAGAGTACTATAACTATAAATAGAAAATAACAAGAAAGAACTCTAATACCTTACAGACCTGGAATTACAACAGTCACACATTATAATTATCACGGAACTATACAAGAATTCGATGAAAGACACTATGATCATGATACATAATGAAAATTGTAGAAACAGAGTTGAATTCGCAAAATAAGATTAGATAGGCCTAAATTGTAATCTCTTCCTGCAATGAAAGAGCTCAAAATCTTTCCCAATTCCAAATTCTCTAGTCACTCATTGATTTGCAATTCAATCTCTACTATAACAAGGAAACAGTGGTTTTGTATTCTGAAAATACTTCCGGACGAAATAATAGTTCCCTTCCTTTCCGTTAGGGCATTAGATATTCAACTGGAGAAAAGCAATTTCATTCCAAATTACTACATAGCGGAATATCCGATCTGAAAATGTGAAGGTAATCTTAATGTGAGAGTAGCTGTTACGTTGTGTTATGCAAAAGAGCCTCAAACAGGTGGATGGGTTTCGCTTCCACACGAATAGTCTACTAGTCTAATATCAGTGAGAACAATAGACAAATCCGTCCATATCAATTTTACATCTAGTTAGGCGATTAATTTCTTCTGTGTTCGGTATACAGTACAGACTACGGTACATGAACTACGGCTCGCCAGTATGAACAATCCGGCCCGCGACAGCTAAGGCTCCTTCCTTTATATTGTTTTACCAGTTAATATTTCTACCATTGTTCAGTAGTTGTCATCAAGTTTCACGGTGGCATCAATGCATAATTCAACTATCACAAATTTAGCAAAATTGCTCAGTGTGGATGCTCAGCGATTGTTCCAGAAATTTTAGATATTAGTCAGTAGCGTGACTATGGAGGTATCAGAGGGACAGTTCCCATCCAAAGACAAAGTAAATTTTGGATTTTCAACAAGTCTTGAGAGACAATTTTTCACAAAAAATCAAGAAAAGTGTCTTGATAGGCTAAAAATGTGGTTTCATAGGAATTATTCCATCAAACATTTCCCCTCGGTACTTTTTAATTGTACGCCTACTTAAAATAATTTTTCAAGTAAATTTTCGGTACCTAAATCAGTTGAAGTCGGGAGTCAAAAATAGCTAATAGTTTCAAATAGACATTCTTAAACAATGAGAATCCAGATCTCCCATTGATGCCAGAGCTAGATAAAATTTACTTTGACTCAGAACGTGAGTTGTACGCCAGTAAAAACCAAATTTCAATGAAACTTAAACTTTGTTTAGAAAGTTACTGTTTAAGAAGCGAGAGAATCAAATCTCCAAAAGACAGAGCTTGTGAAAATAGTTCGATAGGTTCCTCAATTGAGTTCTCACTCGCTTCCTAAAAACTCGTAAGAACCTCTTCTACGAACTCCTTTCTCGGTTGAATTATCAAAGCTCAAGACTTGAAATAACTGGACCTTTATGCTTTTCAGCATGTGAAGTGCATGAAATAGATATACTACTATATATGAATAATAATACATTCTCTGAAGTAGGCTAATTAAAGAAATAAAAGAAAAGCTTTTTACTTTTGTTTGAATGGGAAACCATGATAATTTCTATTGTAATACCTAAAATCAATATTATCGCATTTCTTACACAAAATGTACTCGGCATAAAAGTACATTGAACATGTCAAAGATACCTGTGATCTTTTAGATCATTAATTAAGATCTTTTAGCCGAGTTTTTAGCACAGTACCTTACTTAAGTGACTAATTCAAGGATTAGTGGTGATTTTAGAAGTGAAATTTTTGGAAGTGCACTCTATCACGTTGAACTTTGTATTTAGTTACCAAATAATTATCTCAGTAGTCTTCGGCCTAAAACTATCACTTAGTAGCCTAAAACTCATTAATTTGATAGTTCCAGAATTGATCTTATTCCAAAGTTTAGGAATTTCAATGACATTCAAATAACAAACTCCATTAAAGAGTTCGTTTACACTTTCACAATGTTCGTTTACACTTGGGAGGATCGAGGTAGCAGTGATACTGTGCATACGTTTTCAGAACAGGCTCTGCAAATTTTGAAGAATAGAATATTAATTCGAACGGTTAATTAGTATTTTTGTTTATTATTATTATTAGTATTTATAATATCTTAATAATCTCCATTATTAATTTGTCTATTATAATTTAGAGTATCTTAATAAAAAGTCAAATTCTATTTTCGAGGTTAGGTGTACCGATATTGATAGATTTTCTTGTAATTAAATAGTCTCAAGTTGACAATTGTAATAAATTAAGTAATATTTCATTAAACATTTAACTAAAATCAATTTAAGACAATTTTTAGCTAGGAAAATGAGTCCAAACAAGGCATCTAAATCCAATTTTTCAACTAAAACTCAGGTAACTACGCGATCTCAGCAATTAATAACAAAAAAATCTCCAACAGCTCTTAAAGCTACTGTAGATGTAGAAGAAAAGGTTGCTAAACTATTGAGTGATCACACCGAATTGAAAACAAAATTAGAATCATCACTAAAAAATTCTGAGGAAGAACGAATAGGGTTGGTGGATCACATAAAATCTCTGGAAGTTATTGTAAAATTGCAGCAGGAAGACCATAAAACTGAAATACTAAATCTCACGAGTCAATGTAGGTCTATGTCAGAGGAAATCGAAATATTAAAATCAAAAATAGACTTGGCTAATGTAAGATCTGAACCTCTGATCAATACAAAAAAGTAGAACCTAAATCAAATGGGGGAAAAATAAATAGAAATGGTAAAACAAAAACGTAAAGTCAGGTTTTGCAAACAGCAACCAAAACTAAAGTAAGGGCAAATAACGATAGGAAAGGTAGAGTACTGCTCTTGACATCCAGTCATGGACGAGACTGTAGAGACCTACTATATAAAATATTAAAAAATAAGTATGAAGTTCAGAGCTTTTTCAAACCAAGTGCCCCTATAAACGCAATCGTAGAGTCAGCACAGGAACAAACTAAAGATTTTGGTAAAAACGATTTTCTAATAGTACTGGGTGGCTCAAACAATATAAATGAACCTAATTTAAAACATCTTCCTGAAATAAATGAGAAAATTAAAGAGATTGTGCCACTCAGCCAAAAAACTAATGTAATAATAAGTACAATTCCGTATAGGTTTGATAGGCCAGAGCTAAATGAAACCATTAAATCAACAAATAAATCAATTCATAATACAATCAACAGCCTAAAAAATAAGAATTCTAAGCAATTGGGGATTTGTTTTCTAAATGAAAGGCTGAAAAAACAAAATTTCACTAATCATGGTCTACATCTAAATCAATCTGGCAAAGTAATATTTTGTAATAGGCTGGCAGAGCTGATTGAAAGTCGTTTGCAATCTGCTGTCAATAATTCTCCTAAACAATCATCTAATAACGAACCTTTTTTAGTAAAATGGCTCAAAAGCGGGAAGGGAAACTAGTTTCAGATGATAAATTCATATCTTCAATTGTATTAAAATACGTTAGTCGATCAAAACATCAGGATAGCATTAGTGGAAGGAACTCTTGTAGCAATCTGATAGGCTCTCAAGATTCTAAGAGATTAAGTAAATCTACTTCAATATGCAAAAGCAACGATGAAGTAATAAGGGATGATAGGGAAGTACCGGTTTTCACTGTGTTCCATCAGAATATTCAATACATTCGTAACAAAATAGATAGAATCGAAGTATTTTTTAAAGAAGAGGCTCCTGATATAGCTATTTCCACAGAGCATGGTTTAAAAGGAGATGAATTGTCACAAATTAATATTCCAAACTATTCATTGAAAACGTCGTATTGCAGGACATCTCATCGAAGTGGGGGAGTAGCTATCTTCACTAAAAATGCTAAGAATATGCAAACATTTAATTTAGAATATGTAGAGAAATTTGCTGTGGAAATGGATTTAGAAGTTACTGGGTTGAGAGTAAAAATCGACAATAATTTCGAAGTAGTGGTGTTAGGTATTTATAGGTCACCAAATGGGGAATGGAACAATATTTGTGAACTATTCAATAGGCTTTTAGAGATTACTACTACTCGTTTTACAAACGTTATTGTAGCGGGAGATTTCAATACAGACTTTGCAACACAGAATAAAATGACAGAAGATTTAAAGGATATTATATGCATGAATAACTTGGAAATAAAAGTTCATGAATATACCAGAGTCACAAGAACATCACAAACAATAATTGATAACATCCTTACTAATATAGATTACTCTAAAACAAGATTAGGCGGCTCGGAACTATCTGATCATGACTATCAAATCTTAGAGGTGGGGTTGCAAGGTCATAAATCAATTAAAAAGAGTAGAGTAATGAAAGAAATTCAGCAATGTGAACAGGGGAATATCGATTGTTTGAAGCAGAATCTGCTACAAGAAAACTGGAGTAGGGTTTACAATAGCAATAGTTTAAATGACAAATATGATAGTTTCATTAATATTTTAAGGTTTCATATTACTATGAGTTGTCCAGTTAAAAAAGTCCCTGTAAAGAACAAATTAGACAAGATTGAAGAGTGGATAACTGATGATATCCTTGCAGAAAGAAATAGGGTTAAAGATGCATATGATGAATTCAAACTATCTAGAAATATGTTAAGTGAAGATAATTACAAAGCTCTAAAGAAAAATTATACAAGAGAAGTGAAAAGAGCGAAATGTAAGAAAACAGCTGAAATTTTGAATAATAGTGTGTACTTTAACACAGCAGTGTGGGATGTAATAAACAAAAATAGGCAAGTAGCTCATGTAGATGCTTATACTAGTGTCCCCAGAATAATTAACGAAAATAACAAATATATTGATGATAGTGTAGACATTTGTAATTTCTTTAACAGATATTATCAACTGGTTGCTAAGGATCTTAATACAGGTATTAGTGATCCAAACATGAGGAATACTGAGGGGATTCAGAACGAATTAAAATTCCACCCAGTATGCCAAGACGAGTGTTGTCAAATATCATTGATAGTTTAAATAATAAAAAAAACTGTAGGAATGGATGGGGTATCCAGTAAAATTCTGAAAGAATGTAAAGATCAATTGTTAGACCCATTGATTCATCTGATCATTCATTCATTAGAACAAGGTGTTTTTCCAGATAACTTAAAAGAGGGGAAGATCTTGCCAATCTTCAAAAGTGGTGATAGAGAAAAGGTAGAAAACTATAGGCCCATTAGTATTTTAAATGTAATAAGTAAAATTTTTGAAAGAGTAGTTGTTGGGGATTGAGCAATGAGGTGTAGAATATAGAATTTTCAAATGAGGCTGTAAAACATAGGATATAAATGGAGGACCTGCGGTAAGACGGGTAGGAAATGAGGTTGTAATAAAATAAAAAGGAATAGTTGAGTAATACCTTGTTAATGTTCCTATCACCATATGAGAAGTCGTTTCTGTAGACGCCGATGCGTGTGCACACGTTGATGAGATGAGTCACTGATGATAATGCGTAGCACTCGAAGTATTGTTATGCACTGAGGAGTGAGGTCGGTGAGGATGAATGAAGAATTATTTTAGAATAAATAGGATGGAACTAATTTCACGGCCGATATAAAATACTGGAGGTTTTGAATTAAAGAACAAGAAAAATAAAGTGGTAGTTGCGGTTATAAGCAAATGAGGCTTCAATAAACCGAATATTGAGGTTTTACAAAATAATAAATTAATGAGTAATTATTGCGTTGTAACGATTACTGATAAGTGAGGTTAGAACGAAGATTTGTTCATAGCGATGCGGTTTCAACAAGAATGCAATTGGGAGTTACCATTCAAGCTGCCATTACAACTTTAGCATGCGCAGTGGCCAATAAAACTGGTTGCCATGGCAACACTATAGAAAGTCAAGTAACAGCTACACATGTTGAGCAGAGATAAAACATAAACTAACTTAGACTACACTAAATACGAAACATAGCGGGGGCCTTGAATCCACCTGGATTCAACAAGAATGATAAAAAAAAATAATAAAGTTCACAACTAGTGAATAAAGTTCATAACACTAATTACAAGGGTGCCAAGCTGGGCTATAAATTATTTGGAGTTTGCGGGTAGCGGAAACACCTTGTGGGATGGACGTGTCAAGGTTCCTTGGCGAGTCTTCAAATGCACCACACAAACAATTCCATCTTGTCCTGGAGAGACACCAGTAATGCGTGCTAATGGCCAGGTAAGTGGTGGAGTTGGTTGATGGACCAAGACAAGGTCACCAATGTGGAGATTATCAACAGCCTTATTCCATTTGGCTTTCTGTTGAAGGGTATGGATATATTCCAAATGCCATCTCTTCCAAATGTGCTGGTGGAATGCTTCAATCAATTTCCAATGTTTGAGGCGATTGAGGTTGACATTTTGTATGTCTTCTTCAGGAACTGCCACCAAAGGAGATCCAATCAAGAAGTGACCTGGTGTAAGTGCTGAGACATCATTAGGATCGTTTGATAGAGGTGTGAGAGGTCTTGAATTCAATATTGCCTCTATTTGAGTGACCAGTGTCGTGAATTCAACAAGTGTTAATGTGTGTTCTCCAATGACACGTCGGAGATGGTGCTTGATGCTCTTGATTGCTGCTTCCCAAAGGCCACCCTGATGTGGAGCTGCAGGTGGGTTGAAGTGGAAAGTAATGCCTTGTGTAGCAGCAAATTCAGAGAGTAGGAGTTGCTTTGACTTGGAAAGTGCTTGGAAGGTATTGTGAGCACCAACAAAATTAGTCCCACAGTCAGAGTAGAGGTTTTTGCAGAGACCACGGCGAGAAACAAATCTTTTCAAGGCAGCAATGAAGGCCTCAGAAGACAAGTCTGTTACCACTTCAATGTGGATTGCTTTGGTGACCATGCATACGAAAGCACATATGTAGGCCTTTGTGAGTGATGTGGATCTGAGGTTGTGCACCTTGATATTGAATGGGCCAGCATAATCAATCCCAGTATTGAGGAAAGGGCGAGAAGGTGTCACACGAGCCTGAGGTAGATGCCCCATGGGTGGAATGTTGTGGCGAGGTTTGTGTCGAAAGCAAACATTGCACTTAAAAATTCGAGAGCGGATGATACTACGTGCAGAGAGTATCCAAACATGTTGTGAAAGAAGAGATTGTGTTAGTTGAGCTCCAGAATGCAAATATTGTCGGTGGTAGGAGTCAATCATGAGGTTGACCACATGATGTTGCTTTGGAAGGATGATAGGATGTTGAACATCTTGAGGTATATGACAATGCTTGAGACGTCCTCCAACTCGCAGGAGACCGTCATCATCAAGATACGGAGAGAGGCGGCAAAGTGAGTTTGATACAGTGGAGGTTTTGTCAATTTTCAGCTTGGCAATGTCTTCTCGAAAGGCTGAGTCTTGAACTTGTCTGAAGATTATACATTTGGCAGTAGCCAATTCTCGGGTGGAGAGAGGGCCAATCTTCTTTGGTGGGTGTCGAGTATTGAAGACAAAGCGGAGGATGTAGGCCATAACACGCTGAAGTTTACTGAAGTGAGAAAATTTTTGTAGGAGATCCCATTCAAGAGGTGCAGTAGCAACGAGAGTGATGGGTGACAGAGGTTTGCTCTCATCAGTATCAGCAAGTTCCACTGGAGTGAATGCAGATGTAGGCCAGAGGTTGGAAGGCTTCTGTAGCCAGGGTGGACCTGTCCACCACAAGTTGTGAGCGGGTAGTTCAGCTGGAAGTATACCACGTGAAGCACAGTCTGCAGGGTTTTGTTCACCAGAAATGTGTCTCCAGCTATCAGTTGGTACCAATTCTTGGGTTTGAGCAACCCGGTTTGCTATGAAAGTTTTAAGACGATGCGGAGGAGTCTGTAACCAAGTCAAGGCCACAGTAGAGTCACACCATAATGTGATAGAAGAAAACTCCAGTTTTTTGTGAAAGGTTGAGATCACATATGAGGTCAGTTGAGCAAGCAAGTGAGCAGCACACAGTTCTAGATGTGGTAGAGTGAGTTTTTTCAAAGGGGCCACTCTGGTTTTGGAGATGAGTAACTGGACAGTGGGGGAAGTATCAGTTTGTGATGTCCTGAGATATATCACTGCGGCAAATCCATGTTCAGAAGCATCTGCAAAACCATGAAGTTCAATGAGGCTTGAGTGTAAGAACTGTAGAGCTCGTGGTATGGAGATATCTTGAAGTGTGGCTGATGTGTCAACAAAGCTTTGCCACATTGCAAGCAGTTCAGGAGGTAGAGGTTGGTCCCAATTTAGGCCCTTTGTCCAAAGAAGTTGCATGAAGCATTTAGCCCACAGAACCACTGGTGAGAGGAATCCACAAGGGTCATAGATCTTGGCTATCACACTTAGTACTTTACGCTTAGTGGTAGCATCATGAGGTAGATTGAAGTTGTAGGCAAAACAATCATTTGCTGCTGACCATTGGATACCAAGGATTTTGAAATGAGGTTGTTGATCATCCTGAAGAAATACCGGTTTCTCAAGGTGACCATCAGGAAAGCTGGAAAGAAGTGCATTAGAATTTGAAGTCCATTTACGTAATTCAAATTCACCACATTTGAGTAGAGAGATAAGTTGTTGTTGCAGTCTTAAAGCCTCTTCTTCGGAGTTGGCACCAGCAATGACATCATCAACAAAGGTTTGAGAACGCAGAAGTTCAGCTGCTTCTGGGTAGGAATTGCCTTCTTCAGTGGCAAGTTGATGAAGAGTTCTTATAGCAAGATATGGAGAACAGCTCATGCCATATGTTACTGTGGTCAATTTGAAGACAGATGCAGGCTGAGTAGCATCAGTACGCCATAAAATCAATTGATAGCACTGGTCATCAGGGTGAACTTTGATTTGCCTATACATTTGACGTATATCACAAGAAAAGACAATCTTGTGCAAGCGGAATACCAGCAACAAATCACAAATATTGGTCTGCATTTTCCTTCCAGTGAGGAGAATCTGGTTCAAGGAAATACCAGTTGAGGTTTTTGCACTAGCATCGAATACAGTGCGTAGACGAGTAGTGCTGCTAGCTTCTTTGAGGACACCATGATGTGGTAGAAAATAATGAGGAGTAGATAGATCAGTGGTGCTATTCAGTTCCATATGACCTAATGTCAAATATTCTGACATGAAATCAGTATACAAAGACTGAAAATGAGGTTGCGCCTTGAATTTCGTTTCTATAGAATTTAATCTTTGTTCAGCATTGGCTTTAGACTGACCCAAAGTGGGGTGGTTAGCCTTGAATGGCAGTCTGACACAAAATCGTCCAGATTCATCACGTGAATAGGTTGAGAGGAAATGTTCATCACACAATTTTTCTTCTTCAGATTTTTCAGATGCCATTGGAGGCTCTTCTTGTTCCCAAAAGCGTTGGAGAGAGTTATGCAAATCCAAATTGTTGATAGCCAAGAGGGTGGCTGATGCTTGCAGAGTGATGGAAGAATCAGCTTTAGGCTTGCATGGAGTCTCACCCATGACCATAAAACCAAGATGAGTCCCAATTAAACTCGGCAGGCCAGGACCAAGATGATGAACAATCTGGTTGAGCAGAAGAGGAAAAACAGAGCCACCAAGAAGAATGTCGATGCCTCCAGCTAGATTAAATGTAGGGTCAGCCAGAATATATGGTCGAACCTTTTCCAATACCTCTGGATCAATTTCCATGCGAGGTATATCAACACAAATTTTATCAATAATCAAGAACTCTTGATTAAGTGAAATCACTTTTCCACTCAGAGTTTCAATAGAAAGAGAGGTGAGGCCCTTAGAACGTATGGGGGCTTGAGAAAATCCAACAACACTGTGGTTGCTCTTAGTGCGAGATGCACTTAATACTTGTGCAGCATGTTCATTGATGAAACATGACTGACTACCAGAATCTGCGAGGGCGCGGAAAACATAACTTTTTCCATGAGGAGAGGTAATTTTAACGAGTAGCGTTCCCAATAGCACTGTAGACATTGATGAACGATGAGAGGGTTGATTATTCTCAGTAGTGGTCAGTACTACTGAAGGAGGTGTCATGTTGACTTGAGGTTGACCCACAGAAACTGCACGGCTGCTGGGTTGGAGAGGTGTCATATTGGCAGTTGAGTGGTTATTTTCAAAGTGCAACAAAGTATGGTGCCTTTTATGACATGTGAAACAGTTTGATTTCGATTTACACTTGTCAAGAGTATGATTTCCTAAACAAGAAATGCATCTTTTATTTTCTTTGACAATTTGAAAACGTGCTTTGGGTGCATTGTTTTTGAACACAGGACATAAATAAATCTTATGTTCATTGTTATGACAAACAAAACAGTCATAAGGTTTTGTGTCACTTTTGATTTCATCATTATAAGTAGTCATCAATGCTACCTTGTTTGTAGAAAAACTCCTATTTATTTTAGGAAAGAATTTATTTTCAGATACTGAAGTAGACATTGAAGCGGTTTTTGAGGTAGAAGAAGAGTGAAGATTTGAATTTTCAATTTCATTGCACTCCTGAGTTAAAAAAGTAATTATTTCTTTTGCTTCAGTAAGTACAGATTCGCTAGATTTGTTCAAAGAACGAAAATGTTCAAACTTTTTTCGGAGGTTATTATCCATTTTTCGCATCATCATAGCACACAGTAAAGGATTATCAGCGGTTATATCAATTTTTAATCCCTTCAAAGCTTGTGTATTCTCATTTTAGGAGTTCAAAAATTTCCGCATTTGAGCCGGTTGATGAGTGATATTGAGTAAATCGAGAATTTTATTGAGATGCAATGTTATCAATCGGCGAGGTGAATTATAGCGATCATGAAGCAAGTCATAGGCAATCTGATAATTACTCTCAGTTAGTGGTAATGATTTAATTAAATCAAGAGGTTCTCCTGAGACTGAGCTCAACAGGTATTGAAGTTTGACTACACCTGATAATGTAGAATTTGAATGAATGCTTGAATTGTATAAATTAATAAATGAGGTCCAATCGAGAGGGTTTCCAGAAAATTGTTTCAAGTCAAGCTTAGGTAAGCGAACTGGCTGTTCATTTTTTACTTTAGACTGATTCAATTTCGTTTCTAAGTTGTGTAACGTGAGATTAATAGAGTCAATCATTTCATCAGCACTATTAAGAGGTGCATAATTTGGTTTGAATTCTTTGTCTTCTTCTAACTGTAATTCATGATAACAATCCAGTGAGTCAGATAAATCTGATCTTAATTTGTTCAGAGATTTTGAACGAGCGAGTAATTTCTGATAAATTTCCTTATCAGAGATCTTTTTTGACATATCAAATAAATAAGATTTGAATTTGTTCAAAAGCATTATTCTTCTTAGCGGTGATCACTGCTAACGATTTAGCCATTATAACTAACTAAGTTACCTACTTGATAACAGTAATAAATTATCACAAGTATTGAAGTTGACAATATAATAACCTGGGGTACAATAACTAAATGAGATTGCACTAATAATAGTGATAATAAGCCGATAAAATGACTCGACACACTGCCGTGGTAGTAATTGAGGTAATTACGATTACAAATTGAGTGATAAGTGGCAAGCATTCACAAAAGAAATCTAATAATATTCGAAATATAAAACAAGTAATACGTTTATCAATAAGCATGAATATTCTGAGAATTCAATTGAATTAAACAATTATCTGAATTGAATTCACTCAAGTTACGAATTGAATGCAAGATATTATACTTATTGAACATTCGAAGTATGATATGAATAAATCAAATAATATTTCAATTTTGAAATAAGTAATGTAATTTTACACAATTGAATATAATTATCAGTCAAGTACACGGAATAACAATAAGTATTTATTTCAATTAGAAATACGCCACAAGCCATAAGCAGTTATTCTCATTTGATAGCATAAGCTATTAGTGAATGAATAGTAGGTTATTTTCAAGTTCAATGTAAACAAAGTTGACCTTGACGACGCAATGCTCAGCTATAATGTCAGCCTGAATACTACAGAGCTCCGTTATAATCACGATGAAACAAAACAATGAGTTGTTTACGACTTTTGAGCACAATAGACAAATTTTAACTTGCAAGGCATTGATAGTGAACTCGTTTGAACAATGTGCTTTGTAACTTGTAATACCGTATAACTTGTACTTGCACCAAAAATGATAGCTTTATTTAATGAGCAATGAATATGTATTTCCATAGAATGAAAATAAAAAATGATCCGATCCGGGGCCCGGATGACCAAAATGTTGGGGATTGAGCAATGAGGTGTAGAATATAGAATTTTCAAATGAGGCTGTAAAACATAGGATATAAATGGAGGACCTGCGGTAAGACGGGTAGGAAATGAGGTTGTAATAAAATAAAAAGGAATAGTTGAGTAATACCTTGTTAATGTTCCTATCACCATATGAGAAGTCGTTTCTGTAGACGCCGATGCGTGTGCACACGTTGATGAGATGAGTCACTGATGATAATGCGTAGCACTCGAAGTATTGTTATGCACTGAGGAGTGAGGTCGGTGAGGATGAATGAAGAATTATTTTAGAATAAATAGGATGGAACTAATTTCACGGCCGATATAAAATACTGGAGGTTTTGAATTAAAGAACAAGAAAAATAAAGTGGTAGTTGCGGTTATAAGCTAATGAGGCTTCAATAAACCGAATATTGAGGTTTTACAAAATAATAAATTAATGAGTAATTATTGCGTTGTAACGATTACTGATAAGTGAGGTTAGAACGAAGATTTGTTCATAGCGATGCGGTTTCAACAAGAATGCAATTGGGAGTTACCATTCAAGCTGCCATTACAACTTTAGCATGCGCAGTGGCCAATAAAACTGGTTGCCATGGCAACACTATAGAAAGTCAAGTAACAGCTACACATGTTGAGCAGAGATAAAACATAAACTAACTTAGACTACACTAAATACGAAACAGTAGTTCTAAATAGGTTACTTCTGCACCTTCAAGAAGCTAACTTTATCTGTGATGAACTGATGGCTTCCAGAAAGGGAGATCAACAAAAACAGCCATAGTTTCTCTAGTTGAAAAACTAATAGATATAATAGATTCAGGTGATAAAGCTACTGCAATCTTCTTAGATCTGTCAAAGGCATTTGATTGTGTTAATCATAGAACTTTATTGGAAATACTGCAAAATGTAGGTGTAAATGGGGTTGAACTGAAATGGTTTGAATCATATCTTATTGGGAGAAAACAATGTGTAGAACTAACTACAGTAGTTGGTAATAGTAAAGTAAAGAATAAATCTAATAAATTAGAGGTGCAAGCTGGGTGCCACAGGGGTCAATACTAGGTCCATTGCTTTTTTTGTTATATGTCAACCGTTTACCTAAAGAATTAATTAGTGGTAGAGCCCTCTTATTTGCTGATGATACATCACTCATTTTCAGCAATTCCATTCTAGATAATTTAGAAATAAGTGCCCATATAGGTGTGCAGTCCATTGTCCAATTTTTAAATCAGTTGAAATTAACTATAAATAGTAAAAAATGCCAATACCTTCAATTCAAAAACAAACATAATTTAAATGAAGATAGGGCTATAAACGTGTTTGTAAACGATAATCAATTAGACCAGGAAGAAAAAATTGCATTTCTAGGAGTTTTGTTGGATTGGCGATTGACCTGGGCTCCATACATTGAGAAAATATGTTGTAAAATTTCATCTGGGGTATTTGACCTGCGACAGCTTGCTAGATTGAATGACAAAAAGTTACTTTTTACAGCTTACCATGGGCTCTTACTGTCACATATTAGGTATGCTATCTTAGCATGGGGTAATTCATCAAAACAAAATCTTGATAGGGTGTTTAAGATCCAAAAGAAAGCAGTTAGGTGTATAGAAAGAGTAAATAGATTAGATTCATGTAGGCCGTTGTTCAAGAGACTTGATCTCCTAACTGTACCCTGCTTATATGTGTATGAAGCTACTTTATATGTAAAAACGAATGATATTAACCAAAATATTGATGTACATGATTATAATACAAGAAGTCGAGGAGATTATCACTTGGTGAGTCACAATAGTAGCTTATTCAAACAAAAACCTAGTTATATTGGTAGGAAATTCTACAACAAGCTACCGCAGTTTTTGAAGAGTCTTGAAAATATAGAAATATTTAAAAAACAATTGAAAAAATATTTAGTTGATAAAGCTTTTTATAGTGTACAAGAGTTCCTTTCACATCAAAATTAAGCCTCACCTCAACTAATTGAAGTAATTATGGTATCTAGTGTATAATATTGTTGATCTGACTTGTCTTATACTCCTTAACTGGAGTCTCCAAGACGTAATCTACAAAAAAAAAACACAGTTATGTTTTGAATAAAATGAAATCGTAGTTCAATGCATCCTGGGTGAACATTTTTTGCTGCTTTTGGATTGATTTATTCTTGAACCATCTGCTGTGCTCGCAGTTAACTTTCTCTTCGTGCCAGGTGGAAACAGAATAGACAGCTCAAATTTTACAAACGAACTGCCCGACTGCAATAATGAGGGCGCTTAGTCGCCATTTATTAGATTTACTTCCAACGTTCCAAGGAACGCAAATTGAGCTGAATGGCAGTACTGGTCAGTATTGTACTATTCCATCGTGAGCTGTAAACTAAAGTAATTGTATAAAAAAATATAAATTGTACGTAGCGCATTTTTAGTTCATGTCGTTTGTGATCAGGAGAAGTTTCGAAGCACAAACGTGATCAGACCTCAATAATTATTATTGTTGAAATGCGATGGAGCACAGGAATTAATCTACCGTATTGCTTATTATACTATTCTACAGTACTGTATATATGAATTATTGAAAAAATAGCTTCCTTCAAAAATCTGGAATAAATAAAAGCAATAATTTTATTCAGAAACTTTATTTTTTTATTGTTGATGATGCCCACATGAGTTTGAGACTTGTGCGTGGGTAATGAGGTGAATGAACACATAGTTGCCAGACGGAGAAGTGGGTTCGAACTGGCTTCTTTATTATTTTCTTTAGTCTAGATCTATTTATTTTCATCGTAGAGTTCAAGTAATAAGAAAAAATATTTTTAAACTTAATGTTTCCTACGAGAACTTATACGACAATGAATGGATAGAATAGCAATCGCGACTCAACATCCAGAGGCAGATTCACACTTTTGCCGACTAGGTGTTGGCAGCGGCCTGTGACCCTTCTTCCATATAGGTTGTAGGCAAGAGGGGGTCTGTTGTAGGCATTATTGTTTAACGTAAAGAGAATAAAGGAAGATGTCCTGACAATTTATGAAGATAATAATATAAGCTATGACTAATTTCTTCTAAAATGGGGTTCTGGGAGTACTCCACCGGAGGAAATTTCTGAAGAATAACCCCTCTAAAACCACATTTTAAATTAATCCATTCCAACATTTCTCATGAAACAATTTTCACCCTGCTACTTTTGAACGCCCACCTCACCTGATTGGGGTACCGTACAGTACCCTACTTGATAAGCTCATTCAGAAGGCGGGTTCAGGGGTACTCCCTCAGAAATTAAAAAAAAAAATAATCCTTCTGAAACCAATTTTCAGTGATTCCATAGATCTTTGACTCTTTTGTCAAAACTGTCTCTCAATGCTTTAATTCCAAAATGTATTTTGTTTACACACACCATGCTTTTGTGACATGCTTTTTCAAAAAAAATATCCTTGAAATTCCCTGCTAATGCATTATTATAAGTTTATTTTCGTGTTTATAGTTTAATGATTAACTTATCTCTACTAATCCAGCCTAAAACCAAAGAAACCTTCAATGATTTATGCATAAACGGAAGTAGGCAAACGATAAATTTTGAAATTATATTGTTTTTGGGTTAGAAATGTATGGCTTAAATAATGGTTTTCTTTCGACTTAAGAAATATTAGTGACAATAAAACCAAAACCTGGAAGGTATCTTCACCTTCCAGGTACGCAAAAAATAATAGAACTCGGCACCAGGGTCAGTGAGACGAAAATTCAATTCTTCGTTTGTAGATTGCAATAACAGTGCCGTCCTATGGAGGACAATGGCAGTGGCGGATCCAGAATAAAGATTTGGCGTGTTGTGGGTAAGAGGATAAGAGTAGTATACACCAAGAATTTTGAAAGTCATTAAAAAATTCATAATTCTAAACAAGTTTCAATAACTGTTTACTTTCAATAACTGTTTACATTATAAGAAAGCAACAATTAAAAAATTGGAAATATTTCTATTATGAATTATGATTGTGTCTGGTGTGTTCAGCCAGTTTTCAAATCCCTTATCAGGATACTTCTCTCCTCTTTCACCCACTTGAAAGACACCACTTTCACCCATCAATCCCTGAATCCATTTTGAATCCCTTCAACCATTATTCACTACTATAGTTTATTCCATTTCGAAAAATAAATCAATGCGAGTGCTTTGATAAATTGTACATTCACCTCATAACCTAAGCACAAGTCTCAAGACTCATGTGGATAAAATTAGACTAAAAACAAATAATAATAATAATAATAATTCGTTTGACATTATTATTTAATTGAAATCAAATCAAATCAAATATTCTTTATTCCACCAAAAAAGGCATGTTACAAAAAAATATGACACTTGCACATAATTACTGGAAAACCCCTACAAGACTATACGTCTGTGTGTAGGGGTGAGTAAATCATAAATATGATGGAGATGGAGAGTAAACATAATTCGGAATCTACAAACTATATTGTAGATTCCTATCTACAGGAATCTATACTGTTTTCAACGCCTAGTCTGGGGGCAAGTGCTACAAAATAGAGCTTCCGTGGACCCTTTGAATATACAAGTGTAGGAGTGGTCTCAATCTCGAAAAAGTCACAGGAAACCCCCATTTTTCGTTTTATGCCTGCGTATGTGCCGCACCCCGCGCAAACCCTTCCACCGGTGACGCTCTAGCCAACAGTCTGGACCTACAGTCTTTTAAAAATCACATCATTTCAAAGCTCGACAATATTGCTAGAACGTTTGCATTACCATTCTCGTGTACGTCTTAGATAAAAATTATAGAGAAACAAAAATTCAATGCCAAAAAACGTTTCGTTTTTGAAATTTTATAACTCATGAAATATCTTGTTTTTAGGCGAATGAGCACGAGTTGAACTTATCACCATCGACATTCTTATTCAGCTACTAGTCATAACGAAGAGATTGACACCACTCCCAAACTTGAATACTCAAAGGACCCACGGGATTACATCGCAACTAAATATTGAAATTCTCAGTGTGAATGAACTAAATCGCATTGAGAAGATAAAACAGTGAATGGAAATTCGCAATTAATTCATATTCTATTTTCATAGTTTGATAAAAGACAGGTGCTGAGGAATTCATCGAAATCATTCTAGATATAACAAGTAGTCACCTTTTCTTTACTCTCCTTATAAGATACAGTATTACATAGGTGTGTTAGTACAGCTCTGACGTAATGTACAGCATTCTTCCTTACTGTAGCAGTAATCGCAGTCTGTTATCTCTAATTATGTGAAAATCATTTTGGTGAAGTAATTTTGTCTTCACCTTCCAGGTACGCAAAAAATAATAAAACTCGGCACCGGGTCAGTGAGCCAAATGCCGACGGTTATTTACAATATCTTCCCGCTCAAATCTAGATCATCTCGAACGGCCTTTTTGAATCTACACCAGGCGACCAGTCGCAAAGTTGTTCTAAAAAATTATATAAATAGTTCGTTGCCACCACAGCTTTCCAACAAGAACCGGTTTCAATATGTAAATAAACATTATTCCAGTTGTTTACTCCATGATTCTTGTATTTCATACATTCCAGTACCTACATTAGTATACATTCGGTAATTTTTTTTAGTCATACAAATTTCACAATTTACTTTTTTCTCTGAAGTTTGTTTCTTTACACTATTTTTCTTTTCAAGTCAATTTTTTAAGATCAGTTAGGGCAGGGGTGCCCACAGGGGGGCTATGAGGCAGACTGCATCATTGAAATTCTTGGGGGGGCTCCAAAAAACGTTTTGGGGGGGGGGGTCGTAAAGTTGATTGAAATCGTGTTTAACGTGACAACATTCAAAAATATACTAAGAAGTCACCAGATAGAATGTCAATTAATGAAAATATATTTATAATTATTATTATACAATTGAATATGAATTAGCTAAAATAGTTATGTTTAGGATTTGTGCAGGAAGTTATTATTCAAACTTAGCAAGACGCTAAGCGAGTGCTCTGAAAGTGGTTTATACAACTTTCCTCTCCTTAACAGTTACTAGTTCAGCAGAAAGAGCAATAAGTCGATTTAAAATTATCAAAAACAGACTCAGATCAGGTATGGGAGACTCATGGTTGTCCAATCTAATGGCTCTAGGTGCAGAAAAATATGTACTTGAGTCTATTTCTAACGAAGAAATAATTGAAAGGTTTTCTGTTTCCTCATCCCAAAGACAAAAACTTCTATGTGGGGTTTAGAGAGATATAGGTTTAACGATCTTAGAAGGTGCCTAGCTAACTTGTAGATGGTCACAGCCTACAAATTTAAAACGTTTGACTTCAAACTGTTGATGTTTTTCATGTACTTTACGATAATTACTTACTAATAAGTAAGAACTGCTTTTGAAAAACTTACTAAATACTAAAAATTCAGTAATTTTTCATAACTATGTCTTTATTTTGTTTTTGAAAGACACTTCTTTCGATTGTGTGTTGTAAATAACTATATATGAAATGTGTGCCTTTTATGTACTTCATCCATACATAAATTCTCCCAAGATACTACACTAAGTAAATAACCTGTTGTTTAACTACTGTCCAATAAATGACTTAGTATTTTGAATTTTTGTGTTTTACAAATGAAGTTATTAACTCATTGTTTTCACTTCCTTTAAAGGAACAACTTTGTAGAATTATTTAACCTTAATGTAGTAATTGGTACACCGAACATAAACTTATAGGTATTTCATTTTTATTGAACATTGTGTATTTGTAATAATATTTTATTGTTTAAAAACCATTAAGGTTCAAATTCTTATTTAGCTATTTTGCAATTAAGTTTATTGAGCAAAAGTTCATATATTCATTTCATTGATATTTCTTTTTTACCTTTACAAAAAAAAATGTTACCTATGTAAAGAATCTCAAGATATACACATACATTTTGTGTATTATCGACTGGGTTTGAATTTTTTCAATAGTTATAAAAATCTTCTTTTAGTTTTAGAAAGAATACGGGGGCTTTTTTCGCATTTTTTGGGGGGCCTAATTTATGGGGGGGGGTGTTGTTGCTAAATAGGGGGGGTGCGTCATGAGGCTTAGGGGGGTGGGCACCCCTGGTTAGGATCTGGAATAATAAACATTTTTTAAATAACATATGGAGCACCTAAAATCCTTCAGACTATTACTTATACAATATTGATGTATTATATATATATAATGTAGATTACAGTAGGACTATTACCTGTTGATTACTTAACCAGCTATGACTGTGGACTTGACTTTTAGTCATATTTTTCATCTAGCATCACAATCACAATCTTGTAAATTTTCAAGTTTCTTCTTTTTTATGTATAACATTCATTAAAATGTTAAAAATTTCTGAGAGAGATAATATCAAATCTTTGTGGTATGTTGGAGATACTTTGGCACATGGGGATGGAGAAGAAACATGTTTTGTGGAAGTTGTAGCTCTCTGTCATTTTATGGATGTTATCTCAAAAATTAACACTCACTATTTAATAATACACCACTCCATAAAATAAGGCAGTTGGAACAAATTTAAATTGCGGTGTTGAAAAAAACAACTTACTGCGATGATAAACCAACTGACAGCTAGCGTAAGACTTGTGGAATAGGCCACACAGCACGGTTAGAGTTGCTCATTTGTAGGTTGATGTTGGTGATCCTGTGGTATCGGCTGCTGGCATTGTCCCAGATCCAGTTGCACCGAAATTTCTTACAGCCACCTAATTTTATGGTGTAAAGAATGATTTTGAGTGTCTCCTCAAATAAATTAAAACTCTTGAAAAAAAATTTCTATATTAAAATTTACATCAGTATATCTCAATATTTTTCAATATTAAAATGACATGGTTTGTCTTCATATTTTGATAATTGAAAGCCGATTATAATGCATTGGAAATACACTGTATTAGAAATTTTATTATAAACTAAGCTTTCAATTACTGAAATAATTTTATTTTGATCTATGATGGAATAACATGTCGGAGTACAATAATATTATTGTACCATATGTACTATGCAAGTGAAAAATAACTATCAAACTGTAGAGATCTGAAGGAACAGTATTTATCAAGTAGATGATGTACGTTTAATTATGGAATTGAATTAAAATTTTGATTGATTTTCATCTTCTAAATCTGATTAATATCAAGAATTCAACGCCCAATACAGCATATGTTAGAATACTTTGTCTCATTTTATCATCAAACATCAAATTATATACTTATATAATTTCTGAATGAATTCCATCTCACTATGTTTCTCAGTTCACATATCGAGATAAATACCGGTTGCCTTCAAAAAAGTCATTCAGTTTCAGATTATGGTTATCGAGGGAGCCATCGCTGACATTGGCAGCGATGGCTCTGTGGTTTGGAACCTACCTGGAACTGAATATTCACCCAGGGCCAGCTCTAGGGTTTTTTTTTGGCGCCCAAGGCAAAAATAAATTCAGCGCACCTACCCCCTTGTGAAAATACCATCGAGGGTTCTGCCGGATATGGAATTATAAAATCTTCTATCAATTATTACTTTATGTGAATGAATGACAATTCTACAAAAAATCCATGTAATTAAAATATCCACAAATCTTGATAAGTTATGTCAGGTAATTATTCGTTAGTGACTGCAGAGTTGAACTAAAAAAGTAGACCTGGCAATGACTTCATATTGATACCCTTAAGTCTTGTTTTATGAAGATTTACAGGCTTAGACTCTAAATTGATAATAATTATTAGTAATCTGAATATTGTTATTACGAAAGTTCTCTTACACAGTACACACAGATCTGTTGAATACTTAGGAGTATAATTATTGACAACATGGATATCTCAGATGCGAGGCCTGAATCACAGTGTCAATTGATCATAACAATAGAAAAATAATTATAAAAGTTACAAAATGATTCTCAATTTATAGAATTTGATTCATAGATTTATTGAATTTATTTTCTTAATTGCCAAAAACACGTCATACAGAAATACAATCGAAATCCTTCAGTACTCGCGTTGGGTCCCGGATGACCCAGTCAACAATATAATAATACATTCCTAGTATACCGAAAAATCTTTTAGTTGGCAGCAACACAGCAGAAAAATTAAATCTTGTTTGCTGGTGAGAACATAAAGTTCAAATCACAGCGATTTCCTACAAAAATGGAAAAAATGTATAGCCTACAATAAAAAATAATAAGTTAATGATAAAAATATTTAAAAAATAGTATTCACACAGAAATTACAATCACACATGCGACCACAAACGCAACATCACAGAATAGACACTAGAGTAAAATTTGGTGCAAAAAATTGTAAATTGGGCTTTTAAGCCCGAGCCCAGGAAAAATGTGTAATGCTTCCCAAACCATTTTATTCGCAATGCCTTTATATTTCACTGAATATATTTTCATTCTAGTTGAATATATTGTGCATGAATACACAAATATTTTTATATATTGTGCATGAACCAATCAGGGGCGTTGTGATAAAGGAGGTGTATCAACCAACACTAGTAAAAGCTTTATTTGTGTCTTTTATGGAAACGAGGACGTTTTTTTAAGTGATGTCCCTCCCCTAAAATTAGTTTTTAGTTGATTTTCCCTCATGAACCATCTTACCCAATCCAACAATATACATAGTCTCAATTTTGATTGTTTTGTAGGAAAGGTGTACAGGAAAAGTGACAATAATCTAACAGAACTAAATAACCGTAACAGATCCGGTTACATCACGTTTTAAGTCGAGGGGGAATAAGTGAGAGTAGTGGACCGGTCGGTCAGTGCACGATCGACAGCAATTAAAACAGCACAAACCACAATGTAACAGGTATGAGAGAAGCAGGTGTGTGTTTGGGTTTGGTGTGACAACATGTAGTAATTGAAGAAGACAGAGACTGCTTCAATCTTGAACTTATTCCGGGTAGTTCCATCTAAACCACAGGCCATGCAGTTCATTTTGCAGCACATGTTGTGTGAATAATTATTATTGTGGATATCGGCCGAGCTGACCTTGCCCATTTGGCAAGGCTGTTCCTCATGTGTTTTTAAACAGTACAGTCAGTGGCGTAGCCAGGATTAGATTTCGGGGGGGGCTCACCAAGCACCAAGAGGGGGGGTGTGGGCAGTGGCTTAGCCAGGATCAAATTTCGGGGGGGGGGGCTCACCAAGGGGGGGTGTGGGCAGTGGCTTAGACAGGATCAAAGTTCGGGGGGGGGGGCTCACCAAGGGGGGGTCTGGGGTATAGGAGGGTCCGGATTTTTTTAAAATTTAGTGGTGTGAAAAGCAAATCTAGACAACTTGTTAGGCTCTAAAGTTCAAAGAAAGTTTTGAAAAATTACTACCCAAGAACTTAGGTGGCCAGGTTTGAAATGATAAAGTTTGATATACCGATAGCTGTGACTAATTTGAGTCAAAACCCTTGAATTGGAACTAATCATACTTAACTTATGTACTGAATCTCAAAATTAATACTAAATTATTATTATAAGTTTAAAAAATTTATGTCATTAGCCTAAAATGCACCCAACCCAAAGTTCATGAAATCGGAATTTTTTTTATCATAGCACACTGATTTTACACGCTTGCATAGAACTTGCATTTATTTGTGTGTTTTCATTTATAAAATCCCGATTTTATGAACTTTAGGTGCGTTCAGGCTAATGGGTTATACTGAATTTTAACTTCAAAACTAAATTTTCTACAAGATGAGATTATTCAAAAAGGTGATTTATCAATAATTAACAAATTGAATCCACTTCAAACTTGAAAATTGCATTTTATTTAATATAATATAAATAAATAATTATGGTAGTCCCAGTTTTCTAACATGTTTTATTCGATTTCGTAGCTCATTTTAAATCAAAATTATCCATTTGAGCACCTAACAAGTTTCTATATGAGTAAATATTGAGGAAAAATTTGAAAAATGCATCAATCTGACTATAACTGTAGTTTATTCCATTACACAAACAGAGTTTCTGTAATCTGTTCGTTATAATACAACAAAACATATAGAACCCTTCGGCTTTAATAAGTCCTTATCTATTAGTTATTTGAGAATTTTTTATTTCTGAAATTTCGGGGGGGGCCCGGGCCCCATGGGCCCCCCCCTGGCTACGCCACTGAGTACAGTACTTGAAAGCGACGACCTAAGTACTGCTAAGCTGCAATTCTGGGATGCTCAATGTCAAGCTACACATTCACCTACCTTATTTGCAGTTCAACAAGTTGAGAGCACTGCTGTCATTTATGCATATACCTAAAGTAGAGGTATGGAAATGAGGCAGTTGAATGGAATTACCCTGTTATCTATCAAATAGCTTTTCTGACGGCCGTTTATACAGACGTCGATCAGAGATCACTGATCACTCACAAGCATTCTTATGAGAGATTGAAGTTTGGGCAACCGGTCGTAAGTGTCCCGGAACAGTGAGTGGACAGTGGAAAGTTTACATTAGCAGTGTGAACTCAACAGCACTCTGTAACCACTAACCATTGCTAATGATATTTGTCTTATTGAAAGCAGTACGAATTTACTCATCCGACTTACTTTGAATAGGAAGGTGTTATAATAGTGAGATAATATAAATAAACTCCTTCTCTGATTCTTCAATCTTCATTTCGAGCCAATTAAAAAGGATGTTTTAATTAACTATCACAAACGCCAATGTACAGTCTAATAAATGGTTATTGATTGAAGATCAAAGGAGTTCATTAATTTAAGAGCCTACGATATCTAATATAATTGAATTTTGTCATGTAAATATGATAAAATTGTTTCACTACAATAGAAGGCGTATTAGTTCATAATTTTAATTTCATGCATGCATGAATACAGCTTATTGGATCGACTACATGGTAATTTCCATCTGTAATTTTCACAACTTATAGATGTGTCATAAATTTTTGTATTTTGTAAACTGGATTCAAACTTCCAAAATGTCATAACTGACTCAAAGAGAGAATTGAGAATTATGTCTGTTTTAAAGTTTTGTTATATTTTCAAGTTTATTATGGTTATATTCAAATTCATTCTATACTATTAATAAACTTTGCAAGAATTAAGAAGCAATTTGTGAAATAATAAATTATAATACATTGATAAAAATTACAGTGATTTGAAATATTGTGTAATCAAGTAGAATAATGGGCATAAAAATTATTGAAGATCATAGATCTATAACATTTCATTTATTGTTAGTATAGATTACCCAAATTTTACAATTTTAGAGCTTACCCAAATACTTTCTCAAAGAGCTCGCAGAGTCCAAGATCCCTCACGCCACTGATCTCAAGATGTTTCTCAAGCTTGAAAAATGTTGTTATATTTTTTGTTTGTACACAATCATTTGAACCATATCCTGTATTTTCTCAAAATTGGCCAACTATGTACAATTCGTACTGGCTTCATACTGGAGCATTATGAAACCGGTTATATTAATTATTAGGCTATATCACGCAATTCGTGCTATTCAGAATGGTTCATTGATAAGTATTGCACCAAAATAGTTTGATAACAATATGATGGAGGCTCAATGAAATTAATACAGACATCAAAAGTTTGTCTAATTTCGACATCAGGTATCTTGACTCTGTATTTTAGTGTTCGCATTGTTTTGTAATGGTTCGTTGCGAGGCGATTATTCTTGAATGATGCTATTCTCACGCTTTATTTGTGTAATTGGCCTGCGAAGTAATATGTCACGGAACAATAGAGAATGTCTCAAGTAGCATATTGAATTAACAGCCATTCAAATAAATATGCCTCCATGTCTACTCTGTAATTAGTTGGTTGGTACCGTACTGGTTCTGATTAAGCAACGCATGTATGTAACCAACACATGAGTGTATGGATGGATCTATCTCATGATTTCTGGTCCTGAGAGCGGTTTCTTTAGCAATTATCCCATATGCAGCAAAATCATGAGAAAATCTCAGTTTTGATAAATCCTACTTTACAAATAAATTTAATAGGTACTGAAAACTGGATGCCGAGATGAGGTTGCCTACTTATAATCGAGTCAACCCTCTTCAAAACAATTTTTTTATTACAAAAATTTCAATTTTTGTATTGAATTTTGAATGAAATAACCGACATTGACGAGCAGATTTTTTGATCATTTTGGATCTGGAATGAAAATTCTGTCACTCTAACGGTTAACAACAATATTGCACAATATCTATTGCTCAATCGAACAGCCTGCATCACACATTTTTCATCTTCATAAACAAGAAAATGAAAGGTAATAGGATGAATACTTCAATCGTAAATAAACATTATAATTGGGTTGTTGATGAGTTTGAGTAGCGTATACATAAAAAAAATTAGATTGATTTTTGATAGAGCTTGCAATCTATGGAAGTGCCAAGTATAAACAACATGAATTCATCACTAGGAATTTTTCCAAAGACGGGTAGCACTGAAATGAAACCCAAGCAATCTAATATTAAAACTGACAGTGTTTCACTTTTAAATAATGTTTTACTCACATATATTGGAGATGCTTGAGGAATGCATTTTACTTCTTAAAAGAAGCTTCGTCAGCCTGCCGCCAGGGGTCATGCTTTGTTGAGGTTAGGATGAGCAGCCATTATTTAGTTAAAAATTACGTTTGATTTGAACTGTATTTGGTCATTGAGTAAGTTGGTTCTATCTAGTTTATGGTGTTTGAATATTTCATATTGCTCCAGTGTACTTAGTTTGTGGCTTTTTTTGGAATGTGTGTAGAATTTCTAAGTCAGTTTGGATGTTATTGTGTGAGTGTCCAGTGTTGATTAAGTGATCTGCAAATGTTGAGTCAGTGTTAGAATGTAGTGCTTTGATGTGTTCTTTGTATCTTGTGTTGAAAGATCTGCCTGTTTGCCCTATGTAGTACTTGAGGCATGTGTTGCATTTGAGCTTATATATTACTGTTTTGTTGAATTTGTGAATTGTGCTGTTTGTTAGGTGAGCTGGTTTTTGTTGGAGCTGGTGTTTCAGGTTGTTTGTTGTTCTCCTGCTACAAACTAAATACACTGGAACAATAAAAAATATTCAAACACCATAAACAAGAAAGAACCAACTTACTCAATGACCAAACACAGTTCAAATCCAACGCAATTTTCAATTAAATATAATGACCGCTCATCCTAACCTCAACAAAATATGAGTCCTGTCAGCAGGCTGATGAAGCTTCTCTTTGGAAGTGAAATGCATTCCTCCAGTATCTCCAGTAAAAGTATCTGTGTTAAATCCGAATTTTTGGAAGATGTAAGCTATTTTGTGTGATTTTTTGTTGAAATATGTGAGTGTGATAAATCTGTTTTGGTTTGCAGGTTTTGGATTTTTAATAATCATTTTATTCAGGATTTTGTCTACTAGGTTGGTGTTGTATCCGTTTTGTTGTGCTAAATATTTGATTGTATTGATTTCTTCTTGATGGTGGTCAGCTTGTGATAGTGGAACATTTAGGAGTCTATGGATCATGGAGTTAAAAGCAGCAAGTTTGTGTTGATTTAGATGGTTGGATGAGTTGTGAATGAGTGTGTCTGTGAGAGTTGGTTTTCTGTAGATTTTAAATTTGTGAATGTTATCTAGCTTTTTGATAGTTAGGTCTAAGACGTTTAAGGTGTAGTCTGTTCCATATTCTGCTGTGAATTGTAAGTTTTTATGGGTTTTGTTCAATTGTGTTAGGAGTTGTTCACACTGTCTTTGGTTTCCATTGTAGAGTACAATAATTTCATCAACATAGCGCTGCCAAGTAAATTATTTTGTTTGAGTGTTTTTTAGTATTTTAGTATTCTCAGTGTCAGTTACAGTGACACTGTACAGTGAACAATCTAATATTAAAAATGACACTGAAATACAGTGTCATTCTTAATATTAGATTGTTCATAAAGTATTTTGTCATGGAAAACATCACAGATTAAAACCCGAGATTGAGAAAATTATTATTAATTAATTAGACAGATCTGCACTGTACTGATAATACTCTATAGATTCATAATCATCTGGTAACCTCTAAAATTTTATGCTCCTAAAATAAACTTCTTTCACATTCAATAAACCGACTAAAATATTTTACTAGAATTGAACTGGAGATTGGAAATGTTATTGATTAACAGTCAGCATTTTTAAATGAATATAAATGCATTTATTTTCATTTTCCTTATAAAAATAAATAACCACCTTAAAAGACAAGATGGACATAAATTACAATGGATGCAGAGATGCATGCACAATTGATACGCACAAGTACAAATTGTAGATCAATCTATTACAATTATCAACCTCCTATAGTAAATAAATAAATTTTAGATAATTTTCAACTCTTTCCAGTCACAATAAATTAGGATAATGACAAAAACGCATTATTTCGTTTTCCTATGTTTGATTTGCAACTTACACAATGCACATTTAAAATTCATCAACGGTGATTGGAACACACAGGTTTCTAGTGAAACTGAACATAATGGTTCACAGATATCACACAAAATAAAAAATATATAAAGACAAATCTTCACCTGCGTTTGATGTATGCATGGTTGGACTTGCATTTGTTTCAAGTCCAACATACATTCTCTATAGAAGAATACATTTATTCTCAAAGAAATAGAGTAAGGCATAACTGAATTAATTAATTATTGTACGACAATATTTCAGTATTCACATAATTTGTTTTTAATTACTGAAAATTATTTCGCACTGGGTCAAGAACCATTTAATAATTATGATTCATTTCTCTCTCAATCCCGAGCTTGTCAAATGAGAATTTTTCAATAGGAAGAATGAATCAACAATGGACTAGGACATTCCTCGTTTTGATAAATATGATATTCACAAATTACTGATGAATAATTATTGAATTGAATGAAAACTAATACAGACTTCACTCTATTGAATAATCATATTGCAATAAAATACAAAGTGATAAATGTCTGTTTCATTATCAATCTCGTAACATTCTTGAATAGATATTTGAATTATGTCATTGAATTTGAAAATATTTGAACCACAGAACTCATCAAACAAGAGAGAAGTGCTTACTTTATAATAATCTAGAAAATATGAACAACATTTTTGTTTTAGTTCCAATGCTTTGACCCAATCAAATACAATAGCCTTCAAGAGTTTAAAAAAATTTTCGATTGATTAGCAAAGTTTTCTTCTCGAAAATAATGGTTAAAAAAAGACAAATACGGAAAATTATTTCCATAAAACTTTTTAAAAAAGGCTAAATTGGAGAGTAATAATGAAATGAGAAGAATTAAATTAATTCAAATTGGTTAGCCCATGTCAGTAGGACTACATCATAAAATAAGTCATGAATTTGTTGACGATAAAGAATCAATCCTAATACTTAGTATCATTACAGTATTATTGGCAGTGAATTTCATCAGATTTAACAATGAAAAAAAGATTGATTCATTGGGCTGAATAATTATCTTTTTATAATCTGACTCTTGCACATAGCTGTGATGAATTTAATGATTGTAGTGTTTTCAGCTCGATGTAGAAGACCTGACACTTGTAGCTTCTGCAGGTGTTGACTGAGTTGTAATTCTGTGTGTCACTGTCTCAGATGCAGATCCAAGAATTTGAACGTTTCTTATTGGCTGCGTGGAACGTTTTGGCAGTTCAGTGGTTGGTGATGAGTCATAGCCCGGTGAGGAAGGGGCTCTTGTAGAGGCGGCTACTAGTGTTCTGAAGATCTGCTCCTGCTGAGAGAGGTCCTGTTGTTGGGGAGGAGTTGGTCGGAAAGTCCTTAAAAAAGGTGTTGGGCTGACCGTTCTTGCATCTGCCAGTTGAGGAGGAAGAGCACTTGGACTTGTCAGAATCTGAGGATTGACCTGCTGCAATTGTTGACTTTGCTGACCTGAGTGCTGAATGTTTGGGTTGTTGAGTTGTGCTTGCCCTGCAAAGCCTGGAGCTATTCCATTTGTAAATGGCTGTCCAATTGGTATTTGAGGATACTGACCCATATTGGGAAATACAGGGCCTGGGTACTGAGGGTTCTGTCCCAAATAAGGGTTAAAATATGGTTGATTTTGATTGGGAAAAGGGCCAAATTGACCTGGATACTGATTGTACATCATTGGACCAAAATACTGAGGGTTTGGAACAGGATATTGATTATAGGAAGGATAGTAGTTCCCAGGATTATAATACTGATTGGGTACTTGAGGAGGAGCTAAAGGGGGAACAGGATTTGGATATCTGTTCTGGAATCCTACATTCACTCTCCCTGTACGTTGTTGAAGGTATTGAAGGAGATATTCCATCAGCTCATCTCTCAGCGACTGGATAGCAGAGACTTGATCTCCTCCTCTATTATAATCAGGTTGGGATTCTGCATAGAATGGTCTTCTTTGAAGTATTGGACTTATTTGTGGAGTTTCAGTGGTGAGTTGTGGTCTGTCATATCTGGGTTGTGTATCAGCACCTATAGGTAGAGGGATTCTGGCTCCTTCTAAACCATTCTGAGGGCGGAATCTTCTTGGAAGATTTTCAGGATAGAATCTGTTTCTTGGAGGGAAGGGAGTGGGTGGCACAGTTGTGACTTCTGGTGAAATATCTGGATGCTCAAATCCAGGGCGGAAAGTAGGTTCAACAACAGATATTGGGCCAAACCCTCTTGCATTTTGAGCCAGGATTTGATTTCTATATTCTGGAGATGTTTGTGGCAGAAGAGAAGCTAGAACTTGACTTTGAAGTCTTGCCTGTGGAGCAATGTATCGAGATCGGCCATCTTCTGGATAAACATCATGAGAATCAATGGGTCTTGATGCTTGATCACTACCAAGCTGGCGTCGAATCAAGTTGGCACTCTCTCTATGGTGTGGATCTTCTGAGACTGGTCTCCTTGTTACTAGGATCCTTCTTATTGGAGCTGCTGTTGTCCTGGGCTGACTTTGATCAATCCTGTCTCTTGCTCTATGCAAATTCGAGTCTGCAGAAGCAACAGCTCTGATTAAAAGATCCATGGATGGTTTTCTCCCTCCAATATAATCACCATATGCTGGAGTTGTAGACTTGACAGTTTCATCACTTGCAGTCTTCCTTGGTATATGTTGTATGACAGGTGCTCTAGTTGAGGTAGCAGGCTGTTGCAGTACAAGCACTGGACCTCTTCTTTTAGATGAAACATCTTTCTCTTTTGTTTTGTCTTCATTATCATCATCATCATCATCATCACTGTTATCATCATTCTCACTGTCATCTTCTTCATATCTGTCCTCTTCATCAATATCTTCTGATACTGGAGCAGGCGTTGTCATTGGCTCAAAGCCTGTGCCATTGCTGGCTGTGTATGAGACTCTTTTTAGCTCCCCTGTTTCATCAATGTAACCAAACATACCCTTGACATTACCTTGCACATCTCTTGTCTCAATCTTGAAGCTTCCATCATCTGCCTCATAGCCAAATGTATAAGAACCATCATCATTCACTCGGTTGATATGCTTGAGAATTGTCACACCTTTTGGGATATCTTGAGTTGCATGTGTAGACTGCATCAAGCAGCAGAATACCAATGTCAGCAGCACATTAATCTGGGGGAAAATGATTGAATGATTAAAAGCCATTCAAAAATTTCTATAATATATGATAATAATGTATGATTAGTATAATAAAATAACTGGTATTAATATCTTTTATTCTCAACAGAACCAGTATTTCTCCCCACACTGAATTCTGAATAGTTAATCAGAGCTATTATCAAAGTTTGATTGATACATAGGTATTGAGATTGATAATGATTGATTGATTAGTTGTCACAGTTTCATTCATCAATTGTAGAAAGGAAGAGTGGGTTATCCTTAGTGCTGGCCAACTCAACAGAATTATCCTGGAGCCTACTGATAATACTCATTGTAATATTGTATCTACAGTACAATTTTTTCACATGAATAATACTACTAATAAATTGAATGTTGACAATTCCAAATTATTGTACCATACCAGTGGCGGATCCAGAAAAAAAATGGGGATGGCTGGTAGCTACTGATAAGGGGCTAGAGGTGTAGAGGGGGGTAGAGGTGTACTGAGTACAAGTAGTATTGTGAAAGCTTTTGAATTTTTCATAATCATACCCGAACTATAACTACCTATTCATATTATTGGGAAATAAAAAACAGCTTCACTAGAGTTTTGAACCGTAGAGTATCAGAGATAACATTGATTTTAATTTAAAGTAAATTGGAAATTTTTTTATTAAATTATGGCTGAATCTGGTGTTTTCAGCAGTTTGTCACGGAACATGGACTTATTCCGGTATTCCGGTGATATTATTCCATTTTTAAGAATGAAAATCAATGTGAGAGCTTTATAGCTACACATTTTTTAATTAACTAATGCTTCATCAAGTTTTAATAGATAAACTTTGTGTGAGTTCCACACTGTAAAGAGAGATGTTTTTCTAAAGTTTTTATCTGCTAATTAGTTTTCCTCTAATAGAAATATGGGATCTGATGTTCCCCCCCCCCCCCCAGAATATGTTTTTATAATCTCTTTGAGAAATCATTTAAAGTGGTATTAGATTCATATTATAAAGTATATAAGTAAACCCAATGCAAGCATTGTATCTGGAATTTTTCTACGATATAACCTATATCAGTAGCTGGTGATCACTGATTTGCCAACCAATGTGATAGAATGTCAAAAAGAACTTTGGTTGATATGTTAATGTAGTTCCTCATTACTTTTCATTAAAAGAAAGTTGGAACTGTCGTGATTCAATCACTGCATTTTTATGTTGCACTACTTTTTTCTACTCAGTAAGTACTGTTTCTATTCAGCAAGTACAAAAATCTAAACACTTTGAGTTGATTTGTTGCAGACAATGTAAATTTAACTAAGACGTTATACAGTATTAAAACTTTAACGGATTTCATACAATTGAAGTTTTGAAGACCTAGTAGTGGAATTAGGTCTTTCTTGCTAATGAATACGAGCTTCAAGGCTTCAAGCTGATTATATTAGTAAAAAATTTTTACATTCTTCCAAAAAACGTTTTGGAGGTTTTGGGGGGCTTCATTCCCAAAGCACCCCCCCCCCCCGTAGATACGCCACTGTACCATACAACTATGAAAATCGGTTTTGAGCGAAAAAGGACTTGCTCCATCAACTTTTGATGGCTAGATGTATGGAGTGTGGAAATAATTACAAATATTCAGTTCTAAAAAACTGATAATTGACATGATTTTTATATAATTAGGTACTTTCTACAAAAAAAAACAATTAATAATAGTAATCATTGTGAAGTATTTTCTAGGCCTCTATCATTCATTATCAAAGTACTACTATACCTATGGCCTTTCAATGATCTCCAGCATTACCATTATTGAATTAATTTCAATAACAATTAACCCCTGATAATTATAGTCCCAGAGGAAGCAGAAGTTGATTTTCAATTATGAAACACCTCTTCTGCAGAAAAACTTTACTCTTAACTATATATTCAACTGTTAACTACATGCATTTGACTATCTGGCAAAAAGTTTTAAAACGTTTAGATATCGGTCATATCCTTACATATTCCACTTTAAAATTACACCAGACGAAATTCAATCCATTTGATAGAAGATGCATATATTTATTATATAATGGGAGGATTGTTAAAATGATGATACTGACAGACATATTGAAGAATACAATAAATTTATATTTCTAAGTAGAGAGATTAGATTGAAATCAATCAATGAATACGCATATAATTATATTTTATAAGATAATTATAATTAGAAATACATGAATACTTTTACACGTATGAGATGGCCATCAATTTTAATGTAATAAAAAATTAAAAAGTCCATAATTTATTATCACTGTAATTCACAAACTTTTTATAAACCTCCAATAAATCTGAATTTCAATCTAATCTCTATACTTGGAAATATAAATTGTATTCTCCAATATGTCTGTCAGTATCATTATTTTAACAATCCTCCCATTAAAAAATTAAATAATTTATTGATAAAATAAGGATAATTCAATATAATTATTTTTTGTCAATAATTATTAACATCCAGAATCGTAATGGATATGGATTTATGGATGGATTAGTTGGTAAAGATCACATTTATCAAACTGCAAAATATATTCAACTATTTAATTTTCCAATTTCGAATTTAATAAGTCTACTATCATTAATTAATTGTTAAAGTGGTTCATTGTTAACAACTGCTAAAATCCATAAACAGCTTTGAAAAATATAAGCAAGTAATATTTTTGATACGCGAAACAACTTTGAAGGACAAACGAAGAGTATTTAATTTGATGAATGAAATGAAGCACTTTTCAAATGAAGACACAACAGTGTAGTTTAACAAAAATATTTTTGTCACTTATAGAATTGCTGGTGGCTGTAACAGTATTTATGTTAGCCTAACAGAAGTACTTAAGCAGAATGTAACGAAATCGGAAATGCATTACTTTACATTCATGAGAAAAATAGAGATTCCAGAGATAGAATAACATTGGTTGCATTGTATTATCCTGTCAGGTGCCAGTATAATAGAAAATTATTTTTCTAGGATAATGGTTTCAATGTAAATTGACATGGACTTGAATTTGAAATTCGTCTGATAACAGAATTTTGTCTCATCCTAACAGAGTAGCCTATTCTTGTATCAAATATGTACTCTTTTTAGAATATTTAATTAACTTTCTTTGTAGTGGCAAAGGTGATATATTGTGGAAGGTATCCATAATGAATAATAAGACGAAATTGTCACAACTACATTTATTAAAACTTTGAGAAACTAGTTTCGGTTGTTACACCATTATCAGTATGATTGAGATTGATAATGGTGTAACAACCGAAACTAGTTTCTCAAAGTTTTAATAAATGTGGTTGTGACAATTTCGTCTTATTATTCAATATTTAATTACTTTTTTGATTTTTAATGAATGATAAATGTATTTATTTGGCAATCAAGTAAATAAATCCAGCCTACAACTCAAATAGCCTGGAAATTCTCTAAATTTTTGCAAAATCAGGTTATAAATTAAAAGATTAGATTTTTCTTGACAGTCGGTACATGGTGAATCTCTGCACCCATTATTGGATCCGCTTCATCCTTCAAGAGACATTGATATCAATCTGATTGCATTGAAAGCTCATCCAAATTTGATACTTATGAAAAAAAAATATTAATTTTGCATGGGGTTTCTTGTTTTAAATTATAGTTCCGGCGGTGAAATCTATTATTACTGATAAGGAAATATAGCTGTCCCAGTCACAGGATACAGACATTTGGTTTTCAGGAATGTAAATTAATTTATTATAGAACCGGACAATTCTTGAACAAGTTTACTCATACGCTATACGGTATTTTGAATATTCTCCATTTATATACATGCATCAAAATATTATATCCATTATGTTGAAAACTGGTATATAGGCTATAACAAATTATAGATCAGTTCAACGGATTTTAAGGAATCGTGTTTAATTTGATATTAAATAAATAAATAGATAAATAAATAAATGAACAATCATTGATAAAAAATGATTTAATTTGATATTAAGAACTTCATTACTTTTTAGTATTGCACAATGGAAAGGCATAAAGGAAGTTCTCTCCTGCAAATTAATTTGATAAAAATCTACATTGAATATTATTTGATAAATTTAACAGCTTTCTGCATATACTTTTTTATTTTTTCATGTGTTCATTTTCTGAAACGTTGTCTACATTCATGATATTCATTCTAACGTTTTGTGTCACCCTACAACATATTTTTTCGTGAATTACTGATACTCAAATACTGGTACTCTAATTTAATTTACTGTACCTATTAATGATACAATAAAAAATATGAAATGAAAGATTTAGATAAATAGGAATTCAATTTCAATTTGAGACTAAACTAATGGCTGTACAATTATTTTTCAATTAGTTTTTAAAAACATATATCTGGAAAAATAGAACGTAGCTACTTATCCTTCTCTCAAGTAACCCCTATTAATCACTGTAACTTCAAACAAACTAAACTAAGATAGCACTAAAATGCAACACAAAAAATATTGAACTTCAACAACCAATAAAAAAACACTTCTAAAAATGTAATGTGTATACCTTGATTATGCCCGGCATGGCTAGTACTGACTAGTGCTGATGTAAACTGGAGGATCACTTTATAGACATGGTCGGCAGACCGAGATGGGAGAACATGAGCCATTGTGTGCGTGAATGAAAAAATCTCCCAGGAGTTGGTCTGCTCCAAGGACAGTACGAGCACAGAAGCCCAGCAGCATAGGCTACGAATTTACCTGTACACTTGATGTACGGTACGTAGGCTACAGCTTTGAGCTTGAAAAACACCACAATAATTATTATTACTACATACTATCATGACAATCTACAATAAAATGTCATTATGGAGTTAAGACTTTCGTAATTTGTATTTCCTCATATGCATCTTAAAACATCATGTATACACTGTTATCATTGAACTGATTCGTTTTCGAATCAATCACGGCAGGACATTTTAGAAAAAATATTGTAATTAGTAATGATAATTATTGTCATTATTTGTATACACGGTGGAAAGACCACTGATATAATTAATTGGTGCACGGTGAACTGATGCTGATAAAATTAGAATAATGGTGTAATGTGTAGGCTACACATCTGACAGAATTTCTCCAAAACTACAGAAGAGATTTCAACTAGAAGTCATTGATGGAAGTAACAAATTACCGTCTCCGAAGAGTTTAGAGGCAGTTAATTGAAACAGTGTTTAACGTGACGACATTCAAAAATATATTACAAAGTCACCAGATAGAATGCCAATTAATGACAATAGATTTATAATTATTATTATAATACTACTGAATATGAATTAGCTAGAACCATGGGCGTACCCAGCGAGAGGCAGCTGCCACCCCCCCCCCCCCCTGGAAGCAGAAAAAATCTTTATTAAATTTAGTTGCTGGAATTTATTACAATTCTTGAAATAAAAATAATTTATTGTTACTCTGTTGTTAATCCAAATTATCATTCAATCGTACTCAATTATTCTATAGAAAGACAGAAAAAGAATACCACAAACAAATGAGTTGTTTACTAGTGTTTTTTCAAACAATCAATAGATTATTAAAGAAGAATGGTTCACGTAAAGGAATGAATATTGGAATATTCATTATGACTTTTTTACGTAGAGGATTAATGTATTATGTGAACCTTATTCATTGTATATTATTAATTCATTCAATACCTTATTGCATATACCCTATATTCATTCATTTACCTTATTAATTGTTTGAAGTCCAATTCGATTTGGACGTTGTCTAGTAATCCTATAATTATGTATTAATAACATTATTGTACACCTTCTTAAATGTTTGAAGTCTTATTTGATTCCTTGTATGTCTAGCAACCCTATAATTAAGTATTAATAAATGACCGGTCGGTCGCACCATCTATACCTAGTTCTCTACTATAAGTAAGAATTTGCATACCATCCCACACAGGCTAGGCCTCGGGATGTTTTTTTTTCTTTTATTCATCTAAGGAAAAGAATCTTGTCCTTACTACGATTTTTATTGTTTTTTTTATGTATTACGTAGCTTGTTTTTTTTTATATAGCAGAGTTTTATGTGTTATCTATATGGTATATAGATCTTTTTCATTGTGATAAGAGACTGTTTTTCTGTTTATTGTAAATTGTTGTGGATGAATAAAATTTATTTCATTTCATTTCAAAAAACCAATTTTCTTCATAGACTCATCTTAAGTCATGATTGTTGATTGTAAATTACTCTGCAATTTTGAAACCCGTTGTCAACGTTCTACTAAGTAAAAATATGGATTTCATTATGGTGAGGAAACATAGTGGTATAATCCTTGATGTCATCAAGAAGCATTGACATGGAATTGAACATTTTTCTGATGAATTACATGAAAAAGCACATGATATCGTGGAGAAAGTCAACGTTAATCGTTAAGTAGAGTTAAATTGCCTTAAACAGTTCCTCGGATTGTTCAAAAGCAAATACATAAGAAGTAATTCACCATCTGAGACTGTAATTGAATACTGAAAACGGTCGTTGATCATCCCTTGGCTTGACACTTCAACTCAATCATTGAATGTTAGATTCTCAAACGAAAATACAGCTGCTTTTGTCTTGTCCAATCTTCATCCTTCATACATGCTAAAATGTAATTCAAAAGATTTATAAAAAATGTCACATCCTCCATGGAGTTTTATGAGTTGGGTTTTATCTCTACAGAATTAGATTTGGGGTATAATCTGTTGAAAAAGAAGGATTTAGCTGGAGACAAATTAAAGGATACTGAAGTGGCTGCACTTTTGGAGGAGGCTAATACTTTTTCCCGCAACAAGACATGCACTCCTCATTTTAAGTGGCTTCCCATCTACTACGGCTATTGTTGAACGATCTTTCAGTACCCTTAGAAGGATAAAAAGACCTGGCTTAGAAGTACAATGGGAGAGGACAGATGGACTGGTCTGGATTCAAACGAGAGTTTTGGACAAGATAGTTTTCTACGAATCTAAGAAAAATGATAATAGTATAAGTAAATACAAGACATGTTACAAGAATGAGTTTTTTTTTCAAGCAAATAATTGTAACATCTTAGTTGATAAAGCACTACTGTAATAATACATAATTTCTTAAAATGTTGGTTTCATCCATCTTTTCTGTAGTAAAATATTACAACCTGAACGACCATGCCCCCCCCCCCCCCCCCCCCGGTTATGATCCTGGGTATGCCCTTGGCTAGAGTAGTTATGTTTAGGATTTGTGCAGGAAGTTATTATTCAAGCTTAGCGAGATGAAAGACGTGAGAGCCAAGAGTGAGGGGCACGGTATTAGTTTAAGAAATAGGGGGGGGGGGGCTAATTTTATCGCATTTTGTTGGGTGGGGGGGGAGAGGGAGGCAGTTTACTTTATCGCATTTTGGGGGGGGGGGGGAGGGGGAGGCAGTTTACTTTATCGCATTTGGGGGGGGGGGGGGCTGGTGTTCAATGTTTAGGCTTGTGCTCAATTTTTAGGGGGGTGCTGGTGCTCAATTTTTAGGGGGTGCGTCATGAGGCCTTGAGGGGGTGGGCATACCTGTAATAAGCCATCCCCCCTTGAAGCTGGCATATCTTCCAAGTTTGAATTTAAAAAATCTATTATTTAGGACCCGACAGGGCCTTATTGAAATCGTGCCGTTGTCCGTCCGTCCGTCTGTGCTCTAGCGCTTGAAAAGAAGATTCTAGACTCTTGAAACTTGACATATAGTTTCATCGTAGTCCAAGTGAGATCGCTATTGATTTTGGAGTTTGAGGGTGGAATGTAAAAATAATTATGATGTAAAACAGATTTACACTACAGGCTCCAGGTTAGTTTTGGCTTGTGGAAATCAAAACATTGGACAGTTGGTTCATTTCGAATGCAAAAAATTGAAGAATATTACGAAGGCTGATGTTTAGCCCAATTATTTTTATAGCGCAAACTTTGACGTTTTTTAATTTTTGATTGTGTTGAGATTTTTTCTTAATTATTTTAAATCTTCAAAATAAAAAAGAGAGAAAATAATGAGGCATGATATCTGTTGAACAAGAAGAAACAAAACTTTTTTTAATGAACTGCCGCTGTGCATTTTCTTTGTGAATCGGGAAGCAGTATGATGTTTATAGAAATCAAAAGATTAATGGTGCAGGTGCCTATCAGTAATAATAATAATTATTATTATTTTATGTAAACTGGTCAGGTCCTTGGATACCCCGTTGTATCGGTTTATTCAACGGGACGTTGTGATAAATTTCAAACTTTCAATAATTTTCTTCACTTTAGAAATCCTTCTCTATGTTTTAAGAGAATCAGAATTTGAGTTGGCTGTCTACAGGAGGCTACACCGCTTATGAGAAGGGTAGGAAGCTCTCCTCAAAAAATGAGTCCAATGCGCCTTAGAATGAAGTTATTATAGTCTTAGTCTAATAATTATATAATTTGTCTTGGGTCATTTTGCTTGTGATAAAAAGCTTCATTTCACTAGAAATTCATCAACTAGCAACAAGAAAGAAACATTAAAATGAAGAGTCCGCTAAAATCAATACAATTAGTAGTTTATTATAACCTGAGCTTGCACCAGTGAGGCATTAGGAAGTGATAGCCGCGAGCTGTAGCAGGTATCAATTCAGTCAGATAAAGATAGCCTTTGTAATCCTGGGCCCTCTTTTTAAGGGTGACTGATTGGATTCGGCAGCAAAAAGACTAGGTTCTCTGCTGTGAAACTACTTCCCCGAAGGTTCGGAACCCACCTATAACACTGTGGGTTCAACTCATCAATCACCATTATCCAACTCATTACCCACGCACAGGTCTCAGACCTATGTGGGCTTCATCCTCCAAAAAATTTGTGTAGACTGAAGTGGCTCATTTTGAGGTTTAAGACCAAACTGACTATGGACTGAAAACCTGAACAAAGCTGCGCCCCAAGAAAATTGATGTATTAGCTCTACACATAAGTTCAAAAAGATGCATCATAAATGTAGAGACTGCGCCCCTAACGTGCTAGAGCAGCGGTTCCCAACCGGTGGGTCGCGGAAGGGTTACAGGCGGGTCGTGAATCAATCATAAAACTATCAGAAACCATAGAATAAACCATAAGAAAAATAGAATTGTGTTTTGATTGTTATCTTGGTTCTTGATTTTTAGCAGACCACAGAACCACAACCACTACATCCCTCCCAGATGACTCACACATTCACACAGGTTCGTGTGAACCTGTTAATTTCATCAAGTCCCAACCTAAAAACTCAAGTCTTTGGTGTGTTGTGCGATGGAATGGAGAGTAAGCATAAGAAACTACTTCTGCATTGTGAAGTCAAGAGCAAAAGTTCTAGCCACGATGATTGAGCTTCGTCATGAGATACGGTTGTTCTTGTCCGATAAAGTTCAGAAAAGAAACTTCGTTGCCCTCCCACTTCTGAACGAATTTTTGGACGAGAACAATCTTAAGGTACATGAAGAAACTTCCAAAATGGTATTTGATCATCTCAAAGCCTTGGTTTCTAACCTAAGACACTACTTCCCACCCAGAAAAGAGGGAAAGCAGTGGATTAAAAATCCTTTCGAAGTGGACAACTTAAAGAATCTTAGCCTCACGACCTCCCAGGTAAGCTACTACTCTTTTAAATTTGGAAATAATACAGTAACTAAACATATGTTTTGTTTATTTTTAACAATTTCAAATATTCAACTATCCACAATCATAAAATGTAAATGCATCAATTTAAAAAATGTTAACAAAATTTAATTCCTTCTAAAAATAACACTATAATACTGTATTTATCAAAATTTTTATTGGAAAATAAGACGTCCGTTTTGTGAAGTTTTATATTCAAATACTAAGCTTCAAATGTGTGCCTATTTTAGCTATCCCTTTATTTTTTGGGTGTTTTTTTGAAAAACCAGTAATCTTTTGCAAGAAAATGAATTCATCAAACTGTCTTGTGATTCTATAATACAGTCAGACTATAAGGAGAGAGATTTAACAACATTTTGGATGGAAACGAGGATTGACTATCCAACAATATCCGTAATTGCATTGAGGTTTATGATGGTATTCACCACTATGAACTTATGTGAACGCACTTTTTCAACTTGGGTTTCATAAAAAAATTCAGAAATCGACTCAATGTTGTTAAGATTAAAAATATCTTCATTGAGTCCTGACATTGACGTGTTAGTCCAAACGAAACAGTTCCAAACATCTCATTAATATAGAATCCCTACTTAAAAACATCAATTTTACTTATTGAAATATTGTGATAAAAATTTTCTTAGCTGTAATCATATTACAACTATTTGCTTTTTTTATTATTAAAAAATTAAAATTGTATTTTAGTACTTTTATAATTGTAGTTCTTATCTTCACCTAGGAGCACTTATTAGTGACTAAGAAACCACTTTTTGCATATATTACAAACATATATCTATTGCTAAATAACTGTTTTGCTATAAAGTGCTTTTGTCAACCATGAACCATTTTCAAATCAGAACACAAATAGTTTATAGATATTTAATCTGTACCTTAAAAAAACACATATCAAATATACAAGCTGTATTTAATCGATTGCTATATTTGATTGCAAATTATGTATACATAAGGAAGGGATATGATACAAATAAGGTTTGTTACTCCACCATGGACTGATGGTCCATGGAAAGGTGGGTCGCCAGCTGAAAAAGGTTGGGAACCACTGTGCTAGAACATTCAAACACTGGTACATGCTTACTAGTACTATAATTATAGCCTACTAGTCCAGACATCAAGACGAAAAAAGAATTCAATAACTTGCAGTCAAATTTTTATTAAGAAAAAGTAGAATTTACTTACTCTGTGGGCCGAACGTTTTCGAACGATTCGAAAACGTTCGGCCTACAGAGTAAGTGAATTCTACTTATTATTAATAAAAATTTGACTGCAAGTCGTTGAATTCACTTAAAAATTTAATATTAACAACGCAGTTCGTCATGGAACAAGAAATCCAGGAATGAAAATAGAGTCAAATCTCGGAATGAAAGCTGACTTTTGAAATTTGGCAGACCTTCGTTATGGCATTCTAAAAATGGGACAGAAAATACACGATACCGTCATCCTATTTAAGGTCAAAGGTACGGTAACGAAAATCAGTATTATTCTAATAACATTTTTTCTGTGCATTGCACTTTATAGAAATCTATACAATTTAAAATTAATTTTATCTTTAACAAGTTTAGCTAGTTGCATTTGTTTTTGAGATATTGCGGGTAGAAGAAGATGTTCATAAAACAGGGAAAGATTAATGATCATGAAATCCTAGTACATTGCAATATTAGATTCAAATACAGCGAATAGAAGAGATAATAAATTAGGGTTTTCGCTTTGGTACCACATATCTAACACCCCAAAGAAACTATTGCCAGAATTTCTCATTAGGAGGTGCTTGGCCCCCCCATAGCTACCTCAAAGTTGAAAGCTGCAAATTTTTCAAGGTTTTTATCACAGAATCTTCACTATTAAAATTGCGGCGCCAAACTTTATTCTGAAATGTTCCTCATATTCTGCTCAACATATTTTTCATCTGTTTATCTGAATGAATTTTCCCCAAAATGCAATTTGTCTTGACTTTCTAATGGAGCCAAAACTGGTGAATTAAATGGAATTTATTTCCACACAGAATATTACAATCATAATAGAAGTAAATTACAATGAAAAATAGAAAGAAATATATTTCCCCACATACCTAGACTACAGACCCGTGTTTAGAATAAGAATAAGATTTATTTCGCAATTAAACAAAAATACATCAATTTAAATAACAACGGTTTGAGGAAAGAATTCTAATCTACTACTGTAAAAGATATGTTTAAATTATAACTATGAGTTACTATTAAACTTTGGAAAATATACTATTTATTTATTTTATTACAAATTGAAATTTTTCTTTCAAGAATTGAAAATGACTAGCCAAGCGATAGATTAATAAATAATATACAGACTCTCAAAGTTCACAGGCAGCAACACATTTTGAATAATGCTTAGAAATTAAGTATAGGGTGAGTGAGTCAGCGACTCAACAGCCACCTGCCTACAGCAAACAGCCAATCGACCACCTTTCTTTCCTTTCTACAGCGATACTAAACCTCCCATATAATTATGTAAAATTATATGATTCTTCCTGTACATCGTTATTTAAAAAATGGTCAATTTACATTGGAATTTGTACTTGATCTGAGTATTATTTTGATTTTATTTTTCAATTATGAATAATAATTTTTTATCAGAGAAACAACTTGTGTGTCAGTGTTCCAGGAAGAAAATTATTCAATTCATTTCCAGTGAAAGGAAAGTCACTTAGGCTAAATGTCAAATACAGAAAATGTCAGAGCCATCCAGGTATCGAACATGGAAAATCATCGTTCAGTAACAACAGTCTATGTTATCGACACTGACCACTAGACCATGGTTGGATAACGATTTTTTGCAAACTTCACAAAGATCGCCAATAATTTTAATGCCATTTCCTACTATCATGTGATATTTTCTCATTTTGAGAATACCGTAGTCTACAGAAGATTCAATTAGATGCAGTAGACTTGCGACATTTTTCCTACGACCTTCTTCATTATTTGTTCAGAGATGCAGTATACTGAGTGTGGATGGTGAGGAGTAGGAGGAATTATATTCTGTTATCGCAGTTATTAATTACAGTGGCACATTCAGTTCCCACACGCTTGCGCCATAGGAGGGTAGAGTTGGGCGGGAAGGGGGGAAGGAGAGTGCATGGCCTTTATCTGAATAAGGGGCCACGGCGCGGCGGCAACAAACAAACACAGCCCGCGAAAACTAAGTCCAACTGGTTGCGCCAAACCTTTGTGATTTATGTCAGTCATTGTCCTCAAGCCTTCCCTCGAGTTGTGAAACGGTCGCCTGGGAAAACGCCGCCGTCTTCAGATCATCGTTCGTACCACACTCACTCGACTACTATAAAATATGCAGTTTCCTTGTCTTTTTCATGTTCGACAAACGCAAAAATTGAAGCTTTTACAACGGAAGCCATTGGATGAAGCCTGAAACTAATTACTTGAAGACCATCTCACTGCAAGAGGCTGACTGAGAATGAAAATTGAATAATTAATGAAATGTAGTACCCGTCTTCATTTGACCTGGGTTGGTAACAATTATGATTGGACTTTTTTTGGAGATTACGTCTTGGAGACTACAGTTAAGGAGTATAACACAAGTCAGATATGGTACGACATGAAGTATTCTATGGCATGAAGATTCTTCCAAATTATTGAAATAGAAAATAAAGTTTTCGAATTGTATAGGGAACTAAATCTTTATACCTGTAGTACCGATGAAGTTGTGAATGTGAGAAGCTTCATACCTAAATAAGGGCCTAAATTAGTGTGCTTTATCTACCGTATACAATAAGAGAGAGTAAAAGGGTGTGTTTGTTTTTATTTGTCATACGGATTTCTCAAAAAAGGCAACGATTTGGGATACTAAATTTGACACAAAGCTTCCTCTAAACTCGATTCAGTGCTCCTCAAAGCCTGATTTTTTATTTTCCTTTCAGAATTTTCAAAATTAATGTTAAAATTTCACTTATGGGCACTCTTACTGTTCCAAAATGTGTTTAGATGCAGGAAGCTCTATGACAGCTGATAACATGATATGTCACTATAAAACTTATACAAAGGTCTGTACTTGTGAGTAGTCAGTCAGTTTTGTTATTCATATTTCAAAACGTTTGTTCATTTGTATCAAGTGACAGTTTGTGGCAGTATACACATCCACGGTGCTGTAATTGTGATTGATAAAAGCCTTGTGCTTTATCGTGTATTTATCGATAAATACCTTGTGCTTTGTACGTGTACCGTTTATCATTGAGTGCATATAGGCTATCGTTCATTGCACATTTCTTTTCAAGTCAATGAACAGTTTATCGGACATTTATTATTAAATAATTATTGATCGGCCTCTGACAGTTACTAATATATTAGTTTTTGTACAGTGAGTATTGTAATAGAAAAATTCATTATTTAGTGGATCGACATTGAATTGTTTGTTTTATTATGTTGTAGGCTTGGCAATAATGACTCTTTCCAATGAGTCGTTCAATCGCCCTCACTCTTATAAGTGAGTCGTTCATTTGAACTACTTCAAAAATGAGTCATCAGCAATGCTCGTGCTCATTCACTACCATAGCTTGTTCAGCGCTCACTCGCTCACTGAGCCCTCATACACACACAACAATAAACAGCCTTGTCATATGTCTGGCGCCTCAATATAAATAATTCTCAGAATCTGAGTCATCAGTTTAATATTCCAGATCACAGAGCTTATTCTATTTTCCAGAAGTAGTCAGTCAGTTCCTATCGGTCGGTACTTATAATACATTACACCAAGCTCATGGAGCTGAGAGAGTGAGTGAGCCAGCTGTTGTAGTTAGTTCACTTCACAGTTCAAAATGCTTGTGGAGTGGGGAGGTGAGTGCTCTTGTCTAGCAGTGCCTATAGCAGGCCGTTGCACTGCTCTGCTAATTCAAGGAGCGCTCACTAGATGTTGTGTTGACTGTATTCCATGAAAACGCAACGCAGCTCAAAAGTGAACTAACTACTTTCTGGATTTGAACTACTAGTTCATAGTTTATTTTAAAGAGTCAGTTGCTTTGAACGACTCGCTCATTCTGGTCACATCTCTATTATGTTGCAAGAATTGTCACGTGAGATCCGGTCAATCTGGAATGCTAAAAAAATCAGGGAAACGTTGCATAAATGGTTGCTAGGTAGGGATAAACTTGAACCCTTATTTTCACCAATATTCAGCCTTCCATAAAAACATAAAATATTCCATAAAAACATTAGTTCACAATTACCTTAGTTTTATATTGTATTTGGACTTATATAGTATTCAGGAATAGTACAGTACCAATAATTTCGATATCTTTTTGCTGTAAGCTTATTTTAAAAATTAATTATAAAATAAAAGATGGTAACTCCTATACAGGTCTACTTCGGGAGTACCTAATTTCACGCACACATCTATGTTACAGCCTGTTGTAACTTTGGTTAGATGAGTTTTGTATCTTTTTATTGTATTTATATTTGCATTCCATTTATAAGTGTGTGAAATAAAGAATTATTATTATTATTGATTTTCTTGTGTGATAACTGATTAGTGCATGTTTAAATTTAATTGTGTAAATAAAGTTTGAGTGTTACTTTCAAGTATTGCCAGCATTATTTTGGTGATAGACCTGGTAAAATGATGCAATTCACACATTCTATTGTAATTTAGTCTTCATGACTAAATAAATATTATTTTTCTGATGAGTAATTTGTCACAACATATTCATTTTTAATTTGTTCAATATAATTGGAGTCATGAAGCAAATTGCTATTGATAGGGAGTGGCATTATTTTAATGCTATGTTAGTCCAATAAAACATATCACAAATGAAGAGAGGATAGGTTTTTCCATCAGCGGCCGACCGCAGATGAAGCGTTTGACAAGCATCTTGCTGGATACCATTAACTAAGTCGATTCATCCAATCACTGCCATTTAATCATGATGCCTGACGCCTGTGACGCTTGACGAACGCTTCGTGTGCAGACTGCTTTTTTGTAGTACACACATGCAACTAGACAACCATTTTTAATAATTAGTATGTAATGTGTATAAAATCAAACCAGTGGCGGTCCCAGGGGGGGGGGGATGGGAGGGATATATCCCCCCCCAAAATATCAAGATGGATCCCCCCCTAAAAAATAATTTATTCATAATTATGTATGAATATTTTTTGCAAGAAATAAATTTAATCTGTGTCATTGTTACTTGTTAGCTAGAAGAATAAACACCCAACCAATGTCTAAAATTCTTGTACAAATTCTTGTTTTACTACAAGCTACGTTTTCCGCACGTACAGAGAGGAAGTGACTGTGTGGTAGCAAGTTGGAGTCTCTAGCGTTTGACCTTGAGAGACGGTGGTGAGTGACCGATGACGCATCCTCCGTCACAGGACACTCTGCTAGACACTAGCACTATTATGTTTTGTTTCGTTTGTAGCAATGCTAGTGCAGTGCGAGTTGTAGAGATAGATAGTCTGACATTCTCCACGTGCCTCAGTGCTAATGATGTTTTTACAGTAACTGTTAAGTTGGTTTCTGGTTTGTAGTATAGTTAGACTATGTCTAAAAAGAGACAAAGTGATCTGCGAGGATTCTTTAGTGCTAAGAAGTTAAAACCCATTCCTGAAGAGACTGATTCTGTACATTCTGGTGTTTCTTTTGTGGACGACAGCGTAGTTCCAGTCGAGCCACGCCATGTCAATGATGCAGATCTAGCAATTGATGAACATGATATTAGTGAGGGTGATTCCATGCCAGGTATGTCAAAAGATGTCCGAATCCAAAAACATGACATAGGATTATTTAGTAAATCATGTTCAGATAATGAAAAATACGATTTTTTGAAAAATACTTGGAATCCAGCTTTAAATTATAAGTTTCCACCAGGTAAGAGAAATTTAAAATTTCAACATCAATGGCTGTCCGAGTTCCAATGGCTCGCTTATTCAGAAGCACAACAAGGAGCATTTTGCAAGTGCAAAAAGGCATATTTGCCTCTGATTTTGAAGCAGGAAAGGGGACCCATGTTCAATTTGGGTCCTTTGTAAAAACACCATTCACAAAATGGAAGAATGCCAAACAAGAATTTAGGGACCATGAAAAGAGAGGTTATCACAGAAATGCTTGTTTGAAAGTTCAAAACTTTTTTTCTGTGTTTGAAAATAAGGTGGACAACATTCAACTTCAAATAGATACCCAGCTCAAATCAACTATTGAAGAACATCGAAAGAAATTATGCCCTATTGTAAAAGCTGTTTTGTTTTGTGGTAGAGAGGGAATACCTCTAAGAGGCCATAGAGATCACGGGCCTTTGTCTTTGGAAGAAAGCTCTTCTGATGGAAAGTATATTTCTTGCATTACCTACCAAATACGTCTATCCCATTCACGTATAAAACATTACATGAATTCTGAAAGTCCAGACAACATTATTTATTCATGCAATTCTACAATCCTACTTACAAATTACTGAAATTAAATAAATACTTTACAATACATTGTTGATGATTGAAACAATGCTAACTTAATTTAATACCACAGTACATGATAACTTCCATCAAATGAAAGCATTCAAAAATAAAATTAAAGTAACTTAACACCGGTCAAAGAATTATGTAGACATGAAAAAATAGAGAGATTAGACAAACTACAACGTTAAATATAACGATAATACAAACAAAAACACTATGTCCATGCACCTGCTCTATAGGATCTTGATTTTAAAGCAGGCAGATGCATGGAATGTCTAAGTTAGCATTATCTGACTTTAAAGTAGTTTTAGAGTTAACTCTCTAATGAAATAAAGTAACAAAAACGAAAATTTGAATTAATGATTATTTTAGTGACAGTGGTTAGTTTCAATATTAGATGGCAGTGTGCTAGTGCTTGAAACTACAAAGCATTAACATATATTGCAATGCTTCTGTAAGTAACAATAGTATTCATGAATAGCATAAAATATTAAATAATACAATGTAACACTAATTTATTGATTAAAATAAATTTTAAATATTTTCACGACAAGGACCTAAGGGTGCGTTAACATTATGTAATATTTATTTATTCATTTAAATAATATACAATCAATGCGAATAAAACAGGCTATTGCCCAAAACTGCTTTTCACAAAATTTAAAAGTACAATCTAATATTAAAACTGACACTACTTCTCTTTTATATATTGTTTTACTCACTTATATTGGATCTAAACTTAAGTTTAGATCATTAAGGTTCAGGATGGACGCAGGAGATGATATTCTCAAACATCACATACATAACTCTGGAGCAAACGCTGTGTATTTAAGTAAAAATATTCAGAATGAAATCATTCAAATTGCAGGCGAGTTAGTAACTAATTCGTTGGTTGACAGAATGAAAAAGAGTAGTGTATTTAGTATTTTGGCAGATGAAACTACTGATATTGCAGGAATCGAGCAAATGTCCTTATGCACAAGGTATCTGGATAAAATTGATAACAAGTATGTTATTAGAGAAGAATTTTTGAAATTTGCTCCAGTTTTTGATCTTCGAGGTTCTGCCTTATCAGATGTCATCAAAGAACATTTCTCTGCTCTAGATTTAGATTTGAACAATGTTCGAGGTCTGGGATTTGATGGTGCGAAAAATATGAGTGGGATTTACAATGGTTGTGCAGCAAAATTTCAGGAGTCATATCCACAAGCTACCTACTTGCATTGTGCTAGCCATTCCTTAAACTTGGTCCTAAGCCACTCATGCAATGTAACAGAGATAAGAAATTGTTTGGGTACAATAGACAAAATTATAAACTTCTTTAGAGTTTCTGCCAAAAGAGAAAATGTATTAAAAGACAAATTAGCTGAAATTGATCCTCCATCAAAAAGAACGAGATTAATTAAATTTTGTGAAACTAGGTGGGTAGAAAGGCAAGACTCAATTTCTCTGTTTTATGAGATGTTTCCATATATTGTTGAGTCCCTGGAAGATATACAACAATTTAACGACTCTGTCACCTCAAGCCAAGCCTTTGCATTTTCAGCTGCAATCCTCAAGCCTGTGTTTATTGTATCCATGATTGTGGCTTGCCGAGTATTCAACCTTTCCATGGTTTTAGCTACACAGATGCAGTCCAAACAATTGGACCTAAAAAAATGTATAAACTCATGTGAAAAGCTTGGCAAAGAACTGAACACACTCCGTGATGATTTTAAAGACGTTTTCAATGACATTTTGGGAACTGCTGGATGGGAACTGAGTCGAAATGGTGTTGCCTAGAGTAACTGGGCGGCAAAAACATAGATCGAATGTAGACACAACCGATCCAGAGACTTACTATAGAAGTACTGTGTTTCTTCCCTTCATTGATTACGTTCTATCAGAATTACAAGAAAGGTTTTTAAAGCATAAAGATGTATTGAGAACTCTCCAAATACTGTTACCGAAAGAAATTGTAAATGCATCAAATGAAGAATTGGTAGCAGCAGTTGATGTTATTAACAAATGGCCAAATGACATTATGAAATCAAAAACCTCCTTTGTTGATGAACTAAAAATGTGGAGGAGAATGTTTTTGGATTTGACCGAAGAAGAGTTTAATGGTTTACCAAATGATTTCCTAAGTTCTCTGGACAAATGTGAGGAAATGTGCTTCCCCTGCACTCACAATATGTCGAAAAACTGTTGTGTTTTTCCAGTTACAACATTAACAGCAGAAAGGTCATTTTCTACACTTTGCTACTTGAAAACCTATCTCAGGAACTCTATCAGTACCAACAGGCTAAATGGACTTGCCCTTCTGTTTATTCACAAAGGAGTAGAAGTGAAACCTGAGACCATCATCAACGAATTAGCCAAGAAGCCACGCCGTTTACTTTTGAAGTAAATCACAATAGTTTTTGTGTTATTCTTAATTTTTTATCTGTGAAATTCTTTCTTGCAAACTTAATAAATGTACATTACATTGTTGTGTAACAATCTGAGTATTTTTTGGCTATTCCTTTGTAACTTACATGTTAAAAATAGGTCCTAACCATAAAGAAAGAATTTTCAGTGAACACTTGATTTATTTTTGATTTCATTATACGTTTATTTAACTAAACTTTGTCATCATGCTCATTAGCTCATTAAATAATTACATTGACTTTTAATCAATTTTCTTTGTGTAGCTAAAGGAAATCAAAGGAAAAACACATACTATGGTTGGGTCCTATTTCACCCAGGTACAATAAACTTTAAATAAAAAACTATTTTATTAGCTAACATAAATACTATTAGCTTGAGCATATTTTAGAGCTCAAATACATATAAAAATACGTTTTTAGGCTTTAAATTCCACATTTTTTTTCTGGTGGGGGGATCCAGCCAGGTGGTCATCCCCCCCCAAAATGAAATAATCCTGGGACCGCCACTGAATCAAACAATAATAATTATGCACCCTAATGGGAGAACCAAAATTCCCTTCGTAAAATTCCCTCCATCTGATCATCATTATTGAGTGAGATTTATGACAATAAGAGAAAAATTAATTTTGAGAATATTTTATTCAATAAAGGAATATATCTTCAACACAAATATGGTAGAAAGTTGTAAGTTGTAAATAATGAAAATGCAACTGTTAAACATCAACAAAAGAAATCAAACGTTCTTAATGATTCATCCTAAGTGGACAGACTGAGTAGTAAAGCAGTGGCTCGTTTAACCCAATGATCAGCCGATTCTTCTCCACTCTTCAGATCAACAGCGATAACAAACGACTCCCTCCCTTGAGAACCACACCTCTCAGGAAAGTAGTATGTTGGACAAACGTACATACCTGTTCATTGGCAGAAAAATAATGTAATCAATGGTTGTTTTAGTAATATTTTTTTATTATTGCAGAAGTCACTGAACATTAATTCAGTCTGAACAAAATACCAAATCTATTTTTTCTTACAAATCACACTTACTATAATATTTTATGTTCAAATACATGCGTCAAGTTTTTCAGTAAGACTGTCACATACTCTAAGCTAAGGCACACTGTCCCAATCATGAAATAAGTCGTATATGTAGACTTCCACTTCATCAATGGTATGAGGCTGTTGAGAATGAACAGCGTCCTTGATGACACTCATGGTCAATATCTTCAAGTGCAAGTAGTGAATGAGTATTGATGATGTATCCAATTAAGAGGATAAACAACTAGATAGATAAACTACGTAGCAATACCTTTTGTTCTCAGTTTGATCTGCTCACATGGCCGGAACAAAATGACTGGCATTTGAATTATTAGCTGTAATGGTTTCGGTTCTGCAAGACACAAATTCTTTTGATCCCATCCGGCACCCTCCAAGAACATTCCACGGATAAGAACTCCTTCCTTCAATAAGAAAAATAATTCATGCTCTTAATTTACTGTATTAATATAATAATTTAAAAATATAAGTAATCAAACAAAATTATGTTTTCATGAATGTGCTGAAAATAAACAAATGCTGTATTGATTGATAGATAAATCAATATTATTGGATATATCACAGACGACATGACAATGATGCGTCATTCCACGTCAAATCAACACACTTTTTTCGGTCACCATGTCAGATTTTGATGAAATTTGGTAAACTCATACTGAGTGATGAGACTAGACTGACTACCGGTCGGAGAATCAAATATGACCACTCACTTTATAGGAAATTTTATTGTCTTTATAATTGTATTGAATATCTTTTCTCGAAACTCTCGCCTCAATCGAAATAATAGCAAAAAACTGAAGAAATTCCGAAAAAGTAATGTGTTTTTTGTATTTTGTGGGTGAAGCAGCACTTCCATGACTTGATGATTTTTTTTTGTAGATTACGTCTTGGAGACTCCAGTTAAGGAGTATAAGACAAGTCAGATCAACAATATTATACACTAGATACAAAAATTACTTCAATTAGTTGAGGTGAGGCTTAATTTTGATGTGAAAGGAACTCTTGTACACTATAAAAAGCTTTATCAACTAAATATTTCTTCAATTGTTTTTTAAATATTTCTATATTTTCAAGACTCAAGAATTTCCTACCAATATAACTAGGTTTTTGTTTGAATAAGCTACTATTGTGACTCACCAAGTGATAATCTCCTCGGCTTCTTGTATTATAATCATGTACATCAAGATTTTGGTTAATATCATTCGTTTTTACATATAAAGTAGCTTCATACACATATAAGCAGGGTACAGTTAGGAGATCAAGTCTCTTGAACAACGGCCTACATGAATCTAATCCATTTACTCTTTCTATACACCTAACCGCTTTCTTTTGGATCTTAAACACCCATCAAGATTTTGTTTTGATGAATTACCCCATACTAAGATAGCATACCTAATATGTGACAGTAAGAGCCCATGGTAAGCTGTAAAAAGTAACTTTTTGTCATTCAATATAGCGAGCTGTCGCAGGACAAATACCCCAGATGAAATTTTACTACATATTTTCTCAATGTATGGAGTCCAGGTCAATCGTCTATCCAACATAACTCCTAGAAATGCAATTTTTTCTTCCTGGTCTAATTGATTATCGTTTACAAACACGTTTATAGCCCTATCTTCATTTAAATTATGTTTGTTTTTGAATTGAAGGTATTGGCATTTTTTACTATTTATAGTTAATTTCAACTGATTTAAAAATTGGACAATAGACTGCACACCTATATGGGCACTTATTTCTAAATTATCTAGAATGGAATTGCTGAAAATGAGTGATGTATCATCAGCAAATAAGAGGGCTCTACCACTAATTAATTCTTTAGGTAAACGGTTGACATATAACAAAAAAAGCAATGGACCTAGTATTGACCCCTGTGGCACCCAGCTTGCACCTCTAATTTATTAGATTTATTCTTTACTTTACTATTACCAACACTGCAGTTAGTTCTACACATTGTTTTCTCCCAATAAGATATGATCCAAACCATTTCAGTTCAACCCCATTTACGCCTACATTTTGCAGTATTTCCAATAAATTTCTATGATTAACACAATCAAATGCCTTTGACAGATCTAAGAAGATTGCAGTAGCTTTATCACCTGAATCTATTATATCTATTAGTTTTTCAACTAGAGAAACTATGGCTGTTTTTGTTGATCTCCCTTTCTGGAAGCCATGCTGTTCATCACAGATAAAGTTAGCTTCTTGAAGGTGCAGAAGTAACCTATTTAGAACTACTCTTTCAAAAATTTTACTTATTACATTTAAAATACTAATGGGCCTATAGTTTTCTACCTTTTCTCTATCACCACTTTTGAAGATTGGCAAGATCTTCCCCTCTTTTAAGTTATCTGGAAAAACACCTTGTTCTAATGAATGAATGATCAGATGAATCAATGGGTCTAACAATTGATCTTTACATTCTTTCAGAATTTTACTGGATACCCCATCCATTCCTACAGTTTTTTTATTATTTAAACTATCAATGATATTTGACAACACTCGTCTTGGCATACTGGGTGGAATTTTAATTCGTTCTGAATCCCCTCAGTATTCCTCATGTTTGGATCACTAATACATGTATTAAGATCCTTAGCAACCAGTTGATAATATCTGTTAAAGAAATTACAAATGTCTACACTATCATCAATATATTTGTTATTTTCGTTAATTATTCTGGGGACACTAGTATAAGCATCTACATGAGCTACTTGCCTATTTTTGTTTATTACATCCCACACTGCTGTGTTAAAGTACACACTATTATTCAAAATTTCAGCTGTTTTCTTACATTTCGCTCTTTTCACTTCTCTTGTATAATTTTTCTTTAGAGCTTTGTAATTATCTTCACTTAACATATTTCTAGATAGTTTGAATTCATCATATGCATCTTTAACCCTATTTCTTTCTGCAAGGATATCATCAGTTATCCACTCTTCAATCTTGTCTAATTTGTTCTTTACAGGGACTTTTTTAACTGGACAACTCATAGTAATATGAAACCTTAAAATATTAATGAAACTATCATATTTGTCATTTAAACTATTGCTATTGTAAACCCTACTCCAGTTTTCTTGTAGCAGATTCTGCTTCAAACAATCGATATTCCCCTGTTCACATTGTTGAATTTCTTTCATTACTCTACTCTTTTTAATTGATTTATGACCTTGCAACCCCACCTCTAAGATTTGATAGTCATGATCAGATAGTTCCGAGCCGCCTAATCTTGTTTTAGAGTAATCTATATTAGTAAGGATGTTATCAATTATTGTTTGTGATGTTCTTGTGACTCTGGTATATTCATGAACTTTTATTTCCAAGTTATTCATGTATATAATATCCCTTAAATCTTCTGTCATTTTATTCTGTGCTGCAAAGTCTGTATTGAAATCTCCCGCTACGATAACGTTTGTAAAACGAGTAGTAATCTCTAAAAGCCTATTGAATAGTTCACAAAAATTGTTCCATTCCCCATTTGGTGACCTGTAAATACCTAACACCGCTACTTCGAAATTATTGTTGATTTTTACTCTCAAACCAGTAACTTCTAAATCCATTTCCACAGCAAATTTCTCTACATATTCTAAATTAAATGTTTGCATATTCTTAGCATTTTTAGTGAAGATAGCTACTCCCCCACTTCGATGAGATGTCCTGCAATACGACGTTTTCAATGAATAGTTTGGAATATTAAGTTGTGACAATTCATCTTCTTTTAAACCATGCTCTGTGAAAATAGCTATATCAGGAGCCTCTTCTTTAAAAAATACTTCGATTCTATCTATTTTGTTACGAATGTATTGAATATTCTGATGGCACACAGTGAGTACCGGTACTTCCCTATCATCACTTATTACTTCATCGTTGCTTTTGCATATTGAAGTAGATTTACTTAATCTCTTAGAATCTTGGGAGCCTATCAGATTGCTACAAGAGTTGCTTCCACTAATGCTATCCTGATGTTTTGATCGATTAACGTATTTCAATACAATTGAAGATATGAATTTATCATTTGAAACTAGTTTCCCTTCCCGGTTTTGAGCCATTTTACTAAAAAAGGTTCGTTAGATGATTGTTTAGGAGAATTATTGACAGTAGATTGCAAACGACTTTCAATCAGCTCTGCCAGCCTATTACAAAATATTACTTTGCCAGATTGATTTAGATGTAGACCATGATTAGTGAAGTTTTGTTTTTTCAGCCTTTCATTTAGAAAACAAATCCCCAACTGCTTAGAATTCTTATTTTTTAGGCTGTTGATTGTATTATGAATTGATTTATTTGTTGACTTAATGGCTTCATTTAGCTCTGGCCTATCAAACCTATACGGAATTGTACTTATTATTACATTAGTTTTTTGGCTGAGTGGCACAATCTCTATAATTTTTTCATTTATTTCAGGAAGATGTTTTAGATTAGGTTCATTTATATTGTTTGAGCCAAAAATACGAACTCGCTTCTCTCGTTCAATTAAATAGAAATTATTAGTTTTTAAAGTCCTAATTTTACAAGTTTAATATGGTGTTAGATCACAAATGTCAATTTTTTTCTTTAGCAACCAAAAATGTTTAAAATTTCCAATGCAGATTACTGGGCTCTAAGTATGAATCTAGGTTTATCTAGGCTCTTGGTTTATCTAGATTTATCTTGATCAACTAAGCTCTAAATATAAGCCTACCCATTCTTTTTTTCTAAGATAATAAATAATGTCGCTACTCTAATATTGCGTATTATTCCAGAAGGAAAAATAAAAACGTGAAATAGGTTATTGAACATATTACTGGGACATTTTACCTTACAAATGGAAAAATGGAGAACTTACATTTGGAGAAATAGTGATATCATTCTCTGGAGTCATCTGAGGTAGAAATTCCCAACTCAAAACGTCAATAGATACAGAAAGCTGTCTGGATGAAGTCTGAAAAAAAATAATGAAAAAGTACCGAAATTGTAAATTTAATAATGACTATATTGATAGATTATAATAATTATATTTTAAAATCAAGATAATTTTTTTATTGTCAGGTTCAATCAGAAATATTGTAAACTTAAAACTAATCTCTTTCATAATATAAAAGTCAATTTGTGTATGTATGTTCCCAGTAAACTCAGAAGCCGCTAAACCGATTTTTATGAAATTTTCAGGCACAATATAGAATAGTACCGAGATGGTTACTGTGAAGTTTGGAAGTTAAAAAGTCCTTGCTGAAGGACACAAAAAGGAGAAATCTATCCTTAAAGGAACAGCTGATAGAAGTCAACAGCTTTTAATCATATGGCAGACCCCTTTGCGGCGTTATTTACGCTGTCTGGAACAAAGACTTTGCATGTACCATATATGTAGTCGGAGCCTTGCAGTCATGTAGGAAACATATGACTGGGTATGATGAAATGTAATTATGCCGGGTTGACGACATCTGTTACGCAATGCTGCTAGAAATTTGAAATATAGCCTCAGTGAGAGGTGGTGAAAAATAAAATCAAAAACCAAGCTTTTACCCTAATAGTTGTAGGTGGTTTAAATATGAAATGTTCATTCAGAGGTGGTGAGTAAGAAAACAACGAAGGAGGCCTCTCTGATCAGCTGGAAGAGCCCTAGGATTAACTTCTTCCCTAATAGTCATAGAAGGTTGAAATTTGAAATTCAACCTCAGTGGGAGGTGGCGAATAATAAAATCAAGGAGAATTTTTTATGAGATCGCAGCAACGCGCATCGGGCCAGCTAGTAATTACATAAAATAAATGAAATTTATCGATGTTGATATCCTCAATAGCGAGGTAGTAGATTATAACACAGTAAAATGACGAAATAAGTATACTTAAACGTTCTTAAAAATTGATTTTCATTTTCTATAATAACGACGATGAAAAAAGCTTCAAGTATTTATTACAGAATATTTATTACAGAAAATATTTGGATTATGCTAGTAAATATTTATTTTGAATGAAGAGTAACTTGAAACACGTTAAACATATGTTTATTTTAGTATTAAAATAATATATTAGGCCTATTAGTGTACAGTAATACTATTATAATAGTGTTGATATTTTTAGTTTATTGCTGCTAGTTTTTTCATGGGTATTTACATTTTCTTTTCTCTTAGTACCTATTTAACAGCAATTTAGCTGTTCTTGATTTTTATTTTGAGGTTCAGTGATTCCGCAAAATTGCCTGAATGTGCATAATTATTTTAAAGGTTGCGAAAATCTATGCGAAATACTATATTTAGTTCAGTCACACTTGCTCTACTACAAAAAATAGATATGACTTATCTGTTTTCCATATTTGAGCGAAATGGATGATGTTTTTACATGCATCAGACCATTGCCTTTGGCAATGAAGTAGCTGGTAGGCCATGACATAAGTAAATATTCATTCATTATCGATCATTATTGAATAAAAATTATTGTACTCTACGGTTATTGTGTAATTGGTTAGATGGCGCAAGGACGGGGGGGGGTGATACAAGGGGAGGGGAGACATGTGTTGATTAAATTATCAAAAAGGATATGGGATTTGAAGTTTTCTGTTCATTAAGAATATTTTTATTATCAATTTTTAAATGTTTGTATAATTCATGTTTATTCTAATTCATATGTCTAGTTCTGGTCCTTTTTTTGTGTAAATGATTTTTCTTGGGTATTTATCAATATTTCATTAATCTAATGATTTTGTAGATCTTGTGATTTCTTGTGGAAGTGATTTTACAGTTCTCTGCAGTTAGTTCATTTCAAATACAAAAGAAAATGAAGAATATTACAAAGGTTGCTGCTTAGCCCAATTATCCACTTCATTTTTCCAGTGCAAAAGTTTCCGTTTTCATTTTTTATTGTGCTGTAATATTTTCTTAAACTATTGTGATCGTCAAATTATAAAAAAAGATAGTGAGGCATGAAATTAAATGCTGAAGTGCATTTTTTGTGTATCGCGAAGTATATAGTCTATAGAAATCAAAGAAGTTAAATGGTGCATAGACCTCTCAGCACGACTGATGATGATGATGATGATAATAATAATTATTATATATGTAAATTGTTCGGGTCCTTGAATTGGTTTATTTTAATTTGGGTAAATTATGACATTAAAAATAAAGATGAAACTACATGAGATAATACTACAGTGCTTACCTGCAAAACAGCAGTGAGAAATCCATTTGGAAAAGTGTATGCAGAGAGCCAGAATAATAACGGTGGTCGCAATGTATTCGCCCACAATGAGAAATGGTTAACACGAAGTATCAAATCTCTCACCCAAGATCCCAAGTTCTTCAAAGAAGAATAAGCTTTCTGCCAAGTGAGGGGAACTCGGCCCTCATTTAAAGCACTAAAAATTGCCTCTAACTCGGGTGACATGAGCACTAAACCTTGAATTCCTCTAACAATATCATCCAATGAGGACTTTATAACATTTAAAAGTATGTTATAGCGTTGAATTTCTTGCAAAAGAACAACTTGGAGAGGAGACTTCAATAGGCCTATATTTTTTATAGTTGTCTCATAATTGATGTCATCAGGAATTTTTGAGAGTATGTCATGTGCCAGCCGCATTACAGACTCTTCAACGTTCTCGGAAGACTTTGATACAGACTGCATTTGTAGAGACATAAGCAATTCACAGGTTAGTTTTGTTTCAATCATGAGGCTGGTGATATCTGCGTTGCTGTTTTGACCAAATACTTGAGGTTGATCAATATTTGGAAGTGTTACCACAAAGTCTTTGTAGGACTGTAACGAGCCATCTTTTGGAATATAATACGTACCCAGTTCAGAGAGCCTATGGAATGGAACATTGACTGTATCCTCGCAAAAATACTGATTAATATATGTTGTTAGCAATCTTCTGTCCCAGTCGTCAGTTACATGACCACCATAGTTTACACCAGCAATCAAATACTTGAGTGCATCAAACGGAGTTGATTCGGGATACTCATCCAAGTAAATTGACAAAAGGTTTTCAGAAACTTCGAAATCTGAGTCATTAAAACTGTAGATAATGTTCCATCCAAGCTGTTGAAACTTTTTCCTCTCAGTCAATATTGAATGGAAAAAACATAGAGCATAGAGAAGTTTTTTGTATTTACTCTGATCAGAACAGCTTTGAAACTGAGCATCTGTAATGTTCTGATATAGTCGTTTCATATTAGCTTTTATACCCTTTGGAGGTTCTGTAGTCATTTTCAAAGAATTCTGTAAAATTGATATTGGAAAATCTGGGTGAGGGCTTGAGCTCAGCCACAAACGGAAATCTTTATTTGCATGCTTATTTGACGCTATGTTTTCGATGATCTTGTCAAGTTTAGGCATCCAAGACAATGAGAGATGACAATTGGCAAGAAAAATCCAATCACCTTTAATTAGACCAGCTTCTATCAATGCAGTAGCTATCGGAGCTTGGCCTTGACCAAGAGAAAGATAGTGGAAGTGATTGGTCATGTTGAACTTTTCAGTTAAAGCGATGAGAGCAGGAGTCGGGTCAGCACCCGGCGAAAGCACAAATACAAGAGGTGTTTTGTAATTTGAGTCATCGACAACTGACTTAATGTCAAGCACAGGAGGCTCAATAAATCGTTCACCAAGAGTTGATGCAACAAAAGAGGAGATACAGAATGTAAGGCGATCAGAGCGCAGAGCTCTAACAAACAGCATGCGCTGAAATTCTTTGCAGACATTTTGCCACTCTCCAATGAGCGGTCGCCGCTCAGGTTCTGTCGACAAGAACCACTCTCTCCACTCTCGTGAATACTGTTCAAATGAGCCAACAACTCCATGAAATCCCGGCAATTTGTCAAGCTCCGCTATATTGTCCCATAACGTATCAGTCATCCAACTTGGACAGGGATTTTCTGCCTGGCCTTCTCTGTTCAAAACTACTCCTCCCTTCAGAAGATATTCATAATCAGTAGCAATTATTTTATTAGCTGATTCTAGGATTTTCATACAAGTGTGGAAAGAAAACAACAGTTTGTGTTTCTCAAAAAGTGCTCTGCATGCATTCCGGTACACAGCATATGTGTGATAGTCATTAAGATGCCTCAATCTCTCTGAAAGACTCTCAGACTTGATACTTTTGTCAATAGATAAAGAGAACAAAGTTAAGTACCACTCAAGAGAAAACTGATACATTGGATCTATTTTTGACATATCGTTCAAAACAAAGAATAGAATGGAAGCTCTATTAGCACACTCCCTGTAGCCTTCCCTTGCTGCATCTATTTTGGTCTCAACCTCCAAATTATTTATTAGCTGTTCCTTGATGGAAGTTGACGTCTCCTTGGATGTTTGCAGTGTATTTATCAATTCAAGATTGTCAAGCAGTGAGCCCTCACTCTCATTCAGTAGCCTTAACAGTTCGTCTTCCAAATCAATCAGCATTCGTTTTCCCTTAGTTATGTTCTGCACCAATGATGTTTTATCCTCTTCTAACTTGGGCTTTTCTTTGCGAACAACGATTCCAAGTAATTGTGCTCCTAAACCTTCCTCCTTAATGGTAAAATTGACAAGGCCAACACAAGTACATATTTCAGGAGGGAAATGGGGGTTAGCTAATTTAGTTACCAAGAATAATCGGAAATTCCTATTATAATTGATTAAACGATTTCCAATATGGATAACAGGTCTTCCATTATGTTCAGTAATATGTCTATTGAGAATGGGACAGAATACAGTATCAATGACTTCCCCTACATTTTGAATAAGAACTGAGTTACCCAAAACGATCGCATCTTCTACAATTTTTAAAATGTTTGGATTGGATGAGTCAATAATCATTAAGCCTTTCTCCATCTGTTTAATCCATTTTAGTGCTTGGCCCTGAGGATCTATTATGAGAGGCGAACGAGCGCACTTGAAAATAATTAGGCCATTTTCTGTGCTGAACATATCAGTTGGCAGTCCAGCGATATTCCACTCTTGAACAGTTGCTTGGTCGCAGAGAAAATCAACAAAATCAAAATCTGGTGATAAAGACAATTCCTCTTGAATAATATTAGCTCTCCATTTTACCAACAATGTTTCTCTATAATGAGACATAAATGGTCCCAAATATGTAAGAAATCCAGTGCAAAGAAGACAGTCGCCAATCAGCAGCTCAAATTTTTCATCAAGTGTTGCTACGATTTCAGTCCAACGAGTTTTTTCACCAGCTAATCCATCAACAAGCATTGCTGCACGTTCAAGTTTCAGTTTCAAAAGTTCCGCCTGGAATAAAAATTTGAGATTTATATGATTTAATATTACTAGAAGATTAAAAGCAGATGTACTTTGTGACAAAAGAATGCCTGTGCACATCAAGGGTAAAGTGTACAAAGCTGCAGTGCATCCAGCAATGTTGTATGGAGCCGAGTGCTGGCCTCTGAAAAATAAACAAGCGGAGAAACTCCATACTGCAGAAATAAGAATGCTGAGATGGGCAGGAGGAGTCAGCAGGTTGGATCACATGAAAAAAATTCATGTCCGTGAAAGTTTTAAAGTGACACCCATTGGTGAGAAAATCATTGAGGGAAGACTGCGCTGGAATGGCCATGTTAACAGACGCCCACCCGACCACAAACAGAAAAGTGCTGGAGATACAGGCACAGCCAAGGAGCAGAGGCAGACCCCGCCTCACATGGATGGCTCTGGTTCATAGAGCTATGAAGCAATCGAGCTTTTACCCAAGACGACACAGGATCGTGCACACTGGCGACTAAGATCTAGGAGAGCCGACCCTAAATAATGGGGAAAAAGGCAAGGGAGAAGAAGACTACTACATTAAAAATTAGATTAAAAATTACTTCAGACAATAAATTATTTATGCAAATTATTGCATAATTTATAATGAAATGGAAAATTAAATGATACATTGATGCTCGTTGAACAATCAATCAGTGTTGCCTTTCTGTTAAAATAACTGATACACTTCCTAAATGATATTGATTTCTCTACTGATATATTCTCCTGCAATGAACCTAAAAGATCGACTTTTTAAGATATATGCCCGGTTTCACAGTCGTTCAGTAAATCATTAAATAGTGGCCCTAAGGCTTGTTTCACACATACCCGGTAGTCTCGTAACCGGTTAATAGGGACATTGTATATACAGGGGCACTAGAGCGCTTCACACTTACCCGGTTTTTTAAATCACAATTAATTATGCTAGGTGAAACGACACCGATTACCTGACTGCCGGGTAAGTGTGGAACAAGCCTTAGGGCCACTATTGAATGGTTTACTGAACAACTGTGAAACCGGGCATAAATCTTAAAAAGTCGATCTTTTAGGTTCATTGCAGGAAAATAGAGAAATCAACATCATTTAGGAAGTGTATCAGTTATGTTAACAGATAAGGCAACATTGATCAATTGTTTAACTGGTGTAAAACCTGTAGAATCAACGTATCCTTGGCAGTGCGCAGAAAAACATTTTATTTTGTCTCAATGCAGCGAACAAAGTGTTCCAGCAGTTGTACTAATTAATTTTCAAAGTTCACAAGACGATGTATGTAAGAGCATCTCACAGCATGGACTTAATAGTCGTAGTAGAGCACATTAGCGCAAGATAAACTCATACAACTGCCAAGAAAGAGTTGCAAGCTATACTGCAATCGAATTATAATGGAATGATTACTTCATTATTAACCCCACTATAATTATATACAAATAATGAATTGAATAGTAAATTCTATTTATTTTTAGAATCTTATTTTTAAACATTTTTCAAAATTCTATCAGTGTACAATGTTTTCTTATTAACTTTTCAGTTCGTCATGGAACAGGAAATCCAAGAAGTTTTCTTATTATAGTTTTGTACGATAATTTGGGGTCTTGTACAATGTACAATCTGGCTACCACTTCGTACAATAATTTTAAAGAAATCTCATTCCAAAAATATATTTTAAAAATAATTGAAAGATAGTTATTTTTTATTAAATAGTAAATAATTGCAAAAGAGTTGATAAGTACTACAATTTTGGATTTAAAGTACGATAGTTGTAGAATGGCAGGTTGGCAACACTGATGCACTGATGATAAATGCTTACTTGGTAGGCTAACAGTCCGTAGCATGAAATGAAGCAATTGAAAAAATATACCAATTTTAAATTTCAATGTGAACTGTAATATCATTGTAGTTCATACCTTTTCCCTCAATTCTTCTTTAACAGCCATTCTCTCATCATAATCCTGTTTCAGTTTTTCGATCAGTTTATGCAAGTCTTCTAGTTTAGCCATCGCTTCAGCAAGTGCTGCTTGCTTCTCATTCAAGGATGCTAATGCTTCGTCCAACTTCAACTTTTTGGGAGCAACAATTCTATTGGAGAGGAAATCACAACTTATTAATGCTAACAGTCACAAAACAGAATGGTTACAATTTACAACTATTTCAAATTGTCTAAATTTATTGGTAAATTTCCAACAAATAATAAGGCAGACCAAAGCAGACAATTTGCATGTACCAGAAAACACAATAAATAACAGAAACATGATGCAGGTGAGTCTAATGAATAATTATGATATCCACAACAACAATAATTATGAGACAATCAAAGATTGTTCAAAGGTTCAGATTGAACCTGTATTTTTTTATTGTTTACTATGTTTGGTCTCTTGTTTGGCCGATTCGACTTTTAGTGACATATTCTCATCAAAACTTTTTTGTAACAAAGGAGAGTGTATTTTTCCTTTCATTATACCCAATCCCTCATCCCAACACTGAGCAATTCACTTTTCTTCAGAACAAGTTTCTTCCTATCATTCTACCAGGAAAACAATTTTTTATACTAAATTAATTAATTTGATGAATAGAGTGAAAACACTTAATTTGTTAGACAGAGATTCCATAGTGGTATACAAACTTGATTTGAGATAAATAATAATTCTATTTCCTTCAAGACTAACAATACTACACTACAAGCTACTACAAAAATGTGAAATCTACAAAATTAGTTATAAAAACATTTATTTGTAATAAGATATTTAGGTAATCATCCTACCCCACTATGGCATGCCATGTTCTGGCGTACCTAGTGCTGCGGATTTTCAAGTTACATAGTTTGTTTATCGTCGTACATAAATGAACAATATTGAAAAACTTATCAATGGAACTACGATTGCGATTCTTGGGTTTACATGAATAAGTGCATTGATTGAACCTGCAATATTGTTACAATACCATTCCATTTGATAAGATGCAAAAGTATATTAATTGAAAAATAATGGAAAAATTGAAGGTGAAGAATGATGAAACTTTTACCTGTAAATTTTTCCATACTTTTCGATAGCTCTCACCCAAAGGCAAAGTGATTTAGCAGCTGATGAGACAATGCCAACTTTTTCGGGTTCAAATTCTTCATTCGAAGTATATACAGCAATTTTTTTCAAAGTACGATCTGATATGTGGTCTTTATCGAACTCTTTCAACTGAAATGTGAGCATAATTTGTCATGATTGTTGGAACAGATAAGGAGTGAAATTCAACTGTATATTGCTGCATAAAATTCAAAGATCAGGGCTTTGCTATGCATGCTCCTTCAATAGTTTCTAATAGTCAAAACATATCAGTTGATAAACAGTTACTACCAGAGAATGAGTTTGGGAGATTTCAGTCTCTACGCTAAAAAGATCTCTATAATATTTATATTTTAATTTAATATTTTATTTAATATTCTCTGGAGAGCAGTGATTCTATGATATCAAAATCTTGATGAACGATAAAATTAGAATTGGCAATCTCTAATTGGCACAATATAAGAATAGCCTACAGTATTGGAAACCAACCTTTATTCAATTTTCAATCTTCATTTCCTACGAATAAGTGAGTTTGTTCAAAAGTCAATACAAAACTATTCTATCACTATTTTAAATTTTGATTGAAATTAAGTCAACAGAATCCATTATTTAAGAACACGTTAATTCATTAAATTTCTGAATGTTTACAAAATTATTCCGAGTTTTTATATGAAAGTTCAGTGAACGAGCTAGAACTGTTTTATTATTTTTTTTAATATATGAATGTAAAATAATCATTGCAGTATCATACACACCTGATTAAGGAAATTTACATCTCCCAGTTGGCGTTTTGATTCAGCCCAAGTTGGTTCCACTTGTTTCAGTATCATTACAGCTTCCATTACCATTTCAACTTTAGCTGGAGGGCGACCGTATGAGCGGATTTCAGTGATATCCTTTTTATTCAGGGCTTCCAGAGCTTGAATAGCTTCTTCGAGTGCAGGCATTGCTTCCTGAAGATCAGCCAGTGCAACGTCAGCTAACAAACGGCACGCCTTCTCCTCTTCTTTAATTCTAACACTCTTAGCCGTCACGGCCCTCTGCTGGTCATCTGCAGTCTTTTTCTGATTACGCAGAACTACCAAAAATCCTTCACATTCCACAGTCATCTGATCAACTTGTACAGTAGATTTTTCCAGTTCAACAGACATTTCCTCTACTTTCACACGGGTCTCGTCGATTTTCCAAACGCCATTCCTCAACTTGTTCGCCTTTTCCGCTACCTCATCACGCTTAATGTAGAGCATGGCAATGTAGCGAGTTAAAAGTCCCAGATAATTAGTTGGAGTCACATAGTTGTGCCTCTTGAATTCTGCGAGCATTTTCTTTGAAAACAGCGAGACTGACACGTGCATTTCAGCGAAAACGTTGGAAATAGATTTTTGCAAACGCTCTTGTCTTGTCATAGCAATATTCTCAGTCGGATCCTCAACTCTTGGTAGTCCATTTATTGTAATACATAAATCTACAGTACTTAAAAATTTATCAGCAACTTCTAATAGAGCATCTCTGGGCCAGTCAATAACCCAGTTGATGGTCGTGCAATTGACAAGTGATGGGCATTGCCTTAGGCGTGATCTGAAATCCTCACCAATTGGACTCATGCAAACTATTATGTGAAGATTGGCCCTCACCCTTTCAATGAAAAATCCAAGAATCTGTTCTGTATATTTCCCAGCTTTTTTCGCAGCATCAGCCAATAACGTTTTCAAGTCATCCAATTCTTCTGGTTTGTATAGATTTGAGACCTCTCCAGTGCTCAAAATGTTATTTATTATTTCTAAAAATGTTTCTTCTGAGATCTGATTATCTACGAACAGGAAAGATGTTGGAGTATCTTTAACACCAGCTGTATAATAGAGTGATTTAAGATCTTCCTTAAAGTCATTCAGTTTATACGCTTGGGAAGTTTGTATTTGAAAAGTAAAGTAGTCACAGAGAAACGCTGAAATTCTTGACAGGGATTGTCTACCACTGCCGCCAGTACCCAAAAGCAACATGTTACCTCTTGGCTGTGAAATTACTCTTGAAATCCGACAAATGTGATCGATTGCATCCTTAAAAAGTACCAGATCTACTTTAACCGTACCAGGAGACATATTATACTCTGCCATTTTTTCTTCAAGGAAGAATCTCAACTTTTGCAGATCCTGTATGTCCTCATAGAGCTGATAAGGGTTGAGGAAGTTTGCAAATATTGGAATTTCTTTTCCAGGACAAATCCCATGGAATGTTAAATCAAAATGTCTTCCTAATCTAAAATTTACTTGTTCGGTAAGCCAATCTTTATCTGATTCGTTGTTGAGCCGATCACCAAATACACGAAATGATTCATGAACCCACAGTCTTAGGAAGCTAGATCTGGAATTCTGATAGTCTCTAGTACTTCTAAGTAGCCCCTGGAATAGTTTTGATATATCTCTGATATTAAACAAGTAGTGAATTTTTGTGGGTGTTGGAAGCATTTTGCTACTGACGTCCATGTACAGTTTCACAGTTGTTTCTGTTGTAATCTTCCATAGTTGTTTAACAGAATCGTCAAAAGTAGAAGTATGCTGCTGTAACATAGTACCATAGATTAGAGAAATATCGGACTCATTTGGAAATGTCAAATTAATGACAGAGAAGCGACTGAGAAGGCGATTGCTGATGTGGTTACGGCCTCCACCTGGTGGTCCCATAGCAGCTATCAACTGCAAGTTTTTAATGTTTTTCAAAAACTGTTTTTGTCTATCATACCAGAAGCCATAGTCAATCCACTGTCTTATCAATTCAAGAGGCGGTTGAGCACCAAAAATTTCCTTCACAGGCATATTAAAATCGTCCATGAATGTTATCATTGTTTTGTTCCCTATGGGCGTATATACTCCTTTTGTTCGTTTTTCAACTTTGCTTTCGATAGCATCTTGAATATTTTTTGAAGAAGTCTGTGCAGACATGTTGATTGTGAAGAGAGAATATTGAGTGTTGTCCAATCCATCTATACAGGACAATGCTGTTTGTGTTTTCCCTGTGCCCACTGCACCCACAAGTAAAACTGGATAATTATGTTGGATCAGAGCTCTAACCAAAAACTCGTACCGCAATGTATCAACAGTGGGTACAATAATCTTATAAAAGGGTAGCTCAGAGTTCAGTTTCCAATCTGTAGGTAGTAGATGCTCCCAATGTTTGAAAGTACAACTATCGACATCGACATAATATTCATAAATTGTATCCTTCATTGCATACACTCCTTCCAAATCTCGAATGTATCCATCCACTTTTTTGCGGCCGTCTTCATCGACTACAGCACAAACTGACCAGGTCAAACAGAACAAAAACCACAATTTTGAATATGATTCAAAACTACTGAGATCATATTTTTTTAGATTCAGTCCATTTTCAGCAGTAGCGAGACTAGACAATAGATGGCATAACGATTTAACAACACAAATTTCTGGCACAGCAATGAGAAGTTCACATTGCAAACGTACAAAATTCAATACACGTTGGAGAAACCGATCAATATGAGCTTTCATACACGTTTTGTACTCCTTAGATGGAGATTCATATTCCAACCAAGAGTTTACAAATGGCTCCCATCCAAAATCCTTGTAGTCAAAGTAAACCATTCCACATCGGGACACAGTAGCTGGTGAAGCAACTGACAAGTTTTCAACTTCAAATAGAAGAGAAACTTGTTCAGGCATAGTGATTCGTTCACTATTTACCAATGTTAACACTTTGTTATCATCCATGACACTATTCATGTTCTCTATCCAGACTGCATCAACAGGCCCATCAAAAAGAATCCACTTCTCATCAGTGTTTTCATCAGAGCACACCTTTCTCATGATTGATGATATCACACCATCAGTCCATTCGTTAGTTGAATTAAATTCTCCGTACAACTCCCCTAAACTCAATGCTTTTGGGTTGATAGGATACTCGATGGCTGACTCAAATCCACTAACATTCTCCTTTTTCAGAGAAGTCAATACATTTCTGAGAATTTTCCATGTGGTGCTTTTTGCTGTGCCTGTCTTTCCAACCAGCATTACAGAGTGGCGAGAAATTTTGGTTTCATACAACTGAATAACTTTGGAAGCAGCAATTTGGATATCCTGAAGAAACTGACTACTCAGTTCTTTCTGTATCTCCTTGACAATAATTTGATAATCAATAGCAGGCAACTCAATACCTGGAAACAAATCCCTGGTAATGCCATTGAAAAGAGGTAGATCATCACTTGCTAATTTTGCAACATTCATATCTCTAATTGCTAATAGCATCACACTATCATCTGGTATATTAGAATGTAATCTCCTTTTACGACCTGCATATCTAAGTAGAGAGACCAAACCACGCAGTCCGAAATCATAGTGATCTTGCTTGCTTAGCTGCTGCCTAGCAAGAGAGAACAGTGAATCAACTTTTTTGGCAAGGATTCGACAATCTCTAAATCCCTCACCAAATAGAGTGATCTCAGCTATCAACATGAAATCAGGTACCATCATAGATATTGGTCTAAACATAGATTTCAAATTATCTGGCAATTCTGTTCTACCTGCATAACCTGGATTCATTGTGATAAAAATTCCACATGTAGGACTGATTTTCAGTTGTTTACCTTCGAATGTGAACATCTTCACTCCTTGTGCCAATGCAGACAATATACTGAGAATTTGTTGTGCCACAACTGATAACACTTCAATATTTATCCTATTGAACTCATCAAAACAGCCCCATGCACCAGACTGAGCGAAGCCTGCAAACATGTGTCCCATACTCTTGAAGTCTAACCCTTCAGAGCAATTAATAACAATAACATAATAAGCGAGTGCTTTTCCCAAGTCCTTCACTGTCTCAGTTTTGCCTGTGCCAGCCGGTCCTTTGGGACTCCCACCTCTGTGTAAGTGTAGAGCAGTAGTCAAAGTTATAAAGCATCGGTCAGTGAGTGGGGTTATCACAAGTCTTCCGGAATTACCAAGATATTCATAACCATACAAAAACTTTGTGTTTGTCTGCCGAACAATACAGTCATCTAAATCACGATCCCAGTAAAATCGTAACTGTGCAAGCCACTCAAAGGCTGTGATGTCTTTACAATTAGCTTTATACATTTTTTCAATAACATCTCGAGCATGAATTTCAATTGTTACTAAAGATACGACCTTTAGTCGTTGCAGCTTTGTCAAATTTCCACGAATAGCTTCTGAATACTTGGACAAGACTTTATTCTGTTTTTTCTTCAGTTTTTTAAGAGGGAGCCTACTATTAACAACTTTGCATGCAAGCAACGATCTAGTACAATCCATTGTCCACTGAATCTGACTTGAAGTGATACATAGTTGGCCTGGATAATCTTTTACCCACTTGTCTCTTTTTGCTAAATTCTTTCTTAGAGCTAATCGCACTTGTTTCAGTTGATCACGCAAAGACAATCGCATTACTGTTTCTATGGCCAAAAGCCAAAGTTCAACGGATCCCTCAAGAAGAACAGGTTTACTGAACTCCACTAGTTCACCCTCAGCTGAAAACATTCCAGTAGCTTCGAACTTTTGGCCTATGTTAGCATCATGTTTTTGAGTAGCTACTTTAGATATTCTCAATTTTGATATGTTGTCAAAACACTTTTTAAAATGCGGCTGAACCTGTTCTGGTTTCCTTGTACTCCCCAATATTTCCAAAAGATCATCATTTGAAATAAAATAGAATCGTGGAAATACATTACGTTTGGTTTCCAAATAGGTATCTAAAGCTTTCTGTATACTTTCTAGCTGCACATCAAGTCTTTGCAGTGATTTCAATAAATTCACTTGTTTACAAGCTACCAGAGCTAAACGATCTCTCCTTATTTTCTTTGTAATGGAGCGCCATTCATTGAGACAGGCATCAAATTCAGAACATTCTTTGGGTAAATGACACCGGATGTCTTCCCCGGAGAAGATATTTTCCAAGTACAAGTATTTTCTTTGTACATTCAAAATGCTATCAAAAATTTCTAAAATTAAAGATAGCACTTTTTCCCAGTGATCTACATCTTTGAAAAATGGTTCCACAAACCTGGTAGATTTCATAGCAGCAATTGACACTAAATGCTCTTCCAACGTTATAAAAACATCATCAATACCGACAATTCGATACAAATCCTTGTGTTGCACAGTTTCAATGATTATATTACCCCATGTTTCCTTGATAGCTTCCATATTTTTCTCAATTTGCAATTCTCTAGTAGCAGAATCAGAAATTTCATTGATTTTGTCTCCATGTAAATGCATATTGAAAGCCTGTATATTTTGCAAATTGAAATCATCTGAGCTTTCATCAAAGTCATGATTAATTTCTTGTCGAACTTTATTCCAATGTCTATCCTTTAGAGCTTTATTTTTCAAATCATTCATCAACGGGATTAATTTTATGAAATATTCTACTCTTTTTCGGGTGAAATCTATTATTTCCCAATTCTTATCTCTAAGCTCTTTGAATAAATTATTAAGTTGCCGATAAATTCCTTGAGCATTCATTTCAAACTTATCCACATCAAGTTGCCAAAAACTTTGTGTTCCACTTTTTTCCAGTAATCTGTCCCATTTATCTGCTATCTGCAGAATGACTTCGAGAGCATTCAGGTCTTTGTCGAGAGATTCTAATTCTGGAATATCATAATAATCCATGAAAAAAGAGTTGAACTCATTGCTTATATCTTTTTGTATGGTTTTGAAGGCTTCCAATTTCAAACGGAAATCTTTCAAGCATCCAATAGCCTCGCGTGTTGCAAGTGCTGAGGTGAATGGGCCAGATGCTTTGAACTCAGACGACAGTGTTTTAACTTCTTTTTTCAGATTATCAGATCTACCAATCAAAGTTGTCTTGAAAGTCTGATTGGATAGAGCCACATTTTCACCACACTCATGCAAGAGTGCCATATACTTGGACCATTGACTCTGTAGACCAGCCTCACGTTCAATGATATTGGGATTGACAGTGAATTCATACTTATTAAATATATCAATTTTATCTTTGATTGATGAGAATTGGTTCTTTTTTTTAGTCGACTCCTCTATAAGCATTTCAAGAAGTTTGGCATACTCATGAAGCTCTATTGAATTTTTTGGTTCAAATATTAACCTGTGAGCATTTTCAGTTGTGTACCGGTACAAATCTTCAATTTGGAAATTTAAAATTCGAGATAAGAGCTGGATCAAGCAAAATTGCCAATACTTGCAATGTTTTATGATAGTTTCTTTAATATTATCACAGTTGATCATGATGAATTGTTGTGGGCAACGTGGTTCAATCTGCTCTACTGACTGAATCAAAACTGAGTACCGCCCAATATCACGATTGAAGCACTCTGCTTTTGGTCGTCGATGCTCATACTTCTCAAGAAACAGTTTCTTCTCCTGCTCCCAAATAGTTCTGTAGGTCTTCCAAGATTTTACAAATTCTTTCATTTTACTAAAGCAAGCAACTAATTCTTGTCCAATCAAGTGCTGAATTTTAATGCACTCTGCATCCTTAGCGATCACTGCAGCATAGGGCACGCTTTTCACATGCTGTTTTAAATGAAAATTTTCAGTTAAGCATGGAATCAAGTTCATAACCAAGACCATGTCATTCAGTACATTTGAGAAAATCACAATCAACGCTATCATACTTGGTGAAAATGTGATTTCTCTGTTTTTCAAGCTAGCTATCACATTGATGTAGATCATTGGTCCACCAATACCGTCACCATGGAGAACTCTGAACATATTTTTCAACGACTCTCGCACACAAATAACAAGAGACTCTTGAACAACGCTGTCTACTTTCTGAAAATAGTTTATCAAATGAACTTCCATTTTGGATAAATGTGGAGCGAATTCTTCAAATATGATTTGCAGCATTTTTAAAATTTTATTATAAAGGTTAACTATGTATCTGGCACAATGTTTTCTTTTAGCACTAATCTTTTGCTGCACAACTCTCAGTTCATAAGTACGAGAGACTGGGATATCCAGCATTCGAGAGTCACACATTTTTTCGCATAAACTAACGACTTCAAGATTACAAGATTTATAAGAGTCTACAAACTCTTGCATATGCTCAAGAGCCAGCAAGCACTGTGAAACGTACAGTTGCGATGCCTCCTCATCAAGCTCCCAATTGTATTTGGTGATGCCAGGTTTGATTATCAAGTCAATTTCATTCAGCATCTCACGAAACAGGACACGTTCTTGGTCAGAAAGAGATTGCAGTATCCGATTATAATTTATTACAATATTTGTGACAGCACCTTTCAACACTCTCAATTGTGGATAAAGATTCAATATCATGTCAATTTCAACTGGTATTCTAATCTCCAGTTTCATCCAAAGAAAAGCCTCTTGATAAATATTCATCAGTTTCCTATCAATGTTATTTTCCAAAAAACCTGGTTTGTGAGCTGATCTAACGATGAGATTACGGTTCAATATCGATTTCACATCTTTCATTTTTCGTAAAGATTCCATCCATTTCTTATGGTAATGTCTAATAACATCATCAACAGATATGAGAAGTTTCTCATATTGCATATGAACCTCATCAGCCAAGGAGACACGGATCATCCAATGTGATTCTTCAAGCTGCTTGAATAAATTCTCCATTCTTTTTCGCTTTAAGCGAGCGACAAGAGCTCTTCCTGCATGCTTTGGTAGACCTAATGGAAGCTGCCTTTTAGCTTGCACAAGATCATTTCGAGCATCCTGTATCTCTTCTAAATACATTTTGTAAACTTCCACTGTCTTCTGTTCGAATATAGGGTACAAATTAGGTTGTTTTGAATACTGGTACAGTGATTGAAGGGTACTCAATCCTTCAAAAACATTCGTAACAACTGAAAAAGCTTCTGTGAAAAGATTGCCAATAATCATTTCCAAATCTTTCACGAACTTTCTAAACCTGCAAATAAGCAAAGGAATTAATATGTAAAATTATTTTAGAACTAAATATCGAGATCTAGATACAACTTCTTGATTCAATGAATACATTCGAAATTTAAATCCTCCATCAATAAAAAACAAATTTATCAGTATTTGGTGGAAATAATCAAATGTTAATTTGAGGTTTGGAAACATTGCCTATAATCGAATTAACAAAAGTTGACCACCAACAAAGTAGGTGTAGTGTGAAAAGCGGCAACTGTAAAAAATGTATCAGAGCTCATAGAGGATAAAGTATTTGAAGTATGTATGGTAGAATATGTAAACATGCAAAAAAGGATACTATTATTAGGTCTCCTATTGCTGCAAACGAAAGTATTTTTTTAAATATGCTTAATCTCTTGTTAGATATTGTGTGTCATAGGTATAGTGATATAATGATTGTTGGGGATTTTGACACAGACGTGACGAAGCAAACTAGCACCAGCAGGGAGGTGAGAAATACACTCACCACATATGGCTTTCATTATATGGTTGACTTTCCAACCCGAATAACAGAATCTACTGAATCAGTCATTGATAATGTTTTTACAAATATCGACAGTTCAACTACAAGAGTGACTTGTATAAACACCCAATTATCAGATCATGACGCACAACTAGTTGAATTAGATATAGAAAACATTGAAAATAAGAATGGGAAAGATGGCAGCTATATTTTCAAGTATTCTAGAAATTTTTCTGACGAGAATTTTTAAAAATTCAACTTAGCTTCAAGTAATGAATCCTGGTTTGATGTGTTTAATTCAGACGTAATTTGTGAATTCAAGACTTTTAATGAAATTTTTTTAATATTATTCTAGTATGCATTTTCCTAGGACTTTAGTTTAAAAAAATACTAACTAAAAGTCTTGGGTAACGACTAAGTAAAGGGTGGATAAAAAAGAGCTCTTTAATCAATCTAATAAAGCAAGGTTAACTAAAGACAAGAGAATGCAAACTGACCTCAACAAAAAATGTAGGGAATTCAAGGCTAAACTAATTCAAAGAAAAAAATGTTTTATGATAATAAAATAAAAAAATCCAAAAACGTGATTAAAGAAACCTGAAAAATAATCAATAAATCATATGTAAATTAATTTCAGAATTTTCCAGTAATCTTTTCAGCATTATGCCGGAACATACGTTAATTAAATGTATCTACCATTTCTTCCATTAAAGAAATGCATTTGCTAATATTTTGAAATAAAATAGTATGATCTGAAACAGCCTAGCTGCTACGGGAAAACAGAAAAATTACGTCCCACGCTTTTTTATTTTATTAGTAGTTCAACATTGTTAGTTAAACAACAATTATGAACAGAAGTGGTTCATAAAATTTAATTGAGTTAATAGTACCATTTATAGTCTTATGATATCATAATTATCAGCTTATCAAGCTGACTAGTTTATGAATCAAAGGAGAAGACAACATAAGTATGGATAAAGAATCTAGTGTTAGTCACTAACAATGGTACTGAAAATAGTACCTTAGTATCTCCTCATACCAAACAGAAGATCGTACATCTAATATGGTATCTTTTACTTTCTCAGTAACAGATAGACAATTGATGAAGTCTGTCTCCACTTTTTCACATATTTTTTCTAGCTCAATACCCTTGGTGAGGCCAAATTCTGGTTTGGGCATATTCACTGTTTCATCCAATCTGCAAATAGATATTAGAATATTAAAATAAAGATCCATTACTTGTTGGAAAAATTGGATAGAGAGACCTTGAGACAAGAAACTGCAAATATCTTCAGAAATTAACAATGAAGCTCACAGCTAATTAAAGAAAATTCAAAGTTCAAATATGTATGTTTGATTTTCAAATACTTCCACAATTGAACAAGGCCTTTGGTTTCATTAATAATATTGTATGACATTATTAATAACAGCTCACTAAAACAACGAGAGCCACCCTCCTGAAAAAGAAATTTCTATTATTCCAGAGATTCAAGCGTTAAATAAATGAATTTACGGTACCTAATTGAAATAGAGAACTACCTATATTTATGGTGATTGGCTAAAATATTAGTGAGAAGTGACATACATATGCACTGTAAAAAAGGTCTAGAATTAATGGTATCGAACCTTGCAAAAGTGATCATGCAATCACAGATCTCAAGTACATCCTTACACCTTTGGATAAAAGTATTAACTTGATTGAAAATCAACTCTTCGTCATTGTCATCAATTACGCAATGTTCTTTATTGTTTCGTTTGTATATCTGCTGTGCCTGAAAGTGAAAAAAGGAACAGAGGAATAGGAAATAGTGCGAAACATTAATTATTTGCCTCAATTTCAGAGGTAATAGGTAAGAATCTACTGTAGTCAACCATAGAAGAACGTCGATAATCCAAACATTAGAATATAATTATACATATATGCCAATATAATTTATACATTTGTCAATATATCAAAAATCCGTTAAAATAGTTTAGTGTTTTTATCTTGTTCAATACACATTCGATAGACACGTAATGATATAAAGTATGCACAGTAGTTTAATTCTTTCGCTCAACATAAAACATAGTCTATGATATTTCTTTATATTTTTTTTTTAGAATGGAAGACAATACAGTAGGTGCAGCTACTGCAGCTACAATTTCGAGTAACAAGTGAATAACTGCGTACGTACAGTCTAGTACTCAAAAATACTATTGTTTTATTCCAACAATTGAAAAAAATCAGGCTTCAAGACCTTCAAAGAAATTTACTTAATCAGAAAAAATCATTGATTCAAAATGCCTAATGAACATATTAGTTCAGATTAGCGACGCTGTACTGTATCCTACATTATGACACTCCAAATGATGTACAAAAGGATATCAAAATAGTTCATGCCCACATAGCACAGAATATACTCAGGATATCCCACACTGATCCCCAAATATCCCACAGGGACATGGCATTTTGGGATATCTTCAGGATATCCTCAGGATATTGAAAAAGAAAAATCTCAACATGAACGTTTAAGGTTTACAGTAATGTAGAAAATGACCATACAATCTTAATTTCACCTTGTTAATAAGGAAATTGGTCAAATAAGAATTCAAACATTAAATGTTGCATTAATTTGTCATGTGACGGTCATATCCTAGGGACATGCGTAGGAAATCTATAACGTATCATTCATCATTTCAACGGTCATATCCTAGGGATATTCTCAGCATATCCCATTAACATATCAGCAGTATTGCCAAACTTGAGCTTTATAATCCTGCTAGATGTGATTGTAATTATCACAAATACAATGTAGTTAATATTATTTAATACACAGAAGAAAAATGAATCAGAGTAAATATAAAACTATTTTATTTAAGAGAATATAGGTGCAGTAACAGTAGGCCTAAGCAAATTAATTCGTTAGTAATGAATTAATTACGTTTGTTATATTGTCATCTTGAGTGAGTTCGTTAATTTTGTGGAAAAAATCGTTTTCTGACTGGCGTCAAATCGCTGCTTGCTGATTGTTTTTGGTTTGTTTATTATTTATTATAGATTTTTATCAAGAAAACTTGTAGTCTAATTTGTTGTTCAATCGTCAACGAGACTACAACCGAAACATTTCTAGGTAAGTGCAAACATTACTGTCCTCTACTTTGTTTAATTTTAGCTAGACATGGAATGCAATGTAGATCTCTTGCCTAGATACAATTTAGGCTATGTGTAAGGTTGGAATTTCTAATAGCCTATTATGTGATTTATGAAGTTGATTGAAACCTACGAAAATTTTCTATGATGATAGCTTATAGGTAAATACTGAGTAACTATTTTCCTACGGTACTCTAATTTATTATTGAATTACCGTACCTAACATGGGTTTCGCCTAGGCTAACTCTTTTGAATTCTGCCAATTAGGTTGATTAACCTCAAGCCTTTCTAAAATCTGGTCATTATTATAAAAGTCTTCTCATAGCAGTATTACTAATTAGCAGTGCATTGGCCTATATAATAATAAGTTCCATGCAGGCACTTAGAGTGAGGGGGGCTTGAGGTGCTTATCTTATCTGAACAGATACAAGCCACGCCACACGGCTCCCATATCACTTCCCCAGTATCAAATTTCCACAGATTAGAACCACTTCAATTAATTAACAATATGGTTTGGTGCTTTAGCCTATGTGACACTCCTATTTACGATAAAATCTCATTTTTATGAAGTAACATTTGAATTTCATAATTTCCAGTTTTAATTTATTTGCAGGTGAAAGAATTCACTAAATAATCTGTGATGTTTTCTATGACGTCAGGCTGCTGACAAAGCTTCTCTTTAGAAGTGAAATGCAACCCTCCAGTATCTCTAGTATAAAGGTGAGTGAAAAATATATATCTGAAATACGGTGTCAGTTTTGATATTAAATTGTTCACTAAATTATGTGGCATGAACATGAAACAAATATTGTACAATCTTCTGCCAATTACTCTCAATATCCAATCCCTTCACATCCAGCCAATCACTTCGCCTCTACTATTGGGCATGACTTATGATTATGCTTTTGTATGATATGATTTGTGCTTTTATATGATTGTAAAATTGGGATTGTATTATTGCTTGTGTGATTTTGTACTTTGTATGCTTGCGACTTTATGCTTTATATGCTTGTGGTATTTTTGAATGTTGCAAATGCTCCTGTAACTTGATTTTTGTGATATTGATTTTTACATGACCTATTAAATTTATATGTTCAATGGCTGAATAAAAGATTTGGATTTTGAGCCTTATCTAAATAAGCAATGAAGTTTGCAGTAATAGCTGGTTTGGCGCTAAAGGGAAAAATATTTTTTCAACACTGAGTATCTACTAGTGTCATTCAAATGAATGAAATTATTACTGGAATGCATGTGGAGTGATAAAATTTTTTTACTCTGTTCATGAGTCATCATTACCAATTTTTAATTTTGATAACATTCTATTGTTTAAATAGAACATTTTTATTTTATTTTTTACTATTCTTTTTTATTTTGGCTTTCAGACACAGTATGGGTAACAGTTAAAAATGTTACAAACGCTGAGATGGAGATGACCATAAAGAAAGGGCTATCAAAGGCTAAGGAGAGAAAGGATAGAGAAACAAAGTAAGTTGATGCTTTAAATATGTAGTTGATGTTATAGTGATTTTGATCCACCTTAAAAGCACAGACAAAATATTGAAATATTATAATCCCACTCTATGTGGATCACTTCATAATAGCAAACTCACTCTGCTCTTGAATTCACTTAATTCGATCACATAAACAATAAAGAAAGTTTCAAACTAATATTAAAACTGACACTGTATTTCACTTTTAAATAATGTTTTACTCACATATATTGGAGATGCTTGAGGAATGCATTTCACTTCTGAAAAGAAACTTCGTCAGCCTGCCGCCAGGGGTCATGCTTTGTTAAAGTTAGGATGAGCGGCCATTATGTATTTGAAAATTGCGTTTGATTTTAATTGTGTTTGGTCGTTGAGTAAGTTTGTTCTATCTTGTTTATGGTGTTTGAATATTTCATATTGTTCCAGTGTATTCAGTTTGTGGCTTTTTTGGAATGTGTGTAGAATTTCTAAGTCAGTTTGGATGTTATTGTGTGAGTGCCCAGTGTTGATTAAGTGATCTGCAAATGTTGAGTCAGAGTTGGAATGTAGTGCTTTGATGTGCTCTTTATATCTTATGTTGAATGATCTGCTTGTTTGTCCTATGTAGTACTTGGGGCATGTGTTGCATTTGAAATTATATATGCCTGGTTTGTTGAATTTGTGAATTGTGCTGTTTGTTAGGTGAGCTGGTTTTTGTTGGATCTGGTGTTTCAAGTTGTTTTTTGTTCTGAATGCTGTGTTAAATCCGGATTTTTGGAAGATGTAAGCTATTTTGTGTGATTTTTGTTGAGATATGTGAGTGTGACATATCTGTATTGGTTTGCAGGTTTTGGAGCTCAAATGCAACACCCCAAGTACTACATAGGACAAACAGGCAGATCATTCAGCATAAGATATAAAGAGCACATCAAAGCACTACATTCCAACTCTGACTCAACATTTGCAGATCACTTAATCAACACTGGGCACTCACTCAATAACATCCAAACTGACTTAGAAATCCTACACACATTCCTACACAAACTAAATACACTGGAACAATATGAAATATTCAAACACCATAAACAAGATAGAACAAACTTACTCAACGACCAAACACAATTAAAATCAAACGCAATTTTCAAATACATAATGGCCGCTCATCCTAACCTCAACAAAGCATGACCCCTGTCGGCAGGCTGACGAAGCTTCTTTTCAGAAGTGAAATGCATTCCTCAAGCATCTCCAATATATGTGAGTAAAACATTATTTAAAAGTGAAATTCAGTGTCAGTTTTAATATTAGATTGTTCATTAAGTATTTCGTCATGAAAAACATCACAGACAAAAGTTTCAAATGTGGGAAATGTAACTGTAAATATATGGCTTAAAAGTTATATCAGTAGACTATACTCATCTGGTTCATTGCATCATGCTGATGAATAATTGTGTTTTCTGGCTTTTAAATTTGAAATGGGGTTCGCCCTCGCAAGGTGCAACAAAAGGGCACATTGGGCCAGACACCACATGGACGCTCAATTGTCTTTAAAGTGGTGCGTGCCTTTTGAGTGGCGGCGATCGTTGTTTAACGGAATTTCTACACATCAGCATGGTCATAGCTGCGCACACAAGTAGTTTTGTGGAGAATTGTTCAAGTGCTTACATATGTTTGGTTCCAGGTACTCAGCTGTTTATATTGAATAAAATAGCTTTTTTGATTGTATTTATATAATATAAAAAATATTCATTTCCATAAATAATTGTTTTTAAATGTTTTTCAATTAGACCTGGATAATATCAGCATAAAGTTATGTTTGTGTAAATACAAATTAGACCTGGATAATATCAGCATAAAGTCATATTTATTAAACCTGTTCCAGAGGACTGCGCATGCACAAAACACTGTTGTCAGTAAACATTTTCTAAACTCAAATTTCTCATGTTGATCTTTGATTCCTTAAAAACAATGACCAGCTGTTATTTGCATTTTTAAAAGATTTTTGATAGTGACCTGACAATATATACTCATTAATTCAATATGAATTATTCATTCATATATAAAATAATAAATTCGTATGGCTTTTAGTGGTGGGGAGACCCTTACGGGTAGTTCCACCTCGCCGCTTTTTTAACGACTGCTTTTTTTTTATATGCAACCGGGACCGACGGCTTAACGTGTCCTCCGAAACACGGGAGTGGCTCGAGAAAAATATCTTGTACTCAACTGGGATCGAACCCAGGACCTTTGGCTTATCAGACCAGCGATAAGCCAACTCGGCTACGCCGACTCCGTTCATATATAATTGTATAGTATATCAGAACTATTAATTTTTATAATCGTTTTTGTTTTGTAATGTGATGGTAATGAGATTTCTGCAAAACGTAAATCATATTACATGCCAGCATTTACGACAACAATGCTTCATTGCAATATCCGGATTCTGAGCAACTTGTTCAGAAATTTTTTTAGATAACTTTTATTAGCAACAGTGTTCTGTGCATGCGCATGTCTCTGGAACTGGCTTGGTAGATATTATTGTTTTCAAATTTGTATATGATTTCTATTAATTAAAACAGACCTTTGTTAACACTGCACTATTATGATTGTTATTCACATTTATGTTTACAAATTTTAAAGTGTCAATGTTAATAGGCAGTTACATTATTGTTTTTTCAATCTATTATTATTTTTCCAGAAAACAAATGGCCTGCGACCGAGGATATTTGGGGATGACAGGTGCAACAGAAGCGCCCATTACGGATGATGATCAATTATTTTTTATTAATAAATATTTTTTATTCTAAAGGAATAATAAATTTGAATTTTCTATAAATTTTATTAAATGAATAATTTTTCTGGAAGATTTGAAACGAATTATTGCAATAAATTATTTTTGTAAATCAAGACATAAAAGTTTCATTTATTCACTTGATTTGATTTTCTACATAAAATGTTGTATAATTTCAGTAATTTAATAAGACAAACTAAACCGGCCATTATTATAAAGTTATAATCAACTTCACTAGATAAACCATTAATCTGTGGCTTGCACCTGCATATATGCTGCATTTTTGGATTTCCTATCACCTTTATTAACACTATATATATTAAATAACTTCAAACTTCGATTAAAGTTCTTGAAACATGTCCTATATCCTTTGGATATTCTAGAAGTGTATTGCTAGAATATCCTGATGGGGTGCTCACATGATTTTCTTAGGTCATCCTTGGGATATGATAGAAAATACTTGAAGGGATATCACTAGTATATCCTGGAGGTGTGACCAGATGATATCTTCAGGACAACCCTAGCATATCCCAGGATATCCTAGAGAGATATCCCCAGAATATCCTAGAGTGATTTCCCCAGAATATCCTAGAGAGATATCTCCAGAATATCCCAGACAGATATCCCCAGAATATCCTAGAGAGATTTCCCCAGAATATCCTAGAGAGATATCCCCAGAATACCCTAGAGAGATATCCCCAGGATATCCTAGAGGGATATCCCCAGGATAGGGATATTGGCGGACATTCACATGTGCTAGGGACATCCTGAGGATATTCATATCCCACAACGGGATCTCCTCAGGATATTCCTGTCATCCCTATGGGACATTCTCAGGATATGCCAGGGATATTCTTGTGCTGTGTGGGTGGTTATCCTGAAAGCAATAAATCTTATCTTGATTTTTACGAACCTTTTTGTATATAATTTTGAACTTTTGGCAACAATCGATGCTTTTCTTCAACATGGCAATGGCTGATCTTGATTTGCCTTCAAATACAAGATTAAGATCGACATACTTGGAGCATTGAACTATGATCCGATTACTTACAGCAGAATACAACACTATTGCCTTGTCTCTGGAACAAATATAAATGTTATTTAATCACAAAATCTATAGTTGAAAATATAGTAACTTTGGCTATATTTGCATCATTATAAGTCAATTATTGGATATTTGAACTATTAATACTGATATATTTTCAATTAAATCCACATTTGAAAGGCATGGATAATAACATCTATTGGACTTTTCTATAATGCTCATGTATTTATATATTTCATTATATAATAATATTATGATATATTATGATATATTTCATATCATTTATATATGCTCACGTTTTTGTAATTTAAAATTCATAGTATGTTACATAATACTGTATAACATTTATTCACTGTCAGCAAAGAGTCAACGTCAATCGTGGGAGAATAAAATAAGCAGTTGAGTAGTAATAATTACTATACCTACTTATTTCCATTCTCCCAACATGAAATAATAATAATAACTAGCTAATGTACCCGTCCTTCGTACGGATTATGTTTAGAAATAAGACTAAATGTGTTTCGACTTTTTTGATAGCAACGATCATGAAGTTGTTAGCAGCTTAAGCCGCATCTCCACCAACCGAACATGTCTGCCGAACATTGTTGGCGAATACAAAAAACGGACCAACATTCAATTCAATTCAATTTATTTATTGTCAACAATACATAATAAGACATTCATATATTCAAACAAAAATCAAATCACTTCTTATCATAATAATAATGAATATCTACATAAAACATCATAAATGAAATAATTGTTACATCCCTCTTTAAGCAAAGCTTGTGCTGAGGGATTGTTGAATGGTTCACCGTTGAATGGTTCATTAAATGGTTCACCAAACATGTTCGTGAGTTCATTTGAAATGTTCGGTCTGTGAGCGAACAGTGACGACCAACAACAGGTTCCCGCCACTAACCCCACCACACCGATCATAATGTTCAAGAAGGCGTCCACACCAAACCAACTCCAAAAAATGTTCGGCGACATCAGCTGATTCCAGCGAACACTGTTCGCCGAGCATGTTCGGTTGGTGGAGATGCGGCTTTAGTAAACAACTTTGATCGTAAACAATTCAGTGACAGTTATCAGAGAGAATATTTGAGAACAGCTGATTGATATATCATGATAAATTACGTGATTTGTTCTTAATTGGTAATAAAACTTGTAGAAATGTATCCAAAATCGCACAATACTTGGTTTTTAAACGTTTATTCTGTTAAAAAAAATTAATTTAGTTTTTTATAGCTAAAGACATTATCAAAAAGGTTTTCTATACTGATAAATTACTTTAATCCCGAACGATGCTCTCGTTTTTCAGGAGAAGGCCGCGTAAAATGTATCCAAAATCGCACAATACTTGGTTTTTAAACGTTTATTAATCTGTTAAAAAATAAGTTAATTTAGTTTTTTATAGCTAAAGACATTGTCAAAAGGTCTTCAATACTGATAAATTACTTTAATCCCGAACGATGCTCTCGTTTTTCAGGAGAAGGCCGCGTAAAATGCCTTCGGGGCCGTGACAGACAGAAAATGAGATAAGACTTGTTTCGGCTTCTTTGATGTATAAAACGTAAAATAACCAAAAAATATATAATTCTGATAAATGTGCAGACAAAACTCTAATTTTATTTATATAGAAGATAATAATAAAATTATTATTATTAACTTATTTGTAGAATTTCTGTTGATGTTGTGGAACTTCATAATAAAAGAATTAAATACTTAGATGTTGTCAATTCCACTTCTCTATTATTACAGCACTGGACCGCGGTTTCGTGGCTTCACCAGTCAAATTTTCTACAGTAATTTCAACAGTGAGTACTGTTGAAAATGTGACTGGTGAAGCCACGAAACCGCGGTCCAGTGCTGTAATAATAAAGAAGTGGAATTGACAACATCTAAGTGTTTTATTATTATTATTATTATTTAGACATGGAAAAATTAATTTCTGTGAATTCTGAATTGCATACTTATATGGTATCAGGTTCATGAAGCAGCACATTCATGAAACCATAGTGATTGCGACATGAGACAACATAACATTGCTTCTTCACTGCGATCATGCATTTTTAATTGGAATAAAGCCTAGGAATAAAGTTAGGAATTGCAGCATGGCATGTTAGATGGACGAAAATCAACAAAGATTATGAAAAATAAGCGTTTATTCCAGTAACATAAGTATGAGACTTGTGCATAGGAAAAGAGGTGAATGATAATACAATGATGTTTTGAATGGTGGACCTAAAATTGTGAGTGGGTTCCGAACCATCAGGTAAGTAATAATCAAGTTGATAACATCATGTCATAGCATCCGGTCACCCTCCCAACCAGTTCCGTAACTGAGCTCACAATCACCCTGACACACTCCCCAAAGTCAGTCAGTATAAAAAATTCTGCATTTCCTGTACATTATTGCATGAAATCTATTTCTAACAGCCTATACTTATTCGTGATATCCTAATAATAAGGATTGCAATTAATAGATATGTATACTGTATATTAAAGAGATATAACAAACAAACGTCGTACTACATGTTTCAATAAGCTTCGTGAAACTGAAACTAGGTGATTTCTCACAGATCTCAAAAATCTTGAAGATTTGATTTTTTTTAAGATAAAAAACAACGACATGTAGTCAATTTTAATTGTGAATAAATAATATTTCTACTCACCTTTTAGCCAAACGTTTTCGAGTCATGAGACTCATTTTCAAAGCGTTCTAGATCGGTGATGTCGGTTTTTTGATTGGAAGAATTGTGGTTTTTGTGTAATGTGATCGAAAAGTTTGTGTGATTTAAAATGTAATTGTTCAAGATGTTTTGTTTATTGTGTGTGGTTTTTGTAATTTCAAATTCTTTCAAGGTGTTAGAGTTCGTGTCCTTTAGATTTTATATGTAGAATGTGTAGGTTAGAAAAAGTGTGTCCAGTTTGAATGATATGGTCTGCAAAAGTCGATTCGGTTTTTGTACTTAAGGCTTGTAAATATTCTTTGTAACTTTGTTTGAATGCGCGGCCTGTTTTGTCTTATATAACATTTTTTTTATCAGAGCAGTTCAGTTTGTAGATCCCTGGGAGATCGTATGCGTTGGTGTTGTGGTTTTGGGTGCAAGTGCATTTTTATTTTGTTTTTTTGTTCTGAATGCGATGGTTTGGCTGGCTTTTTTGAAGATTTTTTCTAGTCTGTTTGATTGTGAATTAATGTATGTTTGTCACTGTGATGTATTTTTTGTCGGTGGTGCTGGTGTTTTGTTTTTTGGTTATTTTATGATTGAGTTTGTCAATCAGGTCCTGTTTGTAGCCGTTTCTTGTGCTAGGTATTTTATTGTGTTTCGTTCAGTGTTGAAATTTTCTGTGGATAGTGGGGTGTTTTTCAGTCTGTGTAGCATTTATATTTTATTTTTTTATTAACCTGAATGCTGAGTGTTTGTGTTGTGCTGGATGATTGGAGGTGCTGTGTATTAGGGTATCTGTCATTGTTGGTTTTCTGTAAATGTTGAAGCCGTGTTGTTGGTTTGTGTTCTTTCTTATTGAGAAGTCTAGGAAATTGATTTGTTGTGTTTATATTCTGCTATGTATTGAACGTTTTTGTGTATTTTGTCTATGTATGATCGGAGCTGTTCACATTGTCTTTTGTTTCCTCTGTATAGCAGTAGAACGTCATTTACATATCTGTGCGAGTATATTATGTTCTGTGAAAATTTGCTATTAGAGAGTTTGTTACTGTCTTCGCAGTGTTGGAGATAAATCTCGGCAAATATGCTGGAAATTGGAGAGCCCATTGGCAATCCATCAGATTCGCAGTTGTTGAAGGTGAAGTAACTTTGTTGAGTGATGATTTTTAGGATGTCTATTATTTCATTTACATGTTCTGTAGCTGTGTTGTGAATAAGGACGATTTTTATTATTTCTATTGTTTCGTTCATAGGTATGTTGGTGAATAGATTTGCTATATAAAAAGATGCAAGAGTGGAATTGTGAGGAATTTATGTCTTTTATTTTTGTGGTAGGGTCGATACTATTTTTATGTTTGTATTGTTGTTGATGTTAATTAGTTTTGAGTGTTAGATCTATGTGTTTTGCTAGTTTATATGCTGGGGCTTCTCATCTCAGTAGTTTACAATTGGTCTTATAGGTATGTTTGGTTTGTGCATTTTGGGGAGCATTTGAAGTGATGGTGATTGGTGTATTTGTTTCAGTCTTCTTTTCTGTGAATCGTTAATTATATGATTTGTCTTGTTGATTACTTGCTCGACAAATGTTTCGCACCGTATACATTTGTGGGATCAGTGTGTAATTTACTTGTTTTATGTTTTCTTTGTTTATGTGGTCTTCATTGTGAGTTCTTCATTTCTTATAGATAGATAGATTTTATTCTCAAAAGAAAAATAGCAATATACAGGGTTTTTTCTTTTCTACAGAAAAACTCTGTTCGATCCAAAAATATAATTCATTAAAAAAAAAGAATATAAAATAAAATTTAAAAAATGCAAACTAAAAGAGAATATACAATCCAGCAAACAAGATGCAACCTGTGGACGGCTGGAGGGAGTCTATAAAATAAACCTATTTTACAATGAAATATATGAAAAGAAAAGAAGAAAAACTAAAAAGAAAAATTATTCATGCAATATCCTGGTGTTAAAGAAGTTATATACGTTGAAATAATTATTCAAATGAACTGTACAATATAATAAGTTGAAAGAAGAAGAAAAAGAAGCAAGTTACAAAAAAGATCATAGAAGTTTAACAGAGGAAAAATTCCACCTGGACTCTTTGCTTACTTAAGGTTTAAGAAGGATTCACTAAGTAAGTGGGATAGAAATAACATTGGAAGGGTTTGCAGATAAGTTGATGCACAACCGTAAGAGATTATCCTCAAATTATTAAATATAAATAAAAAATAAAAATTTCTTATGCACTTGTTTAGAATTCAAATGGAATTGTTCAATCTACAAGCTCAAACAAGGATCTGGAACAAGCTTTCTACGTAGTCGAGTGTAAGAGACAATAACTGTAGTGTTGTCTGTTTTGATATAACTGAGGTTGTGAGTTAGAGCTTTTTGTTTCAATTCTTTTATGGTGTGGTTTTCTGATGTTATGTATGTGGTTGTGAGTTGTTGGTTTTATTGTATTGTAGGTTTCTTGTCTAAGTTCGTCATGTATTTGTGGTTCTGTGCATTGGATGCTTGTCTCTGTTTCAATGACTATGTTTTTTATGTAGATTTGTTGGTTTTGTAGTTTAGGTTATGTTTTAGATCTTTGTTCAATAAGTTGAGTTCGGTTTCTGTAAAATCTATGTTTGCTAGATTGACAGTTTTACTGTAAAAAGGGTGAGCAGATTGAATGGTTGATTTATGAGGTGTTAGGTTATCACATGCATTTTTTTGTTGTGTCTGATTTTGTCGAGTTTTTGTTGCACCCAAGAGTTTTTTGTTTCTGCTAATTCACGAAAGAAACTGTGTCCGAATTGCTGTGTGATAGATAGATGTAGTTTGAGAAGTTTCAAATTATGTGTCTTACTGGAAAAAAAAGGTTGATGCTCTCCTTGATGAAGGTAGTTTTTGCTTTAGTTTTGGCTATTTGAGCTGGTTTTGATTTGTTGATGGTTTTGAATTTAACATAGTTTGGTGTAATTTTGTGTTTGAGACAGACTAAAAAGTGAGTATAAATATTATTCATTCACAATTGCCGTTAAATTTACAACAAAAAGTTAATATTAACAACGCAGATCTTTATGGAACAAGAAATCCAAGAAAATGAGAAACATGTTGATAGCGAATAAGATTTGTTAGAATCAGAATAGCAAACATAATCATGAACTTACTGAATACCAAAACTTGGAGCAGCCTTTTTTGAACTTAACACGATTTTTTATAAATGGCCAGTTGGAGGTTTAAAAAAATTAATACTTTAAGATGAATTAATGTTTCTTTCTTGAAACGCCAATGAAATTATTGTTGCTGATATAGGATAGCCTAGAAATAAATGCGATGATTCTACTATAATTGTCGGCAATTAGTAGAAGTCGATTACAAAGTTCATAACTAATTATAATTTAATTCATGTGTAATAAAATAATATATTTACCTGGTATCATAATAAGGGGAACTTTCAAGAATAAGTTTTATATAGAAAAATGATTTTGGGAGCACCGGGACCAAATATTCTGGATCCTCTACTGCCATCAATTCATATGCCGGCACCTCCAGAATATGTAAAAACTGGTAATTTGATAAAGCTTCTTCTATGGCATCCTGGAAAATTCAAATTCCACTCCCCTCATTTAGTTGCTTTGCAATGTGTACTGGTATGCTTTACAGCAAGATAGAATTGATACATTGTTATGTTACGCTAGTGAATAAATTGATATTAATACTGAATCAGACAGTAGATATCCTATTCACCTATTCAACAAACCCTAGATGTTCCATATTCAAATTTTGTAATGGATTGATTTCTGCAATTATCAAACAAAATTACCAAATCTGTCTGAATTATTTTTTATAATTCGCATACCCCCAACACACAGCTGTACAAAATATTTACTTTAATAGTCTTCGAAGTTTTTAGAAACAACTTATTTGAAAATCTGTAGAATTAATTAATGAATAAAATATACACAGCGGATAGCCTAGCAGGATGGGATTTCATTAACTAATAAAAATAAAGTAGCTGCATTCCAATGCTACTTTGAACGTTGAAAAGGAGTTCAATAACTATGAACATTGCAAATTACTAGCCGAAAATAACTAATTTTTTAAACATATACGGTAGCTTATATTGACCTTATACAAGGTCAATATGCTATGACCTGATTACATCTTAAAATTATTCCAAATATAAATATATTTTTTAATATTATAATTTCTGTCTACAAGTAATTCTATTACCAACAGTATACTGACTTCTAACAACAATGATTCATTCAGATTACTGGACCGAACCTGCTTTGGAATAAATGAAGCTACGGTACTTCGAAAAAGGATTTCTGTGGCATCGTTCCAAGGGGTTTGTCGAACAATCTATTGCGAAACCTCATAGAATTTCAATCTCAAAGCGAAAAACCTGGGAATGTAAAATTGTTAGAAAACATATATAGCACCAGCATTTCACCCGGCCTTGCCCAGGAATCCAGTTTGGAGTTTTTCTTTCCTGGTAGATAACTTATAGTAGTGGTCACAAAATTATGAAATTGGGAAGGGTGAGTTAAATACCATACAGTTCGTCTGTTTGAAAAGAGAAGTTCCCGTATTACAGGAAAACCTCAATACACAAAATAAGTAAGCTCGCATGACCATGGGTAATTAGCAGCTGCAATATTGATACAGAGCTAATTTGTTGCTTTTGCTGACGACATATCGGCGTATCACCACAGTGGCGTACCATGTTATCAGCTGTTGTATGAGTTTCCTGCATCTCAACACATTTTGAAACAATAATAGTGTCCATAAGTAAAATTTGAACATTGATTTTGAAAATTCTAAAAGGAAAATCGAAAATTGGGATTCGAGGTGCGCACTGAATCGAGTTTAGAAAAAGCTTAGTGCCAAATTTAGTGTTCCAAATCGTCGCCGTTTTTATGAAATCCGTAAGACAAAACTCACACACACGCCTACTTTATTCTATTACTAGCTATTGTGCCCGTCCTTCGTACGGGTTATGTTTAGAAATAAAACTAAATATGTTTCGGCTTTTTTGATAGCAACGATCATGAAGTTGTTAGCAGCTTAGGCCCCGTTCAGACGATAGCATACAGTTTTTTTGCGGTACGGTTTTTTTACTGTACGGCGTCAACTGTACTGTGATGTTCACACGGTTCGGCTTTGCTGCTTATTGCTGTGCTCTCCTCCTTCTTCCATTGCGCTTCCAGTTCAGTTTTATTTATTCCAGTCCAGGATTTTTTTTATTTGTGTAAGATTTTTTTAAATAAGTTTCTTACTGAAGGTTTCTCTTGAATTTTGATCAAAGTACGCAAATTCTGGTTTCAATATTCCACACATTTTTCTCTCTTTATTTTTATATTAATCTTAAGTCTTGTCCCACAAGGCGGGTTTCTCATATATATCACAATTAATATCTTCCACTTCTGGACACTGGAATTCACTAATAAGAAGATCAATGCTGACGATCTGAAGACTGCTTCCAGCGTAATAAGCGTATCGTTTGAACATATCCATTACCGGTACAATACATGTGCCACCGGATACGGATAATTATTTTGCGGTACAGCTGATTTTAGCGATACAGTTTTCGAAGACAAAACCGAATGTAGAAATCGGCTAGAACAGCTTTTTTAGTGGATCCAGTCGAAACAGTATTGTGTGAACATACAATATGAAATGTACATGCAAACGAAAGCACTGCAAAATAACTGATACAGCAAATTTACTGTACCGCACAAAAACTGTAACGTGTGAACGGGCCCTTAGTAAACAACTTAAAACGTAAGCAATCTTCAACATCGTAAGCAATTCATTGACAGGTATCGGAGAGAATATTTTTTGAGAACAGTTGATTGATATATCATGATAAATTACGTGATTTGTTCTTACGTGGTAATAAAACTTAGAATAAATGTATCCAAAATCGCACAATACTTGGTTTTCAAACGTTTATTATTCTGTTAAAAAAAAGTTAATTTAGTTTTTTTATAGCTAAAGACATTGTCAATAATGTTTTCAATACTGTTCAATAACTAAAATCCCGATCGATGCTCTCGTTTTTGAGGAGAAGGCCGCGTAAAATGCCTTTGGGGCCGTGACAGACAGACAGACAGAAATTGAGATAAGACTATTTTCGGCTTTTTTAATGTATAAAACGTTAAAATAACCAAAAAATATATAATTCTGATAAATGTACAGACAAAACTCTAATTTTATTTATATAGATATAGATTATGGGCACACAAAATCAAGCGAATGCTAACACGTCCAAACTCACATCCAAATCATCCACCACTCCTTCGAATTGTTGAACGTCTGGTGATTGTGCTGTAGATAAAATTTTTATCAGAAATCTCACATTTTCATCATTCAATTGTGTTCTAATTGCGTTCAAGTTTTTAACTGTAAAAAAAGACTATATTACACCAGTTGACAATTTATACGGAATTGAACTCTAGAAACTTGAAACGATGCATATATATCTATCATACATTTTTGGAGCTAGACTCTAGATACCAGAAAGTTTCACTTTCTAATTTCAATGTAAGAAATTAAAGAAATGTACCTAAGAACTAGAAATGTTGCAGAAATAACTAGAATCAAATTATTGACTGAAAATAATGGAACGAGGCTGCTGTTCATACTGCAGTCAGATAGTAAGTTAGGGTGAAAAGATTACTGAAAGAATATAAAAAAGTTTGATCACTTTTGCCCAAAACCAGTCTAACGTTTTTGCTGTATTGAAATTTCAAAAAATATAATATATAAATATATATTATTCTTTACCGTTTCACCAGAACATCATAATTGGGCGAGACAGAATTAGGACAGGTCAAAGCAGCATCCTCTGATTATTTACTTCACTTCACGCCATAAAATTCGTTTATTTTTTACTTCACGTCAACAGCGGAATATCGAGAATTACCAACCTCAACGCACGAATTGACAACACTGCAAAGGCCGTGTTGCCTAGTCTACAAGTCTGATGCTAGCTATCAGCTGGTTTGTCTCCATAGTAAGATGTTTTTCGCAACACAAACATTTTTAAGCGTCCTAATTTGTTGGCATGAAGTAAAGTATCAAAAAAAAGTAAGACTCATGAGTGGTGGAAATAAATGTGGCCAAATCCACTCCATACTTTTTTAATTTTAATCATTTTTATACATCATTCAACCACAGATATAATATATTTAGATGAGACACAATTAGCATAGCCCAGCATACACGTGCATGCATGCATAGCAGCTTTCTCCATTTACTAGGTGATATTTATGAGTGGCTAAGAAGATGAATTTGACCTCAACCAGTTTTTTATTATTGCTTCATTTGAAATTTAAACACTTCTATTATACATTCTGTCACTGGTATATGATATTTCGGTGAGACAAAACAAGCTCAAATACATAGTAGGCCTAGCATCTTCTAGTTATTTACTGGTAAATAGTTTTATAAATAGGAAAGGTAAAACTGAAACTAAAAAGAGCAATCTGGTATAATTCCTTCACAAAACATAAACAGAGTAAATTTTTATTAATGTCAGTTGTCATTGAGTGTTAGGAACATGAGATCGAAATACTTTAAAAATTCAAAAAAGCGAATAGCGTACAAATTTTACTTACACCGATATTTCCAAAATTCAACCTCATCAATAATTGTAAGCATTTCTGAAGGAGAAGACTGGTCTTTGTCACCAATAGCCATGCGTATTCGACAAATCCAAGCAAGAACACAGCCTAAGAGCAGAACAGAACTCCATAATATATTGCATAAGCATAAATCATAATAACTAGGGTCTGAGCATGCAAATTCAAAGATCGTTCAGGTTTGCCTAAGCTTTAACGTTAACGTAGTTTTGCTTAAACTTTCTATTGATGGGTTATAAATTAACTCTGTATTATAAATTAACGATAAACGTGCATCGTTGTTACCCAAATCAAGACTATATTGTGACAAGGAGCCAAAGGAAGTTTCTAGAAGGCGTTAGTGAAAAGGAGAAAGTGGGTGTTCTTGGAAGAGGGGGATGTGTGTAGCAGCTCCATCTCACTCCTTCTACCCCAGGTCATTGCCCACTCGCCCATCGGAAACAAAGGCCATTGCCTACAACTTGTCAACACACAAATTAGGTCACACATCGAAACTTCCTGTTGTCAATGACATTGCTATCACCTTTCATTCATGGATCGTGATGGAAGGGTGAAGAACTTTCTAGAAGATGAGAATCTATGAGAAGTGAATGGCTGAAGAATAGTGCAGTAGTTGACAAGTTCTGAGGAGAAGAGTTTTAGAGAGTGCTTGAACAGGTCGAGTCTCTGTGTGTGTGTGTGTGAACTCTGTCGGTATAGAGATAGTGAGTTTTGTGTAGTCAGTTTTTGAAGATCGAACTGTGTGCGTCCTCCTTGAGTGTACGTCGTCTGTCTCGGTATAGAGGCAGTGGTCTTTTGTGTAATAAGGAGCTAGTGGTTATTTTCCGTGTGTAGTGAGTTTATCAGTGAATTGTAATTTGAAGACTCAATCATCGCTGAGTGAAGTTCTGTCTCTGTGGTGAAGCAGTTGGACTGTCATTAGGGTGAAAGATAAATCGATTGTAATTGATTTCTGGATTTCTTGTTCCATGACGAACTCTGTTGTTAATACTAACTTTTCAAGTGAATTCAACGACTTGCAGTCAAATTTTCATTGAGAATAAGTAGAGTTTACTTACTCTGTAGGACAAACGTTTTCGAATCTTTGAGATGCATTTTCAGAGGCGTCCTCCTTGATCATCGATGCCAGTTTTTTGGTTAGAAGAATTGTGGTTTTTGTATAATGTGATCAAAACGTTTGTGTGTTTTAAAATTTAGTTGTTCGTTGAGGATGTTTTGTTTATTGTGTGTGGTGTGTTTGTATATTTCAAAAATCTTCAAAAAAGCCGGCCACACCAACTCATTCAGAACAAAAAACAAAATAAAAAATGCACTTACACTCAAAACCACACTGAACACAAACAAATACGATCTCCCAGGGATCTACAAACTGAACTGCTCTGATTGTAACAAATTCTGCATAGGACAAACAGGCCTCACATTCAAACAACTTTACAAGCAACATCAAAAGCTGAATCGAATTTCGCCGACCACATCATTCAACTTTCTTTGTAGTGGCGAAGGTGATATTGTGGAAGGTATCCATAATGAATAAAAGACGAAATTATAATTTTAAATTGATTTGACTCGTATTTTTGCTTGTTACTCCTCCCACCAGGGGGCGTGACTTGACAGCCAATCACAAGTAGTCGTAGTCGAGCTGTGGTGCCGGCCGGTTTTTTTTCGTTGCTGCTCAGATAAGAGAACCGTTTGCATCTACCTGTCTGTAGAATCTGTAATAACCTATTAATTATCTAGAGTCGCTATAACTAACAAAATTTATTGATTTACACTAATAGATTAAATTATTGTCGAATCATTGTTAAAAAATATCATTCTCATTATAATTAAGTGAATGTTCTATTGCATAAGGGGTTTAGTTTATTCCACATCTATTTCAATAGCATGAATAACTAGCATTATTATAGTACAGCTCATAACAAAAAATAGGGACAGATAGGCTATTTAACCTTCTTCAGTGGAATTTGACTTTCTTTTCATTTCTAGTCTTCTCAAATAGAGCTCTAACTTGAACAAAATTATCATAGAGTATTTTACGTCGGATTGCTTAATTATTCAGTGCCTAATTTTCTATATTCTTCTATAAACTTCTCTATTTTTCTTTTCTTTAAGATGTTTCTTTTCTTTAAGAAATTTCTATATTCTTCTATAAACTTCTCTACTTTTTTTCTTATTATTATTATTGGAATAGAATATAGTATTTTGTTATATTAATATCTATAATATTTTTTTATCCTGGATGTTCTTGCAAGCGCTGTGTGGTGGTGGAAAATTGTAAACCTCGCACAGTCTTGCTCTGGACATGGAAATCGGGCTTGTTCTGAGGATGGACGGAATACACCCGATATATTGAAGCAGGATTCAGTTCTGTTTTGCCAATTTCTTTTTCCCCTAAATTTTTATTCTCATTTACCATAATCTATTTTCTCAGGCAAATCGGACGAATAACTTTCTGGTGAAACCTTAATAACGTGAAACGTAATAATCTGTAAAGCTTAATGATTTATGTTTATTAATAATTTGAATTTATTTATTTTTCTCAAGGAAATCGGACAAATAACTTTCTGGTTAAATCTTAATAACGTAATAATCTGTAATGCTTAAAAATTGATATTTGTTGATAATTTAAATTGAACTACAATCATTGGATAAATAGTAAATTTTATTGCCTTCAGTTGTTGTTCATTGTTCTACATTACTAATTGATGTTTAAATAGTAATTTTAATGAATTAAATTTAATTCTAATAGATTCATTAAGATTTTGTTGTACTTCTCAATAAGTAGAAACACTAAACCTCATTTTTTCTTTTTAATTATTAGGATAATGTAGCATTGAATTATAACAAATAAATATTGGTTTAAAAGTAATGTATATTGAAATGGTAATGTATTTTAGTATTACATTATAACAAATAAATATATAATTGACAGTATAACAAACAATATTAGCTACAATTCCAGAGAAAATATGGTTTCACCAGGCAAGGATGGGGGATCGCATTGTTATAGTTTTGTGGAGGGAAGAAGTGGCGCTCAATATCTGATTGTTAATGGATATAAGTACAGAGAGATAAGACAACTACGCCAGACTAGTCTATATTCCTTTCGTTGTACAGTGTGCTCTAGCTCTTTAAAGATGAACTCAGATAAAACTAGAGTAGTAGAATTGAGGGAGACTCACAATCATCCTGTATCAAAATTATCAGTAACGCATAACAAACTCCCATTAGATATGAAATCTTCAGGTGAGAAACTTATAGATTTAGTTGAAACTGATGTGTCTGTGGTAGGAGAAGGAACTGAGCCGATTACCATTTCAGACAGTCTTGAAGATGATTCATCGCCGTCTAGGGACCACAACAGGGTAGGCCCACAGGCTGATGATGATTATAGGGAGAACATTGATAGTCATCATCTGGATGTTACAATACAGGTGGACCAGGGTGCTGCTGTGGTCAGAACTGAGGTTAGGAGATTGGCAGATGGTCATACCGAACTGGATGAATTGAAGAATTTCAAAATCACAGCAACTGAGTTGTTAGCCAAAATGAAGACTACTATAGAGGTACTGGAGGCTGATAATAGAGTAGCTAGGAATGAAAATCTAGCCCTACAAGCAAAGCTTCGAAATTATGAAAATGTTTATTCCCCTGGCTTAGCTGAATACTCTGGGAAAATAAATGATAGTGGTAGTTTTATTCATGATAATTCATTTCAGCCATTAGATGAGAATAATTATACAAAGTTAGAGGTATCAACGGAGAATAAAAAATATTCATCAAATAGTTCTAGTTCCAGGAGTATTTTCAACAGAAATGCGCGACCTTGGATGAATATTAAGCAAAGAAAATCCCATTCAATGCACAAAAAATCTGTGGACTGCATTGAAATTGGTGAGGGGCAACTTCATAAAAATACTAATACACAATCTCCAATTAATATTAATGATATGCCTGGCCGACCGTCAGTCGAATCGAGAGTTAGTTCAAATTCATTATGCACCACTAAGATGGGAAAAAGAATATTACTTTTGACAGATAGTAATGGAAGAGGGCTGTACAGACTCCTTCAACACCAAGTAGGAGAAGAATATAAGGTTACAGTAATATGCAAGCCGGGCGCAAAGCTCGCACATGTAGTTGAGGATATTGAAAGTTTAACAAGGGACTTTGGTACAACCGATTGCATTATCGTGATGGGCGGGACAAACGATGTAAGCTTGAATGCGCCTTACAGATTATCGATTGATAGAGCTCTCAAAAAAATTCTCTCAAAAAAAATTCTTCCCATCTCCTCAAGGACAAATGTTATTCTCTTATCAATTCCTGAACATTGTCTAAATTCTTGCAATACAGATATTCCAAGTGCAAATCATTTTATGTTTGATTCAATTCAAGCATTCTATAGAGAAATAGTGAACTTCTTCAATTTCAAATACATTGACGCAAACGATTTTCTCGAGCAGAAATATTTTACTAGGCATGGACTCCATTTGAATCGCTCAGGTAAGGCGGAATTGGTGAATGCACTGTATAAGTTTAGTTTCAGAACAAATGCTCTCTATCGAAAGCTGACTTTGCAATTGACGATTGTGATAACGATCATTTAAACTTTTAACAGAGGACAAGGATAAGTTTCATGTACCCAATTTTCATGATAAACTTAAATTTAATCCGCATAGAACTTTTAAGAATATAAAAATAGGTGAAGGACACATTCATGCAAGTGTAGACAGTGAACATTTCGGTAAAAAACTGAGACAGGTCAAAATAATACATCTCAATGTGAGCTCATTGGCTGATAAGGTAGGACAGGTGGAGATATTTCTGGAAGATGAAGCTCCAGACTTTTTCTTGATTAGTGAGCATGGGCTGGCAGATGGAAGGCTAACCTCAATCAATCTACACAACTATTCCCTTTTAAATTACTTTGAAAGACATGATATGAGAAATGGAGAGGTAGCGATATACAAGAATGACTTAACACAAATTAAAAGCTTTAAAGTATTAGGGATTGGAAATAAACTCTCTGAGCAAAAGGTATTTGAGTGCTGTGATATCAAGGTTAAAGTGGAGAATCAACATATCATTTTGTCTACAATCTATAGGAGCCCCAATTCTAATGTAGATATATTCATTGAAAAGTTAAATACCTATCAGAAAGCACTGGAGCCATTTATGAACTCGCATGGGATAGTGTTGGGTGGGGATTTCAATATCAAAATTATTAAGAGAGATAGAATGACAAATAAATTTGAAAATCTGCTGAAAAGTTTCGGACTAGATTTAAAAATTCTCACCCCAACTAGAATCACAGAGCTATCATCTACCTGTATAGATAATATTTGCACCAACTTTCCAGTATCTGAACGTGAGGTTATTGAGTGGCATGTATCTGATCATCATGCCATTTCCATCGGGTTCACACAAAAATCAGTAAATAGGAGTGGTTTCAGAAAACATAAGGTACGCTGCTTGAAACCCGAGAACCTGGCTGGTTTAAATAATAGATTGAAAAATGAGAAATGGGCTGAAGTACAGTGCAGATGATGTACATAAAAAATATGATAATTTCATTAAATTATTTTTGCATCATTTTGATGTATCCTGTCCTTTCAAAGAAAAAAAGTCTATGCTGAAAACAAAACAAAATGGGCTGATGCAGATGTTATTAAACACAAGAGAGATATGGTTGACCGTTACTTGGACTGGAAAGAAAATAAGACGATTGATAGAAAAATCAGCTATAAAAAAGCCCAGACGTTATACAAAGTAAATATAGCATCAACCAAGTCAGCCTGGTATAATAAAAGAATAGAGGAGGCCAGTAATAAATCAAAGGAGGCCTGGAAGGTTGAAAATGAGTTCAGAGGCAAAGGAGAGAAGGTGAAAAACTTGATTATAGTAGAAGAGGGAAAGACTGTCAAGAATCCAAATAAAATAGCAGAGATGATGAATACCTACTTTGTAAAAATAGCATCACAAATAAAGAATAAAATAGAGGGGGCAAATCAGACAAAAAAAAAATTTAGAGCAAGCAAATCAGCTAATTAGATTGATGAATTTTGTTGAAATAAATGTGACCACACTGAAAAAACAATATCTAAATTCTCACAAAAATCTTCCTATGGTTTGGATGGAATAAGCATGAGAGTGGTGAAATTCTGTAAGGAAGAAGTAGTCAATCCTTTGTTACACGTAATAAACGCCTCCATTAAGCATGGAGTTTGCCCTGATGGCTGCAAGGCAGCCAAGCTCAAGCCTCTTTTTAAGAAAGGAGATGAGGCAGACATGAATAACTATAGGCCAATCTCTCTCTTACCAGTCATTTCTAAATTGTTGGAGAGAGTTATTTGTGATCAGCTGATAGGTTACCTGGAAGGAAATGATATTCTATTTAATAAGCAGTATGGTTTTCGCCAGTCAAAGTCTACCAAATTGCTCCTAATAGACTTTCTGAATCACTGCATTGATGCAATGGAGTCTGGAGAGTCAGTTATCGCCTGCTTTGCTGATCTCTCTAAGGCTTTTGACTGTGTGGATATGGAGTTATTAATTAGCAAACTAAAGTATTCAGGATTGGGTGGCACTGCATTGAGTTGGGTAAGATCTTATTTGACAAATAGGTATCAAATTACTGAAATAAAGCATGCAACAAAATACAAAACTGAATCAATCAGATCTAGACCAAAACTAGTCACCTCAGGGGTACCCCAGGGATCCATCCTGGGTCCCCTGTTATTCTTAATTTACATAAATGACATTGCACAATCAGTTCCCGCAGAAAACCTTTATATTTTTGCAGATGACACCACTTTAGTTACAAAGAGAAAAGATTTTAAAAAACTTATTAAAATGAATAACCTTTGCGAATACTTTGGAAATAATGAATTGATGTTGAATCCAAACAAAACTAATTTTATGTGCATCCAAACGTATCAAAAGCGGAGAACAAGGCAAACATAAAACCCTAAATTGTTCATTGGAGAGTTGGAATTAATTGATGCACACTCGGCGGACTTCTTGGGGGTAAGACTTGAGGAAGGATTAGGTTGGGGAGAACAATTAAATAAGATAGAGAGTAAAATGGCAAAGGGGACTTTTGTGTTGAGGAATTTGAGCGGATTAGGGAATAAGAGTCTATTAAAGTCTGTGTATCACTGTCTAATAGAGTCTCACATTACATATTCGATTGCACTCTGGGGAGCTAGGGAGGGTAACCTTAAACGCGTTCTCATTAGTCAAAAGAAGGCCCTACGCACTATGCTGAGGTTGCATCCTCAAACCCACTGTAAAGATTTCTTTGTCAGCATGGGAATACTCAATGTGCCCTGTCTTTATATACTTGAAATGTGTTTGTACATAAGAAACACAAGAACGCATTTTTTCAATACCATAGACTGACTCTGTTTGAAGAAAAACCCAACTTTATTGGTAGAAAGATTTACCAAGCACTGCCAATAGATTTGAGGGAGACAATTGGAGTGAGGGACTTCAAAGGCTGAAAAAGTTCTTAATTAGCAAATGTTTTTACAGTTTGGCAGAGTATTTTGAATGTTGTGATCCAGTAAGAACTTGATCTTTTCCGGGGGACGAGAGCATGTTGTTTTTTTTTCAGTAGAGTTGTGTCTTGCTTTGTCAAGCACTTTGACTTGTCTGACGCCGGTATCAGGCCAAACAGACGCAATAAAAAACAAACAAACAAACAACGTCCGATGAAGGTCAGCCTCTTTCCCGCTTAGCCAATAGTATCATTCCATGTTCAGTATATATTAAGCTTCTCTGTACTTTAGTTTTTAGTTTGATTGAGATTGATAATGGTGTAACAACCGAAACTAGTTTCTCCAAGTTTTAATAAATGTGGTTGTGACAATTTCGTCTTTTATTCATCATATCATTCAAACTGGACACACTTTTACTGACATCACTACCAACCTACACATTCTACATATAAAATCGAAAGGACTCGAACTCAACACCTTGTAACAATTTGAAATATACAAACTCACCACACACAATAAACAAAACAACCTTAACGAACAACTAAATTTCAAATCACACAAACTTTTTGATCACATTCTACAAAAACCACAATTCTTCTAACCAAAAAACTGACATCGATGATCAAGGAGGACGTCTTTGAAAATGGATCTCAAAGATTCGAAAACGTTCGGCCTTACAAGTAAGTAAATTCTACTTATTCTTAATGAAAATTTTACTGCAAGTCGTTGAGTTCACTTAAAAAGTTAATGTAATTAATTCATTATATAAGGTTACTTTGATAAGAGAACTGTTGAATGACGAAACTTGATTAATAGTAGTGCTAATAGATCTGTAATTGTGTAATAAAACTGTTAACCAGAAGAGGACTATTAACTGTTGAGATTTGATAATTGGTAGTATTAAACGATCTGTAATTGTTATTAGAACTGAAATTTCAAGTAGATTAATAGAGAGCTATTCATTGTAGATTATTTGATTTTGTTTATCAATTGATTATAATTACTGTTAATTTCTTAGTTGTGCTAAAGTAGAGTTCTTAATTAGTAAGCTTGTGCCATAGTAGTTATCAGATTCAGTTAATTTGTGATTTATTAGTGATAATAAGTCTCAGTCTCATTCTGTAATAGTCGTATTTATTGCAAATAAGACTCAGAAACCACAGTGGAAAACTGATACAATATTAACAAATATAATTGATCGTGTTCAGCGATTTCAAGTTACTAATTTATTTTTGACTTTACCTCAAAAGGATATTGACAGATACAGTACTCACTTTCAATTCGCTTGATTAGTTGCCTATCCCTGGTTGCTTGCTCCAAAGTGACGGTTTTGGCCTCAAATGGGATGAAAATGGACGTCAATCCCATAAATTTGTAGGTCAAATCATCTATGTATTCTATGAAAGAATACATCCGAGAACTAAATTCGTTTCTTACACCTGTGGTCATTAGTTAAGGAAAGAACTCGAGAATTATTAATTATAAATTAAATCGAATTTATAAATAATAGAATAATATAATTTATTTTGTCTGCAGAACGTTATTTAAGCGTTTCTATAGAGTCGATTGGCTGAGCTCTCTGCGTTTAGTCATAATTTTTCTCTTTGATTGCATATTTTATAAATATGAATTAATCTCTTACATAATAATAAAAGGCGATGTGTGTCCCAGTAATCTCCGAAACCGCTGAACCCATTTTTATGAAATTTCCAAGCACAATATATAATAGTCCCGAGATGGTTCCTGTGAAGTTTGGGAGTCAAAAGTCCTCGCTGAAGGACACAAAAAGGAGAAATCTATCCTTAAAGGAACAGCTGATAGAAGTCAACAGTTTTTAATCATATGGTGGGCCCTTAGCGGCGTTATTTACGCTGCCTGCAGACTTACGGGCGTACCGTGTAGCCTGAGCATTGCAGTCATGTAGGAATATGCCTGGAGAATCAAACCTCAGCTTAAGTTTCTTTGGTAAAAAATACAAAATTTTCTAATTGCAATTTAACCAAACAAAAAATAACATTTTAGGAAAGCTAGGAAGATGCTGGGCTCTTGGGAATTCGCCGGGTACCGCTATTATAACTAAAATCCCGTTGCAACGCACGGGTGAACCGCTAGTAATGAAATAATCTTTAAAACTTGTACGTGAGTAATAAGGTGAATGATTACACAAAACATGCCAGGCTGACCGGGAATCAAACCCGTGACAGCAGGATTTATGAGCGGTTATATCACTGCGGCTGCCAATATATCATAAATGAGTAAATAAGAGTTAATGATAATAATCAAATTTCTGAAAGAGGGATTAGGCAGTCGGCACGAGGACAAACACCAAATATAGCTTCTAAATATAAATATACAAATATATATTTATATAAATATAAATATACACTAAATATAATATATATATTAGCTTCTCAGACGCTAAGCGGCGTAAATAAACGGCTGTTATTATATTTTTAATTTGTCATTGGCAGAGTAGTCAAAGCCCATGACAATTTGCCAAAGTCATCTATTTAATTACGACGCCTAGCACTAAAGTGCGTGTGCGGACGTTCTATAACAAGCAACTAAATCATATTGTCGAGAGTCGAAGAGAAAAACATCATAATAAAGCCAAATAATGATTATTTTGAATGGTAGCCTACACATGCACTACGGAAAATCTAATCAGAAACAGTTAAAAGATGAGGATACTGGTTGGCCAAGATGTTGCGTTAAAAAACATCGGTGAATAAACATACTTGACGACATCTAAAATAGTGTGCTCTTTAATTTCACCAACAGATCCAAATGTCAAATTGTCCAACAAATTCTCAGTGGTTATTTGGATTCCAGGCGTATTTTTCACAAAATAAAAGATATCGGAAGTGGTATTCCTCGGAATTCCAATTTTCACTCTCAAATTATGTTTTGAATAGAATATGCACAGAACATTGCATTTATCATAGGAGTTGTCTTCCTTGCAAAAGCGCCAAATGATCATGTCATGTTCGCTATTCCAATCATTTTCATTAAGATTGAAAAGCTGAGTAATCTTCTTGAATCTTGTTGCCTGAAATGAACAATAAAAAAGAGTTGTCATTTGAAAATTGTACAATACTATTAATTAGATATGCGGTGTTTTAAGATTTATTTTGAAAAATTGATCTTTATAAAAGATCACAAATTTCACCTTAAATTAAAGTTCCCGTATGGGTAAGAGCTCTTCTATTAATTCTTTATTTGTCAATACTCTAATTTCTTATCAGTTTGTACTGTGAATAAGAACATATTCTATTCCAATTTCTGGTATATACTTCACTTATACCTGTTTTTATAGCTTTTTCCTAAACAACAAGAAAAACATTATAAAGTTTAAGCTCAAAAGAGAAGCATTGATCAAAATCTTTATTGAAAGAAAAAAAAGAAAAGTGTACAAATACAATACATATTCTACTGAACATAAAATGTCTGAAAAAGTAGACTAGTTCTAAATCTAACAGACTCAACTATACATATAACAAATTATGTAGTGTAATAAATACAAATAAAATACCCGCAAAGGCTGAGCCTGAGCGCAGGTATTAGCTTAATGCATATTACCGGAAAAAAATAATTCATATAAAAACATCAGTGAAAAAAGAAAGAAAAAGAAAAATTCAAGTTATAATGAAAGGTCAAAGTGATTACAGAAAGCTTTAAGTACATAGAAACTCTAAATCAATATCATCTACAAAATCTATTGATAATTTAAATGAAAACAAAAGAAATACAAAACCCTAATTCATCAAGAAAAGAGAAAACATTATGAGATTATAAATATCTGAGAGGATGTAATCCAGGAAAAAACTTAAAAACAATATCATTTACAAACTCTATTGGATAATTTAAATGAAAACATGAAAACAAAGAAATACATAGACCTTAATTTATCAAGAAAATAGAAAAGACCGTGGAAATGTCTGAGAGGATGCAATGAAAAACCCAGGGAAAATACTTTTTCATTATCCAAAGAATTATCTTATTGAAGCAGAATTTGAGACAATCCATTGATCTATACTATCATGAAATTTTTTGTTTAAATTACTTGATATGAAATGATTAGGTATCATATTAACAATCTTGGATGAAATATACAGATACTGCCTCCTACAAATATTCAAATTTGTATCTATTCAAATTTGGCGTTTCAAATATTATGGATGAAGGTCGGATATTATAAGGTGATTCACGTTGCCTGAAAAAAATGTGTATGTTTGTTAATGAAGATAATTAGATTCTTAACTTATAAATGCCTAACAGTTAAAAAACGTTCAGTTTTGTGAGAATTGATCTACTACAGTAACGTCTAGGCCTGCCGAGTACAACTCTTATTAGATGCTTTTGGAAAACAAAAACTTTATTCAAAAGATTATTGTATGTACCACCCCACACTCTTATACCGTACTGGAGAAAAGACTGGACAAAAGCATAGTATACCATCTTAGATACCTCCAAGTTATTTAGCTTGTTAATAATATAAAATTTGTGTATGAGGTGTTTAAGCTTTTGGCAAATATGTTTTATATGAAGATCCCATCGCAGCTACGAGTCAACCACAACACCAAGATATTTAGCATTATCTACTCTTCTCAGTCTTGAACAGTGTTTGCATTTGTGCAGCTGTATAAAAATATGATCCAGGTTTTGTGGCTGGCCTCTTCTACTAGGTGAAAAATTCATAAAAACACTTTTCTTTAAGTTGAGGTTAAAGCTGTGCGCAGGGTTTTTGGTCATAATTTTTTTTTCGAAGTTCATCGAATTGGATATTATTAAGGTATTGAAATGCTAACTATTACCATGAGAAATTATTTTTTTTATCGAATATTTTATGGAATATGGGAGTTCAAAGTTGAAATTTTTCGGTTTTTGGGGGCAATTGAACTCACCTACAAGTTATTTTAAACATTTGATAATTTTTTTATAACTGAAAGACACCTTGGGGAAAAGAATGACACATTTTTTATTTCAATTCAACAATTGGTTTTTTCAAAATAATTTTTTGAAAAACCGAAATTTTTCGCATGTTTTAAAAAATTTATTTTGAGAAAACTAATTGTTTTATCGGAATGAAAAATATGTCATTTTATTCCTCAATGTGTCTTTCATTTAAAAAAAATAATCAAAAGTTTAAAATAACTTGTAGGGGAGATCAATTGCCCCCAAAAACCGAGAAATTTTAACTTTAAACTCCATATTTCATAAAATATTTGATGAAAAAAATAATTTATCATGGCAACAGTCATCATTTCAATACCTTAATAATATCCAATATACAATAAACTTCGAAAAAAAATTACGACCAAAAACCCTGCGCACAGCCTTAAGATGTGTTCATCCAACCAGCCTTTAACTATTTTCAACCCCCACTCTGCCATTCTTCTAGCCACCTCCCAAGAAGATCCAGTGAATATTAAAGATGTGACATCCACAAAAGATATTGATACACAATTTTTAATTTACAGTTTGAGGTCATTCACGTAAAAGAGAAAAAGAAATTGTGACAAAACTGTACCTTGCGGTAGACCATACTCTGTTAATTTCATCAGACTAGTTTTATTGTTCAATGTAAGATATTGAAATCTGTCATCTAAATAGCTTTTGAAAAGCTTAAGAGGTATGCCCCGGATGCCAAGTTGCGGAATTGTGTCAAATGCCTTGGCCAAATCTAGGGAGGTTACAATCGTCTTTCTATTATTAGTAATTATTTCCGATAAATGGGGTATTGCATCAGTTGTGCTTTTGTTTGATTGAAAGCCATATTGATTTTTGTATAAGACATCATACTTACTCAAGTATTTAATCAGTCTAGACTTTATAAATTTTTCAATAATTTTGGAAAACCCATTTAGTAAGCTAATTAGACGATAGTTGGATGGATTGTAAGGATCATCGCTTTTATAAAAGGGAATAATGTTTGCAGCTTTTAATTTTTCGGAAAATATCCATTGCTGAAACATCTGTTTACTATTTCAACTAATGGCTTCACAATAAAAGGTGCTATGACCTTTAAACACTTATTACTGATTTTATCAATGCCTTAGACAAAATTACTACTCAGCGAAATTATTGTTGTTGAAATTTCCTTTTCATTAGTTGGTTCAAGGAAAAAGGAATTGTAGGATGTAATACATGAATCTTTATATTTGCGAGAAGTCGTTGAAACAGGATTTTCATTAACTAGCTCAGCTGCATAATGTTTACCTACTTGAATGAAATGTTTATTCAAGACATCAGAATCAATTTTTGGATTAGTTGTTTTACGTGATCTGCCTAATAATTCATTTAAAGAGCTCCATACTTTTCTACTGTCACCCTTAAATTGCTGGATTTTTATAATAGTCGCACTTACTTTGTCTTATCAATTTATTCAATACATTCCTGTAAGCCATATATTGTTCCTTCAAAACATAATTGGAAGGTTTCTTAGCAAGAGCCTTATACATTTTATCCCGTTTTAAGATAGATGTAATAAGTCCACAAGTGATCCAGTTTTTCAAAGGTCTGAATCTGTGCGGTATATTTTCTTCAGTACTTGAAATTTCTATATATTTCGTTATCTTTTTGGTGAAAAGCTCAAGTTGTTTGTCTATGTCAAATTCGGAAGTCATCACATCCTCCCAGTTCACCTGTAGTAAATAACATAATAATCTTCTATAACCAGCTTTTACCTTGGAAATGGTTGGTTTATCAGCTTTTTGGGTATCAATTGAGAGATCAATGTGTATACTAAATATCTGTTATATAAGTTTAAATAATAGAGCTGCTAACATAATTAGGATTAAAAGTCGAATTTTTGAAAAAATATGATCAATTAAGGATACAGAACCGTTTTGGATTCGTGTAGCCTTACGAATGTAAGATTTAAAACCATTTAAGGCTAAAGTACTGAAATACTCATTTGCAACAGTTAAATATTTATTTAGATGAATATTCAAATCACCGGCAAAAACTACATTAGAATAGTCTCTCAAATCAATGAGCCTTTCATTCAAACTACTTATAAAAGTATCAACATGCAGTTATGACATTATATTGCTTACAGAGACTTGGTTGCATGAAGGTTTGAAGTATAATGAGCTATTTAATCAAAATTATTCAGTTTACAGAAAGGATAAGCCTGGATGTAGAGGTGGCGGCGTCTTGATTGCTGTTGATAGAAGTCTTAGGTCGGAGTTGTGTTCCAATCTGTCATCTTTTGATGGGTGGAAGTTTACATTGGTAATGTCTCCTATTTATTCAATGTCGTATATTTTGCTCCACCTGTCAACTCTTTTGACTTCCTATTTTGACTTCTTGGAAATCCATCAGCAGGAAATAGATGGCCATATTCTGATTGCAGGAGACTTTAATCTTCCTGAGGTTTTAGGCCGTGGTCAGACTGCTTGCGACTGACGAGTAGATCGTTTTGCGAGCAGGTCATACGAGTAGGTCGTCAGAGTAAGAGTGGTCACATTGCAAACTTCCTACTCCTGCGAGTTTATACTTCAAAGGCATTGACCAGTTGTTGTTAGACAATCTGTTATTGCGCATTTTGTTTGTTAATGAAGAAAAAGATAGCTGGGTGAATGATATTAATTTAACAAGAGAGACGCAAGGAGAATTCAAGCTACTTTTTCCTGATCTACGAAGAACTGATAGAAAATTTTTCGAATATTTTCGGATTTCACTAGGAACGTTTTATTATATTTAAACAGAATCAGCACAAAGATTGAAAAACAAAGCAATTTTTGGACTTGTATTAAGCCTGTGGAAAGATTAGCGGTCACATTGAGATCTCTATTATGATAATCCTTTGTGGATTGATCCCACAATAGATTTTGGTCAAACACAATCGTAATCAACTCCTCAACGTTCACTTTTACACTGACGACCACGCAAAGAAAATCAAACAAACTTGCTTCCAGAATTGACTCGTGCGTGTGCGCAAGTCCTCGTACGACCAACTCTTCTCTACTGTGACCAATCAAACCGGTTTATCAACGTTTATTTTACTCTGACGTTCAGATGCGAGCACGCACGTCCATTTACTCGGAGTACGCATGCAGTCTGACCACGGCCTTATCATGTGATTATGACTTTGCCAATGGTAGTGTAATGGCTTGTCAATTGGGTAATTTCATGTCTTTTTTTTATGTTAGCTCTTATAATTGTGTTGCTAATGCGAATAATCGTACATTGGATTCAATTTTAAGTAGTTTTCTTGTTAGCGTGTCTCATAGTGAAGAGATACTTGTTGAGGAAGATAGATTTCACCCGGCTTTGGACATAACTTTTTCATGTCTATGCCAACTTTTGATGGAGTACAGCTAACTAATGAGGAATATTATTATGATTATTTGCATGCTGATTATTTCGGTCATTATTGTGATTTGAGGGATGCCAACTGGCAGATTTTGTATAATTCCAACAGTAATATAGATGAGGCAATGAATATATTCTATAAGATTTTGCTAAATTCTGTTGATAAATTTGTACCTAAAAGAAGAGTTAGATCAAGCGAGAGCAAATACCCTCCTTGGTTCACATCTGATATCATTTATATGATAACAAGAAAGAACAGATGTGCTAGGAAAAGGAGGTACTCTCAGTTTCATAATAATGAATTTAAGATATTGAGGTCTGAATTCAAAATTAAAATTTCCATGGCTTACAACGATTACATCAATACATGTCAACAGCAGATTAATGGAAACATACAGGGCTTCTGGAGGTTTGTGAACTCGAAGAGAAGGACTCGCTTTTCAGAGAAGGTCATGAAATGGAGAGATGTTACATATACTGGACCAAATATACCAAATGGTTTTGCTGATTACTTCTCTTTGGTTTATGGAGCTTCATGTGCTATAGGTGATGAGATGAGTGATGGAATTGATGATACAAATTTGCATATCCCCTCTGTATCTGTTGATAACATATGTAATGTCATTAAAAAATTAAGTCCATCTGGAACTGGGGGCCCTGATGGTGTACCAGCATTCATCATTAGGGTTGTTCATCTGTACTAACTGAACCTTCAAAGTTTCTTTTCAACTTGTCTCTCAAATTGAGCGTTTTCCCTGACCAATGGAAGTGTTCTAGAATTGTTCCAATTTTTAAGTCTGGTAATAGGAATCTTGTTGACAATTATCGCCCTATTTGTATTCTGAATGGCTTAGCAAAGATATTTGAAATAGTTTTATATAATATTATATTTAACCATGTTAAGAATAGGATAAGTGAGTTTCAACATGCTTTTGTTCAGGGTAGATCTACCATTACTAATTTAGTTGAGTTTACTCATAGGGTCTCCTCTGTTTTGGACGTTGGTGGCAGAGTAGATGTTGTCTACACTGACCTGTCTAAGGCCTTTGATTTGGTGAATCATAAGGTTCTTTTGAGAAAGCTTTCCTCCTTTGGTTTCAATAAGTCATTGCTTGCCTTAATTGGCACTTACCTGACTGGAAGAAATCAGTATGTTCAGAACTGCCAATCATACTGTTATTAAAACTCTTCAGGTGTTCCTCAAGGTTCGACTCTAGGTCCACTATTGTTTTTACTATTTATCAATGATTTACCAGATGTGATAGCACATTCTAGGGTGCTCATCTATGCTGATGATGTAAAATTATTTAAACAAATAAAGTATAATGGTGATTGTGCTTTATTGCAGAGGGATGTGGATAGTTTATTTACTTGGTGTGTGACTAATCAACTAGATGTGAATATCTCCAAATGTAATGTAATGAAGATCACTTAACAGAGAATTGCACTAAACAATCCACCATACAAAATAAACAATGTCTTAATCAAAGAGGTTGACTGCTTTAAGGATTTAGGGGTGGTTTTCGATCGGACTTAATTTCTCTTTGCATGTTGAGAAGGTTGTTAATAAGGCATACCAACAACATGGTTTTATCAGAACCTGTTCAAAATTCAATAGTGAAAGAACTCTTTGTTATCTGTTTAAAACACTTATAAGTAGCGTTCTTGAGTATGGCTGCTTGGTTTGGAGTCCATACCAAGACTCGCTAATCCATCCATTAGAATGTGTCCAGAACAGGTTTCTTAGATATCTGTATTTCAAAAGTTTCGGTTGCTCATGTACATTTAATTTCTCCACTGCTCAACTTAGAAGTATGTTTGTCTGGATTCATTGAAACTAAGGCGAGATTTTCATATGCTTATTTTTTTGTTCAACACCTTCATTAACAAGATAGATTCAATGTTTCTGCTTTCCCAGCTAAATATCTATATTTCTACAGTACCTCGCCATTCTTGTTTCAGATTTTTTATTCCTCACAGTCATCAACAATCTTCCATTAATAGGGCATTATTTACCTTTAACATGTATTCTAATAATCTTGACTTGACATCGGGATTCTATTGTTTCCGTAGAGAATGTAGACAGCAATTAGGTATGTAGAGTCCGCTTTTGTTCACATTCACAATTTAAATTGTTTAATTTTTTTTCTTCTTTTTTCTCCTTGATAGATTTTATAATTATCAATTTAATTTCACTCTATGTTTCATTAATTTTTAATAGTGCATGCAGAGGCTCTGCATGCACTAGTTTGTTTTAATTTTATTTCTCTGTATGCATTTTATTTACTCTTGTAATTTTTGTTTATTTCTTTATACATAGTGATTACGTTTTTGATAAATTTTAAAAATTTTGTATTATTATATGCATTATGGAAGCAAGTAATGGGATTATCCTGTATGCTTCCGTATTTGTATTTTCAAATAAATAAATAAACATTTTATGATGGTGATCTATAAACTGCAATAAGAGTAATTCAGTTATCAACTCCCGGTATCTGTATGATCATGAAGATAGAATTGGACTCTACTATTTCATAGTTCAACTCCTCAACTTTGAAAAACACACAAATTCCATCGCATTTATTTAGCCTACCAAGTCTGTTTAACACTGAGTGTCCCCTCAAATTGAAATTGAAATTTTCACTGTCAACCACCCATGTTTCACTTAGTATTATTATATGAAAATCTATATTGCAATTACTTATAATATATGAAAGCTCATCAAAATTTTTGTTCAGACGTCTAATATTAATATGAACAATACTAAGAAAATAACTGGAAAAAGATGATGAATAGAAAAAGCTAATAATTTATCTAATTTTATTGTAGTCAATATTGGTGTGGGTATTGATAATCAAGAAAGCCCACAAAGGGGGGGGGGCTATGACGCAGATTGCGTCATTGAAATTCAGGGGGGTTCCAGAAAGTTTGTTGAGGGGGGGGGGGTAAATTTGATTGAAACCATGTTTAACGTGTCAGCATTGAAAAATATATTACGAAGTCACCAGATAGAATGTCAAATAATGACAATAGATTTATAATTATTATTATTATACAGTAAAACCTGTCTAAGACGGACCCCTTGTAAGACGGAAACATGCTGAAACGGAATGTTTCATCCGGTCCCTAGGAATTTTGTACAGTATGATCACCCTGTCTAATCCAGAAACCTGCCAATACAGACAATTTTTTTCAGTCTGGTGGAGTTCCGCCTTACACAGGTTTTACTGTACTATTGAATATGAATTAGATAAAATAGTTATGTTTAGGATTTGTGCAGGAAGTTATTATTCAAGCTATTTCTTTTTTACTTTTACAAAAAACAGAAACCTATGTAAAGAATCTCAAGAAATATACATACATTTTGTATATTATTGAATGGGTTTGAATTTTTTCAATACCTATATAAATCTTCTTTTAGTTTTGGAAAGAATATGGGGGGCTTATTTTTTGCAGTTTTTCTGGGGGGGGGCCTTATTTATGGGGGGCTGGAGCTAAATTTAGGGGGGTGCGACATGAGGCTTGGGGGGTGGGCACCCCCATGATAATTTATTGGAAAAGTTTGATATGTTCAATCTAAATGCAACCAGAATATTCATCAAATAGCTTCCAACAATAAATTTATACTCACAAGTTTTCTGACCTCCTCTTCGTCTATTATTGATTCTACAGATGGTGTCTTAATTATCTCTGGTTCAAATTCCGATTCTGTAATTGAGAAATTGAATAGTGAAATTGAAAATGCCTAGTGCTAAAGCGGGTAGGATGCATGAGCAAAGGAGCTTCTATACTTGAGTCAACAGTGAACACATTTTATCAATGACACTTGACGCACTTATGGATCGCAGTCCCACTGTCTTGACCCACTCTACAGCATGTGTTTGATGTCACGGTTATCCTCTCTAGCATCAAAGCTCAACTGTGCAATGAATGAAAAAAGATGTACAGTTTAAAGTGCTGTGTTACAACTGCATGATTCATTAACATTGAATACTACTTGCATTGCTGCTTCTGATATGGTGGATAACCATCAATAGGCCTACACTGAATGGTTTTAGTTAGGTTGGTTCAGGAAAAATCGCAATAAGTCACAAGTTGCAATGATTAAATCATTCAAAATGGCATTATGAAACAATGACTATTCGTTCCTCAATACTAACGTATTGTTTATTGAGGTTTAATATTTATAAATTATCGGCTTCACCTTGCAATGTATTGGTCAGTAAAAAGCCCAAATTAGACTAATTAAAGCTGCCTGATACTTGACTGAGTATAATTTTTTTTTAAACTGTAAGCCAAGTGAAGAGAGAATACAGTACTGTGTGTGCATTACCAGGTGACCGTTTGATAACCCACTTGCTTATTCGATCATGCTATACATTTTAATGATAAACTGAACCAACCAATCTTGGTGAGTTAAGCATGAAAAGTAATATAGGTGTGCATTTATGTTCAAGCAGAAAAATTTGGAATAATAAATATAGAATATGAAAATTGCAGGCAGCATATAGTGGAAAGCTCAAGTGACTTCATCTGAGTCTCTTCCTCTTGCTACCACTTCATATGTTTTGTTTTCTTGTGCCAAATTGATTTAATCTCCAAATTTTCCTCAGTTTCAGATGAACTGAGCTTTATTCTATTCAAACGATTCAACTTCTTAATCCTCACAATACATATTACTATTTTCTGATTCTTAGTCGCAGGTCATTCTACGTCAAATCAACACACTTTCTTGTTCATCATATCAGATTTGGATGAAATTTGGTAAACTTATAAGTGAGTGATGAGACTAACAAAAATCCATAGAGGCTGTATGTGGAATCATACATACATATGCTATATATTTTTTTAACCATCAACCTTTTTTAGCTCCACTTGAGTCACGTCTCCACCAACCAAACATGCTCGTCAAACAGTGTTCACTGGTGTTCATCTGATTTCGCCGAACATTGTTTGGTGTGGACGACTTCTCGAACATTATGATCGGTGTAGTGGGAGGAACCTGTTGTTGGTCATAGCTGTTCGCTCACAGACCGAACATTTCAATTGAACTCACTAACTTGCTCGGTGACCCGTTTGTCCGTTTTTTATTCACCAACAATGTTCGGCAGGCATGTTCGGTTGGTGGAGATGCAGCTTTACAGGCCACAGTTGCCCATGTAGGCTCTATCCAAAAATATTGGTTTTGTGTTATTTTATGTATGAGTGATGTACTTTCCCCATAATATTCTGTTCATTCACTACTATTTTTGCGGAATGAAGTGATTTTTAATTTAACCTCAATTTTGCATTGACATAAAAATTCTAATAACGAACACCTGTATATAGATTCAATCAAAATACATCTTGGTAATAAATGCACAGTATGCACAGTCATTGGCCCTTTGCAGATAAATTTAATTCAATATTAGAAACTTTACTGCACAGTATTAAATAATCATTGGATTGACGTTTGCTTTGTTTATGCGTCTTAATAGATAGCAGGTTCATCTTGACTTCTGGTGTCTTTTCAAAGTTCATGACCGACGACCCTTAAGGTAGCATTCCGATCTCGGCAGTCGCTGCCCAGCAGCCGCAACCGTGGCTGCGCCTACTGCTCTTATGGATTTATATGCAACGCTTTCCGATGGAAGCGACCTGGCAGCGCCACCAGGGGGCGTGGCTTCTGCGCGACCTTGGCAGCGCTGCCGAGCTGCTACAGAAGCGGTATGGTCATGCTGCTCACTCGGGATAGCAGTTATAGAAAGCATTCAATTGCTGTGAAAAGCATTCAAATGGCAACGATTACTGATGAAAATGACGAGTATATAACTATTATTATTGTTATTTCTCTGTCTTGTAATTTATATTTATTAGGTACACAATTCATATATAGAAAAAATATAATTCAAATAAAACTTATAAATCTGTATACTACATTTCAGCATAAGCCAAGAGCTTGTGGGCTGACTCCTTGTGTGACTCCTAAAAATACTTGATCAGTTCTGGACACTTGGTAGGAATTGGTGCCAGAGGGACATAAATTATAAATTTGTAATGATCCTCTATCAGTTGCTTCACAAGTTCTCGCTTTCATTTATTCAAGTTGTAATGTATTTCAAGTTTATTATGTTGGCAATGGTTCATCTTTGCATCATCCGGCCATGATGTAATGTGTGTGTACAATTACAATAAAGTGGATCATCATTTATTTAATAATGAATTATCAATTATTAATTATTACCCAATGTGTTATAAGTTCAAGTGAGTATTAAGTTCAGAATATTACAATGGCAACGGGTACAATTGGGTCTTTCAGTGAATTTCGTATTTGTGAGGACAATTTCGAAATATGGGCGGAGAGGTTAAGTTCCTACATCGTGGTGAATTCTATAAAAGACAATAAGAAAACCCATTTATTGATTACTCTTCTTGGAAATGAGACTTATTCTTTATTAAAGGACTTGGCAATGCCAAAACTTGTCGCAGATTTGGAATTTGAAGAAATAGTTTCCTTGCTGAAAAATCATTTTTTGCCGAAAGTGAATTTCCTAGCAGAATGGTACAAGTTTAAAAACAGTATTCAACAGGATGGTGAATGCATTTCCGATTACTTGGCTCGTCTCAAGAAAATTGCTACTAACTGTAAATTCGGCAATGCGTTGGAGGACAATTTATGTGATCAATTAGTGTGGGGGCTCATCAATAAACAGGTGAAAAAGAAACTTTTAGCTGTGGAAATTGCTACCACTTTGGAGGCCGCTTCCAGGGATATGAAATCTATGCAGGAGCGTGATATTCCAGACATTAATTATTATGCAAGCCATTCCAAAACCAGGATGGACAGTAATGAGAGCAGGGTCAAATCAAGAAATAACAGGCAAAATTCAAAAGACTATCAATTGCAGGACGTCGTTTGCTATTGCTGTGGGAAAAAAGGACACTATAAATCTTTGTGTTTCCATAAAAAACGAAAATGTAATTTGTGCAAGAAAATAGGCCATTTGGAAGCAGTGTGCAAGACCAAACGTCAAGAAAATAAAAGACAAAACTTTCTGGATGAGAGTAGTGGATCGAGTGTGAACAATGATACAGAACATCTCAATTTAATATTCAATCAGGACATTCAGGGTGAAATTATAACTGAATTAAAGTATGTGAAACCAATTATGGAAAAGGTCAAGGTAGGTGGTAATTACATGGAATTTCAACTAGATACAGGTTCTGCTATTTCAGCAGTTGCTTATGAAGATGTTGCAAAATTAAGGTTGGATGGCATAAAAATGATCTCCACAAGGTTAGAATGTAAAAGCTATAATGGGGGATTAATTACTCCAGTAGGAATTTTAAACGTAGAAGTAGAGAAAAACGATGTTAAGGCAATAATGCCATTGTACGGTATGTTGTTAAAAATGGGGGTCTGCCTATAATGGGGAGGGATTGGTTAGCAAAATTGAGAATTAATTTGAATATTTTCTCTATGGAGAATGAACTATTGTACATTTATGAGAAATATCCTGATGTTTTTACAGACAAATTAGGCCATTACACACAAAATAAGTTCAAGTTATATCTTAAAGATAATGTTAAGCCAATCTATTTCTGGCTTACAGGAAAAGGTTTCAGATGAGATAGATAGGTTAGTTTCTCAGGGTGTCATTAAACCAGTAGATAATACCGAATGGGGTACTCCTGTTGTGCCGATAATTAAGCTAGACAAAACAGTGCAATTATGTGGGGATTACAAAGTGACATTAAATCCTAATATCATAGTTGATAAATACCCCATTCCACGAATCAATGACATATTTTCACAATTAAAAGACAATTTGTTTTCTAAAATCGATCTTTCACAAGCTTATATGCAGGTTGAATTAGATGAGTGTTCAAAACCTCTAACAACCATTTCTACACATAGAGGTACATACATGTTCAATCGCCTTCCATATGGAATCAGTAGTGGACCAGGATTATTTCAAAAAGAAATGGATAAAATTTTGAAGATAATTAAAGGTACTACATGTTTTTATGATGATATTCTAATTAGTGGCCATACAAAAGAAGAGCATGATAAAAATCTCATAGAGGTTTTGAATAGGTTGTGTGAATTCGGTATTACTGTTAGGAAAGACAAGTGTGTGTTGAATAAAACATCATTAATTTATCTTGGATATGAATTGACACAAAATGGGATCAAAATTCCAGAAAGTAAGGCAAAAGCCATCAAGGAATTTCCTGCACCCAAAGATAAAACTGAGCTGAAATCTCTTTTAGGTTTTGTGAATTATTATTCCAGGTTTATACAAAATATGTCATCGATTGTTTATCCTCTGTATAACTTGTTAAAAGCAGATACAAAATTTATATGGGGATATCGTGAAAGGAAAGCTTTCAAAAAATTAAAAGATAGTATAGTATCCTCTGAGGTTTTGATTCCATTTAATCCGGAACAGAAATTGGTTTTGACTTGTGATGCTAGCCCATATGTGGTTCTAGCTCACAAGCTGAGTAATGGTGAAGAAAAACCTATTGCTTTTGCTAGTAGAACTTTGAAAGTAAATGAAAAACAATATTGTCAGTTGGACAAGGAGGCATTGGCATTACTTTTCGGTGTACAACATTTCCATCAATATTTGTATATGAACAAATTCATTTTGAAAACTGATCATAAACCTCTACTTGCAATATTTGGTAGGAAAACAGGTGTACCTGTCCTACTATGACAGCAAACCGACTACAGAGATATGTTGTTTTTTAGCCATGTATGACTATGAAATAGAATTTATTAAGGGTGAACAGAATAATGCAGATGTTTTATCACGCCTTCCTTTAAAAATTGAACAGGGAGACACAGAGAAAGAAGTTACTTACTTAAATTTTGTAATTGAAGATGTTCCACTCATAAATGATGTTAACTTGCCACATGAAATTCAAAATGACAGTGTATTAAGTAAAGTATACAATTTTGTTTTAAATGGTTATTGGCCACAAGAAGATAAAATAGATAGTACTTTGAAACCGTTCTATAACAAAAGACAGGAAATTCATATTGAAGGAGATAAATTGATGTGGGGTTATAGAATCATTATACCTACTAAATTACAACCATTGTTCTTACAAGAGTTACATTTGACTCACATGGGTATTGTAAAAATGAAGTCAATTGCACGCTCATATGTATGGTTGGCCAAAATTGACCAAGATATAGAAAATATTTCCAAAACTTGTAAATTATGTTTAGCTGAAAATAGAAATCCTCCAAAGTCGGTTTTAAACAAGTGGCCATGGCCAAATGCGCCTGGCAAACGATTACATATTGATTTTTTAGGTCCAATTCAGGGCATGATGTTCATTATAATTGTTGATAGTCATTCAAAATGGATCCATGTCAAAGAAATGAAAAATATAACTTCCAGTACAACCATTCAGGTTTTAAGGGAATATTTTTCTAATTGGGGCGTTCCCCTATAAATTGACTTCAAGATTTCGACGGCTTCAGTTCTTATCACTTATCAGCATTGACAGTGTTCTGAACAATAATCAAAATTATTTTATTGTATTATCGGTGATTTTACTATACATTCCATCTCAGCCTTTTTCTCTTGTATTGTTCTTTGTTTTCTCTCCCTCTTACCATTCATTCTCTCATAGAGATTTTCTTTGCATTTTATATTTAAATCCCTAGATGACTTTTGTTCGAAAAAAACTAATATTCATAATTATATGCCAGATAACTATATGATCAATTTTATTATTACAGTTCATTGATTACTCATAATTTTCAGATTTAGTTTTTAATAATTCTATCGGATTAAGACTTTCAGATTCTCTTCTCTTTTTCTACTCAAAGCTCTAGATTTTTGACACCATTCATTCTCTCATAGAGATTTTCTTTTCATTTTATATTTAAATCCCTAGACGATTTTTGTTCGAAAAATAGCTAATATTCATAGTTATATGCCAGATAACTATATGATCAATTTTATTATTGTAGCTCATTGAGTTGCTCACTGTTTTCTGAAAAAATTGTTAGATTTCAGGGAGAGGGGAGAATGGATGAGTTTATAATTGGAGAAACAAATAGAGGAAACACCAAACTGACTTTCCGGAATTTCTCTTACAGGAAAGCAGGAGTTAACTCATTAGGAATAACACAGTGGCGTTGTCTGTCCAAGAAGTGCAAGGCAACTCTTAAAACTGATAAAGAGGTAAAACAAATTGTAGGAGGTTTTTTGATGAGCTCTCACAACCATTCTCCTGCTAACAGTGGAGTAATGCAATTTGATAGTGACTCCATTGATGAAGACTCAGTTAGTGTTAGCCGTCTACACCTTACTGCAAATAGTGGGCGGTCGGTCCCTGCGTCAACAGCTCTGTCTTCTACCCCTATTAATAATAATAATAATAATGAGAGGGAACCTTCTGATGTATCTGGGTCAAATAGAAGGGTGTCTATGGAGAATATTAGGCATGATGTTAGTGATAGAGGGGACTTTAACGATGTTTGTGTGAAGTGTTTTGGTCTTGTTGAAAAGCTGACAATTGAAAATCAGAATTTGATTGAGGAAAACTCTCGTTTATGGCTGCAGCAGAATGCGGCTTTAGACCGGTCGATAATGAATGATAGGTTAATAATGGAACTCAACGATAAAAGTGTGAGGGATTTCGGAATTCAAACAGATGAGATGGGTGTGATCGAATCAGAAGCTCTTTCTACGAATCACTTGATGGATGCAGGGATGGTGAGGGGTTTCGACAAAGGAAGAAAGTCTTTTATCAAAAGAATAGCTGAATTAGAGAATGATTTGAAGTTAAATGGGAATCTATTGTTGGATATGGAGACTAATGTTGAGAGGGCGAGGTTGGTGCTAAATGGGTTTATCTATTCTTGTTCCATTATGTGCTCAGCTTTCCATGGAAAAGGGACTAACAACAGTGATCAGTTGGAAAATATGTCAGTTATGGATTCCACTCCTATTCGTGATTCTCATAATATTTGGCTGTGGGGTGACAGTCATGTTAGGGGCTTAAGGGAATTGTTGTCAGAGAGATCACCATCTCACTTGAAGTATCAATCTTTTATAGCTTCCAGTGCACCAATTAATCATATTTTGGATGGCATTATCTCTTCATCCACTCTTGTTGACATGAAAGCTGATGATGCAATTGTCCTTATAGGTGGCACAAACAGTTTTGATGAGTCCTCCACAGAAATTGACCTTTATAACTGCACAATGAAGCTTCGTAAGGTTGTTAGTAGTTTGAAGGGGAAGGTGGGGTTGATTTTGTCAACAATCCCATATAGGTATGACCTTGCAGCTGACTCGCATGTAAACAAATGCATAGAATCCTTTAACACAGTTATTCATTCAATGGTTCAGGAGTTTTCATTGGGTTTGTTAAATATATGGAATTATCAGACAAGACTCCATACCAGGCACGGTCTTCACCTCAATATCCATGGAAAAAAGCAACTTGCAGGTGACTTACTGAAAATATTACTGGTTGACCAGGTATGAAATAAGAGTAAATATTACAGCAATGGTACGTCTTCCTTCCCTGTTAACAAGGTTTTGTTGACTTCTGATGCTGTTGGTGATGATGAGTCATCTTCTAATGGTGTCTCCAGTTTGTTTGTGGAAGAGATTGATCAGCTTCAAGAGGTATCTCCAGCTATGGAGATACCAGTCCTTACTACAGGTAGATCTTTTTTAGGAGGGACACAGCATATAGAAGTCCATGTTTAGAACACTTAACAATCTCAGATGAAACAATGTCACAAGTAAATGGAGAAAATTTGAATAGGGGGAAAGCATACATTTTTCACTGTAACATTCTAGTATAAAATATAAAATGACAGAGCTTGAACCACATATTGAAACAATGCCCTTCAATATTAATATAATATGTCTTGGTGAACACTGGCTCACAAGAGATAACATTTCAATTATGAATAGACTGACAGGTTTTCAATTAAAATCATATTTCAGTAGGGATACACCTAACGGAGGTACTGGTATTCTGGTTAAAAGTAATATGAATGCTGTGAATCGTCCTGATATTTGTGCTCTGGCAGTTGAGCGAACTTTTGAATGTTCAGCTGTTGAAGTAGGAAGCGGCAAGGGGAAAAAGTCATTAATAGTAATATGTATCTACAGAACCCCTGACTCTAACAAAAGAGAGTTTCTTGATAAACTGGAATCTTTGTTTTTAATGATAAATCAAGAACTAACAAGTAAGCATGTAGTTTTATGTGGGGATTTTAATATTGATGGATTGGGGGACTCTATCATTAAAAATGATTTATTATGCATCATGAATTCTTATGGGTTTGAATCATTAATTGACACCCCCACCCACTTTAATGATCACTCAGGGTCGCAAATAGATTACATGGCCACCAACTAATTCATGACCAGACGACAGACGGCGAACTTACACCTGGGTCTGTCTGACCACACTGCCCAGGTTACTGCACTGCCAAACTGCTCTGCAAGACCAAAACCTCAATCGGTGACAGTGCTAAAACGTATATTTTCATTGGAACAAAAATTCAAGTTCAAACATGAACTGGCAACTATGGACTGGGATGGGATTATAGGGATGGGCTCTCCTCAAACAATTGACACATATTTTAATAAGTTCCTACAAGGGTTAATAAGGGTATTTGAAACACATTTCCCTAGGAGAACTGTGCACCTCAAAACGGAGGTAAACAAACCATGGTTGACTAGAGGTATTAGAGTTTCATTGAGGAAAAAGAGAGAATTGAACAAGAATATAAGAAATGCGATTGACCCACAGTATATTGACTATGTTAAACAATACACCAATATACTTAAGAAATTAATAAAACTAGCAAAGAGAACGTGTAATGACTGCAGGGTAGACAAGGCAGAAAATAAAGCTAAAGTCACATGCGATATTGTAAAAAAAGAAAGTGGCAGAATTCCGGTAAAGCATGTAATAAAGGAAATGTTGATAGATGGGATAAAAATTTGTGATAAAAAGAAAATTGAGAACTCATTTAATGAATATTTTATGAACAAAACGGTAAATTCAGCACCAACACCTTCACAGGAGTTTGCCATGGATAAAGTGAACCTCTTTAAACCATCGGTTTTAGCCTCAATGTTTCTAACCCCAACAAACCCAGATGAAGTAATAACAACTATCATGTCTCTGAAAAACAAAAAATCATCAGGGTGGGATGAACTGTCTTCTGACCTAATACGATTTTGCTCTTCTGAAATTGCATATCCTCTAGCATTCCTCATAAATTTCTCCTTTTCAACAGGTAATTTTCCAGAAAAACTCAAGTACACAATAGTCAAACCATTATTCAAAAAAGATGATCATATGCTGTTTAAAAACTACAGGCCAATTTCATTAGTTTCAGTATTGTCAAAAATATTTGAGAAAATATTCCTCATCCATCTTACATCTTTTCTTGAAAAATCAGAGGTACTCAACAGCTCACAACATGGTTTTGTTCAGGGAAAATCTACTGAGTCGGCTATTTTTTAGTTTACAAATGCAGTTTTGGAGGCTTTGGATGGATCCCAGAGGACAATAGGAGTCTTCTGCGATCTCTCCAGAGCTTTTGACTGTGTTGATCATTCTCTCTTGATAAGAAAACTCAATCACTATGGAATAAGAGGAGCTGCAGCAAAGTGGATTGAATCCTTTCTCACTGACCGAAAGCAAACAGTCAGCATTTCAAACAATTATTATGGCCCATTATCAACCTCATCTTGGCTTAACATGAAGAAGGGGGTCCCCCAGGGATGTATTCTATCACCTATCCTATTCCTACTGTATATAAATGACCTGAAACGTGAAAATGACCAATCTAAACTATGTATGTATGCAGATGGTAAAAGGTGATAATTATCATTGCTGGTAAAAGGTGATAATCAACAATCTCTCCTCTCAAATTTGTCCAAGGAACTACAAAACTGTTATTCTTGGTTCAAAGCTAATGGCCTCATACTGAATTCCACAAAAACAACTGCTATGAATTTTCTTTTGTCATCACGTACCATGAGACCATTGAATGGATTCCAGCTGGATGCCCCAGACTCTAAGATTTCAATCAATGCAGATACAAAATTTCTTGGCATTGTTATTGATGAAACCCTGTCATGGAATTCTCATACCCAACAATTGCTGAAAAGGCTCAGTTCAGCATCATATGCAATAAATGTTTTGAGGGATACATGTAGTCTGGACGTCCTGCTGGATGTTTACAGAGGATACTTTGAAAGCTTAGTTAGATATCGTATAGCATTTTGTGGTGCCTCATCTCAATCTGACAGAATTTTTAAAGCTCAAAAAAATATTATAAGGCGTGTTTTTGGTTTGAGATGGTCCCACCCATGTAGAGAAATTTTCATACAGCATAAAATACTTACCGTCCCTTCAATCTACATTTATTCGATTCTAATGATAGCTTTCAGGAACCTGGATTCACTGCATAAAAGAAACGAAACCCACAGGGAAACAAGAGCTCATAACCTATTGTTTTATCCAATACATAGGACCACAAAGTACGAAAAAGGAGCACTCTATAGAGCAGTCAAATTTTATAACAAGTTGCCAAATGAAATTAAAATCCTAGAATCAAAACGTCAATTTAAAAAGAAAGTTTTCAATTACCTAGCAGACAAAGCCTTTTACTCGGTTAAAGATTATCTAGATGACTAACAGTTGGCATTGCTATAAATCTATTTTTATCCTTAAGGTCCATCATATCAAATTTGACAAAGGTACTCAATCGAATAATTATAGAACTCGCATAGTGCCTTCTAAAAATGTATTAATATTAAATTTATTTGTAATACCTTCTCACCTATGACTATTATAATTATATATAATGTTTTTTTATATTTGTATTGACATTGCAGAAATTTTGTTACATGTTTTATCAATGTACATAAATGAAATTGCAAATAAAGAATTTGAATTTGAATTTGTCTGTGACAATGGACCTTCATTGGTTTCTGATGTCATAAAATATTTCCCTAGAAATATAGGTGTAAAACATATTACGATTGCTCCTTATCATCCAGAATCTAATGGTGCAGCAGAGAATGCAGTTAAGACTTTTAAAGCATTTTTAAAAAAACTACTTCAAGTAGAAAAAGATATTGGAAAATTGATTGCTAATTTCATGATACAGTATAATAACTCAATACATTGTACTACAGGTTATTCACCTGCAGAATTACATATTGGAAGGAAACTATTCACTAGGTTAGATAGAATACTAGCTACTAATAACAGTGAAGTTAATGAACAGAGACAAATTGATAATTACAAGGGGGGCGAAATGTGAGATTTTCGATCGGTGAAATAGTAATGATGAGGAATTATAGTAGGGGTGACAAATGGATAGAGGCTATTGTAATTAAGCAGTTAGGTCCAGTTACATATATGGTAAAAGATGTAAAAGAATATAAGTACAAGAGACATGCTGATCAATTATTGGAAACGAATTTAGTTGAGTTTTCAAAAAGGAATGACACTGCAAAAGAAAAAGTACATGATAATATATTGCATGAAGATGATGTAATTAGGAAAATCGTGCATAGACAGGAGGGAAATCAAGTTATTGATGATAACAGGTCAGTTATTGAGGAAAGGGAATATCAAGTATGTGATGAGCTAAATATAGGGGATAGGGAAAATGAAAAGAATGATGTAGTTGGGGAAAAGATAGGAGGATTGAAATACAGGATTAGAATCGATGAAGTAGGAGTGGAAGTTAGAACTAGGAGTGGGCGGAGTGTCAAGGCACCAAATAAACTTAATTTGTAATTGTTTTATTTTATAAAATTTATCATGTTTACAAGGTTTATAATAATACAAAATTTACAATGTTTTATTTTAGTAAGTTTGTTTCTTTTATAAGGAGAAGGGAATGTAATGTATTTCAAGTTTATTATGTTGGCAATGGTTCATCTTTGCATCATCCAGCCATGATGTAATGTGTGTGTACGATTACAATAAAGTGGATCATCATTTATTTAATAATGAATTATCAATTATTACCCAATGTGTTATAAGTTCAAGTAAGTATTAAGTTCAGAATATTACACAAGTTATCAGACATACAGTAGTTTAATTTATAGTTGATAGTTAAGTATTGGTATTTAAGCCTTCATATTTGAACACGACCGGAATGAACACTGTTTGCACTGGCTGCTGCTTGACTACTCCACACAGCAGGGGCGGATCCAGGATTTTTGTAAGGGGGAAGCGCACACTAGGATTTTTGTAAGGGGGGGGGTATGGAATACTCTGCACAAAAAGGAGGTCCAGGGTACTCGCCATAATTTTTTTTAAAATTTTAATGCTAGAAATATCTTTGTTAGGGGGTTATGGAAAACCCCCCACGGGAGGGTGTCCAGGGGATATCCTCAGCAAAAAAATTATTCAAGGGGATAGAGCTAGTAAGAAGGGATATAATATATATATATATATATATATATATATATATATATTTTTTTTTTTTTTATTTCCTCAGTGGTTTTCATTCGTACATGAACTGTTTGTACCGTACCTACTATTGATGTCAATGACAATACGAACTTGCATTTTACACCAGCACTTAACTTCTGTAAGTAGTATCAGATGCGTTTAAGGACCTGAGTCCTATTCTCAGCGAATAGAGAATAGAGACTGCTGTACAGAGTACACTACATAGAGTATACAGAGCGAAAGGAATTAGGCCTATGTATTCTCTGTTTGCTGAAGAAAGTACTCGGGTCTTGAGACGCATGCGCTAGTACTCATAAAAATGTAAATACGTTTAATGCAAGTTTATAATCGTAATTAACATTGCTATCTTTTAGGTACAGTATATTATTTATGTATTTGAAATTAATAGTAGTCAAGCATGAAGTTTAAGTATGTTTTAAAATAATAAGCACAAAACACCAGGAGGCCACGTTAAAATAAATTTCATCTAGCTCTTGTATCATTGTCAATGGGTGATCCGGACCTTTATTACTTCAGTAAGAAAATAAGTGCCGGCTTACTTGAAACTATTCCCATTCCCTAGGTTTGATCATTCATCTTTCCTGAGTTGGGATTCCGTACAAATATGGCACCGTGCTTAAAAATTTTATTTGAAATGGGTTTTGGGATACCCGCTGTAACTTTTTGAGAATGAAACAATTTCCCTGAAACCACATTTAAGCGATTCTAGACATGAATTAATCTATTTTGAAAATTCAACCCACGTTATGTGTCAAAGTAAATTTCATCAAGCTCTTGCATTATTGTCAAGTGTGATCCGGGCCCTCATTGTTTCAGTAGAACAATTAAATGCAGGTATTTATGCTCTTTGAAAATTTCTGCTCTTTTTGATCTCTTGCCTTTTCTGATTCTGGTACAGTACTTTCCTGATACTTGAAAATTTCGTCTAAAAGGAGAGTTTGGGTTGCTCTTTATTATTAATTTTTTTAGGAACATTTTATTGAATCGGTTTTTTATTAAAAAGTAATCAATCTAATACCACATTTTTAACCGATTTCAGACATCTTCTTTCTTCAAATGTTGTCTCTAAAGGCTTCTTAAAATTTGAAAATTTATTTTGTCTCTGGAGGATCTATCCACCTGATTCCCTTATAGCTACGCCACTGTGATGTTACATGAACAATGAATACATAGAAATTAATCGATTTTTAAAACGTGTGTAACATTACAAATAAAAATCATTGGTACTCATTATGCACTTACAGTTAGTTATACATATAGGCACTACATCATACAACCTACAACTATGCATAGTGAATCATTCAAATTAAAGTGATGTTAATATACAAAACTTAAATTTTCTTCTAATAAATCATAAAAAATTGCGGATAAATTATACGTTCCCCCCCCCCAAGCATTTTATTCCTCTTGTCCGGGGCATATTTTTAAATCCAGCCCTGGTGAGGGGATATCAAATGGAAAAACATGTCTACATTTTTTAAATAAATAGGACTAATGACAATGTTATTTTACAGTAGTCTTATTAATTCTAGATATCTACCATAACATCACTATCACAAATTAGATTATTATAAAAGGATGTTAAAGGAAAATAACAGTTTAGAATCAGTTGGATTACTTAGTAGATGTATAAAATATGTAAAGATGTATCATTTTTCACTAGTATTAACCATAAAATATGTTTTCACACCACCTCAAGGGGGGGGAAGCGCGCGCCCCCCGCGGCCCCCTGCTGGATCCGCCCTTGCCACACAGAGAGAATAGAATAGTATTACTATTCTAATCTCTCTGACTGCACATGGCAGTTGCTGCCTGGTCGCTGCTATCCGACGCATATAGTGGCAGCGCCGCTCAGCAGCAGCAATGTGTCATGGCTACCAAACAGCGACAGCCGAGATCGGAATGCTACCTTTACTTTCCCATCTTTATTTTGAGCGTAGAAGCTAATTCTTGAGGATTCACAACACATTTTTTCAATAATATAATGCATAAAGGCATCGATCGCTACATAACCCTCGCTATCTGTAAACAAAATACCGGTAGGTATTTAAATTTATTCTGGTTTCAAATTATGTTACCGTACTGGTATTTATATTGTTAATCCAATTCTCATTAGACACAAAGAGGAACATTGCCCTCATTTTCATAATGTAATACAAACAAAAAATACTAGACCAACTTACCCTCAGACTTCTCTGTCTTTTCTTCCGAGCTAGCAGCCTCTGATGATGCAGCAGTTGAGCTACTGAATTCCGGTTGCATGGGATCCATCCCTATTTAAGTTAGCCTAATACCTCAAACTTGAGAAAACAGTAAATAAGCTTTATAATCAGTATAACTATGATTTACTGTTTGGAGTGATGACAGTTCTGTGAAAGTTCAATACCTTTCTTCAAATGAATACGGTAACTTACCAATGTTTACCCCATCGCTACCAAAGTGAGTTAACAAACGAGTAAGGTAACTTTCCTATTTTAAGTAATTTGAAGAAAAGTGCGTGAGCTTTACTGAATTTTCATACAGCTAAATAATTGATGATAATTATAATAGCTAATTACTGTTTTCAAATACGTACTTCACATTACAAATATAAAAAATAAGACTCATCTCATGGGGTTGCTAGTGTCTCACTTTTCGTTTTCACTTGCCATCCCCCTGTCAACCATAACTGTCAAGTCTGTATCCATGACGACAAGGCAGTGGTTAGTCAATGCCAGCCAAAGAAGTTATAATAATATTCACCAGCAAGCACAGAATTCGGCAATAAAATAAAATCAATCACAAAAACTATCAATAACAATAACGTTCTATCAAAGGAATATTTTTAAAAATGTTCATTGCTATAAATCAAAGTGCGATATTCCCTAAGAAAATGATGTTACTACCGGTACTTGAAAGTTACACCTACGAGCACGATTTTTACAATGTTTTGAGCGAAGAAAATACATCTGGCTGAGGCTGCACAACCGCATGAAATTTGAATTTACGGGTTTGAATATTATGAAACAGTAATAACAAAACTGACACTGTATTTCTATTTAAATTACGATTTTTACTCACTTACACTGAAGGGATGCATTTCGCTTCTAAAGAGATGTTATAAGATTGTTCATCAAGTATTTCGTCATGGGAAACATCACAGATTAAAACCCGAGATTGAGTTTCATTTTTCAGGAATGAGTCGGCAAAATGGAAGAATAATTTCCAAGACCATTTCGGCTACTCTGGTCTTTCTCTAGAGTAGATTAAGAGCATTGTGGCTGATGAACACTGAAGAAGCATCGGAACTTCATTCTTGTTCATTTGGGCATTACCGTACTTAATGCCGGGTTCACTATTATTAATTTAGTTTTGCATCGATTTCTTAATTGCCTTGTGTCTGATTTCAAGTGCATACATGAATGATGTCATTACCGCCGTCCAGTGGCGGATCCTCTGGAGGGGGGTGTTGGGGAAAGGGGAAATTCCCCTGCCCACAAAATGCAGAAGAAGAGGAAAGTAAAATGAAGGAGAAAAAGAATAAGAAGGAGAGAAGAAGGGGAAGGAAGGGAAATTATAGAAAAAAGTGGAAAAGAGATAAGAATTAAAAGGAGAAAAATGTGTGGGAGGTAAAAGATTAAAATGAAAAATGAAGAAAAATACGAAAAAATTAGAAGTAAAATAAAAAGTAGAAGAAAATCAAGGAAAGTTTTCAAAGATGTTGACAAGCGAGGAAAATAAGACATCAATGCCTAACCAACAATTAATATTCTATTGCAAATATTGTGAACTTGATCTGTTAATAATGCCAGTTCCAAAAGGTTTTTGAGCCTAGAGACCCTGTACCCTCAAAGATTTAAATTGGTTGAGAGAATTTGGGTGATTACAGAATAGGTTTTCAATTGCAAATAATAAAAGAGATTTTGGAATTTTAGCAGGTCTGTGAGACAGTTTTTAACAAAAGAGTCAAAGAAGATTTCTGAAATCGCTAAAAATGTGGTTTTGGAGGAATATTTTTAACGTTTCTGTTTTTTGAAAGAAATTTTCAAGTATCCTATGCCCTACGGTACACAATCAGGAGCGGTGAGAGATCAAATATAGAAAAGTAAAAGTTTCAAGTAGGGTCCGGATCTCCAATTAACAGTAACACAAAAACTATATAAAATTTAATTTTACACAATCATAACGTGGATTGAAATGTTAAATAAGAAGATTCGATGCCTAGAATCACTTGAAATGTGGGTGTGGAGAGGTCATTTTTCAAAAAATTTCTTGGGTTGGGGTAACCTAACCCGAACCTCCGTTTTGAAATAAATATTCATGTATATTGTCTCAATAATTCATCATTAGAGGACTACTACTCCAAATTAAAATTGTAATTATTGCACCAAGAGTCCAACCCTCCCAGCAACATCATTCGTCATCCTCCCCCCCCCCCAGAAATATTTATACCACTGCTTTTTTGGATTGATCGATACATTGTAGTGCCCATTTCTGTAGAAACATAACTAAATAAATTTATTAAAATTTGTTTCATAATTTTTATACCTTCTAGAAACAAATACTTCATAATTTAATCATCTATATCTATATAATCGAAATACCACTTGTTATATTATTATTTACAATAATAAGACTGGTGTTATATTATTAGTTACAATAATAAGACTGGTTTCATTTTGAAACGGGAATTGCTCACCGTCCACGTTTATTCAACAACGGGAGTGCTGGGTGATGCCCAGTTGCACACACACACACCAACGCTGTCAATGCTCACTAGATCATGACATCATAATATTCTACAACACTTCCCTCTTTGAACAATGTTTAGATCACAAAACCAATTATAATATATTTTTTTTTAAACTTATAAACAATTACAAAACCATTCCTAATTCAGATTACAAAACAGTAAGAAAATTTAAACATTACAAATTCAGTTAGAAAAATAAAAAAAAATACAAACTCAAATTACAAATTCAGTCTCTGTGGCTTACGAATTGTTCTACCAATTCTAGTAACCTGACCTCTCAACTCTGCGTCATCCTCTAACTGCACATTTTCCTGCAGTCTATTATCAACTGGGTCATTTCTCACCCCACTGTCATCTGTACCATCTCTATCATCTCTCACCCCACTATCAACTGTAGTATTATAAAAATCCAAGAAATCACCTGATTGTTTCCTAATATGTATACTGTTCCTCCTTAATACACTACCAGTACAAAGTTTGACAATATAGGACCTAGGGTAATTTGTTTTCCTGACTATCACTCCTGGCTCCCAAATTTTCTTGTGTACATTGTACACATAAACTGAATCCCTTACCTCAAAAGAACTGGGAGTCTTAGCAGTTTTATCATAGTTTTCTTTGGACTTAGCTTGTTGGTTTTCTAGGTTATCCTTGACTATTTTTGGGTCACAGACAGATGGTGCTAACAAATTCTTAGTCACTGGAATTTTTGTTCTCAGCCTGCGGCTTAATAATATTTGAGCTGGTGACAGCCCCTTAACTATGGGCATATTCCGGTAGTCAAGTAAAGCACTATGTAAATCTGTACCAGAATCTGTGCATTTTTTAATTATTTTCTTTACAGTTTGAATAGTTCTTTCCACTTGTCCATTTGATTGTGGATATACTGGACTTGTGTTAAGTATATTAAAGCCCCATTCTCTAGCAAATTCGTTAAATTCAAAGGAACCAAACGGATTATTATCCCCTACAATTGAAATAGGAATACCATGAGTGGAGAATGTCAGTTTGAGGTGTTTAATGACCTCTGTGGCAGTTTTTGATCTCATGTTCAGCACATCAACCCATTTAGAGAAATAATCTACCACTACAAGATAAATGTTTGTCCCAATTTCAGCAATGTCAACTGCTACTTTACTGTAAGGTAAGTCTGGTATCTCATGTGATCTCAGTGACTCCTTTGCTTTAGCATTCATGTATTTGTTACAAAGGCTACAAGATGAAACTAACTTTTCTATATCAACAGATAAGCCAGGCCAATACAATACTTCCCGAGCTCTAGATCTTGTTTTGTCAATACCGAAATGACTTTCATGAAGCAATTTCAACATATTTGCTCTTAGACTAAATGGAACAATAATTCTATCATTTAAAAATACAAGTCCATCATTTACATATATATCATGTCTCTTATTATAGTAAATGCAGACTATTTCAGGGACGTTTTGCTTATTTACAGGCCAGCCATTTTCATAGAATCTACAGATTAGACTCAGAGCTGGATCCAAACTAGTTTCCTTTTGGAACAACTGTTTTTTTTCTTCAGATATTGCCAATACATTAGGAACCACCACATCAAGAGCATGTATGAATGTACTATCATTAGTTTCATGACTATTCTTGGGCTGCTCAACCCGTGACAAGAAATCTGCAACAATCATGGTTTTACCTGGTCTATACTCTATTTTTGGATTATATTTCAACAATTTCAGTTTTAGGCGCTGGAGCCTTGGTGACATGATTTTACAAATAGGCTTATCCATGATTGATGACAGTGGTTTACTGTCATTGTATACTACAAATTTCCTACCATACAACAAATGATGATATTTTTTAACAGCAATACAAATACTTAACATTTCTTTCTCAACTTGAGCATACTGGGACTCAGTAGGAGTCAGAGCTCTAGAACCAAAACTTACAGGTTTACCGCACTGAATTAAACAAAACCCAACAGCATCTTTACTACTATCTGCATGTACTTCAATTGGTTTATTGCAATCAAAAGTTGCTAGCACTGGTGCTGTGGTTACAGCTACTTTTAATTTTTTAATACACTCAGAGTGTATTGGTAACCACTGCCACGTATTTGACTCCTTGAGTAATTCCCTAAGTGGACTTATTAGTTGTGACATGTCTGGGATGTATTCTCAAAAATAATTGAATAGCCCCAATACCTTTTGGAGGTCCTTCTTATTTGTTGGATTAGATAAATTCATTACACATTCAATATGTTTGTCATCAATACGAACCCCATTACAAGAAAATATGTGACCTACAAAACTCACTTCATCCAGATTAAGCTGGAGTTTCTTTGGATTAAATTTTACATTATTCTGCCTAGCTTTGTCCAGTACCTTTGCAAGTATTTCATCATGTGTGTCCTGATCTGGTGCTGCAATCAACAGATCATCAAAGTACACAGTCACACCTTCAATATTAGAAAATATGTCAGAATTTAATTTATGAAATAGCTGAGGAGCTATTGAAATCCCAAATGGAAGTCTATTAAATGAATAGCAACCATAAGGAGAGCTGAACGTGCAAATTTCGGCTGACTCCTTGTCTAATTTTACATGATAAAAACCTGCACTACAGTCTAACACAGAGTAGCGATTTTTCCCAGCCAAGTTTGTTTTCATCTCCTCCAGTGATGGAATTAAATACGGTTCTGGCATTAAATCTTTGTTCAAAATTTGAGGGTCAAGACACAATCTTAAAGATTTGTCAGGTTTTTCGACAATAACTAGATTACTTACATAGCTACTGGGGTTTTCATTTTTTGAAATTATTCCCATTTGTTCCAATTCAAATAAAGTTTCCTTCAATTTCGGCATTAATGCTAAAGGGACCCTTCGTGGAGGCCTTACTACAGGTGTTGCTCCACTTTTCAATTTTATTTTATATTCTGTTGGGAAACAACCTATTCCTGTAAATACATCGCTATTTGTTTCAAGAAACTTTTCTTTAGACTCTAATTGTGTACTATGAACTCTGTTTATCAAACCCAGATCAACACAAGACTTCAAGCCAAGAATAGGAATACACTTCTCATTATCAATGACAAGAAACTCTACATTCAATTCAATATTATTGACACTACAATTCAAATGAATTTTACCAGTAGCTACCATTCTAAAACCACCATAGGATTCTAGAACAAGATTGCATTTTTCCAACCCTAGTACATCAAGTTTACATTTTCTAAAAATGTGCAAAGGTACCAAATTTATTTCTGCACCTGTATCTATTTTGAAATTAATCATTTCACCATTCACCTTAATTGGTTGAAACCATGAACAATTTACTTTATCTGGTCCCACATTTTCCATGTTATCGATTTTAAACAGTCTAATTCCATCAATGTGAAACTCTTGTGATACTACTTCTTGAACTACTTTCGCATTTGTTTGTGGCTTAGTACACCCAACAGCAAAATGATTCATTTCACCACAATTGTGGCACTGTTTATTGTAAGCTAAACACTTTCCCCTGGTGTGCTTTTTATTGCACTTTTTGCAAAGATACAAAGAAGTATCACTAGAACTAGGCTTAAACTTAGAGTTGAATGAATTTCCATACCTTACTGCATGTACATGTTCCTCTTTTATTGTTACCTGATCCTGTTTGTGCCCCATCACTTCTTGAAACTGTATATTGCTTGTCTCCCACAACAGGCAATGTTTCACTGCTTCTTCCAATTTTAGATCTGGCATACGAAGTAAACGTTCTTGAAGAAGCCCATCATTGGAGCACAGCACTATCCGGTCACGAATTAAGCTTTCTTCTTGGTCGCCGAATTCACATGAGTGTGCCAATTTTTTCAAATCCGTCAAAAAGTTTGAGAATGGCTCACCCAGTTTCTGTGAACGTTTAAAGAATAAGAATCGCTGGTATACAATGTTTCGTTTCGGTAAAAAATAGTCGTCAAATGCTTTGATTACTGCCGGATATTTTATGGATTCTAGTGGTCCCAACTTGAATGTCTTAAAAATTCCGTAGGCTTCTTCCCCTATTACATTAAGAAATTGAGCTACCTTTATCTGGTCCGATTTATTTTCTGTTTCGGTCGCTGTTAAAAATAACGAAAATCTGTCTTTGAAATTCACCCAATCGTTTGCAACATTGTCCGTTATCGCCAATGAAGATGGTGGTTTGAACGCCATTTTCACTTCCACCAATCCTTGTCAAACTAACCTCAAGAGGTAACTCACTCAGACTCGAAGCTCACTTAAGTGCACGATAAATACACGGTTCGTTAACGACTGCGCCATGTTATATTATTATTTACAATAATAAGACTGGTGTTATATTATTAGTTACAATAATAAGACTGGTTTCATTTTGAAACGGGAATTGCTCACCGTCCACGTTTATTCAACAACGGGAGTGCTGGGTGATGCCCAGTTGCACACACACACACCAACGCTGTCAATGCTCACTAGATCATGACATCATAATATTCTACAACACCACTGACTGACTCACTCACTCACTCACTCATCACAGTTTCTCAGGAACCACTTGACCAAAAACGATAAAATTTGGTACACGTATTCAGTAGGGGGACTAGACGCGTGCTAAGAAAGGGTTTCAAAATTTACCCCAAAATTGAAGATTTTTGAAAATTTAGGTGATAACAATTTCTAGAGAACCATAAGGTCAAATCAGATAAAATTTGGTATTCATGTTAAGTATCGGCCTTAGATGTACCTTGGAAAAAAGTTTCAAAATTAGCCCCAAAATCGACGATTTTTGAAAAGTTTGGTTGAGGCCCTAGACGTGTACTTAACAGATGTAATCAACCTGGCATAATTACATTTCATCATACCCAGTCATATGTTTCCCACATATTGCAAGGCTCCGACTGTATGGTAGCCTACATGCAAAGTGCAAAGTCTTTTGCTGTTCAAAGACAGTGTAAATAACGCTGCTAAGGGGTCTGCCATATGATAAAAACGGTTGACTTCTATCAGCTGTTCCTTTAAGCTGTTTGGCTGGCAAGTTCAGTAGGTTAGGTCTATTAATGAAATAATAATTTGTTTTAAGAACCACAAGGCCAAAAAAGTTCAAATTTTCAGCTGGGGTGCTAAACACGTGAAAAATAGGGTTACATGATTCATCTAAAAATTTAGGATTTTTGGAATTCAGTTGATCACAATTTCTCAAGAACCTCAAGGCCACATGGAGTGAAATATGATATATATTTACACGTACAATTCTACAAAAATCGTAACAAGAGACTTTTTTAATAATAATAATAATAATAATAATAGAAAATCTATTACAGTAGAATAAGAAATATAACAAAATCGAAAATTAACTCAAATCTTAGTAGTGTCTGATGAAGCACATTAACAATGCGACCATAATACAGATTAAAAATCAAATTAATATCTACATTATAGATTGGGTAAATACCTAATGCTTCCATAGAAAGATTGCAAATATAAATACTGTAATTTAATAGGAATAATTAGAGTTCAAAGGTCCAACAGGCCAAAGCCCTGGATTGGTGGAATCACATTTCTTGTTGAAAGATAACTGAAGAGCTGTTTCCATGCCTTGAATTGTTTGAGCAGCATTTCCATACAATAGCTTCATTTCTTCTAGCCTCTTCTTCCCTATTGGACAATCGGGTGCAGGAGTGAACCTTCGATCATCTGAAATTGATAAGACTACTTTGAAAATGTCTAAGTTTAATGATGAAACAAACAGTTTAATGTATATGTTTGATTAAGACCCTAGATGCATACTAAGTAATGGTATCAAAATTCTTCCCAAAATCACCTATTTCTGTAAATTTATCTAATCACAATGGAAATTAGTTGGACCCCCCGGGGGTCCAGGGGGCGGAGCCCCCTGGCTAGATGGTTAAGGCGTGCGAAGCGAGTCTGCCGGCTAGTTTTCTAATAAATCTCAATTGTTAATGAAACAATAGTTCCGTTTTTTGGACCACTGATCATGATAACTGGGTGAATGAAAAGTAGGGCTAAAAGGTATAGTAATGGTTGTTTTGTTTAATAAATTGTCCTTGGAAACAAAAAATCTGCCAAAATCTACGTTTAAAAAGAATATGAAGGGATTTTTTAGAAATTATTCTTCTTGAGTGTGAAATCAAGTCAGCTCTCAGGATTCATATCTGGTCATAAAATATTGCCTTTTATTCTATTGATAGATCAATGGCATGTACCCGTGATTCTTCATATATTTTTAAGTTACCTATTCTTTTGTAAGAATTGTATGACAAGGCTCATTTAATTTTGTAATAGAATTCATGTTATGTGTTGACCAATAACATGAATTCTATTCTAGTTAATTTTATATTATGAGCATTTTAATGTGATATTCCCACTTTATTTTTACATAATATATAAACATTAAAATACGGGTTGAACATAGTTTTTGCTACATTAACTCCCAGACTGTGTATCCATTAGTTTAAGTTCATGTTTTGTTTGTTTGGCAGTATAGGATGTAGTAAAGGAATAATAAGACAAAATTGTCACAACCACATTTTTTAAAAATATTGAGAAACTAGTTTCGGTTGTTATACCATTATCAATCTCAAACAAACAGTGAAACTATGAATCTGAAACTATCCTATCAATCTGAAACTTGAGTTTGTTCGAGATTGATAATGGTACAGGTAACAACCAAAACTAGTTTCTCAATATTTTTAAATAGGGATTAAAAAATAGCCTACTTTCTTAAGATCTTCTATTTCTTTGTATGCATTGAGAGCTGCTCTCATCAAGCTGCTCTCTCAAATCTTTGATTTCGTTCTCATATTGTACTAGCTGTTTATGCTGTTTCTTTATGGACTCTGTAGCTTTTAAAAACTCAACTTTCCTACATTTAAGATTAATTTCGTCCAGCTCTAGCTTACGCTTCCTAGCAGATAGAACTGTGATTGGAGACAAGGGATCTATTTCTTTAACAGGATAGGGAGCAAGCTTGGAGGTTATGTTTGTTCTTTTTCTTAAAACTTGAGGTATAAGATTACTGGTTTTAACAAGACCTAGCTCATCTAGGTTGACCTCTTTGGCAATAGGAGAGAAAGTGGTGGTTGACTTGGAGAAATATGTCTCACCACTCTTAATATAACACTTTTGTGTGAAACTTATATTATCCCTGTTGTCTGTATCCTCGCAAATTTCTACATAATTAATGGGTAGTAAATTGAAGCTAAATGCAGAAATGATATAGGATATTATTTTATTTCGATGTTCTGGATTGGTGGGCAGCTTTACTTGTACTCCAGTCAATTTCTTGGTGTTGCTATTCCCCCAGTAAACATATTGTAAAAGATTGTTATAAACCAAGCAACAGCTATTCTTTAAACTATCTGTCAGTTTGGACCTTATCTTAGACAAGGATACAGAATATATTGGAGCATTTTCAAAATAATTTTTACTGTCATTTAAGAGTGGCAAGCTATCTCAAATAGGATCGAATTTCTTAGAGTTGGAGCTATTTCTTATGCTATAGTTATAAATTGTTGCTTCCAAACGTGTAATGCCATGCATTCTAGCTAAATCAGAAGTAAAGGTTTCCCGTAATCATGTATCTGGACAGGCAATAAAGTCTACAATATGGTTACCCAGCTGCTTATTTACACCAGGGCTTGTCATTTGGCAAATAAACTTATTATACATTTTCACTCTTACATTATTATTAACCCAAGTTAAGCAATCAATCCCAACAGTTTTATCATTATCTACAATCACATTATAGGGTAAACATCCTGCACAATTGGATTATGCAAGCATTACAAAAAAGATATACATTTCTGTCAAAGTTTGTTTTTCTCAATAAAAAAAATAAACAAATAAAAAAAAAAAATGAAATATGATTATTGTATCATCATTTACCCCACCACTCCCCTCCTAGAGTATAAGGTACAGCTGAGTAGGAGAAAACACTAGAGGAGCATTAGGGGGAACACTAGGGGGGCACTAGGGGCTAGGGGCACTAGGGGCTAGGGGCACACTAGGGGAGCACTAGGGAAGCACTAGGGGCACACTAGGGGAGCACTAGGGAAGCACTAGGGGCACACTAGGGGCACACTAGGGGATGCACTAGGGAAGCATTAGGGGAATTAAGGGGTGAACTAGGGGAGCACTAGGGGCACACTAGGGGAGCACTAGGGGCACACTAGGGGAGCACTAGGGAAGCACTAGGGAAGCACTAGGGGAATTAAGTGGGGCACTAGGGAAACACTAGGGGCAATAAGTGGGGCACTAGGGAAACACTAGGGGCACACTAGGGAAACACTACGGGTACTAGGGGGGGAGCTCCAGGGACACTAGGGGAGAACTAGGGTAGAGTGCACATGCATATGGGTGAGAGTTTCTTTGGGGTGTCATGTTAGGGGTACCTAAGTGGATCCCAAACCTCTGAGTAATGCTCATGAGTTATGGTCACCCATCCATGAGCAGACACAACTGCAATGAGAAGGCTGGTGGGCAGGGCCACGTGATGTAAGTAGGGGTCTCTCTCTATCATCTCTTTCTTGTTGAAACTGTCTCATTGGAATTTTCAGGATGAGAGGGGACAATTTTTTGGTTGTGTGGGACCGCTTTTAGGTTGAGGGGTTCACTTTTAGGATGAGGGGGTCCACTTTTAGGATGAGAGGGTCCACTTCAAGGAAGTGTAGGGGACGTTTTTAGGATGAGGGGGAATGTTATTAGGGCAAGGGGGAACGTTTTTAGGGTGAGGGGTCACGTTATTAGGGAGAGGGGGAAATTTTTTATGGTGAGGGGAAATTTTTTCAGGGTAGGGGGAATGTTTTCAGGGTGTGGGGTAATGTTAATAGGGTGAGGGGGAAATTTTTTAGGGTGAGGGGAAACTTTTTCATGGTTTGGGGTAATGTTATTAGGGTGAGGGGGGACTTTTTCAGGGTGAGGGGAAACAATTTTAGGGGTGAGGGGGAAAGGTTTTAGGGTGAGGGGGAAAGTTTTTAGGGTGAGGGGTAACGTTATTAGGGTGAGGGGGAAAGTTTTCAGGTTTGTTTGTTTGTTTGTTTGAGGATGAAGCCCACATAGGTCTGAAACCTGTGCGTGGGTAATGAGTTGGATGATGGTGATTTATGAGTTGGACCTACAGTTTTAGGTGGGTTCCGAACCACCGGGAAGTGATTTTCAGCAGAGAACAGTGTCTTTTTTGCTGGCCAATCTAATCGGTCACCGTTATGAACAGGACCTACGAGAACGCAGCTTATCTATCTGATTGAACAGATACCTGCTACGGCTCATAGGGGTAATGTTATTATGGTGATGGGGAATTTTTTTTAGGGTGAGGGGAAACTTTTTCATGGTGAGGGGTAACGTTATTAGGGTGAGGGGGAAATTTTTTAGGGTGAGGGAAAACTTTTTAGGGTGAAGGGAAACTTTTTTAGGGTGGGGGGGGGTTGTTAGGTGTTAGGTGAGGGTAGGAAAGGGGGGTTAGGTCAGGGTGGTTGGGGGGGGGGGGGGGTGTTGTCCCAGCTCCCTTTCAGTGTTCTTGACCACATCCGGTTCCCACGCTGTCCCAGATCCCCAGGTTCCCATGCTGTCCCAGCTTCGGCATACCGTTTCAAGAAAATTAATTAATTGGACAGGATGGACATTAGATAATTGGAAAGGATGGCAATTATAACCTGTCAGATAAGTGGTTCACACGCTGCGCCAGGATTGGTACCAATTCTGGGACAACTTCCGGCTCCCACGCTGTGCCAGGATTGGTACCAATTCTGGGACAACTTCCGGTTCCCACGCTGCGCCAGCTCTGTCATGACGTTTCCTGACCACATCCGGTTTTTCAAGGTCACTTCCGGGGTCAAAGGTCAAGGTTGTCCCAGAATACCCCTTTTTATACTACTTCAATACTTGGGTTTTTTTTATTTTCTCACCCCTTCCTCCTAATATTTAGATTAGTTCAGTATCAACCTTATATAATTATCTTCCATTTCCAATAGGAAAAACAGAAATTATTTACAAAATGCATTTTTTGAAAGTCAATTTTTGTAATACATGAGAGAATAACATTGGTCAATTAAACAAGAATTCGGTGTATACCATTTCACTTTCCTCAAAAAGCCCTACAAAGACAAAAATTCGAAAAAATGGCAAAATCTCATCACACTCTCTTTCTCTGTCTCTTGTTCACTCTCTGTGTGTCTTGCTCTCTCTCTATTATAAGCTGTTCTATGAGTTTCCTGCATCCAAACACATGCCCCCAAACTACTGTGTGCCCCTGGGCACATGCCCAATCTACCCTTTATAAAAACAGGCATTCCAGTTGAGAAAAATTAAATCTCTAAGAAATCGCCCTCAACATAATAATGTGTTTAGATTCACAATTTATTTAACAATCAACTAAAAATTTCAAACATAAATGTCCACAGATGTGAGAGTAGAGATCCTCCTGCTTCCGATCATAGTTGTACTCAATCCTTGTCACTGGTGATGATCCTCAATGCATGTAGTCAATAAATTCTTGTGGTGGTCTCAGGTTGCCAAAGCCATCAAAGTAGTGAACATTTCTATCCTTCTTAACATAGCACACCCAATGTGTGCCAGGTCCTTTGCTGTCATCCAGGTTGATGATGCCACACTCCCTCCTCAGTGGTCCTTCAGAAGGTAGAGCATCTCACATAAACACTCCTTGAAATTTCTTCAGCTTCAAATGGCATGCATACTTGTAGAGGTCTGCATCGGCCAGTGCTCGGTCTGGTAGAGCAATCATCTTCTGCCGCCACATTGACAGCGACGAGCCCCGTTTCCCATCTTTTGTCATCTCAGGTACAGGCCTCAACCCTTGGTTGCTGCTGCTGTTCTCCTCCTCTTGGTTACAGTCCTCCTCCTCTTCCTCTTGGGTCCAGTTCTCCTTTTAGCTCCTCCACCAAACTTTGCCTTGGCTTTCATGATGTTGGTCACTGCTAGTGCTGCAGCCTTTTCCAAAACACTTGCATCTGATGATTTCACTCAACTCCAAGCTCGTTCAGCTAAGATCTGGTCTGCTGCTGCTCTGCTAGCAGTGTCACTACTCCTTGAGTAGGCAATGTTGTGCTGCTTACAAGCTTGGTCAAGTCTGTTGACACCTGGATCGCCTCTTGCCAATTGCTCCTCAAGCTTTGTACCTGGTCCACAGTACTGGTAGCCGGGCAGATGAAGTTCTATGGGCAGTATGTCTATCGCTTTGTTGACTATTGCACCTGCAACATTTGTGATTGCAGAAAGTACTCCTCTTCCTTTGTACCTCTTCCTCTCTCTAAGGGTGGCAGCCATCTAATGTTGATCAGCAGCTTGGTCATCTGGTTTTATACCCTCATGGATTCCCAAAGCCTGTAGCACTTTTTCTCTCAATTGCTCTCTACTCAAATTTTGGTTTTCACCTGACCAAATAATGTCCATCATGGTAGTGAAACACTTTTTAACTACAACCTTTGAATGCTCATCCAACCTTTTCTCCAAATACGTTTTGTTGACTCCATCTCCATCTTGGATTGGATCATTAACATCCATGAGGACTGCATTGTTCAAGCTTACAAAAACCTGTGATGCTTCAGTGTCCTGAGTCTTTGGCAGCCAATCCCATAACATATCCTGGCACACTTTTAGGTTAACAGCATCCTTTTCATTGCACGGGCTGCCAACATTGATCACTCTTCTTCCTCGGGCATTGATATTACTGAGGACTTCCATTATTCTTCTATCACTGCTTGATGACATTACTTGAATGATATGCACATGCTCAAGTTTACATGTTTTATCAGGCTAGAGTACAGTGCTGTCAACTATGTAACCACCTTCCACCAACTCTTCCAGAATTGAATTAATTTCATTCTCATGTCCAGTGTTGCCAACTGCCTTGGACTGATCCAACAGTCTCAGTCTGTCCACCAACTCATTGGGATCATCATAGTAGATGTACTCAATCCGGCTGTCGGCCACCAATTGAATGGCGCCTTGAGTCCTCATCCAGCAACCAAAGTATCCAAAGATGATGATGCATCACCATGTTTCACTCCTCAAAGCTTCTTGATTACAGTCTTGTATTTGGGATTGTTATAGTTCACAATTTTTTCGTATGTGCGATAGCCAGCCCTGTACACATTGGTTAAGCTCAACACACTCTTGTAGGCCTTCTCATCACTTTTTTTCATCTTTCTGAAGTCGGGATGTTTCTTGAAAATCAGCTCACATAATCCAGGTGTGACATTGAACATTTTCTCTTCATTTTTATTGTTTGGATTGCTTAGTACAATCTTGTCTCCTTTTGGTCCAAAGGTTAGCAGCTTGTTACCGAGAAATAAGCTATTATTCTCCACTCTTGGCCCAAACTTTCTATCACTGTTACCATCTCTGTTGTCCATCAATGCTTTAACATATTCTCCTATAACTGTTCCAGCCAGTTCAGATTGGGCAAAGCTTTCATTAATTTCCTCCTGGGTGGTATTCATCAACATCTCCTCCTCCTCCTCCTCCTCCTCCTCCTCCTCATTGATGGATGAGTCCTCCTCCTCCTCCTCCACCAATTGACTTCTACCTTTCCACAATTTCCGTCCCATTCCTGATGTGCTTGCTGCAGGCATTTCTGCTGTTCCAACTGTCTCCAAGGTTTGCTCTTCTTCTTCTACAATAGGTGATGTGGTAGGCTGCCCCCATTGTGGCTTACATTTTTTTGCTGCACCCAACTTGAATGGGTATGGTGAGCCAGGTGTAATTGGTGGTGTAGGAGGTACCATATGAGTTGATAGTGTACGTGCAAAGGGACATGTGACTGGTGCTGGTGTTGGTGGTGGTGCTGCTGCTGCTGGGACACCTTGCTCCATGATAACATCTGAAATGTTCTGGAGTGGTTCAATAATTGGTTTCAAACTTTTGATATGCTTCTCCTCAGTCAATGATCTGCCCAAAGTGATTTCCTTATGCTTCCTCTTGATGTTGTGTCATAGCTGAGCAATCTCCTTGATGGTTGGAGCAATGTCCTCCACAGTCTGCTTCCTTTTCCACTGCTGCTTCATGTCCATCTCGATCAGTGTTCACTGACTGAATGAGCCTTTTCAGCTTATGCTTCAGCTAAAAAAGTGTTGAGATGGTTTCTGTAACACCCACTATTCTTGCCTGAGGCACTATCAATAACAAGGAATGCATGTGCAGATGAAGACCACACATCATCACACATACTTTTGAATGCATCAAATGTAATGTCAGCTCCCACATGATCTCTGTACAAATGTTTCATATTGAGTTCATCCTGTTTGAATACAATCATAAAATTGGCATTGTCACATATCAATTGTTTTGGTATGCGACTGTAGGTCTGCGCCAAATAAAACATATCAACATTGCTGTGTCGTCCAGTGGTGAAGTAGTGTCTTATGGCTTCCTGTTGCTCGCAGATCACATCATCAAAAATGATTATTGAATTGGCAGGCAATTCGTGTGGTGCAGGTATCTCTTCACAGATGTCACACTCAATGTAGTTCATTTTAGGTCCTAGTCCTTCCATCACAGCATGCAAGAACTTGTATTTCGGCTGGTATGTTGTCTTGGAGAACAGATAGATGTTTGAAAAGCGGATACCATTTGGATCAAAAAGCATGTTGAACATTACATTGGTTTTACCACAACCTGATGGTCCACATATGATACATCTCAGGTGGTGAGGGAACAAAGGTCCATGTCGCTTCTTAATGTTCATTTTCGGTCCAAGTCCACAACCACTTGCCACATGATCAAAGTCAATTATATTGAGTGTCAACATTGCACTACCTGTTTCATTACACCAAATCTGCTCTATCAATCCAAGAGTCGTGACTGCTATCGTATCCTTTCCAGTGCACCAACAGTTTATTACCTTTCCTCTTCAACACTTTTGCAATTTCAAACATGTCTGGCACTTTAGTTTTGACAATCTCTTCTGCATAGAATCCTCCTTGCAAAGGTTGACCTCCACTGTCTTCCAGTTCATATGTCACAGGTACAGTAGGTCTCACACATGTGACAGTGAACAGTTCATTCATCCAATTGGGGCAGGTAACCCTTGTTGAACATGGTTTTATACTTGCTTATGTGCACTGTATCACCTGGTTCAATTGATTGACTGGGTCCTGGATAAAACCTGTTTTGCACCTTGTTCTGCAAACTCTTACGATATTCCTCGCACTGTTCTCTCAGCCTGCTCAAAAGTATAGTTTCATGCCTCTTTTTAACATCAGCTGGACACATGCCTATTGTACAATGTATCCTTCCATTGTATTCCTTCACCAGCAAGTCAAGGATGTCTGTCCACTTGTAGGATCCTCTCTCAGTGAACTTGATCCACATCAACTGTTTCAGAGTCCTGTTGAAACATTCCACTATTGATGCCTTCCTATCTGAATATGTTGAATAGTGATTGACGTCATAATGTTTCACAAGTCTTGAAAACTTTGCATTGAACCATTATTTACCGTTATCTGTTTGAAGGTTTTTCATTGGATGCTGTTCAAATACAGGACACATTGCCTTGACCACTTCCTCTGATGTCTTTGTCTTTATCGGCAATGCATATGCATACTTGCTGAGACAGTTGATAACTGTGATGATGTACTTGTAACCTTTGTTCTGCTTTGCATATGGTATCATTTCAACAAGGTCAGCCTGATAGAGGTCATCAAGACCTTTCACTGTAACCATCTCAACGGAAAATTACAATGAGCTGGCATGTGCAGCTCACGTGCTATCATGGTCTTCTCCATACTGATACCCATCAAATGAACACATGACTGTATATAGTAGTTTTCCACAACACAGGATGTGTGTCATCCTCTGCTATCATTCCAACACTTTTGACATTGAAGGATGTGCATCAGCATGACCTTTTTGAACCTGATTGCTAGCACATTCGACCTAATTGTCATTGAAAAGGATGTGCATCATCATGACCTTCCCTGCTATCATGTTATTTTTCCATTGTGCAACACTTTTTACATTTGTGTCAGCTAACCTTTCTCCCATGCTTTCCTAGAAAGATCACTTTATCATTCAGCTGGCATTGTTTGTCAGTTGCTATCACCTTAACCTTTTTGAACTTGTTTACTAAGACATGATGTTTTTTGGCTGCATTGATATCTCACTTTAGTATATATACTGCCCAAAAATTCAATCAAATTCAGTCTTCACATCAGAGTTGAAGAGAAAGTTTCACATGCAAAAAGTGATCTCAGTGTTCAACCAGGCAGAATGGATCCAACCCAGCAGTTATCCGAAATAGTGGACAAGGCATTAGCTGCATTCAGAGAGGAGCTCCTCAGGCAGCTGTAAACTCCATCTAGCACTGCCAATACCAGCACTGCCACTGTTGCTGCTCAAGATGTTGCTGTTGCTGCTCAAGACACTGCTGCTGCTCAAGATGTCACTGCTGCTCAAGATGTCACTGCTACCAACAACATTGCTGCTGCTGCCGGCTCCTCCACCACAGCAGTATCACCTCCCAGCAGTGGTATGCAAGCCATAATCGAGGAGCTGCTTTCCACATGGGAAACCATTCCCAATCTGGAAAGTGCTCTAACAGCACTTAGCAGAGCTGAACGACAGTCACTGCCGACAAAAAGGCAGTATCTACAACTGGAATCAAGGCAGTCTCCACCAGCATCAAGGCGGTCGCACCTGCCAACAAGGTGGCAGTTACCGCCAGCACCAAGGCAATCACCAACAGCATCAAGGCGACCACCACAAGCATCAAGGCAGTCACCCCCACCATCAGCATCAAGGCAACCACCACAAGCATCAAGGCAGTCACCCCCACCACAAGCATCAAGGCAGTTACCCCCACCACTGGCATCAAGGCAGTCGCCCCCACCACAAGCATCAAGGCAGTCACCCCCACCACCAGCATCAAGGCAGTGGCAGCAGACTCCCCAGCACATTGTACCTCCACATCGGGCCCCACACATTCCAAACATGGCATGGTGGGGCAGCATTGGCTGACCATCTCATCATGAGCTAGAATTCCAGTGTAGACTTCTCATCCATGCAATGGATATGTATGCCCCACTGCCACCATACAGTCTAAATGATGTGGGGGCCAATGAAATTGTAGTATGCACAATAAGGCATCAATGCTTCAGGACACTCCATGGGCTGCTGAAATTGGAGCTGGTGGCATATAAATATGAAGCACTAACCAAGCAGCTGACCATCGCTTGGGGTGTGATTGTCAAATCTGTTGGACTATTGAGGACGGCTGCTGCACAAGAGCTAAGTAAACTTGAGCTCACTCCCATTGAACTGAGGTACTCAATTACTGGGCACAGGACCTTGAAAAACGTCATCAGGAACAAAAAGGTGCTAGATGAAGACACAGCAGTTTTGTTGTTATGCTGTGAAAACATTTCAGGACTTTGTGTGCCTAGATGTGACATTGAACAAGTTATGAATGAACTCCAAATTGGCTAGAATATTTTTTCTGAAATAAACATGTTTGTTTCTGATAATCTTTTGTCTTTTCATTTTTTACCTCCTACACTGGTGTGCAGCTCTAGCACTGGTGTGCAGCTCTAGCAATTATCTCAGCCCACATGGACTGTTGCAAATAGAAAATCGTCTTGCACACAGACAGGGGTTTCCTGCATAGCTATGACATCATACAGACAAGTTAAATGCAAGATGATTTTCTATTTTCAACAGCCCACATGGACTTTAAGATCTTGCATAATGTTGTGCAATTGCACACACACAGACATGACCTGCATGATGTCATACAGACAAGTTGAATGCAAGATCTATTTGCAACAGACACAGCCCACATGGACTTGTCTTGTGGGGTATTCTTGGTTTTAAAAAATGAACATGGTTATCAAATACAAATCTTTATTATTAATCATCAAATACTGTTAGAGGTTGATGTCATTCAAACTACATAAAATATTTATTAAAAAGTTAATGTCAATCAAGTCTATCAATCACCACCCACTTGTGGAGAATTCCCAAGTCACGCATCACATTACAATATGTTGTACTAGATGGGAACTCCACATATACTGTTCTTCCACTGATGCAGAGGCGCACTTCTGAAGCATTGAGAAAGGCATCCTTCATTGACTGCAGTAAATAGTCGGTTGATAGGAATGGTTCGTAGTATTGTCCTCCAATGGTGAATACTGGCTGCACAATCCATTTGCTGCTCATGGGTGATGAACAAGTATTGCATCTGCAGTATCTGCAGTATGAATCCATTGGTGACAGTCACAGGGTATCCTTCAGCTTGTGCTACAGTTGTTGTTGCTGCTGCAGTTGACATGTCCTCACAGTATGGCTCACAAACCTCTTCTGATCAGATGATGATGATGGGTGGATGCATGTGTGCAGATGCGCAGTGGCTGGTGTCAATCAAGTATATCAAGCACCACCCACTTTCTGAGCATTCCCAATTCTTGCTGCATCTCATGATAAGTGTGACCATATGGGAACTCCACATATACTGATGTTCTATTGGCACACATCAACACTGATGAAGTGAAATGAAACATTCTCCTCATTACTTGCAGAAATTTTTTGGTTATTAAGAATGGTTTGGGCTCTTCTCCTCCAATATCACAATCCATTTGTTGCACGAGGTTGATGAACAAGTATCACATTTGCAGTATGGCTTATATTTGTGAGTTTGCTCCATTGCTGACTGGAGGTGGTTGTCTGTATATTTCTCTGCAATAGGTGTCACAGGTATCCTTCAGCCCGGCATGTGCTACAGTTGTTGTTGCTGGTGCTGCAGTTGACACGTCCTCACAGTACGGCTCACAAACCTCTTCTGATCTGCTGATGATGGTCTCAAGAAAGTCCAGGGATGAAAATGATGAGTGGATGCAGGTGCACAGATTTTGTGTGCAGTGGAATCTTTGGCATAGCTCTTTCCAAGTTTTTACCTCCAGCCAACTTCATATACCACTTGTTGATGTCACGACCCATTGCATCAATAGCATCCTGTGTTGTATTCTGATGTAGCACCATTCTTGACATCAGGCACTGATGCATGTGGAACTTGTTTGCTTGATCAAGGCCATGATCTCGTTGCTACAGGAAAGTCTGAGTCCTATACTTTGGCTAGTGTAGGCGCTTGTAGCCAGCACAAGATACAGCACAGCTCGAATCATAATTGCTTATGCCAAATGCTTGCTCTTCCTCATATATTTATACTGTAGTTTATGCAGACTCAGCAATTTCTTATCATCAGATGTATGACTCATGTCTTCTACTCCTTCTTCACTTTTCCAGCAATGCTCTGAGTATACTGTACTGTGATACCCCGCCATTTGTAAAGTCATCATATTCCCTGAAATCATCAACACATGACTGTTTAGCTGGTGGCTCATCATCATCGGATATGTGGATCACTTGACTAATACTGCTATCTGTTGCTGGACGTTTGCAACTACCTTGTTCTATCTCAAGAACATATGTTGGTACAAATGGTATTGTTGATGAAGTTGATGCTTTTGCCACCATTGACATCAACGTTCTAGATGCCTCCATAGTTGATATGTTTTCTACTATTGCTGTATCTGTGGCTATTAATGCTGCCCTTGATGCTGCTGCTAACTTATTTTCTTGATCATTCTCATTGTTATACTCCTCCTCCTCCTCCTCCTCCTCCTCCTCAAACCCATCATCATTGAGTACTGGAGCTTCATTGGCAATGTTGCGATGTCCATATGCAAGAGTAGTGATTCCATCTTCAAGAATGTATCATTTTTCATTGGCCTTACTGAGTGCTTTCTTCTTCTGAACAGTGGTCATGATTCTATGTTTCCTGGTACAGAACATCACCTGATCTCTATAGATGTCCTTTCCACCATAGAGACATTCAATATAATCCTGAAAGACTATGTACCACTCTGCATCAGGATGACTTTTTGGAAGCTCCTGTCCAAGAATTGGTCATCTCACTCCCTTTGCCTTCTTGATAAGACCACTCTTCAGCTGTGTCTCATCTGTGACATAGCATCTGCATGCATACAGCTTGGAGCACAGGCCGACATACTTGTAGGGGGCTCAAGCTGCATATTCATCCTTGAATTTCCCTAGTACCATCTTGTTTGTCTCAGAGTAGCATGGGTGGTTGGCTGGGTACTCTGATGTGTCAAATACGTCTCTCAACTTGTCTATATGCATGATATCCATATACATATCTTCAGTTTGGACATTGTATAACAAGCTGTCAGTGTCCTGGTATAACAGTTTGAGTCGGTTTCGATAAATAGGTTTCATCACATCATAGTGAAACTTGTACATTAGAATTTTGCTCACATCCAGTACAGTCAGTCCAATATATATTGGCTTGTCCAATACAACCTTGTCTTGATGGAGTGTCACAGCACATATGTTGTCACCAAATATGATATGATCTTTGAATGTCGGACGTGCCACCAGTCTCTTCAACCTCCTCTCACAATTGACCAGCTCCATGTTCATTCTGTTCTTAACATTCTCGAGTGTTTTGCCAAAGACCGCATTGTTCATTAGCTTGAAGAAATTCTTTTCAAATTTGTTTGCCGATTTCTGATGTAGTTGAGTGTTGAGTTGGATGTATGGGGCCAAAAAGTCTTCTTGCTGGAATGAGATTCCATGGTGAACTTTGACGATTTTCAATCCATGATTCACAGCCTGTTTCAGGAGTCTATAATGACATACATACTCCTTGCGGTTCTGCAGCATTGTCATTAGCCTCACATATCCCGACTTGGGCATCTTCTGGCTCTCCGGAAGAAAGGGGAAGTCAATGTGATCATCCTGAAGCTCTTGAGGATACTCAACATTGACTTCTAGGATGTATCCCATTCGCTGATTGTCTGGGATTCTATCTATGTGAGCAACTACCTCCTCCAGTTGTTCTTGGCACATCAACCAAAATTTTTGGCAAGGTAGTGGGTTGCTCATAGCCCATCCGTAGAGATTGTTGGCATCTGGGTATGTTTCAGTACATTTGGAATGTCCATGTCATTATGTGCAGACTTGCGCAAATTTGATACCAATGTATCCAAACTGTCTGGTGTGAATCTAAATGCATCTATGAATCTCAGGTGGAGTCGATTGGAAATGTGTTTGGTGAAGCTAATATACTTTTCAGATGTGTGTGGAATGACTTTGATCCTATTCTTGTCAGCACCGAGTTGAGGAATGGGCAGATGTGTAACATAGTTGGATGAATTGTACAGGAAAATTGGAATGAAGGTCTGGTGCTTTCTTTCCAGATTGCATGGATTGCACAGTGCATTTCTATAGAAACCGGTCATATGACAATGATCATACACTTTGTCTCTGCCAAACTTTTTACCACAAGCTTCGCAGTGTGTAGCAGCATCATGTGCAGCTTTTTGTTGATCAGTGAGTGGCATCATTCTAATACCCAACATGTCCATGGCATCAGCAATAGTTTTAGCATAGTGGCTGAGCTGACTCATGAAGTGTTCAGCTGCATTGTGACCTCTGTAGATGATCGGTTCCTGAGGTATGTAACTGCTCAGAGTCAACCATGAAGGAAATTGTGTCTCATCTCTCACAAAGTACATGCAATAGCTCATTGCATTGTGGTATTGTATCACCTTTGTCTGCTTCCCAATCCATCTCTCTGGAGCTTCCCCCTCCACATCAACCTCTTCTAGGGCAGGTGTCTCCAGCAGACACTCAAAGTCTGCATACACTACAAGTGGCAGTCTGAACTTTCTCAAGTGCTTCTCAAACTTCAATGTTGGTGGTTTTCCATCTTTCAGCTGTGGCATGATCATCCTAGCTGTCTTGTTGTTGGCACAATACTTCTCATGTTCTGCCATCCTTTGCTCACCATTATTAGTGAGAGTGTAATGGGTGAAGCATTGTCTTCAGATAATTATGTGATGCTGATGTTATCCTTCTCGAACCTATCGATCTGGTTTATGGTTGTCGGGAAAGTGATGACTTTAAAGTTGTATTTCTCCTGAAGATTGAATTATCGCTGGTTGACTCTTTCAATATGTTTTCCTTGGACATGCTTAGCAAGAATCGCCCACATGAAACATTGTTGGTCATTGTTCCTCAGATTGATGATGGCTTTCCTTGCAGCCATCTTGGGAGGAGTAATGATGTATGAAGAGCCCCTAAGAGGAATATGCTTGCTGATCCTTATGAGTAGTCTGTCAATCTGTAGCAGCGTCCATCCACTGGATTTCCCTTCGAACATAGCCTCCTCTTCCAGCATCTTCTGGCAAGCCATCTCCACCTGATGAGGCAGCATGCCAATGGTGAACACTGCATAGTTTGGTGTTTTGAAAGCGATGTCCTGCACCTCCTCCACCTCTTTGTTGTTCAGATCAAGGAAGCACTTGTGATAAGTTGCCTCCAGCACCAAATTGAATTTTATTGCACCATGCTCCAGGATTTCTGCTGTCAGGGTGCTGTTGATCTTCTCCTCCAGGTTGTCAAGGAAGGACTGAAAATCCTTTTGGGGGCTTGTAGAACACTGGTTGTTGAAGAACAAGGTTCGAAGATTGTTGTTGAACGCCTCCTTCAGCACAATGAAGTTGTCACACTTTTCCTGAGTCTGCTGGCAGCGTCTTCTCTTGTTAAGAGACATGGTAAGCTGGAATGAAACAATATGCATTAGACATTGTCAAATAAAATTGTAAGATAGTTGTAGGTTTCCTGGAATAAAACAATATGCATTAGACATTGTAAGATAGTTTCCTGAACAATATGCATTAGACATTAACAAATTTTAAGTTGCCTGAACACTATGCATTAGATAGTTGTAAGTGAAAAGCATCTACAAGTGCAAGCATTAGGATGCATTAATTGCAAATAGTACTTTTTTTTTCAAAATCATTTATTTATCCTTTTCACAAAAAAGAAACATAAGAATATATATGAAATACATCTGAATATACAATTTAAATATAAAAAGCACTAAATTAAAAATATAATAAGGAAGGTCCCTGCAAGGTTAAAACCTGTGCGCAGGGGCCGAGTGTTATACAATTATAATTTCTGAAAAGAATTTAAGGAAACATTTAAACTAAGGTAAAGTTTGATATATATTTAGCCATTACAATTAATTATAGGACAGAAGGATTGAAAAACCTGAAGCAATAAAACAAACTAAGGAAACAGGGAAGGGGAAAGAGAGTACATAAAAGAAAGGAATATGGAAAGGCGAGACAAAAATGTAAAGAGACCGCAATAAATTAACAGTCCAAAAATAAGTCAACACTAAAAACTTCTACACCAAACTAAGGAGAAGTTCTGTCGAAAATCAATAATTAGAATACAATAGGATTATTTAAAACTATCCATACATTTTACTCCATAACAAGCTTTTTACTGAACTTACTTGAAATAAATTGATTTGGAATATTGTTTATGAGTTTAGATGCAATGTACAAAAACTGTCTTCTACAAATAGATAAATTAGTATCTGCAACTTGAAAAGTAATGGATGAGAGTCGAAGGTTATATGCTGATTCATGCAAGTTAAACAGATTATTATTTTTATTTATGTATATGATTAAATTCTTAATGTATAGCTGTCGGACAGTTAGGACCTTCAGTTCACAAAAATGATTTACACTTGGATAACATCTAGGTTTTCCCAATATAGCTCTAATCAGGTGTTTCTGAATGACAAAAATCTTTTCCATGTGGTTAGAATAAGTCCCACCCCAAATTTTTATTCCATATTGCAGGAAGGATTGGATGTAGGCAAAATATATTAGTCTTGAGACCTCTTTGTCACTCAATTGGCTTATATTATGGAATTTACTAATCCAATGTTTGAGTTACTTTGAAAGTTGATGAAGCTGGAGCACAAGAAGCACAAGACTGGTAGGCACAAGAAGCACAAGACTGGAGCACAAGAAGCACAAGACTGGAGCACAAGCACAGTAGTTGGCTGTCTGGTGTGAGAGCAGTGTATGATAACTCCAACAGAACACCTAGCTTATATACTTTAGTCAGTACCTACCACCACCCCACCCCTCAACCCTGGTCCGAATAGTTCACAGTTTCCCACCATTTTTATTTTTTTCAATTTTTTTCTATTTTTCTTTAAATTTTTTTTTTCTTCCAAAGTCAAGGACAGGGTCAAGGTCAAGGTTGTCCCAGGTCTCAAGGTTGCCCCAGGTCGGTGTCCCAGGTGCGCCAAAATGTAACTACTTGGGGGACCCTACAAGAAGCCTGCCTCAAGAAAGAACTCTTGTTTACTTTTGGGAGAGCTTGAGGTCAAGGAAGGACACTTGCTGTCTGAAATGGCATGTAAAGGAAGTGGACCATCTGTGAAAGCTTGCTGAGGTCAAGGATGGACGATTGCTGTCTGAAACAGCAAGTAGAGGAAGCAGGCCATCTGCAATGGCTCACTGAGGTCAAGGATGAAGGAGGTTGAGGTAGGATCTTGCTGTCTAAAATGGCAAGTAGAGGAAGCAAGCTGTCTGTAACAGCTCACGAAGGTCGAGGATGAAGGGGTTTGATGAGGGGGAAGGCAGCAGATTGAAGCACCAAGTCAAGGTGGTCGAGCTTGTTTGCTGTACCCTGGTGGACCCTACAGGAAGCTCGCTTCAAGAAAGAACTCTTGCTTGCTTTTGGGAGAGCTTGTCTTTTGCTGTCTGAAATGGCAAGTGAAGGAAACAAGTGGTCTGAAACGGTTTGCCACGGTTGAGGAAGGAGACTTGCTGTCTGAAACAGCAAGTAGAGGAAGCAGGCTACCTGTCTGAAATGGCAAGTAGAGGAAGCAGGCTATCTGTAACGGCTTGCTGAGGTCAAGGAAGGACACTTCAATATTCAAATTCAAATAATTTTTATTCCAAAAAAACATGATAAATTACATATTTTTACACAAAATACCATACAAGGAATTCCTCCACAAAGACCAATCGTCTGCATGTGGGGGAGAATTCCATGGACAGCACAGATTATTTTTAAAATAAATAAAAGTACTTTAAAATGATTTATAGAAAGAAATAAGCAAGCTTTACAATCATCCACAATAAAGACTTGCTGTCTGAAATGGCAAGTAGAGGAAGCAGGCCATCTGCAATGGCTCACTGAGGTTGAGGTAGGATCTTGCTGTCTAAAATGGCAAGTAGAGGAAGCAAGCTGTCTGTAACAGCTCACCAAGGTCAAGGATGAAGGGGTTCGATATCTTGAAGGCAGGAGATTGAAGCACCAAGTCAAGGTGGTCAAGGGTTACAGCTTGTTTGCTGTACCCTGGTGGACCTTACAGGAAGCTCGCCTCAAGAAAGAACTCTTGTTTGCTTTTGGGAGAGCTCTGGGGAAGAAGTGATGAGAAGTCGCCACTCCACTGCTTAAATACTCCCCTCTGTGGGTTAAAGGGAGGGGGGGTGGCGGCAATGCACCCCTCAGTAGGGGTGGTGCAATTTGGATGGGCAGGCAGTATCTCCTTATCTCTGCAATCGCTAGCTGGTGAAGTTGGAGGGCTCTAGTCCGAGCATAATTCCCCTTTTTCCCCCTCATCACAATCACTTAGTGACAATCCTTAACTCTTATAGTAAATATCAATGTATGATTATTATAGAAAATATTTCAAATGGAGTTTGCAATAATGGTTCAGGTTGAAAAAAGCATTTTCCAATAATTTTTTCAAACTTAACAGATCAGACATTTTAAGAGATTAAAATATAAATGAAGCATACAAACCAAGCTGTTGAATGCATCACACAAATATTCAAGAAGAATATTTTTTTTAGTGTAATGCTACAGTATAAAATAAGAAATCTTGTGATGCAGAAAAATTAGCAAAATTATTACCAGCTATGTCAGTAAATTCAGGCAGTACCGAACTATCTCTAACTTGCATGGTGCTCATTTTAACTCACGATTATCAACAGTGAAAATGATCAAAAAATTCTAGCCTTACCTTTTTCTGGTCTAGTACATTCAAATAAGAAGACTATTTTACTACAAATTACTTAGGAAAATATTTAAATAGCACCAGCAGAGTTGCAATGCTACAGTATAAAATAAGAATAAAAAAGAGAATTTTGAACTGTAGGCAGTAACTAGAAATAAAACAAAAGGTGTGCTATAATAAAGCGAGATATCAAATGTTAAGAAATGAGTTTGTTCATTGCTAAACATTATACAATCTAAAAAAAAACAACTCTTCTCAAATAAAATAACATTGACCGGGTTATCAAGATAAGTACTCATTTGTTCTTCAGAATGGTGCATATAATAAAATCCAAAAAATAGCACAATATAAAATGCATATCAGTAAAGTACAAAAAAATAAACTTCAATCACAAGATTGGACAATCAGAGTCTTTCCTTAAAAATTAACTAAGATTGTTCATAAACCCAATCATTGGCCAATGATACAATGCCCACACATATCACTTTTTTGTAGATCCCTGAATATGTTTACCAAAATTTCATACCTTGAAATTCCTTTGCAACCAAACCATTTACTTGGTAGCAGAATGTAGTTTAAGTCCCGTAGTCCAGCATGGGCTCATCTAACTGGATCTCAGAATTGAAATTGAATCCACACCATGGAGCTCTCGGTCCTCAACATACACTTGGTGGAATTAATATCCCAAACTGGTATTTTGTGACCCAAACAAGGAATTGGTCCCCGGAACATGGAACCACTTAATCAGTGGTGAGATGACATCAAAATATAATAAATTCTACATTAATCACATTTGTAAAGAAATAATAAAATCATATTTGCGCCTTCCTGAGTAAACTCACTAATAATTAAATTACCCTACATTAAAAGATTGTTTATTAAAAAAATAACTATTCTCTGAAGAGGAAAAGTAAAAGCCAAACATAACTTCACTTAGGTTTCACATACTTGTCAATAAAACAAATTTCAAACAACAGAGGAGCACAGATTCTATGTTGGTTATCGTACATAGAATGCATGGGAAATTTTCAGATCTCAAGCGAGCTGGATGCTCTCCGCCAAGAATAAGTAAGGAGGGGGTCATCTCATTAATGAAATCAAACTTAATTTCATTGATAAATTCACTTGGTGCATGTCTAATATGGGTAAGCTAGCAAGGACAAGGTTTGTTGACTTACCAACCAGTTCAGATACGAAAGGTGGAAGAAAGACACAGATATCAAGAACACAATAAGCTTTCTCCCTTTATTAGTTTCTTGCAAGAATAGCCTACATGTCGCAACATGAAACTGGCCTATATGTCTCTAATATATAGTTATACAGAACAATACAAAATCGCTTGAAGACAGCAAAAGTGTTCCAAAATAACCAATCTTCTTCTAAATTAGGGCCTGGTCCTAAGTAAAATAATAAAACCAACCTCATAACTTCATATTACTACATATTAAAAAGATAATCACCAAAAGTGTAGGATAAAACAACAGTAGGCTACAAATAAGACATCTAAATTAAAGTAATACCAAAAACTGTACTGATTTGGGAAAAATTGGTACATGAAAATAGCATCACTTGGAGCACAGCAGCAAAGAAATAAAAAACATCAATTTGATCAAGTGGATTCAAACTCTCACAGATCAACATACTTGAAATTTTGAAAACTGTTGAAACAACTCTAACCACTTGACTAAATTGATGCTTTTATAATATAAGCATATAATAAGACTCAAAATATGGAATGAAAACATAATAATGAGTATAGAAAAATGTTTGATTTTGTGAATAGCATCACTTTGAACAAACTATACTTTGAAGATGGTATCACTTTAAGCATGGTATGTTTTGAGAGTGGCATCACTTTGAGCATGGTATGCTTTGCAGGTGTTATCACTTTGCGCATGGTATGCTTTGAGGGTGGTATCACTTGAAGCATGACATGCTTTGAGGGGTGGCATCTTCAGAAAGTGTGCCAGAACATACATCCTATGTTAATCTATGCTTTTGGGCCAGGACATACATTTCTATACTACTGTCATGTACCCAGAAGCTGCAGGCTAAGAAATGGAACTATGGAAAATTGATTTTGTAAATGAGGATGTATAAGTAGAACTGGTATAATAAAGTATTTTGTAGTATTTCAGAAATATTTTATTTGTAAAACACACAATGACTAGAATTATTGACTTTTTTATGTACTAAATTTTCAACTACAGTAACAATCAATGAATTGAAACAATAAGTCATATTTTACTACCTATACATAAATTGAAAGAAGTAACTATATATGATAGCATTCAATCTGTAGGTATCAGAATATAGCCTATAATATGAAAACATGTAGAACAATTTATTGTCAAGGCTACTATAAAATGCAACTATTAATCACAGATTTTAATATTTTGATTGGTTCACAGTAAAATTGAAATATCAGTATTGATTAATTTGATATCCTTAGGATGGATAGATTCATAAGAATATGCATCACGCATCTTGGCCCTAACAGAATTTATAAGTATAATAAGTTCAGGAATTAACTAAATAAATTATTTAATTTTTGAAAAGTGTCTCAATGATGAAAATGATACTTGGAGATGATATGAGCTCCAATAAACTGCCGCCTTCAATGTCAGTATGCGATTTTTTTCAAAGCTTGACTTCTCTGGATAATATTTATTATATTATATTAGTCCAAAATCTACAGATGAATAAATGGATTTTTTACCTAAAACTTTTCATGTTTTTATGTATTTTTTAAATGGTCTGAAATTAAAACAACTTAAATTGGTTTCTTAAATAATTTTAAATTTAATAAACTTTCTAAACAATCAAACGAATGTTGTTTTCTTTCCATTTATTTGAACTAAATTATTTCTATTTATTTTATCAAAAAATAAAAGTCCTGACGCCCTTTCTATTGAATCAGGGGGCACCTGCAACATAAAAAAACTTGTGAATACAAAAGTATCTATGAAAATCATATTTTAATACTCATAATAATTATCAACAATAGCCTAAAATGAAGGCCTAATCATAAACCATTACCAAGACTCAATGACCATATGCATGGCAGTGAATTCATAGACAAACATGAGTAATAATTCACCAGAAAAGAAGTGTGATTCCCAGCTTTTTAGTCAAAAATAAATCTTGTGATTTTGAGAACCTATGCAGAATCTACAAGAAAGAATATTATTTTTCGATTGATTAGAGAAACTGTATTGGAAATAGTTATTGAACAACTAGAAGAAAACTAAGAAAAAACGTAAAGTTTAATGTTCCTTTCACGTTTGGCCCCGACTGATTGATTATATTACTATTAGACCTCGCCAATGCACCTATTGCTCAGCTATAATTTATTAGCATTATACTAATGAATCATTGTGAATTATTAATTCATGTGTAACATTTGGTTTACTGGACGAGAATAATAAATTTAAGTACAATAAGTTATGAGAAGGTTATTGTAGTTGGGAATTGAATTTTTACAGAATATTCGACACTGACATCTCAGTTGATTAGAAGTAAATGCCCTCTATATTGGAATCTAATGTTATTTAAGGTAAGGTACCAATTTTAATAATACATTATTTATTCGCCATTATGAAAACTGCCAACTACTCTTCTGTTTGCTAAATTTGCTAATAATAACTAAGTCTGATGATAAAGTCACAAAAAAGGCAACTTACTTGGAAGGCAAATAATGGTGTGTTGCTGTCAATAGGTTGATTGGGCATGACGTATGCTTCCATATGAAGTTTGTTGTCCGCTGTTTCCATTACAACCACCTTGAAAAAGTGTGTAGGGACAGCAACATTATTGGAGCCAATTACCTGATACTTCACATAAGATTTACCGTCTGATTCCTTTCTGAAAATGACAATTCAATTTCTAGTTAGTTTGAAATGAAAACCAAGAAATACATTGACTACAAGTTTCAACTACTCTTCTTTCATGCACATAAAGACGTAGTTATTGCCATGAATCTACAATCCTATAGATTGTAGATTGTAGATATACCAATTTTTAATTTCAACTTTCATTGTAGCAACATTATTGGAGCCAATTAACTGATACTTCACATAAGATTTACCATCTGATTCCTTTCTGAAAATGACAATTTAATTTCTAGCTAGTTTGAAATGAAAACCAAGAAATACATTTCAACTACTCTTCTTCCATGCACATAAAGACGTAGTTATTGCCATGAATCTACAATCCTATTGATCAAATGCCACCTGCATTGACTATAAAGAAAATACCATTTTTTAGTTTCAACTTTTATTGAAAATTCTCAATCAGTTTTCTAATCAATTTGAGAATTTCGAAATTATGAAGATATTTAGTAGTACTTTCGTTATTTTGCAAGCTTGCTACTCTTTATGATTATAATTACTGTATTCGCTAACTACTTGTTAAAATTAATTAAGATTTTGAAAATAAATCTAACCCCTGGTTGCACTAACGTACTATCATTATGATGGTTCATCATTCGTAACACTTTTATACTACTACTACTTATTGACACTACAGCCCTTGTAGAGCCATGGCCTCCTCCACAAGCCTCCTCCAAGAATCTTTGTCTGTTGCTCGCTGTCTCCATTGTCTAACCCCCCCAAGGATTGCAGACCTGCATCAACATCATCCAGCTATCTTTTGTGTCGTCGATCTGGTTTACTTCGCCCACCTGGTTGATAGTGCCATTCGTGTTGCTCTGTTTTCAGACATTAGCTCTACATGTCCCAGCCAACAAATTCTGGTCCTTTTAACTTCAGTTACAATGTTGGACAGTCCATATAGTTCATCAATCTTTTATTCATCCCCCTCTTGCACTGACCCATAGATCCTTCTTAAAATCTTCCTTTCCCAGCATCACCTTGTCATAACTTGTCAGCACCCATGTTTTACAACCATACATCACTACTGGTCGCAATACTATTTTGTAAATGTTAATTCTACTGCTTCAGCTGAAAAGCCTTGATCTTGATATTTTTGTAAGCTGAAGTGTGCCCCCTGTTGCCAGCTTATAATCTTTCTTTTATTTCCTCCTGATGATTATTCGTGCTTGTGATTAGGGATCCAAGGTATTTGAAAGACTCAACCGTTTTGAACCTATGAGATCAAAATGTCATCTGCTAAGGTGGCCTTCTTTGGTCTCTTGCCCTTTTCATATACACTGTCTTCTTTTCATTGACAACCAGGCCTGCCTTTTGAGCCTCCTCCTCCAATTTCCTGAAGCTCCACCAGACTTCCTTTCAAGCTGGTATGTCTACGTCATCTGCATATGCCAGGCATTGTGCCACTACTCAGCAGTGTTCCTTCAGCATTAATCCAATTTTTCTAATCGCTTTTTTCAAGGTAAGGTTGAACAGCATGCACGAAAGAGCATCACCTAGCACAAGCCCTGTTTTGATATAAAATTATTGAGAGCTTCTGCCAGCAATACTAACTTTACATTTAGTTCCTGCACCTTTTCCAGAAGGTATGGCCGATTCACACTATTATATGCTTGCTTGTAATCTATAAATAGCTGGTGAACTGGGATGTTGAACTCATATAATTTTTGTAGTATCTCTCTAATGGTGAATATATGATCTGTCATTGCTCTCCCCTGTCTGAAGCCACACCGGTACTCTTCAAGCTCGTTTTTAGCATGAGGTGCCAGTCACTTTGCTAGAACCTTAGTGAATACTTTGTAAGCTACATTCAGCAGCGCAATTAATAGTAGAGCCATTTTCCAATCACCTCGCATGTTTTCTTCTTTCCATACTCTGCAGCATAAGCGCATCCAGAAATTTTTCAAGGGGGGGGGTCCACTTCACCAGAGTTCTCCTCTCACTTACATACAACACTCCTTTTGACTACTCCCCCCCCCCCCCCACATGCAATGAAACTTTTATTCACTTTGTAACTACAGCAAGTATCACAGCAGCCGTAGTTCACCAATTTTAACCTAATTCAATTTATTAATTAAGATGTTAAAAAGTTGCAAAACCCATTTTGCAATTTCCAAACTCCATGTTTTTAAAAAGAAAACATATTTTTCGACACCCATCCCATGTGAAATGAAAGGTGAAGGGAATAGGTGAAGACAACAATGCATTAAAAGGGTGCATTCTATGAGTATGAAATGAAGAAACCAAATTCCCTGATATGTATCTTATTGAGAGGGTAGAGAAGAAAGATAACAAATTGTTTGTGAAATGTTGGGCTTTGATTCGAAATACAATTCATGGATTGATAATAATAGTGTTGTCTGAAAAAAAAAATATATATATTGTCTCTGTATTGAAAAATGAAGTTGAAACAGCACAGATTAAAACTACCATGCACTGATCAACTTTGATAAGTATTTAAATGAGGAGAACAGAAAGCAACAAATGAGACACAGTATACTTTTGAATTGTGTGTAGACCATCCAATGTTGGAAAAACCAATACCGTTTTTAATTTATTATTTGCAGAAAATGGTGTCAAATCTTTACATTTATATGTAATTACCAAATCTCACCAGCAAGACTAGTATGAACTTCTCAAAGAAATTATGAGTCAAGACCCTGAGATTGGATTCAATTTGTTTCAACATAATGAAGAAATCCCACGCCTGATTGATTTCTGAACTATCACAACTACTGTTTGAGGATGAAGTCGATGTTTCTTTAATTAATTATGTTTTAGCTGTTTTGCGTAAAAGTAATGGATTATACGCGAATATTTTCTTTTTTCAGCCAAAATAAACTTAAAATGAGAAATCAAAAATCCAATTGAAAAATTAAAAACTAATATTAAATGGCAGTAATTTAAAAAAATTATTAAAACTTGTATAAATGCACGATTGTATTTCATTGTACCAGGACCGAGAACGAAATTATCAATTTAACTACAACACTGACCATGATCCACGCAGAAACTGAGCTTCTGAACAGTTGAAAAGCTCAAACGGAAGTCTATAAAATCATTTTGTTACTTTATCATGGAAAAAGAATTCACAATGTCAACATTTGCGAGCTATGCTACTATAATAGGTTTTTTCTAGACTAATGAATTCTCCCAGTTTTGTTATGAAATTCTAACTCACTCTTTCTCGATAATGTACCATACATTAAAGTTCTCTCCTCTATGTATAAAGATAGACTAAACATGCTACAATAATGGCTACAATAACAGCCGCCATGCTCAGTTCTCAACACTCCAATAATGTAATATTAATTCCGTCTAGGTCTAGATTAAATTTTGTCCACTAGAATTATTATCACTGGTATAGAATTATTCTCAAGAACCTTTCCTACAGCAAAAATCATTCTATCTAGTGCTTAGTCATCTCAAATGGTGGGGGGGGGGGGGGGGGTGGTCTGGACCCGGGGACCCCCCACTTGAATACTCCCCTGCTCTGCAGGCTAATGCATACACCTTCCTCAAAACCAGGAAGCAAAGCCAATAAGTCTTGTACCATTTTCATTTGACTGCATGTAAACTTTCTTTGTCTATTATTGGTCTGTAGCACTCTTCCCTTCCAACCTTGGCGTTCATGTCACCAAGAATAATTCTCATCATGAGCAGGGGTTTCATAGTACAACTGCTCAAGTCTATCATAAAAAGCCTCCTTTATTTCATCATCACTTTCCTCTGTGGGAGCATGAGCACAGATCATTGTAATAGAGAAATATCTTTTCTTAGTCTCTCATCCATATCCTTCAAGTCTGTAAGATGACCCAACAGGTCATTGTGCACCACAAATGCAGTTCACAAAGTGTTTGTTTTATTGCCACTGCATAATATTGTATAATCCTTGGTCTTTAATATGTGGGATCCTCTCCACCTTACCTCTTGAAGAGCTGCTACATCTACTTTGTACTTCTTCAACTGGTCTGTCAAGCTGTTCAAAGCACCAGGTCTATAAACAATGTATGTACATTCCAAGTAGTGGTGAATTTTATATCTGCTCCCTTGATCATTTTTTTGTAAGTCACATTAATTCCTGTCCTTATTCTAAGGCCTGTGTCAGTTTTCATAACTTCAGGTATTTTATGAGGAGAGATTGTTAGCCTCTCGCTCAACCCCCAACCTGGAGGACCAGGGAATTTGTTTAGAGTCTCCTTCTCCCGGCACTTTCACCACAGCTGTCAGAGTGTAGCCTACCCTGGGCTTAATTCAGTTTTACTCCCTAGGCTCTTCCACCCTCTCTGCCATTGGGATTTCTCCTCATCCGCCTTCAAGGACATTGACTGGTTTGACACCTAGTAGCCCTACGCAGGGGGCCTCACAGGGTAACACATTTATACCAGGCAGTAATCCATCATACCATTCAATATAAAAAGGAATTACTTTTCGATAATATAAAATTGTTTTGTTATTCGAGCATGATAGCTAAATTACAATGCAGCCCACAAAGACAACTAAAAATTTAAAATTGTGAGATCAGCTAATCATGAAATATAGTACATAAAGTAGTTTAAAAATTTTATAAATTTTTAAACTACTTTATGTACTATATTTCATGATTAGCTGATCTCACAATTTTAAATAAATAATTTTAAATAATTTTTATAAATTGAATAATGTGAATAAATCATACTATTATACGGTTTGGAGAGTAAATTCGATTTTAAAATGATAAAATACGTGCATTAGTAAATAGTATTAATAATTTGCCATTAATATAAGGCTTGTTTTAGGTTATGTTGAGTAATAACAAGATGGCGCGTGTGTATGAATGATGGTACCACTTTTATACATTTTATACTAGGTATGCGCTCCTCCATTCAAGATATAACGATCATACGAATTCCCCAAAGAAGACTATTTGTCTGTGTTTGGGGAAGTTCCTTCTTAGAAAAACATTAGAAAAAAATAAACAGAGCTACAAACTCTGGCGGCTCTGGTAGCGCAGTTGGTTGGAGCGCTTGTCTGTGATAAGATATGGCTCTGGTTGGCTTCGTTTCCTGTAGCCTTGGGTTCTAATCTCATTTAGCCATGGATATTTCTCATCAATCAATCAATCATTTATTGCCATAAACATTACAAATGTTAAAACAATCGTCATTTTATATACAGTCAGAATTATCTAAATTTAAAAAATAACAACAAAAACAATAAGTTCAAGGAAATTATCACAGTCAAATACAAAAATATAAGTCAGCAATAATTAATACTAATATATATATATCTCAGGCTAGTCTTAAATTTAGACTGACATATATGGTATGAATTCAGCATTTTTTACTGTTTACAAGTAGTGAGAGTATTTAGAACAAGCTGCACACTCATAAGGTCTATACAAAAAATTCTTCAACCGAATACAAATATTTTTCCAAAAGAATGCCTTTTATGCAAGATTTAAAGTTTTTAATATTCATATGTCTAACCTCTAGAGAAAGTTGATTGAACAATTTTATAGACATATAACGCCAATTTCTCTGTGTACTTGCATAATGGTGGGAACCAAGTCTCACGTTCTGCCTGCTTCTTGTAGGATAATTATGTACATCACCATTGATACTATATTTGCTTAAATTTTTCTTAATGTACATCAAACAAACAAATACATATAGAGATGGTAGAGTCAAAACCCCCAATTTTTGAAAAAGTGGTCTACAAGTTGCAAGCGGTGGTGCGTGACAAATGCTAGTATAGCATATAGTAATCCGTATAGCTTTTTTTTTGTAGCTTGAAAAGTTTAATAGCCATGGAACAATTACCCCATAGTTGAATACCATAGGCTAAGTAACTGTAAACATGAGCGTAATAGACACTCATTAGAACATTGTGGCTCACAATATGACTCAGCCTACGTAAGACAAAAATCCCTTTACTAAGTTTATATGCTATGTGGCTTTTCCAATTTAAATCAGTGTCTAGCACAATACCCAGGAATTTCAAAGAACCCATGTCAGTGAACCTAGTGTTGAAGCTGAACTGTAGATCATTAGTTTTAAGTAAGTTTAGACTCAAATTATTTGATGCACACCAATTTTTTATTGTAGATGTGCTCATTTCAACAACTGAATCAACTTTTTTTTTATCAAGACCACTGACTTTTAGTCCCAGGTCATCAGCAAACAGGTAGGGATGGCTGTCATTGCAGCAATTACTAATTGTATTTATAAGCCATTCACCTCATTACCCACGCACAAGTATCCAGACTCATGTAGGCATCACCAGCAATAAAATGAAATTTGAAAAAATAAAATATCAATAAACAGAATTAGAAACTCAAATCAGTTTGATCCTAAATTAACAAATTTATCATTAAATAACTTCACAACTTTCATTTAAAAAAATAAATAATAAAAACTTATAAGAATAAACTCAATAAAACATTAGCAGAGTGAAATCAGTAATCCTGTTGGCAATAGCAGGAAAGTAATGGTAAATTAATAATAATGGATAAATAGTAGAGCAGGAAAACCAAGTCTGGAGACAAAGCGAACACAAATCCCTAACTAGTTAAGTAAATAGTGAATGGAGCAGACCCTCCACCTCCATCCAGCCAATGCTGCAGAGCAACACGGCCACTCTGTGCTTGTACACCACATTACTGCAACTCTCAGACTCCCTGAACTCATCTAGCAAATTCCTTTAGATAATTTGAGCTTGGTAGAATGGTGATTTAAGTTCTAAACCGCGTAATAATTGGTGCATTGAATATCCGTGGTTATTTCTATGGCATGTTTCATAATTATGCTGAATAGTTGTGAATAGGTTTATTTTATGTTTTTTGATGTAAAGCTGCCTTATATTAAGAACAAGGAATTCCGAGAACAAAAGCGACAAGAAGTATTTGTAATAATTCTTCAGAATAGTTTTAATTATTGTCCACTGACTAACTGTAAGCAGCTCCAGAGATGCGGAGGAGACCACTCCACAGGCTGCACTATATCACTATAATGCCGTACTGTAGCACAGAGAGTGCATAAGCATAATAAAAAGCTCTCATACACAGTCCGATATCCAGCACTTGGCTCAACTGTGACAGACCATACAGCAAACTCCTGAGTCTCTAAAAAAGGTTCGTTAGATGATTGTTTAGAAGAATTATTGACGGTGGATTGCAAACGACTTTCAATCAGCTCTGCCAGCCTATTACAAAATATTACTTTGCCAGATCGATTTAGATGTAGACCATGGTTAGTAAAGTTTCTTTTTCAGCCTTTCATTTAGAAAAAAATTCCCAATTGCTTATAATTCTTAATTCCACTGACATTCTTGTTTAGGCTAATTGAAAAAACGATCAGGGTAGTTTTGAAGATCAATAGAATAACTTTTATATAAGCCCTTAGTATGACGCTCAAGTAGTAGAGGATGTATCCAATGTCTTTTTTGACTTTGCGTTTCTTCTCAGATAGAAGATAAACAATAATTATTGCATCTTCCACATCTAACGCGCTCGGCTAACTAGATGACACTAGACTGTGGCAACGCCTGGCTGCCTAGTGCGTGTGCGCCCTTACTATAAAGATCCACTGCAGTCACAGTCATGCGCCAAAATTTCTGGCTAAATTACAACAGCCAGGCGAATTTGATTAAAAAATCAGGTGATGGCCCTAAATATGTGTATGCCTTTGTGTACTTTGACATTCTTGAGTTTGGTCACATGGTCAGCTGGTGTAATTTAGCCTTAAATTGTGGCACGCAACCGCTACTGCAGTGGTTCTGTATAATAAAGCTCTAAGATGATTTTCATTGAGACTTGGTAATAGTCACTAAAAATTCTATATTTGAAAACACTAGTTCACTGTTCAACACTAGTTTGTCCATTACTAGATTCAAGAAATTTCAATAGGAAATAAATCTTTTAGAAAGAGATGTTACATTTGGCACCTTCAATTAAACCTACTACCATCATCACCCATTAAGTAGTTTTATAAATCTACAATATAATGGGCTTATTCAATAAGGCATAAATTAGTTTTGCAATTTATTTATATTGACATTTATTAATATTATATATTAAGTTTAATTGAGAAAATTATCAATTAACTATCGTAATTATTCTAGATTCAATGTTTATTCCTTACTTGGGTAAGAAGAGAGGTCCTGTGCAAACATAGACATTCTTGTATGATTTGGCTAGTTTCCGCACATGTTTCTCCAGGCTATTCCATGCATCCCTATTGAAACCAGGCCCGACCTGAGGTGCCATATTGGATAAAAGAAATGTTTGTTGAAGGTGCTTAAGAGAGAGTCTATGATTTCCAGCAGCGGCCAGATGGCCACGGTCGAATCCACTGCCTTTATAATCAGCATTTGTCGACCTGAAATTGAAAAAGAAAATTGAGTTCTGTTGATTGCAATCACGGTTAATAGTTTCTAATTAACCTTGAATTTAAATAAGATAGTGCAATATTTATTCCAAAGTTTCACCTTCTTTCATACAAATTATTGTGGTAGTCCGAAATGCTTGGACTAAAACATATTGTTGAGGTCTGAAGAGTCACCCACAGTCAGAATCGGCTAAGAAGACTATGCATACATTATTGAAGTAAGATGAGCAGATTCATTATGTAGAATACATTTTATACATAGAATAATAATTACAAATATTTTATACTAATAAGTCTATAAAATTTAGACATTTGCCTTTGCATTTAAGTAGGCAGTGACTCTACAACCTTTTCATATATAAACGATTCATAGTGATGACACTTCTTACTAGCAGTTTTGTAGCAATAGAAATTGACATGAACTTCCTATTATAATAATCATTTGGGACCAAATGACACCTTCCCATACTGCATGTTCATCAGAGTTTTCACCAGTCCCTCTCCAATTAAAACTGAAATTTAAATTCCAAATATCGTCATTATTAAATTTTGGTGGATTGACATCTTAAGAAGTCTGTAACTCAAATTCATGTAAAAAACTCTAGCAATAATATTATGCTGGTTCAAAATTTTGGAGATCAGAATAAAAAAGATTCATAAGGTACAAGGTAGAAGTAATGTGGACCTGAAGTATTTGTGCACTGAGTCATCTTCAATAAAAGAGCATTGATTCCTGTCTAGCTCACTGTTAGGCTTCAACCTATCATTTGACATGTGCTCGAACACCCAGTAAGCAACTCTGTTTCGTGTGTCATATGATAGTATGTAATCATCAAGTGAACGGATGTTTGCCAGACTTGGAAAACCGTATTTCATTATCTGAAAAAAAAATGGCTGGATTAGACAGAATGCACAATGATGTCTCAATATAAATCGCCAAAGCAATTGTGAATTTGCTCAAGAAAAGGGTATATTACCAACTCGATCACCATTGATGAGAGTTAGGCCGGCAATAGACGGACTGCTTGAAGCAGTCGGGTTCGACTGCTTGAAGCAGTCGCAGTTGGGCGGATCGCATTTTCAATGTTAAAATCAAGACCGCACTACACGGACTGCTTGAGCAGTCGAGTTGCGGTCGTTAACAAAACAAGCAGTCTATTTGCAGTCGAGTTCCGCCGTGCTGCCGACTGCAAAAATGCAGTCGGTCGGCAATACACGGACCGCTTCAAGCAGTCCACTCGACTGCTCGCACCACCACTCATATTTCACTCATTGTGTGTATTTAGTAGGCTATTATGTGTTCTGTGAACATGGCACGCTGTTTTCAAAACTAGTACTTTGTCACTAGAGTCTTCTTCAAAGACAAAGATCCTGTTTTATTATATTTTTGATTTTTGCATAATTTTCCCCTAATTGAACTTTGCTCGTTTAAGATTTAGTTTACCCCCTAATTTTGAGTAATGTTAAGCTCTAGGAGTTATTTAAAGTGAATCTGTCATTTACAATAAATACTTCAAGATATTTAATCATCCTGTGTAGGACTAAAATATATTTTTGGGTCCGTCCAGTGATTTCATGGAAATCATTATTAAAAAAGGATGCAGTACCGTACTTAAGGTTCCGGCTCTATCTTTTCATAAAAATATCGTTATTCAATGTTTCTAGTAATAACTTTTTATTGTAAATTTAACGACTTGCAGTCAATTTTTATAAGTGGTTAAATAATAATTGTACTCACACTTAGCCGAACGTTTTCGAGTTATGGAAACTCATATTCAAGGCATCCTAGATCGGCGATATTGGTTTGTTGGTTAGATGCTCAATGAATTAAATTTTAATCACACATACATTTTGACCACATGATACAAGAACCACAATTCTTCTAACCAACATCGCCGATCTAGAATGCCTTGAAGATGAGTTTCCAGAACTCGAAAGCGTTTGGCCAAGTGTGAGTACAATTATTATTTATTCACCTACAAAAACTGATTGCAAGTCATTAAATTTCCAATACAAAGTTAATATTAACAACGCAGATCGTTAAGGAACAAGAAATCCAACAATTTAATTCTAGTACTTAGGCTGGTTATTACTATTTGTTCTATGAAATGATCAATCTTTTTATTGATTTATAATTATTCGCTGTGTAATTAATAACCCTGTGATTTTATATACTGTAATGTTACTATTTCTTGTATTTTGTCATGTCAAGTGGCCATCTTTGTATGACGAGAATAATATATTATTATATTAAATTAATTATAATTTATTTTTTGAGGATCCATTTCTCATTCCATCCATTTACCAATTTTTCAGACTATTATTGAATTTTTTTAAACCATATTCAGAAATTTGATTAAATGTGTCTTTCTTCAATTAATTTGTGCTCCAATCATTTCTAGAAAATTATTCACAGTAATTTTATTAATAATTTATTGTCTTTATGGAAGGCTCTCCGCAGTCTCAACTCTACTCCGCCTATTGAACAAGGCATTCACCGACTGCTTGAAGCAGTCCAAAAGCAGTCGAGCGGACTGCAAACCGACTGCTTTTGGACTGCTTCAAGCAGTCGGTTTGCAGTCGGCTCGACTGCAAATCGACTGCACTTTTGCAGTCACTTACGACTGATTGAAGCAGTCCGTCTATTGCCGGCCTTACAAGTTCATTTACAGATGAACCATAAAATCTACTTCAATGAATTTATGGAGTTTATCTATAAAAATAACCAGTAGATAGCTTTGGAAATGTCAGTAAACGTTTGCAGTAAATCACTCGAGAATTAACTAATAAAAAAATATATTTGATACCTTGTAGGACCAGTTAATGGTTCTCACAGCCAATGACCAGTGGTGGGTAGGCCTACTAACGTTCATAGATAAAATTGAGTGCAAGATAATTTTGAAAATTCTAGCTTACATATTTAGTGAATGACCTGAAAATATATCTACCGCAATTGGTATGTACTAGCTACATTTATATATTTTTTTAATGTTCAAATAAATCTTCAGATATAAGAATTATCAAGTTTAGTTAATTTTGGGATTCTTTGCCACTGAAGTCACTAAGTTCCAATAGAAAAACAATAATAGCCTAAATGAGACCATCACTTAAGTAAACTACATAAAAAGTTTAATCAAGCACTGTTGCCCAGCTGAATGTGAGGTCTGTAACAAATTTCAGAATGTCTGTAAAAGTGTATCATAGATATTTTTTCTCCTTTATTCACTATACCGCGTAGGGTTTTGGGGTACAGAAAACAATTATCTGAACCCAGTTGTAGTTTTATGCAGTCCGAAATTCAGAAAGCATCAACTTTTTACAGTTCCAGCTCTGTATTCTAGAAATTTCAGTTTTATCTTCAATAACAGGGAAATTTTCAATGTCAAACGAGCTAGCAATTAGTATAGAACTAGAGACAAAATATCAACTTATTCATACATCCAATTCACAAGCAGACTACATGGAAAGATGACATATTATTCTGTATACAGGTTTTTGATTACCCTCCTTAACATATCAAGTTATATGGAAGTTATTTAGTATAACTTATGTCTACAATATTTACTACTACTGCAAAGATTTTGATTTTGAATTTGCATGTATCACCTTGATTGAACCAAAGATGATTATTGTATGTGTGTTGTCACAAAGCGTTTTGTGACGGTAAGAATGATTTGAAATTAAAGTCATTAATTTCAAAAAAGGGAGTGAGCGACGCTCTACTGAGTAGCAGCGGCGGGGGGAATAGAGGTGAGGTAAGCTAGAACCATATGCGCATCTTTGGCATGGTGGTCTACCTGTAATCTACCTCCACCTAATTAATAACTCCTCCCCCACACTCCACCTACACACTGGCCTATACCTATAAAACGGACAGCGCCGATTGATTTGGCAGACTTGAACTGTGGCTAGCTTGTGGTTCATTTCTCCTCAGTATTCCAAGTGAGTCCACTCAAGGATCACATAGTCTTGAATACTTAGTCAGAACGACTACCTCCGCAGCCATAACTTCCCCATGCTTTCCTCCTGGTCCTTTCACATCCTTTCTGAGCCTTGCAGTTACTGACTGCATATGTTCAATCCTCTATCTCAGAGCGGTTTCAGACCAGCAAAGAGTATCAAACCCCAAATTTAGCAGATACTGACTGCGACTGTTTGTCCCTATCCCCATAGTAACTTCCTTGAACCTCTTGTGTGGTTTCAGACTGCATATCCATTTCCAGTACCTGTCTCTCTGTGGTTACAGACATGCAGCGAGTCCCTTTGCAGTTTCAGACTGCAAACATCCTTCCCTCCTCCAACTCAAAGCGGTTACAGACCAGCAAAGCGTACTGCCCCTGAATTGAGGGGTTGCAGACTGCGAGCATTTAGTCCTCTACCCTCACAACCTACCCATTCCTCAACCTTCTCATCATGGTTACAGACATGCAGCGAGCCCCTTGTGCAGATCCAGACTGCATATATCCTTTCCTCCATCCTCTCGTTGCAGTTTCAGACATGCAATGGTTGCAGACTGCACCTACCCATTCCTCAACCTTCTTGTCATGGTTACAGACATGCAGCGAGCCCCTAGTGTGGTTCCAGACTGCATATATCCTTTCTTCCATCCTCTCGTCATGGTTTCAGACATGCAACAAGTACCTTTTGTGGTTGCAGACTGCATACATCCCTTCCTACACCTTCTCGTTGCAGTTACAGACACACAATGAGCCCCTTTAGCAGTTCCAGACTGCATATATCCTTTCCTCCATCCTCTCATAGTGGTTACAGACATGCAATGAGTACCCTTTGTGGTTGCAGACCACACCTATTGTTTCCTCCATCCTCTTGTCGCAGTTCAAGACATGCAATGAATACCATTTGCAGTTGCAGACTGCAGGTATCCTTTCCTCCTCCTCTCAGAGCGGTTTTAGACCAGTGAAGAGTGTTGCCCCCAAATTGAGCGGTTGTACACTGCAAGCATTCGGTCCTATACCCTTACAAAGCACTTCTCAGATTGAGAAGTGTATCCTCAAAGAGCTCGGCGGTTGCAGACAACCAAAGCTCATCACCTACACCCATGCCAAGCGGTTAACAGACAGCAACGCATGTTCCAACCCCATCCAAGTATTCCTAGTTTCATAACAGAACCAACCATTCCTTCCTTACCAAGTGACAGCTTGCCCTGTCTGCAAGCAGAAGCCCCCAGACAAAGAAGAGAAGTAGTAGGCCAGGATAAAGCTGCTAAAGAGCAGAATAAGCCTAAGAAGAGTGTGGACTCTTCTCCTAACCCCGCCCATTTTTTGACTGAGTCTAGTCAATCAGGAGAAAATCCTGATATCAATCAGTCACTACTCGAGGAGGAATCGAGTAGACCTGATAGATGGGCGCCTAACACATGGGGCTTGGAAAAGGACACAAAAGAGGAGCTACCAGTAACCAAATCAGACAATCTACCTGATAGATTATTGTCCGCACTGTGTAGCTTAGAGCAATACACAATACCAATAGCTGAAATGAGCAATAAATATGAGAAAATACAACAGGGAGTGCAGCAAGCATCCCAAGACAAAGATCCTACAGATTATTCATACAATCTAAAGGTATCTTGGATATATAGACTACATAAAGAAGAAGCAGTAGGTCTATTAGAAGATTGGGGGTAGCCCAGCAATGGTGTTCTAGTTGAGCTAAGAAAGAGACTTGTTGAACATCATAGTAAGCAGACTGTCTGCAGGACAGCCCCAGCTGAAGCTAGCGGCAGTGATATTGGTGCAGGAACTCACAGTCAAAGATATGGGTCAGAACGCAGAGTTCAGTCAGCCCAAAAATTCACTAAAAAAGCAGCTAAATCACTCAAATCACTGTGATGATTTGGGAGCTGTGTGCGACAAGATAAGGAGTTGGAAGCTCTCATATAATGGGCTATCAGATGCTCCTAGTTTCGTGGAGAGCTTGGAGGAACTCCAACAAGCATATGGATATATGGGAGAACAATTGTTAGCTGCCCTCCCTGAGCTACTAGCAGATAAAGCTATATTATGGATGCAGAATAATAAGCATCAGTGGCACTCATGGGCCGATTTTTGGTGGGATTTTAAAGCTTGTTACTATCCTAGATCATATGGTGATGACTTGGAGAGTCAAATCATTGCCAGAAAGCAGAGAGAAGGAGAGACTGTAGATGATTATGCAGGGGCCCTCCAGATGCTTATGTGTAGAAAAGGTGGATTTTCTAATGCCACAATCCTACTACACATTTATAAAAATTTATTACCAAGGTATAAGCTATACATACACGCCAGTGATATAGATTCCTTGGAGGGACTATTGAACGCCACTTGTGAATATGAGCAGATAAAAGCTGGAGAAAAACTCATGAAACAAGCTAATACCTATAAAGTACAGGAAAACATTCAAGAACCACGAAGGCAGAGACAGGCCTGGTACAGAAACCAGAAGAAAGCTTTAACAGAAACAGAGATGAACTCAAAAAGTCATCTGAGTATACTGAGGCCTTGTGTTGGCTATGTAAACAGCTGGGCCATTGGAAATCCAACTGCCCGCAAAGAAGTATATGTGAACAATGCAGCAAACCATCTCAGAGCTGTATTTGCAACAGGACAAACCAAAAATCAAATAAAGCATCAGTAGTAGGTAGTATGATCTACAAGACCATTATGCATCAATCCGAAGAAACCATTTGATACAAGGTTATTTGTTATAGTAGTGATATCAGGAAGGAAATGTAGAGCACTGTTAGATACAGGGGCTGAATCAAACTATATAAGTTCCAACATGATCAAAATAATGAAAAAGTTGGGACCAGTAAGAATGACAGGAGCTAACCACAAAGCCCTTATGGCCAATGTGGCTACAGCTAGGTTGGAAGGCCAAGTAACAACTGATGTCACAATAGATGGAATAACAATACCTATTACTGCCACTATGATGTCAGGACTGGGGCAAGAACTACTTCTAGGCATGGAATTTATGAATGAGCATAAGCTCAAAATTAATACCCATACTTGTGAAGTAGAATGGGACCCTAAGCCTGTAGAACAAGTATCTACAGTCACTGGGTGGTGTGAATAAAGCTGAGTGCAGACTCCAAGCTTGAGAAATTATGTCTACGCTCAGGATTCTTGTCTTTCGAAGTGAATAAAAAGCGAGTGACTCAGCACTCCACTCAGGCCATCTGTCCGATCTCAGACGAAGAGTGAGCACTCACAGTTTGATGTGAATAAAACCCAGATTACTTGCATCATCTGAGTGCGCACTCATCAATTTGCCGATCTAGTCATTTGCAGACTCACCCGAGTCAACTGTGGACATTGTAGCTGGTGATGGCAGAATTTATTCCTGTTTGTGCTGTTAAAATATACAGGGATTGATGGGATTCTTGCTTAGAAAACTATTGTTCACTGTACCATTTTGAAAAAAATACAGTAAACCCTCATTAATCCAGATCCCATTAATATGGATTTCGCTTAATCTGGACAGCCATTGGATCGCAGTTTTAATGCGCAGAATGCTGATTAGTAGCATGCAATCGTCACTGTACGACTGTGCCCGGTGATGTGAGTGTGCCGAGTGTGGGCGGATGGTGGAGGGGGCGGTCACAGTGCAAGGTGTACATGCTGTTGCCATGGTTACTGTCAGCCAATAGTAGCTCAGTCACACGATTGTGTTTCTCCTGCTCGTATCAGGCCATCAGTTGCTCTACAGAGGTCAATTGCACTGCACGTTTCAGTTGCATTGTTTAATTGTGTGTGGGTTTGTGTTTAATTGCGTGTTTGTGTTAATGTGAACTGTATTTGAGGTGTGTTAATGTAAGATTAGAAATGTCTTTAAGTAAACCAATGGATTGTAAAAAACGAAAACATGTGTCTCTGTCTCTTAATGATAAATTGAAAATTATAGAAAAACTTGAAGATGGAGCTACTGTTTCAAGCATTTGTACAGAATATAAAATAGTGAAACAGACAGTCTCAGACATAAGAAAGAAAAAGGACAACCTGAGAAAATTTGTTCTTAAGTTTAATGTTGAAAAAGAGGCAAGTTCAGTGAAAAAAATGCATCTTCCTTCAGATCCATCCCTGGACGATGCTGTTTATAAATGGTTTTGCCAACTTCGTTCTTCTGGAATGACTGTATGAGGGATTGAAATTCAAGCTGCTGCAGAAAGATTAGCTAAACAGTTAAACATTACAGGCTTTAAAGCTAGTTCAGGATGGCTGTTCAGGTTCAGAAGGCACCATAACATGACAAACAAAAAAGTCTGTGGAGAAAGTCTCAGTGCAAATGTTGATGAAGTTGAGCCAGTGGCGTACCAAGGTTTCAAGCGCCCTGGAGTGGAAGTGTCTTACGATGCCCCCCCCAAAAAATAAGTCTTATACTCAACCACCTGATCGGGCTGATATTAATATAGTGGTCATCATTTAATGAAACAACGGTATTTTACCCACCTCTTACTACGCCAGAAATGCGAATCTCCGATGAATAATTTTTCGCCAAGCCAGATTCTGCTTTTATCACTTTTATCAATTTCCAAACAGCTTGTTTTGGATTTTTTCACTTTTCTATAAATTCATTTGCAGTTATTCTTTTAGCATTTTGCAAGTCATTCCTATAAAAAATTTCTTGTCTTTATCTTATAAATATCTAATAGGATTCAAAAGTGAAGTATTTCAGTCCTGTTCTTAGTAATATAAAAACCATTGAACCTTTTTCAATTTATTTTTCTAAAATAAATTCAAAGTCTTCATTCAATTACTTGTAATTGTTATACCTTTTTCCACCCAATTAACATTGTTTTGGCTTTGCTACTTTTGACTCGACTGTTTTGCATTCCGTCTGGTTGTAACACATTTGCGGCTGAACGCGTGAACTGATTTCTTTTAAATTTGACATTTTAGTAATGCGCAGTGATGTATTCATACGGTTTTTTAAAATTGTGTTGTATTTTACCCTTTTGGCCTTCATTATAGTAATACAGATTTTTATAAGTAAAAGGCAATTTTCTCTCAACAACGGCGCGCTCCTCAGAGCCTTGCGCCCTGGAGCGACTGCTCCACTCGCTCCATTATCGGTACGCCACTGAGTTGAGCCATTATTCAGAATGAAATTGGATGAACTTTTAAAAACAGGACAAATACAGCTGTCACAACTCTACAATTATGATGAGACTGGGTTGTATTGGAGAGCATTACCCAACACAACCCAAGCCTCTAAAGCTGAAAAAACATACTGGGAAGAAAGACTAGTAAGGATAGAGTTTCTGCATTGTTATGTGCAAACGCTGATGGAAGTCACATGCTGCAACCTGTGATTGTGGGTAAAAGTAAACAGCCTCGGGCTATAAAGAATGTAATGGACAAGCTACCAGTGCACTACTTCAGTTCAAAAAGTGCCTGGTTTACTTCAGACATCACAATGGAGTGGTTCCACAAAAAAGCAGTGCCAGAAATTATAAAACATCTAACGGAAGTTTTAAAAATTCCTAAAGATGAAGTGAAGGCCCTAGTTTTACTTGACAACTGTCCTGCACATACATCAGTAGAAAAAATGACAAATGAGGACGGAAAGATTAGATGTATGTTTTTGCCAGCCAACACTACATCATTAATTCAGCCTATGGATCAAGGTGTTATCTACGCAGTTAAACGCCTATACAAAAAGAAGCTTTTGCATGAAATTTTGGAAGTCAAAGAACCAGCTGAAGGAGAAGAAGACAGAAGAGGTGAAAAGACATTGAAAGAGTACAACATCAGATCGATGATCTTCAATTTCGCAGCGGCTGTGAGAGAGCTGAAGCCATCAACGATAGTAAACTCATGGAAGAAGCTTCTCACTAATAAAGATGATGAGCCGGACACCGCTGGGTTGGAAACTGAAGATTTCCACAACGCTCTTATCAATGGTGGTGAGCGTGCAGTTACCCTAGATGACATTGAGCTGTGGTTGGAAGAAGATGATCAAGATCCAGGCCACCACATTTTGACAGAAGAGGAAATTGCTGAAAGTGTAACAGTGGCAGAAGAAGATGATGACGACGATGATGAAGCAGATGACATAAATCCCAAGCCTAAACTGAGTGAAGTGAAAGATCACATTGATTGTGTCATTAAATATGTTTCCAAAAGTAGCAATGAGCACATCTCTGGATATTATGAACATTTAAGACATTTGCGCCATCTCATTGTACAAGAAATTAACACAAAAGGAAGGCAAATGAAGATCAACTCCTTCTTCAAACCAGTGAAACCAGTTCAGTCACGTGAGGACGAACCTCAACCCTCATGTTAAAAGTAATTTTGTATTTTTTTGCTGTCTCATTTTTTGTATGGATGTAAATACCAAGTGTATATTTTTGTTCAAATGTAACTACTGTATGTACTGTTTGTACAATACTGTATGTATTTTTATATTCAGAATATACATACTTTTTAAGTTTATCTGCAAAAGGTGTTTCATTATATACAAGGGGTACCCAAAAATCACTGTCTTTCTTCATTTAAGATTATTTGTTTTAATCCGGACTTTCGTTAATCTGGACGACTTGGAGCCCCAATTAGTCTGGATTAACGAGGGTTTACTGTAATATTGAATGGATGAGCGATCATTTTCTTGGAGAGGGCTTGGAAAAGAGAGGTGGTGCAGTTTCAAATTTGAATAAGATGCATACTTTTCTTCATTATATCGGCGATCCAGGTTTCCAAAGCAGAGTAGCAGAAGATATAGGAGTTGAAAGAAGCACCGCAACAAAATTTATTTCACAAGTTATGGCCGAAATTCTACGTAAAAAGGATGTGTAGATAAAATTTCCATTATCCAGGCAAGATATGGTGGAAAATATGCACAAGTGGCAAGAAAAATATCGATTTCCATATGCAATTGGAGCTATAGATTGCACTCACATTGCTATTCGCAAACCTTCTGTTCATGGAGATGAATATATAAACAGGAAGAGATTCACGAGTATAAACGTACAGGCAACATGTAATTCTGAAGAAGAGTTCACAAGTGTTGATGCTTCTTGGCCTGGATCAGTTCATGACTCACACATCTGGAAGAATCCAGAAGTATATAGGGTTATGGAATTGAATATGGTGGGTGCTTTACTGATTGGAGATTCAGGGTATGGAATAACACCTTGGCTCATGACCCCTTTCCAGAATCCTATTCAACCAAGAGAAAAAATATTCAATGAATGCTTGTCTCAAGAAAGAGTGATAATTGAAAGATGCTTCAGGCAGTTAAAACAACGGTTTCCTATTTTACAAAGTAAAATTAGAATGAAAACTGAAAAAATACTGGGGATTATAGCATGTTGTTTCATCTTGCACAATGTTGCAAAACGACTAAAAGAAGAATACTTTGAATATGAGGAAAGAGTTGATAACAAGCCCAATTTTGACCAAGAAGTTCCAAATGAGCCTGGTGCTGGAGCTGGTGCTAGAGATATTCGTCGGAGAGGACAACAAAGAAGAACAGAAATTTCTCAACTATTACAACATCAATGAAGCATCATAATTATTTATAATAGTTAGCAAGTGTAAGAGATTTTATGATCAAGTCCACTTATTCTATTTCACAAATAATTAATTTCAGACTTATTATTATTTCAAATGTATTTCTTGTTTTCTAAAAATTATCATGTATACAAAGAAATCCAATAAAGTTTTGAAAAAATGCATAAATAAATCATGTTCATGAAAAAATTAAAAAATATTAATAGAAAAATAAATTATCATGCAACCACATTGCGGTGCTGAATGAACAATGAACTGAGCTGAGTAGCTGACTCATCAGTTTGTTGACATCATGAGCAGAGGTGATGTCGTTGTTAGCGATAAAGCTGCATGATTCTGTGTTTCAGAGGAGAGGGGATGTGAGTCCACACTCAAAAAGCGAATCCGTCGGTTTCTGTCCAGCAGTAGTCGGGCCGACATTTTATTCACCTCAAAACTGATGGATATCAAGTGCACTCACACACTTGGCTTCACTAACGCTCAGCTTCACTCGCAAGCGAGCACTTGTACTTTATTCACACCACCCACTATGACTCCCATGCCATGGCAACAAAGAACACAAAGAATGAGTATTGCAGCAATAGAGGTTCAAGAAATAGGAAGACGCATACCTGATACTAGGGTATACATGAATGCTAATTTAGCAGGAATTGAGCTAAATGCACAAATAGATACTGGAACAGAATTTTCCTATATCTCTAAATCTCTAGCTAAAAAAGATTAAAAAGTGGTGGTCAAACAAACCAAAAACCAATCACTCATCGACCCTCACTGATCGATGGTACACCATTGGAGATTAGTGAAGAATCAAAAGTACCAACAGTATTAGGGGAAAGGAAATATCAATTGAGAGTTTCAGTGATAAACAATCTGGGGAATGATATGATTCTGGGATTGAATCATCTTAGGTATTGTCACAAACTCTCTGGGAGCCTCCCCAACAGAGGGTGATGACTTCTCAGGTGTTGCTCCTGAGGGACTGAACTCAGTTGGTGTAGGTTGGGGCAGAGGAGGTCGGTCCAAAATCGTCCCAAGGGTGGGTCGATTCCTCCCTTGGAAACAGTTCCCCTGTGGAGGGTGGGTGCGCAGTCTGTAACTGCGATTGACGGCTGGCTGTCTGAAATGGCTAGCCCAAGGGTACAGGGTGATGGGGTAGGGTAGGACTCACTGTCTGGAACAGCGAGGAAACAAGCCGTCTGCAACAGCTTGCCGTTAGGGATTGGGTACGCAGTCTGTAACTGCAGTTGATGACTGGCCGTCTGCAACAGCTAGTCCCAGGGAGTGAGGTATTGGGGTTGGGTAGGACTCACTGTCTGCAACAGTGAGCAAAGGAAGTAAGCAGTCTGAAACTGCTTACTTGAGGTTGAGAATGGGAGCTTGCTGTCTGTAACAGCAAGCGTAGGAGACAAGCTGTCTGAAACCGCTTACTGAGGTTGGGGAAGGAGTCTTGCTGTCTGGAATGGCAAGTAAGAGGAACAGGCCATCTGTAACGGCTTGCTGGGGTAGAGGAAGGACGCTCACTGTCTGAAACAGCAAGCAGAGGAAGCAGGCCATCTGGAACGGCTTGCTGTGCTCAAGGATGGACACCCGCTGTCTGAAACAGTGAGCAGAGGAAGCAGGCCATCTGTAACGGCTTGCTGGGGTCCAGGGATGAAGGAGGTCAAGGTAACATCTTGCTGTCTGCAACAGCAAGCATGGGAAGCAAGCTGTCTGTAACGGCTTACTGAGGTTGAGGATGAAAGGGGCAGATGACTTGTAGATGTCAGCTTGATGCACCAAGCCCAGGTGGTTCAGGGTTACAGCTCGTTTGCTGTACCCTAGGGGAAGCTCACCTCAAGAAAGAACTCTTGTTCTGATTTGGGAGAGCTCCTGAGAAGAAGTGATGATTAATCGCCACTCCACCACTTAAATACTCCCTTCTGCGGGTAGAAGGGAGGGGGGGGAGTGGCGACGACGCGCCCAAGTGGTGGAGGTGCAAGCCAGATGCGTGGTCGGTTCTTCTCTTATCTACGTGATCACTTGGCAGAGTCAGAGAGCGAGCATAGCTTCCCCCTTTTTCCCCCTTTGTCACAATCACTCTGTGACAGTATATGTGAGCATGGCTCAATATACAACAAAAAAGAGTGGAGTTACCTCCCCAAAGTCTACAAAAATTTATTGCTATTATTTGAGGCAAAGAAGCATTTGAGACATTCATAGAAGATGAAATAAAGAAGTTTCATTGAATACAGGGAGAAACACATCTACTCCAGCACAAAATCAGGCCATTGGATGGAGTAGAACCGTTTAGACAAAATCCTTACCCAAGGAACCCTGCCATGCAACAAGTAATTTATGATGAAGTTGATAAATGCTTGCTGCATGGGTTATTGAGCCTAGTAATAGCACATGGAGATCACCTATTGTTTTAGTGAAAAAAGCTAATGGGAAGGTGAGATTTTGTATAGACTTCAGAAAATTAAATGGGTTAACACACAGAGATGCATACCCTCTCCCTAATATGACAAGCATATTGGATAAGCTTCATCATGCAAAATTTACTTCTTCATTGGATCTAAAAATGGATACTGGCAGGTTCCTCTATATGAGGAAAGTAAGCCTATGACAGCTTTTATAGTCCCAGGAAAAGGACTGTTTCAATTTAGAGTCATGCCGTTTGGCCTTCACTTGGCAGGAGCTACCTTTCAACACCTACTACATAGAGTGATAGGCCCACAGTTAGAGCCGTATGCATTTGCATACTTAGACGACCTGATAGTACTGGGAGATACACTTGAATCACACAAAAGAAAACTCTCTGAAGTGTTCAAACGACTTAGAGAGGCAGGCCTTATTATAAATAAGGAAAAATGTCAATTTTTGAAGAATGAGCTATGCTACCTTGGACATATCATAACTGAGAAAGGGTTACAAATGGACCCCCAAACAGTTAAGGCTGTATGAGACTTTCCTGATCCAAATAAAATCAAAAAGCTATGTAGCTTTTTAGGATTAGCATCTTGGTACAGGCGATTCATACCTAACTTTTCTGACCACCTAGACCAACATCTGCAAGGTCTACCCCATAGTGTCGGCACCAGCATAGAGGAAGTGACAAATAGGATACTGGCTCTGCATCCTGCTCTCTTGCTGCCCTGGAATGAGACAAAAGCACACACACAGGACAAGCGGCAACCACCATCACCATTCTGACTTTCCCTGTTACCAGCTCCAATCTCGCTGATCAACACTGACAATGAGGATATGTTGCTGGGCAAGTCGGGGGCGGATTTTCGCTCTCACAGTCCTACAAGCCAGACGATGCCGCCCCTGAGCTGACAAAGCAATTTGAAAAGGTAGCTGTGAAAAATCATGTAATCAATGATTCACAAAAAAGAAAACTGAAACAAATACTCCCTTCTGCACCATCACTTCAAACACTCACCAAAATTCACAAACCCAACATACCTATTAGACCAATTATTGTAAACTACCAAGAAGCACCTGCCTATAAACTAGCAAAACACATAGATCAAACACTGAGAAAACTAATTAATATCAACAATAACACATACATAAAAAACAGTAGCGATGTTATCACAAAAATAAAAGACACAAATTCCTCACAACTCCACTCTTGCATCTTTCGATATAACAAATCTATACACCAGCATACCTGTCAATGATACAAAAGAAATAATAAAGAACATCCTTATTCACAACAACACAGCTACAGAACATATAAATGAAATAATAGACATCCTAAAAATCATCACTCAACAAAATTACTTCACCTTCAACAACAAATTTTACTCACAACCTGATGGACTGCCAATGAGCTCACCAATTTCAAGCATATTTGCTGAGATCTATCTCCAACACTGCGAAAACTCTCATATATTCTTTAATAACAAATTTTCACAGAACATAATATACTGGCACAGATATGTAGATGATGTTCTATTGCTATACAGAGGAAACAAAAAACAAGGTGAACAACTCTGATCATACATAAGCAAAATACATAAGAACATTCAATACACAGCTGAATATGAGCAAAACAATTCAATCAACTTCCTAGACCTCTCAATTACAAAGAACACAAACCAAAAACACAGCTTCAACATCTACAGAAAACCAACAATGACAGATACCCTGATACACAGCACCTCCAATCATCCAACACAACACAAACACTCAGCATTCAGGTCAATGCTACACAGACTCAACAACACACCACTAACCACCGACAATTACAACACTGAACTAAATACAATAAAATACCTAGCACAAGAAAACGGCTACAAACACAACCTAATTGACAAACTCAATCATAAAATAACCAACAAAAAACCCAACACTAACACCACTGACAAAAAATACATCACAATGACATACATTAATCCACAATCAAACAGACTAGCAAAAATCTTCAAAAAAGCCGGCCACACCATCTCATTCAGAACAAAAAAACAAAATAAAAAATGCACTTACACTCAAAACCACACTGAACACAAACAAATACGATCTCCCAGGGATCTACTAACTGAACTGCTCTGATTGTAACAAATTCTACATAGGACAAACACGCCGCACATTCAAACAACGTTACAAGGAACATTTTCAAGCCCTGACATCAAAAGCTGAATCGAATTTCGCCGACCATATCATTCAAACTGGACACACTTTTACTGACCTCACTACCAACCTACATATTCTCCATATAAAATCTAAAGGACACGAACTCAACACCTTGGAACAATTTGAAATATACAAACACACCAGACACAATAAACAAAACATCCTCAACGAACAACTAAATTTTAAATCACACAAACGTTTTGATCACATTTTACAAAAACCACAATTCTTCTAACCAAAAAACTGACATCGACGATTCAGGAACACACCTCTGAAAACGGATCTCAAAGATTCGAAAGCAAGTACAGAGTAAGTAAATTTTACTTATTTTTAATGAATATTTAACTGCAAGTCGTTAAATTCACATAGCAAGTTAATAAAGAAATAGTGTTAGTGTGAAAAACAGCTTGGAATAAATTGAGAAGATTAAAGAACAACAACATTGAAACAAATTACAGATAAGCGTCTTTTGACATCGTCAATTTTATTTATACACGAATGTACCAGTTCAAGAAACCATTATTCTATTAAGTAAAAAAACTCATTTAACATGCACGTTTATCACGAGACTAAACTAGGAGAAAACATAAACACACATTCACAAGCACATGTTTCATATCCTTATAACATTTCATCTGAATCTAATCCATCAAAGACAACACCCACAAAGTCAGGACAAACTTCACAAATTCTGAACATTGGGACAAATAGCACAAAAAACTGCCTTATTCATCCCAGCAAACCCACTCAATAACTAGACTAATATAAAGACAAAACCAAAAACTAAATACATCAGTCATACAACCTAAAAAAATAATGAATAAAGGACTAAACATATTTTTCTTAAACATACAACGAGGCCTTAAAAAAGACCAACCAACTATAGAACTAGACAATATAAAGCCACACATTTTAATGATAGCAGAACATGGACTTGACAGAAACAAACTGGAAACTACTGCTATACCAGGATATACATATTACACTCAGATTTCTCAAGAAAGCAACACATGTGGGGAGGAACGGCTATATAAGCTTTGGACTATAATTTGAAGAATATAGACACAGAAAGCTTCTCAAAACAATTGACTTGTGAAATAGCTGCTCTAAACTTGAAAAACAAAACTCAACAGCTTACAATAATAAATATTTACAGGCCGACATCAGGAAACATTCTAGAATTTTTTGAACATATAGACAGATTCATAGGTTCTTTCACCGCAAGGAACAGCAACACAGTAATAATGGGAGATTTAAACATTAACTCTCTACAAATTTCACCGAATCTAAAAAAAACTAAGTGACATTCTAACTCAGTATAACTTAAAAATTATCCAACTCCCACCAACCAGGTTAACAAATAGCAGTGAAACCAGCATAGACTATTGTAATACAAACATAAATGATCCAAAAATTCAAATAATTATAATAGACAACGTTATATCTTATCATAAAGGGACAGGATGCACTTTAAAAACAATAATTAACCATCAGTAGGATATCAACTTATAAATTCTAGACAGTTGAAAGCAGAAAGTATGGATCTTATCAGAAATGAACTCAGAAAAGAAGACTGGAGAGAACTTGCAAGTTTAGAAACCGTAAATGACAAATATTTATCTAGTGGAAGTGGGGGCCACAAAATTCAGTATTGCAATAGCCTACTTTATATTAGTTTTAAGACTTTATAAATACAGTATTTTCTGCAATGTTAAATTTTTTATTGTGACTCCTCTGTTGGTGCTGTACTCACAACTAGATAAACTATTATTATTATCATTTTTATGGCTGAAGCTCCAGTGCATTGTCCCGAATGTATGATGTATGCTTTCAATTGAATCAAATGCCACCTGAGTTTTGCTCAAATTTGTGGCTCTACGTGACAAATGACCATGATAACGGTTGGCATTCTAATTTTTTTTTTTTTTGTAAATTACGTCTTGGAGACTCCAGTTAAAGAGTATAAGACAAGTCAGATCAACAATATTATACACTAGATACCATAATTACTTCAATTAGTTGAGGTGAGGCTTAATTTTGATGTGAAAGGAACTCTTGTACACTATAAAAAGCTTTATCAACTAAATATTTCTTCAATTGTTTTTTAAATATTTCTATATTTTCAAGACTCTTCAAAAACTGCGGTAGCTTGTTGTAGAATTTCCTACCAATATAACTAGGTTTTTGTTTGAATAAGCTACTATTGTGACTCACCAAGTGATAATCTCCTCGGCATCTTGTATTATAATCATGTACATCAAGATTTTAGTTAATATCATTCGTTTTTACATATAAAGTAGCTTCATACACATATAAGCAGGGTACAGTTAGGAGACCAAGTCTCTTGAACAACGGCCTACATGAATCTAATCTATTTACTCTTTCTATACACCTAACCGCTTTCTTTTGGATCTTAAACACTCTATCAAGATTTTGTTTTGATGAATTACCCCACACTAAGATAGCATACCTAATATGTGACAGTAAGAGCCCATGGTAAGCTGTAAAAAGTAACTTTTTGTCATTCAATCTAGCGAGCTGTCGCAGGATAAATACCCCAGATGAAATTTTACTACATATTTTATCAATGTATGGAGTCCAGGTCAATCGTCTATCCAACATAACTCCTAGAAATGCAATTTTTTCTTCCTGGTCTAATTGATTATCGTTTACAAACACGTTTATAGCCCTATCTTCATTTAAATTATGTTTGTTTTTGAATTGAAGGTATTGGCATTTTTTACTATTTATAGTTAATTTCAACTGATTTAAAAATTGGACAATGGACTGCACACCTATATGGGCACTTATTTCTAAATTATCTAGAATGGAATTGCTGAAAATGAGTGATGTATCATCAGCAAATAAGAGGGCTCTACCACTAATTAATTCTTTAGGTAAACGGTTGACATATAACAAAAAAAGCAATGGACCTAGTATTGACCCCTGTGGCACCCAGCTTGCACCTCTAATTTATTAGATTTATTCTTTACTTTACTATTACCAACTACTGTAGTTAGTTCTACACATTGTTTTCTCCCAATAAGATATGATTCAAACCATTTCAGTTCAACCCCATTTACACCTACATTTTGCAGTATTTCCAATAAAGTTCTATGATTAACACAATCAAATGCCTTTGACAGATCGAAGAAGATTGCAGTAGCAATTGACCATTCAAGATAGGTACTTACTTGTGAAACTCTACTTTCAGATTCTTCAGTAGCAATATCATTTCCTGGTACTGATATAGGAACAGCTGCAGACACACAACCGAATACTGGAAGCCCTGGTAGAGATTTCTGATTTCCAAGTGGAGCAAAGATTTCATTACTTTTATAACGCTCCCTGTATGTACCAAGGATCCAACCCCCTGCACCAATCAATGAGTAAGAGCCAAGAGTTTTCACTAATGATCCAAGTTTACAATTAGTGCCCATTGTCAGTCTCTGATTTGACCAATCAATTACTTCACATCACAAATCACATTCACGACATTACATTACCTAACTGAACACCCAAGAATTATTTTCATTACTATTTTTAATTCAAAAGAATCCCATAACCTGAAAGCTGAATCTCTAGAGTAAAGAGTTATGTACATAACCTTTTATCAAATTCATTATGAAAAAAGCAGTTTACCTAAATAGAGAAGGTCCCTATGCCACACCATGGCAAACCTAGCGGTACAGCCTTCTAGAATTTGATCCTCCTTAAGGGTTGATTACATTGGGATAGTTACTCGCTAAGCGAGTAGCGAGTAGGACGTTACTAACTGACCGTGCTACAGCAGCTCAGCATACCAAGCCAAATTCTATTAAAAAAATTATTTCTAGAATCACCCCCATACTATGGAATTTCTAAGACAATAAATAATCTTGCAACACAAAATTAAAATATGAAGTTTACTAACAATTATTCAATAAAATTTCATCAAAACAATATACAATATATCTCATCTGAAGTGTTATGCTGGCAGCCTGCGTGATTAAGTGTAGGCTTGGCCACAATAATATTGTATTTTGGTGTTGGCTACTCTGCCAGCGAGTATAAATGTCACCAAATTCAAAGTAGACAGGCTCTCAACTTTGAATTTGGTCACATTTATACACGCTGGCAGAGTAGCCAACACCAAAATACAATATTATTGTGGCCAAACCCTACACTTAATCACGCTGGCTGCCAGCATACCACTTCAGATGAGATATATTGTATATTGTTTTGATGAAATTTCATTGAATAATTGTTGGTAAACTTCATATTTTAATTTTGTGTTGAAATATTATTTATTGTCTTAGAAATTCCATAGTATGGGGATGATTCTTGAAGATAAATTTTTAATATAATTCGGCTTGGTATGCCGAGTTGCTGTAGCACGGTCGGTCAGTAACGTCCTACTCGCTACTCGCTTAGCGAGTAACTATCCCAATGTCATCAACCCATTAGTTTCAGCCACAGCCATCTTGAGATACGTCTTGTTTCTGTCACTAGAGAGGGACGGCCATGTTTCAGCTTTTACTTTTTGGTTATGTCGTATTATTTTAGTGAAAATGCATTAATTATTTAAATTAATTTATCAGTGGATGGATTTCGATTTTTGGAGGTTAAGCTGTAAAACGAGAATGGTAATCACACAAGAATATAGGCCCATGATTGAATATGATGAATATGATTAATTATTCATCACTGTACCAGGTAAGATTAACATACTAATTGATCTGAAATTAAACCTTAAAAACAGATATTATTTAATAAAACCGTAGATGCTTTTGACATCGAGGAAATTAATGAATTAGCTTCTGAAAATAATTTCTGTTCGTCCTGATTCATACTCAGATATAGTACCTACAATAGTGGAGCCCTGATTAGAACACTAATTAGGTATTCTCAGATATTGAATAACCCACTGAATCATTTTACGGCTCAAACACTTTTCAATCTGCAATGAAGAAAATAATGAAAGTGAGATTGTTAGAATCTTTTGATGTCTTTATTGGCCTACAGAAGGCTCCTAGGAATAAAAGTTTGTTATTAGCCAATCTGAAGATAAACACAAGAATACAAGATCTTCAATAGTGATTAAACAAGACCAATATCAATGTAATCAATGTGCATTGTCAGTTTCCCTAATAGAGTTTTGTTTAAGTAGCCTTAGCCCATCTTATTTTAGGTGTCTGAGGAGTGTAGATCGGTTAGAATATTGAGTATCACAGGTTACATATCATCTTTTCTTTCTTTTCTCATTATAGTTTTTGCATAAGACAACAGGAAAAGAGCTTCACGTTATAAGTTTAACTTACGCCTGGATCACTCATTGATTGAACACCGAGCCTCAAAACCACTAGCCCAAAAGAGTTTGTTTATGTTCATTTGGAGAACGCGTTTTAAGAACGGATTTTTAAAATTAGGTACATTAAAATATGCATGTTACCAGGTATTGACATAAATATAAAGTTGTAAGTTAGCAGGTCTAGAATATAATAATTAAGTTAGGTATTTTTACTTTTTTCAGAGAATAACACCAGCTGCTGATTGAGCTGTCGTTGAAACTTGCTGCTGGGTCAAGCTAGTTTATGGCTGGTGAACAATGCATCATGTACAGTACCAGGTGAGCTTCCTTTTCAATATCAACCTATCAAATCATGGTATTTTGAACAAAAACTTAAATATACTAAATGGTGGAATCCGCATATCACAAAATTACTCATATAGTCCAGGCAAAGAAGACAAAAAAGACCAAATAGCGGAAATATTTCATGTATAAGCCAAATTTGGTACAGTTGTAGGGGAAGGTTCCGAAAACAACATGCTAAAAGTACTGACCGGTGGGGGTGGAGATAAGGTCCCTTTTTAGCTGTTTTTGTAAATAACTCAAAAACTATGGCCTCCAGCAAAAATGTTGTTATATGTAAAATTAATCTTCGTATAATTATCTACCAAAAAGATCTCATGCTTTTTTGCTAGGATTAATACTAGTGGAGATAATTATACAGAGTTATCCTTAAATGAATGGTGAAGTTTCAAACACGGATTAAACAAAAACCGAATCACTTACTTTTGATGTTTTTTATTCTACTCATTCGTAATTTCAAACAGTTTTTTCTTACATACTTAATTAATTTCAATTTGCGCAGTAGCGTCGTTCTAATGTTTTTGCTATATTCTACAACCTAACCTAACAGAAGGAGTTCAATGATTTTTATGCGCTAAACTACAGCTGTTCCTAATGCCTCACGATTGGTTATGCTGTTTTTTAATCTGAAAATACAGGGTGATCATAAAATAATGGTGCGGTTTTGAACCTGGTATCACAAAAACCGAATTACTTATACTTATAACCCTGTATATCTCCACTGATATCAATCCTAGCAAAAAACCATAGGATCTTTTTTGTAATTATACGTAGCCTAGATTAATTTTACATATAACAACATTTTTGAGTTATTTACAAAAAAAAGCAGAAAAGGGACCTTTTGACCCCCCTACCCCCCTTAGCACTACCCCCACCGGTCAGTACTTTTAGTATGTTGTTTTAGGAACCTTCCCCTACAACTGTACCAAATTTGGCTAATACATGAATTATTTCCGCTATTTTTCCTTCATTGCCTGGACTAATAAGGTCTCGTTCACAGCGCGTGCGGAAAATGCGGCTACTTTCGATCGAGTTTGCACGTTTTGCCTACTGATTTCGCTGTTTCCGTACTATATATAGATCAGGCATAGAAATGGAGTTATTTCAATTGTAATTAAAAATTACCATACAACAAAATATATGAATAATTTTGTAGCGAATGCTCTGAGGCGCTATTAATTGTTCTGGAGACCTTCGTAATGACGAACATTGACAACAGAACCAATAGTTGTGAAAATTTTATGAATGCTACTGTCCAAAAGATTTTACCGGCACCGGGGATCGAACCCGGGCCCTTTCTCTTTCGCGGAGACTGCTCTACCAACTGAGCTATACCAGATAACATCTGAATTTTCTCAGCTATTGGTCAGTAAATGTTCGTCATTACGAAGGTCTCCAGAACAATATAAATAGCGTCTCAGAGGATGCGATACAAAATTATTCATATAATATAAATGTTTGTAAATTGGTTTTATTCAAAATGTTTTGTGATGTTCAGCTGTTGTAAGCAAAACAATATTCATCTTATGCTATTCAAACTAATTGTGAAACAGGTCACATTTAATAGGTTATAGAAACAGCAATATCTGTAGACAAAACCTGCAAACTCGATCGAGAGTCGCCGCTATTGCCGCACGCACTGTGAATGCGACCTAAGGCGTAATAAATAAACTTTGAGAATACAATGTGCTTTTCTCTTTCTGGTCGTTTCTCAAGATCACAAGATGTATGTGTTTACAGTATTAAATTTGACAGTTAAGATAACTAGTATTTATTCACTTTACAAAAAATAATCTGCAACTATACTTGAAGTGAATTATGCGGTCAACACATGTAATTGGGCGCGTGAACAGTGCGGGAGGCAAATGCGGCGAAAGAGGCAAAAGGGTCGATCTATCAAACTTTCAAACTTTATTCACTCAAAAAACTCAATGTTCACAATATACAGAAAGAAAAAATCTCGAGTGCATTCCTCTTTAGGCAGAGCCTGCGTGGAGGAATGGTTCGTCTCATAAATAACAAAAATTAATCAAAAAAAGGAAAAGATAATAAATCTCAAAAATAAATTACAAATTGAAATAAATTACAATCACCATTACATATTTCAACTTAAACATAAATTTACAAACTAATAACAACATTTTATGTAAAATTTAGATAAACAAAATATAGATAGGCCTACCGTAATTAAATAGATACTAATTCACCTTAATGACATTAAATATGTTCTCAGTCTCTTTACAAACAAAAAATAAGAGGATTGCCTAGAAATATCAAAAGGCAAAGCATTGAAAAGACGGGGACCTCTAAAAGCAGCATGGCCAGCGGCAGCCTCAGTCAAGCATCTTGGCTCTATCACATTCTCCCTGATCTGGCCACAAGTTGAGTGACCATGGTCAGGAGCAACAGGAAAATCTAAAGGCCTCTTGTATACATATTTTATCAAATTGAATTTATATTTATTTATATATTTATATTTGATCTAGTTCGCTGGTTTTGCCTACAGATGTCGCTGTTTCTATATTATGTAAAAATGTTTTAAATTGGTTTTGGTCGAAATGTTTCTTAGTATTCCTGTTGTAGGAAAATCAAAATTGATTTTATACTATTAAAACTATTGTAAAACAGTTAACATTCACAATTTAATAGGTCATGGAAACAGCGACATATGTTGGTGAACTGGATCGAAACTCACTGATTGAACACCACAGTCTAATAAAATGTGTCACATGTTACACAGTCCCTTGTAACTGTGTAATTTTCCCTTTGCGAACGTTCCCTGGTGGCCAGCAAGTAAAAAAAGTGCTTATATTCACATATAATTGATCATTGTTTACTTTAAAAATTGTTTTTTTGTCATGTAGTTAGGCCCGCTCTCCACTTGCAATTTCTAGTCGCATCATTTTTCTGTCATAAAAATTGAATTCTTTGCTTCTAGTTAGAGTGAAGCTCATATGGCCCAAGTTATACTGACGCTGATAGTGCGGCGTTGACAACGCCGGCTCAGCAGGTAAATGGAACTTTCATGTTGCAAATTATACTAGCGCTATCGACGCCTATATAACGCTATATTTGCATTGAGCGAATATAAAACATTTGATTCTGTCGTTGGCAACGCCGCGCTGTCAGCGCAAGTATAACTTGGGCCTAAGATATATTCTTTATATGATTCTGAAAAATCATTTACTCTAACTATAGGCAATGTGTTCTATTTCTACGATAGAAAAATTGTGCGACTAGGAATAACAAGTGGAGAGCGGGCCTTAGGAATGAAGAGGAGATTCAGTTACCTAGTATGTTCCCCATACATTGGAAGTGTAGAGCAAGTCCGCCATCTTGGCCTACCAATTCTAGCACTAATATCACAGTCTAGCACTAATAAATACACAATTTGTTAATTTATTTTGTTATTTTTCATTTCAGATGCTAAAACATGTCACAAATTCCGCATTGACAGCTCATCGTGTGTGTTGATTCTCATTCTGCAAAGCAAGTGAACATCATAGTTTTGCCATGATTAGCAGTACCTATTTCCAACTGCCATAGTATATATTTGTACATTACAAAACGTCATGTATTTTGTCTTCTGTTTATTAGTGGTTTCCTTAATATTATGAAATAAAATTTTATTGTAATACAGTGTTTTAATCTGACAATGTCTATCCTAAAAAGATTCTGGCAACATAGGTGTGAAAGCGTTTTTTTCTAAGGGTGATGCCCACATGAGCTCTATAGTCTGTTCACGGAAAGCAGAGACAACCAAAACACACGGTTTGTGTGAGTGCAAGGCCCAGTCTCCACTTGCGATTTCACTTATATCACACAGCTGATTCAATGTAAGCTCATCAAAATTGTCGTAGTGGATGCATGCTGATACATTTCCAGCTGACTCATTGCGAAATCCGATAGTTGTGTCTCAGACAAAATAGAATGATTTGCATGGTTTTTCACAGGAGTTTCCATAACCATGTGTTTCGATTTTTACGAAATTCGCAAGTGGAGACCGGGCCTCACACCAACATCACTACAAACTGTTTAATATTGTCGATCGTCTTTCGATGCAGCATGCTACTACCAAAAACGAATGCTACGCCGCATGCTAGACCAGGTGTAAATATAGTGATTGACTATGAAATGGTGTCCAAAAAGCAGTTTGATACTCAACAATCAGTTTTCAAGACTCACTGCCAGTTGCACAAAAGAAAAGGAAATTTAATCCCGGTAAGAAAACGTCATTTAATGGATCCAATGGAACAACTTCCCTATCTAGCTCTGTAAGATGACGTCATCTTACCGAGATTAAATTTTCTTTTCTTTTGTGCAACTGGAAGTCAGACTTTGACTTCGAAACTAAGTAATTTTTATTTTTTAAATGATAAGCCTAATGTTCTGGTTCGATCTATAAAAATGGAAAAATACCAAAATTTAATCAGATTAGTGTCCAAGAATAGCCTTGTACCTTATGGTGCAATGGATTCCATTGAGGAAACAATTATACTAACAGAAAACTATTCCTTGAGACTTATTATTAGAATATTTGTATTTTTCCATTATCATAGGACACAAACGTATTCATAGAACCGCAATTGTTTCAAATTAAGAGAACTCAGAGTTTCGTAAATAAAATACCTACATTTCTAAAGTATTTCAAGTTTCATATTAAAACGCTTTTAATGAATTGAATCAAAAGTGAGAATACTACTAAAGGTGAGAATACTAGTATTAATTTTATTGTAGTATAGTAGTAGTATATTATTGACAGCAAAGCGAAGTCTACATTTTATTTTGACAGTTCGGCTGTTATGTGTTTACGCATTTACACGTCAAAATGTTTAACTTCAACTTTTCGAAAGAAATTTGGATATTGAATTGCTTCCGCATTTTTTTATACTCCATTTCTACAGTCTCATATACCCGCCGCGATAATATAAAGTCAAAGTCAAAAAAGTTTATTTGCCTGATAATACAATTCTCAGCAGACACAAAAGTTCCTACATGATAAACATAGATACAATTTGAAGAAATAAAAACAATTCTTATTATAAATATGGAAGCTAAAAAACGTGTAATTATAAAAAAAATGTTATACAGTAGAAGAAATAACTAAATAAAGGACAAAGTAATACAAAGAATAGAATGAAAACATGATAAATCATAAGAAGAAAATAAACTTTTTCCAGGCATTGCCAGAGCAGAATATACGCAATAGATTGAGCGCTAGCAATGAGTGCGAAAAGCATGAAAATGAAAACTAAAAGAAAAATGAATGTGGATAATAAATTCAAGGAAAGATAATATTCATAGACTTGTAGAGGATAATATTATTTATAGTTTTAGAAAAGAGTAATATATATAGTTATTACAGATGTAAAGAAGATAACAGCATAATACTTATTTTAATACCAGCAAGTATATTAATTTTAGTACCAGCAAGTACAGTAAAGATTTTTCATGAATTTATTTACTATTGATGGAATATTGATGATGGGGAATCAACAAAATCAGGAGAAAGATAAGAAAAATTTAGAACATGATATGTAGGATACATAATATATAAGATAGACAGATAGACAAAAATCAGTTGAAAATGAAATTAACAATTTCATCATTATTCGAGACTATCCATTCATCCAACTCATTTCTTGAACCATGATTGAGTTTTCCATTAATGAGATTTATATAATATGTATATTATAATTTATATAATATTCCATTAATAGATTTCCAATAATTATATGTCGTGGAAATAGAATGTCACCGTTATAAGTTTTCGATCGGAATTCAACTTCGATTCTGAACTGCAAAAGAATGATGCATTATTTTGAAATAGCTTATAATTATCATAATTAACACAAAATAAAAAATGGAAAGCAGACGTATCAAAGTTATATTTGTGTGTTATTCAACCAGCAGGAAAAAGAAGATCTTCAACACCGTATTACAATATATTCGTAATATTGTATGGTCGCGGGCTCCGACAGCCAGTGCCACCTAATAACGGCAATAACACATTTACTAGTACTAGATGGCACTTGCGCACTGGGTTTGCATTGGTCTATCTCGTGGAGCTTCTCCCGTTAAGGCTGGGCGTACACCGGTTAGTCATGACAAGACAAGACACAATTAGACTAGACAACTTTAGACAAGAATAGACTAGACACGTTTAGTCATGTGAAAGCAACACACATCGAGTCGTCTTAACGGGAGAAGCTCCACTAGATAGACCAATGCAAACCCAGTGCCACCTAGTACTAGTAAATGTGTTATTGCCGTTATTAGGTGGCACTGGCTGTCGGAGCCCGCGACCATACAATATTACGAATAAATATTGTAATACGGTGTTGAAGATCTTCTTTTTCCTGCTGGTTGAATAACACACAAATATAACTTTGATACGTCTGCTTTCCATTTTTTATTTTGTGTTAATTATGATAATTATAAGCTATTTCAAAATAATGCATCATTCTTTTGCAGTTCAGAAACGAAGTTGAATTCCGATCGAAAACTTATAACGGTGACATTCTATTTCCACGACATATAATTATTGGAAATCTATTAATGGAATATTATATAAATTATAATATACATATTATATAAATCTCATTAATGGAAAACTCAATCATGGTTCAAGAAATGAGTTGGATGAATGGATAGTCTCGAATAATGATGAAATAATTGTCAATTTCATTTTCAACTGATTTTTGTCTATCTGTCTATCTTATATATTATGTATCCTACATATCATGTTCTAAATTTTTCTTATCTTTCTCCTGATTTTGTTGATTCCCCATCATCAATATTCCATCAATAGTAAATAAATTTATGAAAAATCTTTACTGTACTTGCTGGTACTAAAATTAATATACTTGCTGGTATTAAAATAAGTATTAACTTATGCTGTTATCTTCTTTACATCTGTGATAACTATATATTACTCTTTTCTAAAACTATAAATAATATTATCCTCTACAAGTCTATGAATATTATCTTTCCTTGAATTTATTATCCACATTCATTTTTCTTTTAGTTTTCATTTTCATGCTTTTCGCACTCATTGCTAGTGCTCAATCTATTGCGTATATTCTGCTCTGGCAATGCCTGGAAAAAGTTTATTTTCTTCTTATGATTTATCATGTTTTCATTCTATTCTTTGTATTACTTTGACCTTTATTTAGTTATTTCTTCTACTGTATAAAATTTTTTTTTATAATTACACGTTTTTTAGCTTCCATATTTATAATAAGAATTGTTTTTATTTCTTCAAATTGTATCTATGTTTATCATGTAGGAACTTTTGTGTCTGCTGAGAATTGTATTATCAGGCAAATAAACTTTTTTGACTTTGACTTTATATTATCGCGGCAGGTATATGAGACTGTAGAAATGGAGTATAAAAAAATGCGAAAGCAATTCAATATCCAAATTTCTTTCGAAAAGTTGAAGTTAAACATTTTGATGTGTAAATGCGTAAACACATAACAGCCGAACTGTCAAAATAAAATGTAGACTTCGCTTTGCTGTCAATAATATACTACTACTATACTACAATAAAATTAATACTAGTATTCTCACCTTTAGTAGTATTCTCACTTTTGATTCAATTCATTAAAAGCGTTTTAATATGAAACTTGAAATACTTTAGAAATGTAGGTATTTTATTTACGAAACTCTGAGTTCTCTTAATTTGAAACAATTGCGGTTCTATGAATACGTTTGTGTCCTATGATAATGGAAAAATACAAATATTCTAATAATAAGTCTCAAGGAATAGTTTTCTGTTAGTATAATTGTTTCCTTAATGGAATCCATTGCACCATCAGGTACAAGGCTATTCTTGGACACTAATCTGATTAAATTTTGGTATTTTTCCATTTTTATAGATCGAACCAGAACATTAGGCTTATCATTTAAAAAATAAAAATTACATAGTTTCGAAGTCAAAGTCTCACTGCCAGTTGCACAAAAGAAAAGAAAATTTAATCTCGGTAAGATGACGTCATCTTATAGAGCTAGATAGGGAAGTTGTTCCATTGGATCCATTAAATGACATTTTCTTACCGGGATTAAATTTCCTTTTCTTTTGGGCAACTGGCAGTGAGTCTTGAAAACTGATTGTTGAGTATCAAACTGCTTTTTGGACACCATTTCATAGTCAATCACTATATTTACACCTGGTCTAGCATGCGGCGTAGCATTCGTTTTTGGTAGTAGCATGCTGCATCGAAAGACGATCGACAATATTAAACAGTTTGTAGTGTTGTTGGTGTGAGGCCCGGTCTCCACTTGCGAATTTCAGCCGCACGATTTTTCTGTCGTAAAAATCGAAACACATGGTTATGGAAACTCCTGTGAAAAACCATGCAAATCATTCTATTTCGTCTGAGACACAACTATCGGATTTCGCAATGAGTCAGCTGGAAATGCATCAGCATGCATCCACTACGACAATTTTGATGAGCTTACATTGAATCAGCTGTGTGATATAAGTGAAATCGCAAGTGGAGACTGGGCCTTGCACTCACACAAACACAAACCGTGTGTTTTGGTTGTCTCTGCTTTCCGTGAACAGACTATAGAGCTCATGTGGGCATCACCCTTAGAAAAAAACGCTTTCACACCTATGTTGCCGGAATCTTTTTAGGATAGACATTGTCAGATTAAAACACTGTATTACAATAAAATTTTATTTCATAATATTAAGGAAACCACTAATAAACAGAAGACAAAATACATGACGTTTTGTAATGTACAAATATATACTATGGCAGTTGGAAATAGGTACTGCTAATCATGGCAAAACTATGATGTTCACTTGCTTTGCAGAATGAGAATCAACACACACAATGAGCTGTCAATGCGGAATTTGTGACATGTTTTGGCATCTGAAATGAAAAATAACAAAATAAATTAACAAATTGTGTATTTATTAGTGCTAGACTGTGATATTAGTGCTAGAATTGGTAGGCCAAGATGGCGGACTTGCTCTACACTTCCAATGTATGGGGAACATACTAGGTAACTGAATCTCCTCTTCATTCCTAAGGCCCGCTCTCCACTTGTTATTCCTATTCGCACAATTTTTCTATTGTAGAAATAGAACACATTGCCTATAGTTAGAGTAAATGATTTTTCAGAATCATATAAAGAATATATCTTAGGCCCAAGTTATACTGGCGCTGACAGCGCGGCGTTGCCAACGACAGAATCAAATGTTTTATATTCGCTCAATGCAAATATAGCGTTATATAGGCGTCGATAGCGCTAGTATAATTTGCAACATGAAAGTTCCATTTACCTGCTGAGCCGGCGTTGTCAACGCCGCACTATCAGCGTCAGTATAACTTGGGCCATATGAGCTTCACTCTAACTAGAAGCAAAGAATTCAATTTTTATGACAGAAAAATGATGCGACTAGAAATTGCAAGTGGAGAGCGGGCCTAACTACATGACAAAAAAAAACAATTTTTAAAGTAAACAATGATCAATTATATGTGAATATAAGCACTTTTTTTACTTGCTGGCCACCAGGGAACGTTCGCAAAGGGAAAATTACACAGTTACAAGGGACTGTGTAACATGTGACACATTTTATTAGACTGTGGTGTTCAATCAGTGAGTTTCGATCCAGTTCACCAACAGATGTCGCTGTTTCCATGACCTATTAAATTGTGAATGTTAACTGTTTTACAATAGTTTTAATAGTATAAAATCAATTTTGATTTTCCTACAACAGGAATACTAAGAAACATTTCGACCAAAACCAATTTAAAACATTTTTACATAATATAGAAACAGCGACATCTGTAGGCAAAACCAGCGAACTAGATCAAATATAAATATATAAATAAATATAAATTCAATTTGATAAAATATGTATACAAGAGGCCTTTAGATTTTTCTGTTGCTCCTGACCATGGTCACTCAACTCGTGGCCAGATCAGGGAGAATGTGATAGAGCCAAGATGCTTGACTGAGGCTGCCGCTGGCCATGCTGCTTTTAGAGGTCCCCGTCTTTTCAATGCTTTGCCTTTTGATATTTCTAGGCAATCCTCTTATTTTTTGTTTGTAAAGAGACTGAGAACATATTTAATGTCATTAAGGTGAATTAGTATCTATTTAATTACGGTAGGCCTATCTATATTTTGTTTATCTAAATTTTACATAAAATGTTGTTATTAGTTTGTAAATTTATGTTTAAGTTGAAATATGTAATGATGATTGTAATTTATTTCAATTTGTAATTTATTTTTGAGATTTATTATCTTTTCCTTTTTTTGATTAATTTTTGTTATTTATGAGACGAACCATTCCTCCACGCAGGCTCTGCCTAAAGAGGAATGCACTCGAGATTTTTTCTTTCTGTATATTGTGAACATTGTGTTTTTTGAGTGAATAAAGTTTGAAAGTTTGATAGATCGACCCTTTTGCCTCTTTTGCCGCATTTGCCTCCCGCACTGTTCACGCGCCCAATTACATGTGTTGACCGCATAATTCACTTCAAGTATAGTTGCAGATTATTTTTTGTAAAGTGAATAAATACTAGTTATCTTAACTGTCAAATTTAATACCGTAAACACATACATCTTGTGATCTTGAGAAACGACCAGAAAAGCACATTGTATTCTCAAAGTTTATTTATTACGCCTTAGGTCGCATTCACAGTGCGTGCGGCAATAGCGGCGACTCTCGATCGAGTTTGCAGGTTTTGTCTACAGATATTGCTGTTTCTATAACCTATTAAATGTGACCTGTTTCACAATTAGTTTGAATAGCATAAGATGAATATTGTTTTGCTTACAACAGCTGAACATCACAAAACATTTTGAATAAAACCAACTTACAAACATTTATATTATATGAATAATTTTGTATCGCATCCTCTGAGACGCTATTTATATTGTTCTGGAGACCTTCGTAATGACGAACATTTACTGACCAATAGCTGTGAAAATTCAGATGTTATCTGGTATAGCTCAGTTGGTAGAGCAGTCTCCGCGAAAGAGAAAGGGTTCGATCCCCGGTGCCGGTAAAATCTTTTGGACAGTAGCATTCATCAAATTTTCACAACTATTGGTTCTGTTGTCAATGTTCGTCATTACGAAGGTCTCCAGAACAATTAATAGCACCTCAGAGCATTCGCTACAAAATTATTCATATATTTTGTTGTATGGTAATTTTTAATTACAATTGAAATAACTCCATTTCTATGCCTGATCTATATATAGTATGGAAACAGCGAAATCAGTAGGCAAAACGTGCAAACTCGATCGAAAGTAGCCGCATTTGCCGCACGCGCTGTGAACGAGACCTTATTAGTCCAGGCAATGAAGGAAAAATATCGGAAATAATTCATGTATTAGCCAAATTTGGTACAGTTGTAGGGGAAGGTTCCTAAAACAACATACTAAAAGTACTGACCGGTGGGGGTAGTGCTAAGGGGGGTAGGGGGGTCAAAAGGTCCCTTTTCTGCTTTTTTTGTAAATAACTCAAAAATGTTGTTATATGTAAAATTAATCTAGGCTACGTATAATTACAAAAAAGATCCAATGGTTTTTTGCTAGGATTGATATCAGTGGAGATATACAGGGTTATAAGTATAAGTAATTCGGTTTTTGTGATACCAGGTTCAAAACCGCACCATTATTTTATGATCACCCTGTATTTTCAGATTAAAAAACAGCATAACCAATCGTGAGGCATTAGGAACAGCTGTAGTTTAGCGCATAAAAATCATTGAACTCCTTCTGTTAGGTTAGGTTGTAGAATATAGCAAAAACATTAGAACGACGCTACTGCGCAAATTGAAATTAATTAAGTATGTAAGAAAAAACTGTTTGAAATTACGAATGAGTAGAATAAAAAACATCAAAAGTAAGTGATTCGGTTTTTGTTTAATCCGTGTTTGAAACTTCACCATTCATTTAAGGATAACACTGTATAATTATCTCCACTAGTATTAATCCTAGCAAAAAAGCATGAGATCTTTTTGGTAGATAATTATACGAAGATTAATTTTACATATAACAACATTTTTGCTGGAGGCCATAGTTTTTGAGTTATTTACAAAAAAAGCTAAAAAGGGACCTTATCTCCACCCCCACCGGTCAGTACATTTAGCATGTTGTTTTCGGAACCTTCCCCTACAACTGTACCAAATTTGGCTTATACATGAAATATTTCCGCTATTTGGTCTTTTTTGTCTTCTTTGCCTGGACTATATGAGTAATTTTGTGATATGCGGATTCCACCATTTAGTATATTTAAGTTTTTGTTCAAAATACCATGATTTGATAGGTTGATATTGAAAAGGAAGCTCACCTGGTACTGTACATGATGCATTGTTCACCATCCATAAACTAGCTTGACCCAGCAGCAAGTTTCAACGACAGCTCAATCAGCAGCTGGTGTTATTCTCTGAAAAAAGTAAAAATACCTAACTTAATTATTATATTCTAGACCTGCTAACTTACAACTTTATATTTATGTCACTACCTGGTAACATGCATATTTTAATGTACCTAATTTTAAAAATCCGTTCTTAAAACGCGTTCTCCAAATGAACATAAACAAACTCTTTTGGGCTAGTGGTTTTGAGGCTCGGTGTTCAATCAATGAGTGATCCAGGCGTAAGTTAAACTTATAACGTGAAGCTCTTTTCCTGTTGTCTTATGCAAAAACTATAATGAGAAAAGAAAGAAAAGATGATAGGTAACCTGTGATACTCAATACTCTAACCGATCTACACTCCTCAGACACCTAAAATAAGATGGGCTAAGGCTACTTAAACAAAACTCTACTAGGGAAACTGACAATGCACATTGATTACATTGATATTGGTCTTGTTTAATCACTATTGAAGATCTTGTATTCTTGTGTTTATCTTCAGATTGGCTAATAACAAACTTTTATTCCTAGGAGCCTTCTGTAGGCCAATAAAGACATCAAAAGATTCTAACAATCTCACTTTCATTATTTTCTTCATTGCAGATTGAAAAGTGTTTGAGCCGTAAAATGATTCAGTGGGTTATTCAATATCTGAGAATACCTAATTAGTGTTCTAATCAGGGCTCCACTATTGTAGGTACTATATCTGAGTATGAATCAGGACGAACAGAAATTATTTTCAGAAGCTAATTCATTAATTTCCTCGATGTCAATAGCATCTACGGTTTTATTAAATAATATCTGTTTTTAAGGTTTAATTTCAGATCAATTAGTATGTTAATCTTACCTGGTACAGTGATGAATAATTAATCATATTCAATCATGGGCCTATCTTCTTGTGTGATTACCATTCTCGTTTTACAGCTTAACCTCCAAAAATCGAAATCCATCCACTGATAAATTAATTTAAATAATTAATGCATTTTCACTAAAATAATATGACATAACCAAAAAGTAAAAGCTGAAACATGGCCGTCCCTCTCTAGTGACAGAAACAAGACGTATCTCAAGATGGCTGTGGCTGAAACTAAGGAGGATCAAATTCTAGAAGGCTGTACCGTTAGGTTTGCCATGGTGTGGCATAGGGACCTTCTCTATTTAGGTAAACTGACACACATCAGTCATGAACAAGATGCCAGACAATAGAGTTGTTGCTGGTGCAATTATAATTTGGGAGTGGATTTGTATGCAAGAAAGAAGAAATAGGAGACATTGGATTCATCCATATACAAGGGCGGTCCCAGCTCCAAATTTTTTTTTTGGTGGGGGGGGGAGGGGGGTCATGAATAAATTTATTAGCTGACCTTTTTTGCAAGATTTCCCCTCCTTCCATACCTCGTCAACACCCCTTACAAAGAGCGCCCAGGAGTTTCGTAGCTTATTTCTGATTGAGCAGATACCTGCTACGGAACTCGGCCATCAATGCTGTAACAATGGGGCCCGAAAAGATTGGGATTAAATACACGTTTTCTATTGAGCCATAGACGCATGATGATGGAGGGTTTCAAAATACTTTCTAAAATACGCCCAAATCTGTCACATGGGTTCAAAATTAATGATGAGTTTTTCGGTCACAGATTCTCAAGAAACCGAAGCAAAGGCTATAGAAGTTAGGCATCCAGGTTCTTTTCCAAGTAAATTTTTCGAAATTTTCCTGTAGAAGGTGCAACAATTGGTATTTTTTTAAATATTTTACAAACTTCCCTCTTCCATCACTGGGTCTAGTCAGATGGGTAAGGCGAGCGAAGCGAGCCTGTCGGTGTTTTTAATGATAGAAAATAATAGATTTCAAACAAGGACTGGGCAAAACGAGATGGAGAACTGTTGACTAAACAACGAATTGAGTAACTGATAAAAGTAATCTTCACAGGACCCTAGGCTGGATCGAGAACTAGAGTTATTACAATTTAAATACAAAAATGTGTGATTCTTTGGGATGAGACGAATAAATTAAAATTAATTTCAAAGCTCTTATTTTTTTAAAACAAGAAACAAGCAAAATTAAATGGGTAACTGATCAACAATAAATTATGTTGAAAAGCTTTATTTCAAACTGGAGTGAGAAGATCCAAAAGTACTCACAACTTCATAGATGTGAATCATGACACAATTCAAGTCACTATTATGATGAGCTTATAACTTATTTGAAAAACTAAGTACTATCTCAACAAATTAATTTGACTTCAACTTCCTGACTACAGACAGGCAACAGATAGCTGTAGAACTATGGCAGTTAAATAGAAGGCTATTGAATTGGTCTGTTTGGAATAGGTTTCAATAATATGAGGTAGGCCTACTCCGAGTTTCAAATTATCTGGGTAGTGTAATCTGTACAATTGTACAGGAATTTTGCAATTTCCTATGAAATTTGATTTTAACATGGTTTATGATAAGTATGAGCATACCTTAAAAGGAGGAAAATTAAACCCGTTTGTATTTTTATTTTATTTATCCCAGTTGATGGACCGCGCTTGTCCATATAATAGACAGACCGACAACCAACAAACCTAACCTCACAACTCATGAACTCAACACTTGTCTGATGGTGACTGATAGAAATAGTGCATGCCCTATTCGATTAGACACGAAGAAAAGACACATTTAGACACGTCTAATTACAATGACTAATCGGTGTGTGTTGCTTCATAAGCAACTAAGTGACATACTGTGACTAAACATGACTAATCTTGTCTTGGCTTGTCATGACTAACCGGTGTACGCCTAGCCTAAGACGACTCTGAAAAAAGAGGGAGTGCGCCAGAAGTGGTCGACGACAATGATGGTCGACGACAAACATGGACGATTTTTAGACCGCATCTGCGCTGTACGCACCCGACAGAGTCGGTCATCTCAGGAATGTGGTCCGACTGCCCCACACACGCTCGAACACCGTCGACATTCCTAAGTCGTCCCTCTAGTGGTCCATCTAGTCGTCCATCTACAATTCCAACCATCCAACAAGCCCATTCACGTTCCGTTTTCGGATCCAACCTTGAAGGTTGGACTGCAAGTGGTACTGCAAATCGGAACGTGAATGCCCAGCTTAACCTGGCTTTGCCTCGAAATTTGAATCGTATTGTTCATGGTGTTAAAAAGGTGTTTCTTTTATACAACTTCTTTGTGGATGTTGTATCTCTCATAGGTTAAAATTCTTCGTGAATTTCCACATATTAGTATGGTTGTTCCTGTTTTACCTTCTTCGTGTCATTCATAAATGATTTTTATTGCAGTGTTATTCCTAATATTATGTTATACCTACATTCTATTATAATTTGATAACAGTTGAAAATAATTTAAACAATTCTGATCAACATAATAATTTTCATAATTATAATATCGAACTCTGATCTTACTCCTTATAAGATTGTCAAAGACTCATAAAAGCTATGTATACCATGTTTAATACCGTATTTAATAAACTTCCTCTTGAAATAAGAATGTTACCAGAAAAAAGCTTTAAATCAGTAATTAACAAATGGTTAAGAAAAAAGCAATTTTATAATTTGAATGAATACATGGAGGCTGACGAAGCTTCTTTTCAGAAGTGAAATGCATTCCTCAAGCATCTCCAATATATGTGAATAAAACATTATTTAAAAATGAAATACAGTGTCAGTTTTAATATTAGATTGTTCATGAAGTATTTTGTCATGGAAAACATCACAGATGAATACATGTATTGTGATATTAGTGACTTGAAAATATGATTTTAATTTTTGTTCAAACTTGGTGTATTTTAGTGTATGAAATATTTTAGTTTGAGGGAAAACACTATTATTCATTTGTTTTAGCTGAGAATCAACATCTTAAACTATATTATGATATATTGACAAAGCCTCTATTGCAATGTTTTATTTTTTAATGGCAAATAAAGATTCTTATTCTTAATTTGCTCTTCGAATTTTGGATAATATGCCACTGCGGAGTGAGCATATCAAATACAACATTGAACTCTTGAAATTTAAAGAGCATAGAATACTTACTGATGTATTATAATGTAAAATCGGTTTCAAAATAAAAATATATATAAAAAATTGAGAAGACGAATTATGTATGTAGATAAATAATAAGATTGAATGGTATCCAGCCAGAAACAGTAGTTAGCAGTCAAGAGGAGAGTAATTTTAATTCATGCACAATTTAACAAATATACTTTATTACGATTATCATAAAAATATTATTTACATCATTTTATTAAAAGTCGTTTAAACATCAGTTCTTTTTTCACAACCATGAACACAGACAAACGGCTCTTGTCTAGCTATTTTCGAATTAAACATAAATGTGGTATTTTTTATAGTAGCCATAGCAATTTCTGTCATTGGTTGTGTTATTTATAATTGTTCTTACAGAAAACTTATTAAAATATTATTTCTGACATATTTTTAAACTATCAATTGTCCAAAATAAAACTACCATCAAAAGAATTGCACCTTACAATGTATTGTAAGCCAGTTCAGAATTACTGAGCTACTTAACAAACTCTGGCTTGAAACGTAAAAATGATAGACATGAACAGTTGCTAAACTATTGTGTGATCACACCAAATTAAAAACAAAATTAGAATCATCACTAAAAAAATCTGAGGAAGAACGGATAGGGTTTGTGAATTTCATAAAATCTCTGGAGGTTATTGTAAAAATGCAGCAGGAAGACCATATAATTGAAATTCTAATTCTTATGAGTCAATGTAGGTCAGAGGAAATTGAAATATTAAACTAAAAAATAAACGAAGTTAATGTAAGATCTGAAAATTATTTAATAGTAACTTTTCATGTGAAATTTAATGACATGCAGTCAAATATTTGTTAAGAATAAGTATAATAACTCACTTAAACTGGCCGAGTACTTTCGAATCTATGATTCATAGATTCGAAAGTACTCGGCCAGTTTAAGTGAGTTATTATACTTATTCTTAACAAATATATGACTGCATGTCGTTAAATTTCACATGAAAAGTTAATATTAACAACGCAGTTCGTCATGGAACAAGAAATCCAGGTATTTAATAGTATTTAGGAATCATAACAACAATAAAAATAATATATTTAGTTGAAACGTTTTATAGTGTACAAGAGTTCCTTTCACATAAAAATTGAGCCTAACCACAACTAATTGATACATTAATTTATGGTAACTATTGTAGAAGATTGTATAATTGTTGATGTGACTTGTCTTGTACACCTCAATAATGGCACAAACTTGAGGCTCCGAGAAGACTTCATTCATCAAATTATACTTTTATTCCAGTGTTTATCATAGAGCCTCAAACCTACTCACAGAGGAGAGGACAGAGCTGCCAATCTCATAATCAAGTTTTTGATGTTGTTGAGGACTGTCGTCTAGCGGACTCTCATCTCTCGGTGCGGAGGAGTCTTTTTCGATGGTAGTGGGGGAGCTGTGAGCCAAGAGGGGAAGTTGGGGACGATGTCAAACTTGCACGCCGTCAAGCTTGGATAACGACAAGCCTGGCTAACGTCAAAGGTGCACGCCGTCACCATGGGCTGAATTCCTAAGTGTGCCAGGTTGGCGGTGCATGCAACGACAAACTGGCACTCATCCAATTTTGTCAGCTGGCGCCAAAGCTGCACGCCGTCACGATGGGCTACTTGTAGGCCCTTCGCACACGAGTCGACTCATTTGCAATTTGGGTGGTATCCTTTAGGACGACCTAACAGTTTGATCGACCTACTGCTAGCGCAGCCTGTAGCCTATAACCAAACCTAACCTAACCTGGCTAGATGTGACTGAACCACCTTTGTTTACTAGGTCGGTCAAAACGCCGTGCTAACCATAAGTATATGACAAATGTCATCAATAAAAACCCCCCAGGGCAACCTGGGAAGTTATTATTGATAAATTATTGACTACAGTTATCAATAAAAATAATACACTTGAAAAATGCCAATACAATATAATATCAAATAATTTATCGATTTGATACTGTAATATTATATGAGTCAGTATCTGACTGTATCAAGGTATTTACAATAATCGATGGTAGACAGAAGCATTCTTGAGTGTGCCAGGTTGGCGGTGCATGCAACGTCACCATGGGCTGGAAAACCAGTCCAGCTTGACGGTGTGCAACTTTGACGGCGTGCAAGTTTGGCGGGGTTCCGTTGTAGGGAGCTGTGCTTGGACGTGGAGCGTGAAGTTATGCTGCAGTTTTTCTAATTTTAAACTTAACACGTGGATAAACATTACCTAATATTGATTTTGATATCAATAATTGTGAGGAAACTAACTCCCTAAGTCTCATATTGTCTTTGAAATTAGTCTTTGAAATTTTAAGCATGAACTTGACAAGAAACTATCCCAGAAAATAAAATTACTTACACTTGATACATATCCCTAACTGTGTTCTACTGTATGTTTTCCAATGAGGTTGTTTTTGTTTGACATAACTATTAAAGTAGTGCTGAAGTGATTTCATTTTGGCATTCTTATAAAATCTTTACACATATTGGCAACTGACTGTCAATTCAATAAGGCAATCAATTCTGTAAAAAAGTAATCATGAAGTATTTTATTGAAAATCACTTGTCAAAAAAATATTCCCCAGTGAGGATTCGATCCACCAACCATTGACTTGGTGAACGAGGATTCATCCACTAAGCCACGATGTCTTGCATAATTTACTGCTACTATAGAGTATCTGAATGGTGGATTAGAATGAACATGCCGAGTGAACAGCTCCCCTACCAGCTACCAATGTACAAAAACAGGCTTCCCCCACCATCGTCGAAAAAGACTCCTCCGCACCGAGAGGTGAGAGTCCGCTAGACGACAGTGTTGTTGAGGTCGATTAACTGAAGTTTAACTGTCGATATTTTGTATGTATCGATATTGCGAACCATAATGGTCCACTCTGTCGCAGGCCCACTCTGTCGAGAGAAGAAGGAATAGGAATAGACCCAATCTGTCGCTGCAAGCACCCGTCAGACTTGGACTACTCAGGAATGTGGACCACTCTGTCGTCAGCGTAAAATGAAAATCGACCCACTCTGTCGTCAGCGTAAGATAGAAATAGACCACCTCTGTCGTCGACTGTTTTTGCGTCGTCCTGTATGAGTCAGTAGCTATATTAAAACCTTTCATTTTGATGGATTATATAAAAAAACAACTTTGAACAATCAAAAACATAAAAAAGAAGTCAACGTGATTCGTTATCTCTTACTATTTAAGCTAAGCCAAATAATACACCTCCTCTACCGCGATACCTCGATACCATAGTATCGATAGCACTGACATCGACTCCACTCAGCTGTACTTATAGACTGCTTTTCGATTTCGAATTATGCTTTTTTTTCACATTGAAAAACGAAGTGATAGTAAATTAGTTTCTTTGAAGTTGAATTTATTAGTTCATGGTTCAAGATTTTTTATCATTCACGTGCATAATCTCTAGCGTAAGGAACTAAGCGATGAATGACCAAATCAGTAAACGAGAAATCATTGGTGCGATTTTGAGGTTATCATTATTAGCTGCAATATCTTATTTTTCAGCAAAATTTCTGATAAAACGACTAGATCCTACAAGAGATCACAAGAAAGATGCAAAAAAGAGGGTATGTATATCTGTATTATCACAGTATTGAAATAACTCGCATAGAAGTTTTATTAAACAAAATCAACACTAGTAATCCATGATAGTTTCTACTGAAAATGAAATTAGTAAAATGTTATTAGTTACAGAATCAACAGTAATCATCTCATGTTATCAGCTGATAATATCTCATTCACCCCCCACCCCACCCCCGTAGTCTTTTAGAGGTAGTAGTCCTGGAGACGAGCAGGAGGATGACGGGCTCGTTCACTTCTCCTTGGACCCTCAGTACTAGGAGAGTCAGAGGGTCCTTCAGTTGAGTTAGGAAGCCCCTCTACAAATCTGGAAGGTTCCTGTGAAGTATGGATTTCAGGGGATTCTGGAGTTGAATCTAAAGGCTCAACTGGATCTTCAAGTAGTTCTTCTTGGGTGATGGGAATGATCTCCTGTTCAAGCCGATTTTCAGATGGCACAGATGGAGCAAGGTTTCTTACCGAAACTGTCGTCTCCCTCCCATTGGGTAATCGAATGTGTGCATATTCCGGATTAGCCTCCAATAAATACACTTCATCAACTGCTGGTTCAAACTTGGATTGTCTGTTCTCGCGTCTGAGCAAAACTGGTCCAAGACTTGAAAGCCAAGTAGGAGTTGCTTGGCCTACACTTGTTCGCCTTGGATGAGTAAACATCAGATCGTGTGGTGAAGAATTTGTAGCTGTACATAGCAGTGATCGTATTGAGTGTAAAGCGTTAAGGGCCCACACTCTAGCGAGTCTGGCTCGTGAGTAAGACTCGGCCAGCCGGGCTCGGGAGAAAATCACTAGTTAGTGGGCTGTTTTCTCCCGAGTCGAGTCGAGCCCAGCCAGACTCGCGCAGGGCTTTGGGCTCGGCTGGGACTCGCAAGTTAGTGGACGTCTCCCGAGCCGAGCCAGGCTTGGCACCTCATTATAACATAGCAGATCGTCAGAAAGCATGTATTTGCACTGTTTACAAGACGTAAAAATAAGTTAATTGAGTTATCTATTTAAGTTTGTATATTTACTATTACTATGACTGAAATAGGTACCGAGTTAAACTAATGTATAAACAGAAAAATAAGAAAGAAACCGTATAACTTATTAAAATTTGAATATTCAAGAAAAATTAAAAATGATAATATTGCAGTGTAGAGCTTATTTTTAATACAATACAAATAAATATTCGAATGTTGTTTTTTCAACAAAAAATACCTACAGTAACTTGAAAACAAAATTCTAAAAAATAATCTCAATAATAATAGCTGCTAACAGATAAATTGTCTATAAAATAAATAATTATTGAATAATACTGATGATAATAATAATAATAATAATAATAATACATCCCTTTACATGTAAGCCCAATGCCCATTTCATATTTATTATTATAACATTATCATTATAAATATAACAGTATTTAATAAATTGCAATATAACAATTAATTACTTCGATACAAATGAATAAAATGGAAGTAACTTAGTTAGAAAATAAAAATTTAATAAAAAGTAGATGAAATTAATCCTATAACTTATTAATTTCATCTGACCTTTTGAATTCTATGGAACTGTTTAATTGTAGATGATCTTCTTCTGAGGATGAAGCCCACATAGGTCTGAGACCTGTGCGTGGGTAATGAGTTGGACCTAAAGTTTTAGGTGGGTTCCGAACCACCGGGAAGTGATTTTACAGCAGAGAACAGTGTCTTTTTTGCTGGCCAATCTAATCGGTCACCATTACAAACATGACCTACGAGAACGCAGCTTATCTGTATCTGATTGAACAGATACCTGCTACGCCTCGCGGCTATCACTTCCCTAATTATAGATCTATATCTATAATTATGTTATAGATCTATAAGAAAGATACTTAGAGGTGGGAAAATAATTGTTATAAAAAACATAAATCGTGCCTATAAACGCTCTGACATCTTTTTCTCTTATGTCAGAAAAAATTTGAAGAAATAAAACATTTATTAATAATAATAATAATAGTAATTAATAAAACAGAATTTCAAGAAGTATGAAATTTTAGCAAAACCAATACTCTCTCTAGAGCATAAAATGACCTTCCAAATGAGATATCGATAGTAATTTGAAGATTTTGAGATTAGATGAGCTATATGGATCAGAATTAACATGGGTGCACTCCAGCCGACCTTGAAAAGTAGCCGAGCCGGACTCGGGAAGTTCACAACACGTTAGTGGTGATTTTCTTCCGAGCCAGACTCGCTAGTGTGTGGGCCCCTTTAGGGAGGACCTGCTCCCACTGGTTCTTTTACTAGATCATTGATTTCTATTCTTAGAGTATATGCTTATGGGGAGTAATTGGTCGCACGGTGAGCGCGGTAAATGGATGATCTTTATGTTCCTATGATCATAGTATCCGGTGGTTCAGAAGCCTCCTAAAATCGTAGGTTCACCGTGTTTTTCATAAAGGTGAGGTGGAAATATCCGCAAGGATCTCACCATCAATAAAAACCATACGTTTATCATATTTGCTTCATTTCATAGACAAGAGTTGAATTCAAAACGAAAATCCCTTATTCCACTATATTATGAACCATTGAGTTATTGGTTAAGTTCATGAGAGCCTTATCGTTTGTCAAGTAAAAGTTTTTAACGTCTATGAATTGGAATAGACCAATCATACGATTTATTTTCCGGAAAAATTCTGTTTACCGGTAAACTGAAGGCTCCCTTAAACTCAACCAATTTAAATAAACGTCAACTGTCTCATTGGAGAGATGGATGTCTATGGGCATGGATAAGTTGATATTACAGTAATCGTTATCTGGTCAGTTTTGTGCATGCGCAGGCTAGAAAGTCTATGAATGACGTTTTATTAAAGATATCAAGAAAGTATGCTAAAATCTCTTCAATGAAAGACATATTTAAACTCTTCAACGAGAGATTTCAAGATGGTATGCTAAAATTCTTGAATGAAAGACATTGTTGGAAAATTTTGGGTTTCCTCGATAAGTTTCATAAAAGAAGATGCATTTTAAATTTAAATTGTTATTCCAAAAACATATATTTACAATTTTTTACAAGTACGTACAATAAAACTACCTACCTTTACAAAAGGGCAGAATTAATCTTAAATTATAACTACTTTGGAATACTTGTGTCACCAACCACAAGGATAACCTGCGAGTAGGAGACAAGTCAAAGCTATTCTTCTTGAATTTATTCTAATACATGTTGGAGATCAAACAAAACAAAAATTATTTGTGCAAAGATAATAAACAAAAGTAAGCATTGTCAAAATGCAATAGATAAAAAATATTATAACAATAAAATTTTGAAAATTTTATTAAAATTACTTTACTAATTTAATTGAGGTTCAAATAAATTCCTTGGGAAAACTAAAAATCAGTTAGTATTTCTTAATTTTCTTGCATTCCGTAATTTATTTTGTTGCTAGAGCTTTATATTCGCAAGAACTCTAAACTTATAAGATACTCTCATCCTTTTAAAAGTTGCTATAGGCTATTTAATTATGAAGCGATATGCGTATATATAGTCTAATCATTTCTCTTTCGAATTTTTTTCTAATAGATACTTCTCATTTTCAGGCTGCAGAACAGTTTAAAAGACTTGGAATTAAGGATGTAGATGTAAGTAAAATTATACTAATGGATATGAATGATTTTCAGTAGCCGGCGTTTTAGCTTTGCATTACTAATCTGGAAGAAACATAGAATAGAATGTCCTCTTATTTCCGTGACTGAATCTCTGCAGGATGTTTCAAGCATTTCTAAAATCATTTATTTTTCAGCTTGTCAGTACAATTCTGTCCCAATTCAGAACACTCTGGTAATAAAATGCCTTTATATTCAAATAATTCAAATGCCTTTAGTATGTAAGTTACACTAAAAGCCCATATGCTATACTAGCTCCGTGCTCTCGTAAACACTTTGCCTCCGTTAAAAGCTAACTTGCGTTTTCTGCTAATCTTTCCCAGTAATATGATAATGAACTTAGATGCAGCGTGTGGCAAGATTCATTCAACCTTATTTTCCATTTAAAAATTGTCATTCCACATCGACACTCTTGTCTTTCATGTTTCGAGACTTGACTAGTTGAATTCTTTCAAAGCACACTCAAACGAGATTATTTACTGGCATTGCTATGTTTATGATATCATAGTACTTTACATTGGAAACCGAAAACAAAGCGAAAATAAGCTAACACAACTAAGTAAAATCCATAGAAACAGTGGAATATGAAACATACAACATCCTAGACCTCGCTATCACAAAACAAGCAAATTCAAAATGTACAGGAATGTTTAATGAAACCAACTCTTACAGAAACATTCATTCACAGCTCATCCAACCTTCCACCTCAAAACAAACTTGCCGCTTTCGACTCTCATGTTCAATTTTCATATTCACAAGCTAAGCACCAACAAGAAATTAGAACATAAAACACATATAATTTACAGATTTCTTCTTAAAACGAAAAACAAAACTTCAAAGCATGCCAAAACAAATTTGTCACACTCACTAACTTCAATAAAAATCACAAAAGATAGCACACATCTTCAAAAAATCCGGATTCAACTCAGCATTCAGAACAGCAAACAACCTGAAACACCAACTCTAACAAAAAACAACGGGCGGGTTGCAATTACCCGATGTCTTAATCCCGCAACAGTCGCCTCAGTTACAAAAAAATAATAGAAAAATTCGATTTTAACAATGTGTAATCAAACTACTGATTCATATGTGAAAAGGAATCCGAGACATTTTTTCCCGAACATAAAAAAACGGTAGGATTGACGGTTTACAAAAAATTCAAAGTTTTTAATAAAATCGGAAAATTACAAAAAAAATATTTTTTGAATATTACTTCACTCAGACTTTTAGGAAGTACTAAGAAGAGCAAAAATTAGATCAAATTAACGAGGAGAATGTGTACTTCCTACCAGTTTTTCATCCAAGTTTAATTTCCCTCAAAATAAATGAAAATATTTGTCAAAGTCGTGTCAGTTGAGCCAACAAACAAAGAATGCAAACATGCTAGAATTTTTTTAATGAGATAAGTTTATGATTTCTGAGAGAAAGTTGTTCAGAAAAATTGAAATTATTTTTCCAAATAATGTCAAAAGTGATAAATCAATGATCTTCAAGTCGTTTTAGAGACTCAAAAAAAAAGGGGTGCTCAGAACCTAATCCCATAAGCATGAATTTTCCTATCTTTGCCATTCAAGGATGAAATTATTACCTGTGGAATTTAGTTCTTGTACATAACAAAAAGCAGTATTTCTTTAAAGATTCTAACGCTTTAAAATATATTTCTGATGAGTAGTTTTTAAATAGCATAGCAGCCAAATTCAGTAGAGTAATAAACTTATTGTGGCTAACAATAGCTAACCAAACGACAAGCTGTCGTGGGCATTAGCCTACAGCTTGTAATAAAGTCGTGATCATAAGAAGGGGATCAGAAATTATATTATTTCCTTCAATGTGATTCCGTTCTGATTGCATTATTTCTTATAATAAATTCCATCAAACCCACTTTAGTTATATATTTTGAACTGAATCTGTAAAATAATTGAAGAATTGTGTATCTATTTTGTTTGAAAATAGAATCTAGTTTGTATGAATAAGTGTGAATTGGCACTATACGTGTAGTATTGTGAACATTTAATTAATTATTCTATCAGTTTCATAGTTTCGATTGAATGACCCCTTCACATTAAACATCTCTTCCTACTTCTCCATAAAAATATACGTAAAATTATAGAGTCTACTGTTCTTATCAGCATGCTTCATGAATGCATCTAGTTCTTGGAATTTTGTGTTTATAACGATCCCTCGCGTTTCACTTGTAATTTACGAGTAACTCCACGACTATGCAGTGAATATTTGAGTAGACAATTAAAATATTTTACTCACTGAGCAGATGACCATTTCGGGCCGCGTGGTTCCACCATCGGTGCTGACTAGTTCGTTGAGGGTTGGTTCTTGTAGGGGTAGGCTGGCTTCAGATCACACACCTTAATTGACTTATTTAAAAAAAAGACAAGCTAGCCTGCCACTACAAGAACCAACAACCAACGATCTAGTCAGCACCGATGATATACACACGTGGTCCGAAATGGTCATCATTTGCTCAGTGAATAAAATATTTCAATTTTCAACTCAAATATTTGACTTCATAGTCGTGCAAATACTCGTAAATTACTAGCATCTACTACATTTGTTTTGTCTCATATAGCGCTAGTTTCGTCACCAGCATCGTTACAGCATCTAGTCTTACCGTATCACAGGATGGATAGATTTATTTTAAAAAAAACTTCACAAAGTAAATTATTGATAGTTTAAACTTATTATAGTACAGAAGAAAATAATAATAACATTGCAATATGAAGCATTGACATAGCAGTTTAATAATATACAGGTACGTCTTAAATTCGATGCAATCCGTTATGACCCAAAACCCAGAGACACAGTGAGTCTTAAACCGTAGAAAGTCACTAGCATGTTTCTGGTTGGATTGGCTTGGTAATCATAACACCATGGAAACTATGATCCAGGGTAGCTCTGTCAACTTCTAGATTTTCGTGAAAGTGAGTAAAATCAAACCTAGATCTCTTCCTCTAAAATGACTGAAAATGCTGTTCATTTAAATATTCTAAGCTAAAAAATACCACGATAGCTTATCATTTAACAAAAGGTTACCTGAGATAATTGATAGGAAAAAAGCTGCAATTCTCTACAGCTAAAATATATTTTGGGATAAATTTCACTCTGCCTCTTTTTTTCAAGATAAAGGTTACGGTAGTAAACTAATTTAAGGCATAGAAAGACGAAGTCCCACGTAAGCTTGATGCTTGTAGAACAAGAACACAACTATTACAAAAATATATAATCAGCGGTCAACCGGGATTTGAACCCGAGCAAAGCATATTGCTTTTAATTAGTTACAGTTAAAAAATGTATTACCTTAAGACAAATTGCATGATGAATATGAGGTGCTATATATATATATATATATATATATATATATATATATATATGAAGTGTTAGAAGGAACAAGAATGATTCAATGAGTGGTGCTGTATTTCAAAGATTCAATAGCCTTCGAGTGGAGTCGAAAAGGGGTCATTTTTTCTGGGAACCGATTATACCTTGAGGGATTGCAACATTGTGTAATCAGGAATAAATTTGTTAGCTGCTGCTGCTGTCGTTCAACAAGAAACCTTGACGCTCTGCACACCGTGACGCCTCAAACACCTTGTTGGATTGAAACATTCAGAGATCGATACACTCCCCAAAACAACATGTCATCTAACAAACTGTACAAACCAAAAATAACAACAAACCAGGAATATATAAGCTTAAATGCAACACATGGGACAAATAGGTAGATCACTCAATACACAATAAAAACATTCCAACACTGACTCAACATTTGCAGTCCAAGGTAGATGTCATCATTCACCCAAAATCATCCAAATTTCTCAATTCATTGAATTTTCGCATTTATTTTTGTCAATATTCGTTTACTGAAAGTTACTGAAAGTCTTCAGTGCATTTAGTAGAATTAAATTCAATTTTTTATTCTCTATACTTAATAAATGACTCATTTAAAGCCTCAGAAGCTAAATGTATTCATCCAGTTTAAGGGAGTGAAAATCATAATTTAAATAGAAATACAGTGTTAGTTTTGATATTAGATTGTTCATCGAGTATTGCATCATGTTAAACATCGCATATGTTTAAACCAATAACCTATTATCATTTAAACCAATAAATTTGCCAAGCCTAATTTGTCAGGGTTTTCTATTACCTATTCTTTCTTAAATATTCAGCCTCATTTGTATTGTATGTATCAATTTTTATTTTTTGAGCCCAATTTGTACTCACCTTGTGCATTGGACGATTTAATACTGCAATAGGAATTCGCTTTGTGATTTTCATAACAGATTTGTGCATTAATCTTAAAAATTCGTCTAAACAAATATTCAAAATAATTTTATTTTCATTTTGTTTTTTCCTAGTTGACAGATTACGAAATGGTTATTGCCAGTCATTTAGTTGACCCTGCTGACATTCCTGTATCTTGGAACAACATCGCCGGATTGGAGAATGTGATTGAAGAACTCAAGGAAACTGTTATATTGCCAATACAGAGGAAAGACTTATTCTCTGATTCAAGGCTGACACATGCTCCCAAAGGTAAGTTTCAAATTATTATAATTTTCTGTGTACTTGAAGAAAAAACTTCATCTAATTTAGTTATGTAGTCCCGATACAGTGGCATTTGCTAATAAGCCTTACAATGCAATATCCACTTCTAATAAGAGCCCTTGTATGCCAAAATATGATAGGAGATGCGCATGGCATCATCATGACAAACATCCAAGCTGCTGCAGCCGCCTTTATTTTTATAGAAAAAGTTATTAAAATGAGAACGACATTACAGCCCACGTTGGTGGGTTAAAAATTATATCAAGATGTTTTGGAAAGTGGGAATAGGTTGTTTCAAGTTAACAAGTATTGTGCTCATTCTTGTTTTGAAAGTACCGTTTTTTCCTCAGATGATCATTGGAGGGCTTTCATTATTTCTTTTTTTAGTTAGTTTCATCATTGAAATTTTTCCCCACTTATATTGATTATAATGGCTTTAATATGTTATATTCCACAAAGTGGCAAATAAAATTCTGATTGAATTGAAGGCCACTACATTTTCCATTGTTGCTCCGTCTGCTTCTTCCAAGCTGCCTACTGCTATCAGAGATTTGTGTTGCAGAAAGGCCGATCAGCTTTTGACATACGACTTTGACCAGAGATTTTGACTGATGTTCAATTTGGCAACATTGCTATTTTATAAGTTGTTTTTTGTGTGATAATTATGTTACGTGTTATGTTATGTGTAATTAAGTTGAAAGTAGTCAATATTTCAAAAAATCGTGTCATTGGTTTATTTAAAATGTAATTAGCTTTTGCGACCAATGTTTCAAACGCCAGTTTCTGTTTAACTCGGTGCTAGGGCCCAGAATATTTGGTTGGGGATCAGTGATTTTACTCTCGGAAATTTGTTAGTCAAATCTCCAGTCAGTATCTTATATCAGTTTGGCCAGTGATCGGAGATCATATTTTGATTGGCGTTTGTGCAATCGGCCATCATTTTCTCAGATTTCATTTCTGCATAAGCTTACGACACAATGTTTCATTTTAAAGTTTAATGGCTATAAATTCTTATAAATCAGTTGAACTTGAATATTGTTGCTATTCATTCAAACACATGAATAAAAATAGTGAATAAGTTTCAAGTGGTTTGTTTGTATTTCCTGTTTTAATATTTTTTTCAAAAAGGTGTTCTGATGCACGGTCCACCTGGTTGTGGAAAAACATTGATTGCTAAGGCTACAGCTAAAGAAGCAGGTACCAGATTCATAAACTTGGACGTATCTATTTTGACTGACAAATGGTATGGAGAGAGTCAAAAATTGGCGTCGGCTGTTTTTTCGCTTGCAGTCAAAATTCAGCCATGCATTATATTCATTGATGAAATTGGTGAGTTTCTTCTCTTAGATATGATTTTGGCCCATTTATTTTGAATGGTGGTTTTGTTCCATAGGCTGTAGACATTTCACTCTCAATGCGTTCACTACATTAGGCCTTCAGAAATGCCTACACAAATGTGGATGTCGACAGATCTTTGACTTAATAACCTTAACTTTGAAGGCCTGCCTATAGTCTAGAAAGACATAGTTGGGTCATTCCACGTCAAATATCTTTTCTCGAAAATCCTATCTCAATCGAAATAATAGCAAAAAAAACTAAAAAAAAAACTAAAACTCTTGTTTTTTGTATGTTGGGGTTAAAGCAGCCCTCCCACGGTTGAAATTGAAATTCAGCGCTCTGAATCTCTTATAAAAGGCGATGTGTTTATGTATGTATATAAATATTCCCAGTAAACTCAGAAACCGCTGAACCGATTTTTATGAAATTTTCAGCCACAATGTAGCATAGTCCCGAGATGGTTCCTGTGAAGTTTGGGAGTTCAAAAGTCCTCGCTGAAGGACACAGAAAGGAGAAATCTATCCTTAAAGGAACAGCTGATAATAATAATAAAGCTTTATTCATCCTTTTTTTTTTTTTTTTTTTTTTTTTGGTTGGCAATTTTTACATAGAATGAAACAATGAATTTCAAGATACTTATTTACAATATTATTTACAATTTCGATATAATCTTGTTCCACAATGCTCTATCTCTGGCTGCGGTACACCATCCATATCCAACTCTTTGGGTTATTTCATCTCTCCATCGGTGTGGTGGTCGGCCTCTCTTCCTTGTATGATTCCTTGGTGTCCACTCCGTGCATTTCTTGGCCCATCGGTTATCTGTCATTCTAGCTACATGTCCTGCCCACTTCCACTTGTTGAGATGTGCTTCTCGCTGCAGGTATTTGACCCTTATTCTTTTCAGTATATCCCTGTTCCTCACCTTTTGAATTAGTCTGATTTCGAGCATACTCCTTAACATTTTCATTTGTGTAGTCTCAAGCCGTTTGTCCAAACTTTCTGTTAATGCCCAGGTTTGATATCCATAGAGAATTGCAGGAAATATACACATCGACAGGGTCTTGGCCTTCACGTTATCAGTGTACCTGCCTTTGAAAATTTTTCTCAATGCCCAATATTTTCTCCACCCTTTGTTAATTCTTTGATTGACCTCTTTTGTTCCTCGATTCTTGAATGATATTATTTGCCCTAAATATTCGTAATCTTCCACATATTGGATGGTGCCATATCTAACTTCTACCTTTTCTTCAGCTGAATTCGTTATGATTTTTGTTTTTTCTACATTGAGATGCAGACCCATCTCCTCACTGGCGCGTATCAACTCATTCATCTGTCTTTCCATCTGTGTAGCACTTCCCGCCAATAGCATGATGTCATCCGCAAATCTCAGATTGGAGAGTTGGTATCCATCGATACGTATACCTCTGTCCTCCCACCTCAGTCTACGAAACACATATTCTAGACAACAATTGAATATTATTGGTGATAAAGGGCATCCCTGTTTTACTCCGCTTTCAATTTTTATATTCCTTCCTTTCCTTTCCAGTTCTACATGGATTTGTGAATTTTCATACAGGCTCTTAATCATGTTGATGTACTGTCTCTCTATACCAGCTTCTTCAAGTGCATCCCACATTCTTAAATGGTTTAATTTGTCAAAGGCTTTGTGGAAGTCGACTAATCCAATATACAGTGGTATATTATATTCGATGCATTTTTCTATAACCTGATTAGCTGCTTGCAGATGGTCAATAGTGGAAAAACCGGGCCTAAATCCTGCTTGCTCTGTTGGGTGGTTTTCATATATCCTGTTTATAATTCTGTTTTTCAATATGGAAGCAAAGATCTTGTACAGCACTGAGGTGAGAGTGATTGGTCGATAATTTTCCACATCATGTCTTGAACCTTTCTTAAATAAGATTATGACTTTGCTGATTTTCCAATCTCTGGGAACCTCTTTTTCTTTCAAGACTTTATTGAACAAAATCCTCAATGGCCTTATCATCACTTCAATACCTGCTATTATTGCTTCGTTTGTGATCCCATCCTCACCAGGGGCTTTTTCTTTTTTCAGGTGATTTATTGCCATTCTTATTTCTTCCTCCAATATATCATTCTCTTCAGATTCTTCACTTTCTACTTCTTGTCCATCGGATGATGTGGCCCCTCTATTGTCAGCATTCTCATTTTTATAGAGATTTTCATAAAAGCACGTGACCTGTTCTAATATTTGACCTCTTTCTGTTGTTGTTCGCTCTCCAGTACCTAGTTTGGGAATCCACTTCTTTCTATACAAACTGAGCTGCTTATTTATTCTTCTAGTTGATCCTGTAGTAGACATGATGGATTTGATTACGTTTTCCTCATATTCCTTCAGCTCTCCTCTAATTCTCCTCCTGACCTCTTTTCTGAGTTTTCGATGCTCATCTTTCTCTTCTTCTGTCTTCACTATAATTCTATTGAGTCTCTCCCGTTTCTCAATCAATTCTCTAGTTTCCAATGAAATCTTATTGTTCCTTCTTCTTCCTATTTCTTCTACTTCGTTTGTTCTGTTTGAAGCTATTTGAATGGATTGCACAACTTTCCTATATATTTCCTCTACACTTTCAATTTCTGTTATATTTCTTCTCATTATTTCTTCCTCCAGGTTTTTGGAATAAATTTCATAATTTAATTGGTTCACTCTTATCTTCTTTTGTTGTATATGAAATCGTCTTCTGTGTAAAAGCATTTCACCCATCAGTACTCTATGATCGGAATCAAAATTAAATGTTTTAATAACTTTCAGCTTTTTCACCATGTTATTATTCTCTTCTACAATCATATAGTCGATCTCATGCAATCCTCCTACTGGCGATTTCCATGTCCACTTTTCCTCAAGATTTCCATTGAAAACCATATTTACTACTTTCAAATTATTGCTCAGTGTAAAGTCCAAAAGCCTCTCCCCTCTTTCATTTCCCACTTCCGCTCCATATACAATATAGTTATTTACATATCTGCTCACTCCAATCTTCGCATTAAAATCTCCAATATTTACTAATTTTTCTCCAGCTCGCTTTGTAATCATACTCTCCTCTAATAGCTGATAGAAGTCAACAATTTGTAATCATATGGTGGGCCCTTATTGGCGTTATTTACGCTGTCTGCAGATTTAGACCCCTTTTATACAATGCGTCGTGTGACGCGCGCCAGGCGTGTATCGAAAAATTCAACCCTTTTATACAGCGCGTTTCTCCAGCTTCGAGTCACGCGCGCGACGCCGACTGGCCTCCCCACAATCTGCTTGCAAGGCCTGCTTATTTCAACCAGTTCATATGGTTTATTGAAGTTGTCAAGATAGACCCGTGTGTTGTTTATGTCTTATTAACTAGTAGTTCTGTGAACAGTAGACCTTGCGCTCAAGATGAACTCAACTTTTTGTGATATGTATGGTTAATAAATATGAAAAGACAAATAAAGAATGTAAGCGACTAACACGTGGTCAGTTCACCCACTCAATGCTGCACGACACTTGAGAGGCGCTTTGCACAATCTTTATGATCAGTTAAGGATCCACGAAGAGAAGTTTTTTAATTATTTCAGAATGAGTGTGTCCTCTTCTGATGAAGTCAGTGTTAGAGTGAAAAGCACACTTGTGTCCAAGGCTTATTATGTTTCCAGCCTGAGTAAATGATGGTAGTGACAATTTTTTAAAATTATTATTATTATTATTATTTCTCTGTCTTGTAACACAATGAATTACAATTAGTGAAAATATACTTAATACTACATTTTGCTTAGCTTTAGAAACTATGTGTCGGGATGCGAATAGTAGTCTAGCAGCCAAAACAAGAATTACTCTAATCTAAATGTAACATAAACATGGATATAATGCATATTATATCATAACAAAAACACAAATATGAAAAGAAGTTGAACGTATTTACAAAACAACTAATAATAATATATTATTAAATACATAATGATTTCTCACTTCTAGTAATGCCAATGTTAATTAAGAAACATTTGATACTTTTTTACTCACACCTACTTTAGTACATGGGTTACCATAGTTGAGTAGGTTAATTTTCATCTACTTCTTACTCTTGATAGATATATCAGTTATAGTTATTAGTATAGTTTTGTATTTAATATTTTGTACGCATGTAATTTTTACTTTAATTCTTTTGAAGGAAGGATATATATTTTTTTAATTCAAGATGTTCTTTTCTTTTGTGTTAGTTGGCAGTATATTGAACATTTTACAGCCTGTATACAATACCGATTTCTGACCAAAAGTTGTATTTCTTCTCTCAATATGCAGCTCCCTATTTCTAGTTAATATATTATTTCTGGTTAATCTAGTATATATTTTGATAAAAATGAGAATCATATGCATGTTTAGTTGTCACACGCATAGAAATTATACTCCTGAAATAATTGCTGTATTGTGAAGAGTAGTTTAATGACGATAATGACGTAGTGAACTTCATAAAAGGGTATATTGTACCAAACGTTAAGTATTCACTATTCTTTGAAGACGAAATTTTTGAAAGATTTTCTGTTGTTGTAACATCCTGATTTGCAGCTAGTAAAATGTTCATCAAAACTTTTAGACGTCACTGATGAAGAAGAGATGCATGTTATCATTAGAAATTATCATGAAGGTTAAACAAATCATCGAGGAATACAAGAAACCTATGAGCGGATAAATCGTATATATTATTGGCCAAGCATGAGAATTCGCATACAGGATGCAATAAACCAATGTGAACTTTGCTTGAAGACAAAATATGAGAGAACACCCCTGAGATTGGAATTAAATCTCACACCCATGGCAACAAGACCTCTTCAAATTCTACATATGGATAGTATAACATTCGATAAACAAAAATTTCTAACAATTATAGATAGTTTTTAAAGATACGCCCAAGCATATCAACTACGAAGTGCGCAAGGCATCGAAGTTGTAAACAAGTTAATGAAGTATTTTTCTCATCACGGAACACCAGAGACTATAATATCAGACAATGGAACTGAGTTCAATAACACTCTGGTTAGAGAGCTGTTAGAAGTGCATAAAATACAGATTCATTTCATCAGTACTCAACATCCTCAATCAAATTGAATGGCTGAGAGATTACATTCAAAGTTAATAGAGCACATTCGACTATTGAACAATCGTTCAGAATTTGCCAGAGAATGTATTGAGAACAAAGTAAATTATGCTATTATTGCATATAATAATAGTATACATTCACTAACGAAATTAACGCCTTTCGAAATTCTTTATGGACACACAAATCAAAATACACTTTTTAACATGGACATAGAAAAACAAGTGATTAATGGCTATATAAGTAGTCACAAACAAAACCAAGAAACTCTACGAGACTATTCAAGAAATTAATGAGAAAACCAAAGAATCAATTCTCGCAAGAAGAAATGCAGATAAAGAACCCCTACCAGAAATTCCACCAGAAGTTTACGTGAAAACCGTACAAAAGGAGAGTAAAACAAAGAACAAATTTAATAAAGAAAAAATAACTTCATTGAACAGAGATCAGAAAACAGCAGAAATAGAAGCTAGGCATGCCAACACGAAAACGAAGATATACTTATCAAAAATCAAACGACCCAGAAAAATTACAATGAATCGATAATACTCAAATGAACAATAACAACGGACAATCGACTATTCCTATTCCCAATCCTGTTCCAGGTCCCTCTACCTCATACTGAGGATCTCTTCAGGGTCAGCGCAGTTGAGAAACATTACAAATAACTTAGGAATAATTGCAGTAGATCTAGGTGCAGCAAAAATTGAAATAACAAAACATTCTTTCATTCATTATTATGACCTGAAATATATTTTCACTCATATCAATAATTTGAACGTCTATTGTGATAATGTGACAAAATGTATTGAAAGTAAGATTCCTTTAATCAAAAATACCGAATATGTAACCGAAAATGGAAGTGAAGGTAGTGACGTTATTAACTATTTGATATTTATTAACCATACGAAAAATGTTATAGAAGATAAGTTAGAAAAATAATTAATGTTGAGATTAGTGTAGTAAAAAGGTCTAAAAGAGGATTAATTAATGGCCTAGGAGCCGCAATAAAACTTTTTACTGGAAATTTAGACGCATATGATGGTGAAAATTATGATAAGCTATTTGAACATTTGAAGAAAATTCAAAATAATATTGAGAATCAGATAGCATCTTAATATTCTTTCAGTTCTGAAATTATTTCAGAGCTCAACAAAACTTTAAAAATTGTTGGAGATAATTTTAAGGAATTAAAAACCAAATTGTCTTTTGTTAATAATAAGTTTAGTGACTATGTAGAATTAGAAAATTTTAGAGACATATTGAATCAATTGAATATTTTATTTAACATTGTATTGAGCTTAGTTAAAGATATTGAAAGTTCGTTGACTTTCTGTAAATTGAATGTTTTAATTGATTGTCATCCTAGTATCATTTCAACCAGAGAATTGTATTTCCAGATAAAAAAGGTTGCGAATTATTATAACAAGCAATTACTATTAGAGCCTGAATTCAAAAATATGTGGGAATTTGAAAGTTTAATGAGTGTCAATTGCAAAATAACACCCACTGAAATTTTTTATTATCTTGATCTACCAATAGTTGAAGAATCAAATTATAATTTATTTAAGTTGTTTTCAGTACCGAATGTTTTCAAAAATGAATATCATTCCAAACTATCCAACATTCAAACATTCCAACTATCATTCCAAAAGTTAGATATCTGCTCAAGTCTACTAATATTAAAACTGGAATAGAAGGACTTGACAGTAAATGTACTAGAAGAACATATTCAAATTTTATCTGCTCTACAGACCAATTGTATCATGATGAATTAAACTGTGAAAAAGAAATTGTCCAATTTGGAACAACATCAAACTGTAAATATAGTAAAATTAAAGTATCAGAATCAAAAAGTATTGTAAAATGGAGTTAAACTCATATTTGGGTATCTTTCCAAAGACATAAATACTAAAAATTGAAGAACAATACGAAACGCAAACAAAATCAGTAAAAGGATTATATTTAATTAAAACGAACAATAGTATAATTTATTACAATGGTAAAATTCTCAATCATGTAACAGAGACAAAAAGTAAGCCAACATTTTTAAATCTGGATAATGTCCTGACTACAGTAGAAAAGAATCAAGAACCTGAGTTTACAATTGATTCAGAACAACTTAATCCAAATCCAGTCAATGTTAACAAGTACAACCCTATAAGGGAAGAAAATATTGTAACAACCACCATAAGTTTTTGGACTATAATGTTGTATGTTATTCTAATATTAATATAAGTTATTGTATTGTATTTTTATTTTCTCTATAAGAAAGTCTCACCAAATGTGAATATTGTAAATAACCCTCCCCCGGAAGTTTTATTTAGGGATGGAGGAGTTATAGGTTGAAAAACTCTTGAGTAGCATAAAAATGTAGTCAGCATATTTTGTTCTCACGCTGGTTTCCACCAGCAGTTCGAGTTAGTCTAGATCTCGACTCAGTAGTGTGAAGATGTTTTAGTTGTTGTAATAAAATAAAATTGATTTTTAAAAAGTCTTTTACTCATCTCCAAACTATAAATTATATATTTATATAAAGAAGGTCGTGTTAGTTATACCGTTTATAGCTCAAGAACGGCTGGGCCAATTTTTATGGATTCCTCTTAGTCAGGAATAACATAAGTATTGAAAAGTAATATTTATCAATAAAAAATGTATATATTATTCAAAACAATAATCTACCCGTTTAGTAACAGAACAACTGACTAACTGACTGCGCACGACATCTTGTCCAAGGTTTTTTTTTTTAAAATAACGCAAAACGTCAGATGGCCTAGTTTGAACAAAATTTAGTGCCGCGCAAAGGAAAAAGGCATGCGTCAAGATAGGGGCAACAGATGATTCATATTTGACAGCAACGAATCTACGAATCGCTCTACTACGGCCGTATGCTTTCTACTATATTGACATATTTATGATCGTGTGATTTGGGCCTTGGTAACAAAACACAACTGACAGCGCACGTCATGTTGTCTGTGGGTTTGTTTTGAGCACTAGGACTAACTTCTACCGTAATAGTCGTAGAGGTTTAAATTTCAAACGTTTCTTCATTTAGAGGTGGTGAGTAAGATAATAACGAAGAAGGCCCCTCTGATCAGCTGGAAGTGCCCTAGGCCCTATGACCAACTTCTTCCCTAATAGTCCTAGAAGGTTGGAATTTGAAATGTGGCCTCAGTCTAATAAAATCAAGGATAATTTCTTTTGAAGTCGCAACAACGCGCGACAGGCCAACTAGTTACATATAGAGCCGTTGAGAAAACACTTCAATTTTGTTTTGGAAAAGCTACGGTACCTTTAATCTGGACAAATACAGATGTTTATTATTAGAAATTATTTTTTCACCTATGAACCCATTCTCATCCTATTTTTGTATTTTAGCATATGTTTAACAAATCTAAAAAGTATCTATGAAAAAGTTTTGAAAATTTTTATTGATGAACTTTTTGAGAAAATCAAAAAATAAATATCTTTTTGGGCTTAGCTTAAAATGTTTAATCAATCAATTTAATCAAACATATTTATTGCATTTTCTTCAAGAAAAGCAATTTCGTCAAATAGTTATAATACTACACAATAGTAAATCTGAAATGTATACACTAGAGTTTATACAATACTGTAAGTCATTTTGTTAGCACACCCAGTCTTCTTTTTTAAAATTTACAAACTCTTGTATACTATAGAATGGTGTGTTTTTTAGAAATTTACAGTGTCTTTTTTTAAGTGCCAATCCATCCAGCTCCTTCATAGCATCTGGCAACAAATTCCAGAACTTCACGCCCATGTATGATGGCTTCTCCTGGTAGATGGCGGTTCTGTGCTGTGGTATGGTGTAGTTGCCTTTACGTCTGGTGTTGTGCAAGTGAATGTCAGTACCCCTCTGTAGCTGGCGTTGCTTGTTGACACACATGATGACTTCCAAAATGTACATGTTTACCACTCTCATAATGCCCAGTGTTGGAAAAGCTTCTCTACAGGTCTCTCTTTGATTAATATTTGCTAGAGTTCTTATGGCTTTTTTCTGCAATGTGAGGACTCGCTTCAAATTTCCTGCTGATGATCCGCCCCATACCGCCAGCCCATATCAGATGAGATTCTACTAATGCGAAGTAGGCTGCTTTAGCTGCTTCCATTGTTGCAATCCATTTCATTCTTCTCACAACATATATTCCTGAGCCTATTTTCTTGCACACATTACTCACATGCTCATTCCATGTCAATTCACTATCAATTGTGATGCCCAGAAAGTTCACTTTTTTCTCCTCTGTTATGCCTGTACTGGATGTGTTACTTGACTGTGCCCTTCTCTTGCTGAAATTGACCTGGATTGTTTTTGAGTGATTCATGGTGAGATCATTTTCTTTACAGTACTCTATTGCTTTTTCAAGAGATTCCAAGGTACTTGCCAGCATTCCATCATGAGTGTTACTTGTGACCATGAGTGTTGTATCATCTGCATACATGATGCAGTTTGTGCATTGATTCTCCATGCATGCAGGGAAGTCATTTACAAAAAGGATGAATAAAATTGGCCCCAGAACAGAACCTTGGGGAACTCCCTGATTAACAGATAATGGCTTGGATTGGTATGACTGAGTCAGTCTGTTAACAGTCCCTTTAATCTCCACCAGTTGTGATCGATTAGAAAGATAACTCACAAACCACTTGTGAGCCTTCCCTTTTATTCCTAGATGCATCAATTTTTTGGCAATTGTATCATGTCCCAGGCAGTCAAATGCTTTACTATAGTCTAATAGGAGTGCAGATATGAACTTTTGTTTATCAATTTGATCAATTATTCCCTCTATTAGGCTAATGATTGCTGAAGTAGTTGATTTGCCCTTTTGGAACCCATGTTGACAGCTTGATATGAGGTTCTGCGAAGTTAGATATGCCTGAAGTCTGTTCAAAACTACTTTTTCAATTATTTTTGCGAATGTTGATGTCAAAGATATAGGTCGATAGTTCTGCATTTCAGTTTGTGCGCCTTTCTTATGTTTGGGATAGACCTTTGACATCTTGAGAGCGGTAGGAAATTCACCAGTTCTGAATGATTTATTTATAATACTGACTAATGGCTCTATCAGTTCCTCGGCACAGTGCTTCACAATTTTGGGCGAGTATTCATCCACTCCACTTGAATGTTTAGGTTTAATTGAATTTATTATTTCTTGTATTTCCTTGTTATTTGTTGGTTTGAGTATATTGAATATACCATTGTTATTGTTGTCTTGCCCTGGGATGTCCTTTCTGGTATCAATTGTGTATTTGTTGTTAAGTTGTTAATTGTTTAATTACAGAATTAAATTTATCATGTTACATATCACTGTAATTATACTACTCGCAGCCCTCGATTTAATTTCTACCTGCTAGAGCGATTTAAAAAGTGTCGGATTTCTAATTTCTGGGGATTTTTTGAAATTTCGAATGGCTGTAACTCGTAAACAGATTGAATAAAATTCTAATATTATGTATCTCTGTTTGTCTCAACACTAAGTATGAGTTTACCTAATTACATCAAGATCTGAGATGGTGTCCGAAAAAGTGCGTTGATTTGACGTGGAAAGAGCACAGCTTTTGCAGCTTTCTATGATGAATTAAAAAAAAAAAAAAAAATGGACTGGAAGGTTCCTGAACCTATTTAGATTTTATTAATGTCAAATCTTTGTCTGACTGTTAATATTCTGCAAACACCTTTCAGTATGTATTAAGATTCCACTCATTTATTCAAGCATAAACTCTACCAAATAGGTCTTATATGCATCCATGAGATACAACACTTATTCTATAAGAAATCAATCTCCTTATGTTGCATGATCTGATACTTTATCCAATTTCTTATCATGTTTTCCTCAATAATAATATTAAAATTCTGCTGACCGTGTAGGTAAGATGTCAATGTACGAGAGATTACTTTTCAAATTTTCCATTATTGTAATGGTATTACCTCTTACATATTAAACCCTACTCTAAAAAATGACTTGCCATTGGTGGGTACAGTAGAGTAGGGCGATTTCCCTTGAAAAATAGGAATAATTTTGTAGTTGTAGCTGTAGTTTTAATACTTATATTTAGTTTATAGTAACTTATTTTTAGTTTTAGATTTCATGAAAGCAACATATCTATTTATTATCTATTCATTTATTTTTTCGCAACAGATTCATTTCTGCGCAATCGAAATTCACACGACCACGAGGCGACAGCAATGATGAAAGCGCAGTTTATGGCGTTGTGGGATGGCTTGAATACCGATGCCAACTGCACTGTAATTGTGATGGGTGCCACCAACCGACCGCATGACTTGGACAGGGCCATTCTCAGAAGGATGCCCGCCACCTTCCATATTGGTCTTCCTGTGAGTTTCTCATCTAATTGAATTGAATACTAATGGTATTTTTCCCTTGTGTTGAGGACTCTTGCTGACAATTAAATGATGCTACACTTGCGAATCTGTAAACCCTGACTTAGTTCATTAGGGTTTAAAAACCAGATTATCTGCTATTTTCTCATTTTTTTACCATATTTCTCAATAAATGAAGAATTCTCAAAGATAAAACCACTCGCATAAAAGCAGATAATATAAAACCTATCAGAAGGGAGTTGGCATTATACAACCTTTTTGATAGGATGTTTATCATCTCCTTTTCACGCGAGCTCACAATCACTTGAACTCGCATATTGGTTCAATTGTATGTATAAAATGGTAACAAACAATATTTGAAATATTGTCAAAATAATACAGAACACATAGAAAATATATTTTTCCTACAGTGACACGAAAAAGTGCCTATTTTTGCACTAACTGTAGCACGCAAAGTAGTCTATTCCTGCACTAGTGCGGGAAAGTAAATTCCAGTGCGCGAAAGTACTTTTCCGCACTCCAGATTTGCAACCTAACAACACAAAATAGTGAGCATGTAATACACAGGTTCCCTATTCTGCATTCAAAAATAGGTTGGCTACTCTGCTTCAGCTACAAAACACAGTCAGCTGTAATTTATTGTTGTAGAAATCAATTTGATTCGAAGATAGGTTATGTGAGGAATTGTCAGGTTATGTATGTCCTGTTTTGTTCTGTTTAAATTACTTTTTCGTTACTGTAGGAAAAATTTAATGTGTAATTCGAGCGCAAATTATTTTTTCTGCACTCGAGAAACTTTTTTCGAGAGCCTTCGGCTCGTGAAAAAAACTGTTTCTCTCGGTGCAGAAAAACCCAATTTTGCACTCTATTTACACAAATAGCTATTTTTAATTTCAATTAACTTTCTCAGGTTTTATTTCATTGGTAGACTTTTCAAGAATTTTAAGCTGTAATTCCAATCTTGATTCTAGAACATGTGAACTCTGTCAGCATTCTGTATGTTATTTGAATTTAAAATTCAACTAATTAGTATTTCCCAAAATTTATCTCTGCTGGCTTCAACATTTGAGTCAATATTGGTGTGTTTCAAACACTTTGTTTTAAAATCTAAATTTTGGGATTCGCAGAATGAATTGCAGAGGAAGCAGATACTGGAGCTGATTTTGAAAAACGAGCCAATCGCGGAAGATGTGAATCTTGTCAGACTGTCCCAACTGACTGACGGTTTCTCAGGATCTGACTTGAGAGAGCTGTGCCGTAACGCATCCATGTACAGACTTCGCGACTTCATGCGCTCATCAAATAATTCTTCAAAAAAAGGAGGACCATCTCAAAATTCAGAAGCATCTACATCTAGGTGAACATCAATTTCATATTTTTCTCATTTCTTCAATTAATAGTCCATTAGAATTATCCCAAAAATCCAGTTCAGGTACTAATTCTTGTACTTCAAGGTTTTTGATTCATAAATGTTCTTTTCTTCATTTACAGTAGTAGCATGTCATGTTTGTTGATTTTTTCTTATCTAATATTGGGAAATTATCAGGATTAATTTGGGTATTACCAATGCTTAACATTAATCATCAGGTGGTATGATGGCTAACCTCTAAGACAAGAGAAGATTCATGAAAACGAATAGTGTGGATAGTTTTAAAGAAAAATAATTTTGTAAAATGAGATTTTCAACTCCGTATCAATCCAAATCTATATTTGAACTTTCTTCTCTTGTTCTTCTTCTGTATGTAAGAACCATACTTTAAATTCAAGACTCCGACTACATGAGTAGAGGATACAGGGTGTCTACTGGTCGGGAATAGTCGGGAAGTCGGGAAAAACCGGGAAAAGGTCGGGAATTTTCAATTTTTTTTGAATTTGGTCGGGAAAATGAGAAAATTGATTGTAACTCGTATTTTGAAATACTTTTGTTACGAGTGCATAATTAAATTGGCTAACAAGGAAACAAGAATAATTCGATGTGTAGCTGGGAACAATTAGTCAATAAATGTTTGCAATAAAATAAATGCCATTTTGTACTTAGTATGTGTTTTGCTATTGTACTGTGATTCTCCATACCATTAGTTCAATTTATTTGACCTTATATATTTTTTGTCCAAGGTTGTGAAAACTTGAATTAGGTAATTTAAACAAGTATAACTTATTTTTGCAAGCAACTGTTCAGTCTCAAGCTATCTTGGATTTATTCTGAACATGAATATGATTACAAAGCCAACTATGCCTTTTTTAATATAAGTAAACCACAAATTGTGTGAAATAGCCCTTTAACACCTTCGATTACTGCAATTATTCCAGATGATAATGATGATAGCTTACCAAAGAGACTTATAGAACGGGCTCAGAACTCCCTAGGTTTAAAAATAATGATATTTAGAAGATTAATATTTAAACGATTTCCTTAAGTACACGGTCTAAGTAAATTATGTAATGGCTTGAATTTCTAAACTGCCCTCTACTAATGTTAGAACAACATTCCTTAAAAACTTGCAATATGTAGCTACTTGCTATTTTGATGAAGTCATCAGCCTACATTGCCCTGAAGTGGGTGATTTTCTTTTAATTGGCAGGTCAATTCCTCCGAAGGGTGGCTGTTACATCATTTTTTTGTTGTGTTTTATAAGATTTTACTATTTTTTGTGTGAAAGAAAGAAAGCAGATGAAATGTTCCAATCATCTAATTATTAGTAACCTCTTGTATTCGCAGTGGCGGATCCACGGGTGGAAGGGGGAAGTTCCCCCCCCCCCAAACGCAGAAGAAAAAGAAAGAAAAGAAGAGGAAGGAAAAGATAAAAGTAGAAAAAAGAAGGAAAAAAGTAGAATTCTTAACGAATGGAAATAATAAAAAACAGTGAAGAAGTGGAAAAGAGATGACAATATGTTGAAGGATAGATATTGGTAGGATAGAGATGAAAATTAATAGATACGAAAAAGGGTAAAAAGAGAAAAAAATAAGGATTAAGAAGTAAAAGAAAATAAAGGAGAGTTTTCAAAGTTGCTGACAAGGGAGGAAAATGAGACAGCAATGCCTAACCAACAATTGATTTTCGATGGCTGAGGACTACCATGGCAGAAAAAGCAGACTTGTTTTATTAGCACTACTTTACATTCACTAATATAATCACCCTAGAGCCTAGATCCTAGATCCTGGATCCTCAAAAAAATGTTGGGAGATTTTGGCTGATTACAGAATAATTTTTCAATTGCGAATAATATACGTAATTTTTCTTGTGAATAATTTAATTTTTCATTAACAGTTTGTGCAGTGGCGTAACAATGGGAAGGAAGAGGGGGACATTACACCCCCCCCCCCAGACAAAAAAATGGAATTTTTGAAGGCCATTGTGAGACAATTTTTGGCAAGAGTCAAAGAAGATGTCATGATTGTTTTGTATGAATTGTTATTTTAAAAACCTTTTTCAAGGAGTGCACCTCAATTTATTGGAAATAAATGTTCAAGTATCTTACGTTACTCTACGGTACCCCAATCAGGAGCAGTGAGGTATCAAGTATAGAAAACTAGAAGCTTCAATTAATGTCCGATCCCCTATTGACAATAATACAAGAACTAGATAAAATTTGCATTGACCCATAACGTTTGTTGAAGTTTTAAGTTAGAAGAATTAATCCCTAGAATCACTTGAAATATGGCTTTAGATAGGTAATTTTCAAAAACTTTCTCGGGGATTACCCCGAACCCCCGTTTTTGAATAAATAGCCATGTATATTGCTTCAATTTATCTTTAGAGGACTGCTACTTCAAATTACAAATTACTATTGTAATTTTTGTACCGATAGTCTAACTCTCCCAGCAACATCATTTTGGTCATCCTTCCCCCCTAGACTGACCCTGTAGTTATGCTACTGCTTTGTGTGATGTAACGATACAAGAATGTTATTAAAATTTGTTTCATAATTTTTATATTTTCTAGGTCAAGTACCTCATAATGTAATTATTTTTCGAATAAATCTCTATTGTTCATTGAACAATAGCTTTATGGCAGACAGTAGACAGTCAATAGTCCCACATTTTTGGACTAAGGATTTAGGGTGATCAATGATTGTGTTATCTGGGTACCTGCTCGTGTAACTGAACCTCCTAGATCTCCACGTTCAGGTACTCGTGTACCTGAAATCATGGTCCTGCAACTTAAAGTTTATTCAGTGGAATTGTCAACTTCTCAATTTCAGTTATGGAAAGGTTTTACTGAATAACATTGATTCTACGAAGTTTACTACTCACTAGGCTGCAATGTTTACAATCATAATTAATTAATTTATCAAGACAAAAATACAATCAATGTGATTTACAACTTTTTTAAGTATACTCGATGGTATTATAACTTGATAAAGTCAATCTATCTCTTCTTGTATATTTTTGTATACCATACTATACTATACTATACAGTACTATCAACTAGACTCTATTACAGTTATAATTTTTAACTGTACTATGTTTCGCATATTATGTATAATTTAAAAAATGTATGCAAGCTGATATAACATTTATCAATATTGTTCCTCCTAAACTTAATAAAAAAATCATTTTATATAGTACAATAATACCTAGTTGTTAAAATCATAATAGTTCATAATTATTGTATTGTTTATGATTTGATAATTTCTAATGTGTACTAAATCGATTTCTTTTTCAGATCTGGAGTATTCAATGTGGGCGCAGGTCACAGTAATGCGTCTGGAGACGCCTCTGATGGCGAATTCCATGATTCTCTAAGGCCAATTTCAATGGCAGATCTATCGATTTCTCTCACCAAAATGAAAGAATCCAAAGTTCACTGCGGAAATTTGCCAATAGATTAGGCCTCGATTGTTGTAGACATTGTAAAAACCATAGTTTAACATAAGTACTCACTTGATTGTGAAATAGTTTCCTTTTCTTTAAAATTTACGAATTATTTACTTTGTTTTGTTAAAGAATGAGCACAAAATAGTCCATCAGATACTGAAATTTTCTTAATAGTCATTTCCTGATTATTTCTGTTGAAAAATTGACTATCTATTATTGTCAAAAACTTATTAATTATTATCCTACAAATTCAAGTGGTTTATTATTAATCTTTGTATCGTTTAATGAATGAATAGAGTGTTTAAACATTACACAGTATTGATATTTTACATTTCGTTATATATGAACGTGATAAATGTAACAATAAACTCTAGTTGAGAACGTTATAGATGTTGTCTATTCCGGGGTTTTCCCCATAATAGTTATTATACTCTAGTTGTGAAGCACGCTATTTCGTTGTTGTGTAATCATTAATGATCTCATCGAAGATCATTGTAGATCAAATATAAATATTGTTGAATAGGTGGTTAATGATTGTGAGTTTGAAATCCTAGACAGTTTTATTTGTACTGTATAATCAAAAATAATAACTTGTTGATATGCGATGAATCGTATTTATATGTTCATTAATTGTATGATTTGTTGTATACGTTGTTTAGTTTCTAGTTTTTTCATTGTTTACGCAATAGATTCCAATTAATTTTTTCCGATGAATAAAGATTTGATAGAGATGGAAAACTCAGTTAAATTTGTCTCATTTCAACTGAATCTAATGTCACAGTCATACTTCTATGCGGTCTGTTGATATGATAAATTTCTAATTTGAAGACCAACAATGGATCAGCAAATTATGGGATATATACTTAGTAATACAGTATTCTTTTTCGTACATATATTATGCTGTTAATATTATAATATGGCCTTCCACCTTTTGGAAAATGGGGCAGAAGGTCATAAAGGGGGGGGGGGAGCGCAGCCACGAGATGTTTTTCAATCCATAGTTGGCAATAGTCATGACGTTATTGCAGTCACTGTTTTTATTTATAATACCTAAAAAGTCATTTATATTCTGATTGATGCAGTTGGTGATGGAAACCAATATTATGAAATCTTTTTACACAATCTTGCTAAATTTCGTAAGCTTGTGGTTAATATCTACTATTGCAGAATAGCAAATGTGTGTGAAAGTTCCTTGTATGGTTTGGACACGCAAGGTTAGTATAGGTTACTAACCTTGGTGGACACCTACCTAATCCATTTTTTCTGCTCATAAATTCTGCAACAGGTCTCATAAAGCATATGTTTTGTTGGCATGACAGCTAGTCAACAGCATTCTAACCGGGTGCAACTTTGTTTTTATTAACTGTAATTTACACTCACAACTTTGATCTTATTTAAAAATCATGTAAAATAAATGTGTGTTTAACAGAAATGCTTTCTTGGATATCTTCATTCAAGCAGCTCAATAGATATTTAAATGCGAATGCTTTGAGCCGAATACACAGAAGTGTGCGGTACAGAAGCGATGGAATCAAAATGGTGCTGGTTGGAGGACAGAGCACGCTAGAAGTTAATCTCGCTCTCATGCTGAAAAAAAACAATAATTTTTCAGAAATATGTATCTACGATTCAAGCACAAGAAATCTGAAAGGTATCTGTGCCGATTTGAACTCTATCCATACACCATCAACTGTAACTTACTATCAGGGAACACAAGCGCTTGAAGAATCTCTGCAGGTGACATTTCGCATAGATTATGCCATACATTTATTTAGTGAGAACTGCTTTATTATGATTTTTGTACCAGTTATTTAGTAGAAATGCAGCTAATATATTCAATGGCGCCAGTTATCAAACAGATAATGCTTGGCCTTTACTGATTCTAATCACATACCGGTTTCAAAAACCAAGCTTTCCACTCTAGTTTTTGAGAAAAATAATATTACGAATCTTACGGGCAAAGAATTTGCAATAATATAATGCGCATCTCTGTTGATTGAATGCTATAATAGTTATTTATGTATTAAGAGCGTGAAGCGCGACTTTATTGCTCGAGCCAAAACATTTACTGCGCGACGCATAGCGGAGCGCAGTAATTTTGCGAGAGCAATAAAGAAGCTTTTTCGCGCGAATTACATACAATATTTTTCCTACAACTTCAGTTCTGGATTCCAACACAATAAAAGCTTGTAGTTTGTAACATCACAGACCGTGCGCGGATTTGGTTAGCGTTCGTCATTGTTGAAGTTATGTGAATTTCACGGATTCTGTGATCCACCAATGAGAAGACTTCAAAATCAAAACAGCTGGCGAGCGTAAAGTACTTTACCGCTTGCTGAGCAGTAAAGAGGTATTTTACAATTAGTTTTCAGTACGTAAAGAACTACTTTACGAGCAGTTGTAGGAAAATAGAATTGTAGTACGGTAGTGATCCTTTTATCCTTTATAACTTATATAACCCATATTCTAATAACCTAGAATGGCAGTAATACGTGTCTCTTGAGCGGTCCAACACTTTTTGTGACAGTGTAATATGATGTTCTAGATCAGTGCCGTATCTCCAATTAAAAAAGGTAATGATGGTTCATTAGTCTCTCTCTCTCTCTCTCTCCTTACTTTAAGTGAATAATAAGTTATTTGAATAACTGAATATATAGCGTATGTCGGCTGTTTTAAAAAGTTCTCGCACTGTCCAAATTAAAAATGTATTCTATTGCCTGGGGGCTTGCTACAGTGAAGTTATTCGCCTCACCCAGGTAGACACGTCTTTGGCAATTATAAACAATGTGAGCAACTGGGGAGCCCGATCCCACTAGGCGTCAAATCTGCAAGAAATTAGAAACCAATCTGTCAAAACAAAACAATTTGAATAACTGATGTGTCGTTAGTTTAATGATATTCAATTTTTTATCAAATACCCCACATCTTTTCCTACATGTTAATATTGCAATACTGATCCTATGTACTGCACTAGTCTAAATTCACTTCACTCTATTGCTTTCTTTAATATCCTACATTTTGAATGTAGAACCACTGTTTCCCATATTGCTTCCCATATTGCATTTGAATTATATCTACTACAAAACAATTCCTATTTTAGCTAAAATAATCCCATTTTCACTATGATTTTAGGATGCCAACCTTGTCATGGTCCTGGATCAAAGCCTTTCACCTGATGAAACCTCTAAATTAGCTACAGCAGAAGCTCTGGAAGCAATGGTTTTCAAAATCAATGCAGACCTTTGCGGCAGGGTGGCTGAGGCTTATGCTACCATTTGCCCAGGAGTAAGTTATTTTTTGTAACAATTAAATGATAGTCCTCTTTAAAAATTAGTCGTATAGCCTGACATTTTGCTTTGTACTCAAAATTTTATATCAGCATAAGCATGTAGCCTGTAGAGGAAGCGAAACTCTGCAAGTCATTGTTTAAAATATATATTCTGCTGTCTATAATATTACATTTAAAATATACCCTATCCATTTATAACGAATTTATGACCTACTAACAATAACAGATACTAATCAAAACCCGAGGATTGCATGTGTTTTGTTTGTATTTTAGCTGTTTTTATACATTGCATCAAACGAAGGTTGTCGCGCGTGCTTCGGCAGTCGCGGGAAATTTTTTCACGACTTTTCAGTGTCACATAATGCCAAATAATTTGATTTAGACATTGTTTAAAATATATATTACTATGATATAGGCTGCTGTCTATAATATTACATTTTAAATATACTCTATCCATTTATAAAGTATTTATGACCTACCAATAATAACAGATACTACTCAAAACCCGAGGATTGCATATGTTTTGTTTCTATTATAAGCTGTTTTTATACATTGCATCGAACGACGGACGTCGTTCGAGAGTCGTCTAACTCATTATTGAGATCCGACGCTGCGTCGTTTGACGCGTTATATAAAAGTGGTCTTACTTGCAAAAGGAGATTCCATCTACAAGACTAAAATACTTTGTGAGCTTTGTAAATATTTTATGATTAGAATATGAAAATTATTTCAAAGTTACTATGTAACTTAATACCTACTTAATTTTTCTCATTACTAAAACAAAAAGTATGACTATGTGTACTTTGAAGGGTCAAATTACATAAGTCATCCTATTTATAGCGTAAGCGTGAGTGCTACATAAGGGATCAGACATAGCAATCCTATTACTATTCAGTGCAGTAATAGGCGGGCCACTTAGCGCAGTTGGTTGGGGCGTCACAACTTCAGCGTGCTGTCATTTTACCTTGGGTCGGTCGTGGATTCATATTCCGCTCCTCCGTCTGGCATCTATATGTTATCATTCACCTCATTACCCACGCACAAGTCTTGGACTCCTGTGGGCATCATCAGCAATAAAAAATGAATAAAATAATTAATGTGGAAAGATACCCGATTTTTAAAATATGAAAATTTGTAGTTCCATATCAACTTTAATGCAATCTAACTTTTTATTTTTCGTTTTATTTCTGCAATGCCTTGATTCTGTTGTTCAACCAATTTATCCAAAGTGTATAGACCTACACAGTACATGGTAATGACTCTTCTTATCTATCTACTTGACAGGCTATTTTAGCAGTTGCTGCTCAACCAGTCAACAGTATGACACCCCTCATGTATTCGATTGCCTCCAAGGTCAATCACAATGTGACCATCAATAGAGTGGTCGGTTTCACATTGAAAGATGAAATACAAGCTAATATACTTCTTTCTAAGAAACTACAGAAACCAGTCAACGAAATAAGAGTGCCCATAACTGGTGGTTCCTCGAGAAATACTGTTATACCCTTGCTATCAACAGTAAAGGAGGCTGAAAACATGTCGGAAGTGAGTATTGTGACATACCGGTAGTCAATGATTTAAATGTTAATTTTAACTGAGCCTGACACACATTCTTGACGACAACTAATTGCTCCTTCAGATAAGATGAACATGTAATACATATTCTATTCGTTTAAGATTTCTGAACTTTAAATTGAACTGATTAACAATCAACCAATTAGTTTCTTTAATCAAACTCATGACAATTCATTATTTTGAAAAGAGATAATGCTCATGACATTCAAGTAATTAGCATAAATGTAGCCTGTAGCCTAATTTTATCATAAATTTAATAATGCATGGCCGTTTTGAAAACAAAATTCCTATGACAATCTAGTCAATGTGTGGAAGTTCTATTATTTGTCTGACGTAGTATAACTTTATGTATCGATTGTCTAGTTAAATGTTGATATTGCCTAGTTTGGTAATTTATTCATGAAATATTAACTTAGCTAGTGAAGTTTTAGTTCATTAATGAATTTTCTTGGAATATAAAGTATTTGTTTATCAATGTACATAAGTAATGGGAGTAGAGATTTAGCGTATGTGATGAAAATTCCAGATATTTGAGTTTCAAGTTATACAAGCAATACATCATAATATCTCTCAACAATGCAACATGAGAACTGACACTGTATTTCTTATTAGAAAGAAATATAATGTCAGTTTTAATGTTAGAATATTATTTGCAGACAACACTGAATTTTCAAGACTATACACAGTATATGCCTAGCCTAATTGGATTGTATTGTCAAGTAAAGTGACAATCTCTAGTATTTGGAACCAATAACTTGTTTCTGTTTAAGGATGAAATCAAAAGCTTTATTGATGAATTGAGAAGCGAAAACGAAAACCAACTATTAAGACAGTCTTCTCCGCTGAGCTCTGCTTCCGCGTTATACAGATTCGCCAATTCTCTAGCAATAGCATCCAAGGGACAAGAAGTATACGAGCGCAGTTATGTGGCCTGTGATTTGGCACCCGGCTGCAAATTCTTTGTGAGCAACACTCGTTTTGGCCCAGCCGGACTCCAAATGGTAGAACCTCTTCCACAGCTCTCCGATTACGAACAAGCATTGTATCAAAGTGCTATCTTTCACCTAAGAATCGATATGAGGAGAGCTGACGATTTTGTAAAGAACTACCTGATTGATAACGCTCGATGAATACTAGTTATTTTGTTTTTGCTATCTCAGTCCAGCTTATTTTTTGTTGAAATTTGATGTTTTGGTTTATTGTGTTCATTATGTTACAATCGTCTACTTTGCATTACTTTAAAATCATTGTAGGCTACATTGGCCATGTTAAAATCACCGTGCTCTTGCTCTTTTTTAATAGAAGTAGAAAGATATTAACGCAGACGAGGTAAGAGCTATGAATACTATTTTGAAATGAAATTGATTAACTCTAGAATGATTAAAATTCTTGGTAGTATGAGTATGGGCTATTTCTCATTAATTATTAATCTATACTATAGGTACAGCCAGTGGCGCACCCAGGAATGACCCAGTGTGGGGGGGGGGGGATGCTGACGAAGCATTCCTCCAGCATTTCCAGTGTAAGTGAGTGAAAAATAATATTTTAATAGAAATACAATGTCAGTTTTAATATTAGATTGCATATTAATTAATAGTTCAGATTGGAGGATATATTTTCTATTTTTAATTAAAGTTGAGAATCACTCACTTTCTATTTTCTTTAAAACTTCGAGTTTTTTAAGTATTTTATAAGAACCTTTGTGTAGAAATTGACTTCTGGGGTGCGCCCTTGGGTGCGCCACTGGGTACAGCTATGAGATTTTAAAGATTTTTTCCATTCAACTGTTTCAAACGCTAAAACTGCATTATTAAATAAGATATTCCTCAACAAAGTTATATCAAATTGACTGTTAATTTGTACAAACCACAACAATATAAAGACAATAAAAACTTAAAAAACACTTTTAAGTGGAAATTATGACTCACGTTATGGCGTGACAACCGTTTCACTCTGTTGTCAAGAGCATCGTCAGACGACCCACTACACACTCAGTGTAGTATACTGTGGGTCGTCTGACGATGCTCTTGACAACATAGTGAAACGGTCGTCACGCCATAACGTGAGTCATAATTTCCACTTAAAAGCGTTTTTTAAAGTTTTTATTATATTAGTGGAAACAAGATGGATCTCCTACATCATATAAAGACACTTAAATATTTGTTTCCTAGAATGGTAGTGTGAAGAGGTCTTATAATAGCGCGTCATCAAAACTTCATCTAACCTAACTGCATGCATTTCAACCGATGGTGTTGGGCGGGGATCTTGACGTCACCATTGATTCCGACCTGGTATGTATAGTGGGGCTTTGGATGGACTCGCGTCCCCTTGCAGCAACCATTTTTTTTTGCATATTGAACATTTATTTTATTACTAGTTCCATGAACAGTAGACCTCTCAAGAAGTGTGCTTGCACAGTGGAGCATTTAATACTGGATGATAGTCACTATTTTTTTTTTTTTTTTTTTTTTTTTTGTAGATTACGTCTTGGAGACTCCAGTTAAGGAGTATAAGACAAGTCAGATCAACAATATTATACACTAGATACCATAATTACTTCAATTAGCTGAGGTGAGGCTTAATTTTGATGTGAAAGGAACTCTTGTACACTATAAAAAGCTTTATCAACTAAATATTTCTTCAATTGTTCTTTAAATATTTCTATATTTTCAAGACTCTTCAAAAACTGCGGTAGCTTGTTGTAGAATTTCCTACCAATATAACTAGGTTTTTGTTTGAATAAGCTACTATAGAGACTCACCAAGTGATAATCTCCTCGGCTTCTTGTATTATAATCATGTACATCAAGATTTTGGTTAATATCATTCGTTTTTACATATAAAGTAGCTTCATACACATATAAGCAGGGTACAGTTAGGAGACCAAGTCTCTTGAACAACGACCTACATGAATCTAATCTATTTACTCTTTCTATACACCTAACCGCTTTCTTTTGGATCTTAAACACCCTATCAAGATTTTGTTTTGATGAATTACACCATACTAAGATAGCATACCTAATATGTGACAGTAAGAGCCCATGGTAAGCTGTAAAAAGTAGCTTTTTGTCATTCAATCTAGCGAGCTGTCGCAGGACAAATACCCCGGATGAAATTTTACTACATATTTTCTCAATGTATGGAGTCCAGGTCAATCGTCTATCCAACATAACTCCTAGAAATGCAATTTTTTCTTCCTGGTCTAATTGATTATCGTTTACAAACACGTTTATAGCCCTATCTTCATTTAAATTATGTTTGTTTTTGAATTGAAGGTATTGGCATTTTTTACTATTTATAGTTAATTTCAACTGATTTAAAAATTGGACAATGGACTGCACACCTATATGGGCGCTTATTTCTAAATTATCTAGAATGGAATTGCTGAAAATGAGTGATGTATCATCAGCAAATAAGAGGGCTCTACCACTAATTAATTCTTTAGGTAAACGGTTGACATATAACAAAAAAAGCAATGGACCTAGTATTGACCCCTGATGCACTCCAGCTTGTACCTCTAATTTATTAGATTTATTCTTTACTATACTATTACCAACTACTGTAGTTAGTTCTACACATTGTTTTCTCCCAATAAGATATGATTCAAACCATTTCAGTTCAACCCCATTTAAACCTACATTTTGCAGTATTTCCAATAAAGTTCTATGATTAACACAATCAAATGCCTTTGACAGATCTAAGAAGATTGCAGTAGCTTTATCACCTGAATCTATTATATCTATTAGTTTTTCAACTAGAGAAACTATGGCTGTTTTTGTTGATCTCCCTTTCTGGAAGCCATGCTGTTCATCACAGATAAAGTTAGCTTCTTGAAGGTGCAGAAGTAACCTATTTAGAACTACTCTTTCAAAAATTTTACTTATTACATTTAAAATACTAATGGGCCTATAGTTTTCTACCTTTTCTCTATCACCACTTTTGAAGATTGGCAAGATCTTCCCCTCTTTTAAATTATCTGGAAAAACACCTTGTTCTAATGAATGATTGATCAGATGAATCAAAGGGTCTAACAATTGATCTTTACATTCTTTCAGAATTTTACTGGATACCCCATCCATTCCTACAGTTTTTTTATTATTTAAACTATCAATGATATTTGACAACTCGTCTTGGCATACTGGGTGGAATTTTAATTCGTTCTGAATCCCCTCAGTATTCCTCATGTTTGCATCACCAATACCTGTATTAAGAGATTTTTGAAGATCCATAGCAACCAGTTGATAATATCTGTTAAAGAAATTACAAATGTCTACACTATCATCAATATATTTGTTATTTTCGTTAATTATTCTGGGGACACTAGTATAAGCATCTACATGAGCTACTTGCCTATTTTTGTTTATTACATCCCATACTGCAGTGTTAAAGTACACACTATTATTCAAAATTTCAGTTGTTTTCTTACATTTCGCTCTTTTCACTTCTCTTGTATAATTTTTCTTTAGAGCTTTGTAATTATCTTCACTTAACATATTTCTAGATAGTTTGAATTCATCATATGCATCTTTAACCCTATTTCTTTCTGCAAGGATATCATCAGTTATCCACTCTTCAATCTTGTCTAATTTGTTCTTTACAGGGACTTTTTTAACTGGACAACTCATAGTAATATGAAACCTTAAAATATTAATGAAACTATCATATTTGTCATTTAAACTATTGCTATTGTAAACCCTACTCCAGTTTTCTTGTAGCAGATTCTGCTTCAAACAATCGATATTCCCCTGTTCACATTGTTGAATTTCTTTCATTACTCTACTCTTTTTAATCGATTTATGACCTTGCAACCCCACCTCTAAGATTTGATAGTCATGATCAGATTGTTCCGAGCCGCCTAATCTTGTTTTAGAGTAATCTATATTAGTAAGGATGTTATCAATTATTGTTTGTGATGTTCTTGTGACTCTGGTATATTCATGAACTTTTATTTCCAAGTTATTCATGTATATAATATCCTTTGAATCTTCTGTCATTTTATTCTGTGTTGCAAAGTCTGTATTGAAATCTCCCGCTACAATAACGTTTGTAAAACGAGTAGTAGTAATCTCTAAAAGCCTATTGAATAGTTCACAAAAATTGTTCCATTCCCCATTTGGTGACCTGTAAATACCTAACACCGCTAACTTACTTCGAAATTATTGTCGATTTTTACTCTCAAACCAGTAACTTCTAAATCCATTTCCACAGCAAATTTCTCTACATATTCTAAATTAAATGTTTGCATATTCTTAGCATTTTTAGTGAAGATAGCTACTTCCCCACTTCGATGAGATGTCCTGCAATACGACGTTTTCAATGAATAGTTTGGAATATTAAGTTGTGACAATTCATCTTCTTTTAAACCATGCTCTGTGAAAATAGCTATATCAGGAGCCTCTTCTTTAAAAAATACTCAGATTCTATCTATTTTGTTACGAATGTATTGAATATTCTGATGGAACACAGTGAGTACCGGTACTTCCCTATCATCCCTTATTACTTTATCGTTGCTTTTGCATATTGAAGTAGATTTACTTAATCTCTTAGAATCTTGAGAGCCTATCAGATTGCTACAAGAGTTCCTTCCACTAATGCTATCCTTATTTTTTGATCGATTATAACGTCTTTTAATACAATTGAAGATATGAATTTCAGAATCTAACTGTGAGATGGTGTTATTCACTTGGCTCCAATCCGTTATACATCATGTGTTTGATTTTACAATGTTGATTATCATAATATTAGGGTACCGGGGGGGGGGGGGGGGGGGTGGCTTCTTGGTACCATCTTAAAAAAATATTATTGTTACGTGTTCTATCTCTAAAATAATGCTGGCAACACTTGAAATCTGTACTGTGGGTCGTCTGAAGATGCTCTAGACAACAGAGTGAAACGGCCGTCACGCCATAACGTGAGTTAATTTCCACTTAAAAGTGTTTTTTAAGTTTATATTACATATCAGTGAAAAAAAGATAGATCTTCAACATCATAACACAGATCAATAACGTTCAGCTAATAATCAGTTTTCGGTATCTCTGTAAAAAAATTAATTACTAACTATGAATAGGGCAGGGTGATTAATTAAACAACTATTCAATAAACTGCTCAATGAAGTAAAATAAAATGTCTAAAAATCATTTAAACACAATAAATGAAACAAAGCACAGTACGGTATTAGATAATGCCAATAATAGCACTGAGTATTGTCAAAGAATTTGCCACATAAACTGATCACGAGCACTTTATATGCGTAAACACAATGTCTATATACACTGCCAATAAACTGGCACTGTATAATACACACTGTCGATCAACTGGCCCTGGATAATAAACACTGTCACCAAACTGGCACTGGATATGAACGTAAAAAAGCAAATGACAACACTGAAAACTGTTTACGTTGACTACTTCTTATATAGTGTTTGAAAGTATTCCAAGAAACCCTGGAAGCCGGTAGCACAATCTAGAACATTCTCGATTGTATGTGAATGTGCCAGAGACGCATATTTGCAGATAGGAGTGAGAGAGGCATTCAGGGAGAAAGAGAGAAACAAGAGTCAATTAGCAATCTCTTTGAAGCACGTGTCATCAATGAATGGAAGCGATGTTTACAGAATGAGTAGCGTAGCCCTAGACAATTGATTGTCTTCCATCTGTCTTGCATTCTTAACACTATCTTACGTTATCTCGCCTTCATTATAATACAAAATACGATGTGCTCTCTTGCGTGGTCAAATATGTTGTAAAATTTCATCTGGGGTATTAGTCCTGCGACAGCTCGCTAGATTGAATGACAAAAAGCTACTTTTTACAGCTTACCATGGGCTCTTACTGTCACATATTAGGTATATCTTAGAATGGGGTAATTCATCAAAACAAAACTTTGATAGGGTGTTTAAGATCCAAAAGAAAGCGGTTAGGTGTATAGAAAGAGTAAATAGATTAGATTCATGTAGGCCGTTGTTCAAGAGACTTGGTCTCCTAACTGTACCCTGCTTATAGGTATATGAAGCTACTTTATATGTAAAAACGAATGATATTAACCAAAATCTTGACATACATGATTATAATACAAGAAGCCGAGGAGATTATCACTTGGTGAGTCGCAATAGTAGCTTATTCAAACAAAAAAAAAGTTATATTGGTAGAAACTCTACAACGAGCTACCACAGTTTTTAAAGAGTCTTGAAAATATAGAAATATTTAAAAAAACAATTGAAAAAATATTTAGTTCATAAAGCTTTTTATAGTGTACAAGAGTTCCTTTCATATCAAAATTAAGCCTCACCTCAACTAATTGATATGGTAATTATGGTATCTAGTGTATAATATGTTGATCTGACTTGTCTTATACTCCTTAACTGGAGTCTCCAAGACGTAATCTACAAAAAAGCTTTTATATAATTATGTCCAATAAAGGCTGTATAAATTGATATAGATTATCACATTTAAAAATGTATTCTATAATCTATTTATATAATTATGTCCAATAAAGGCTGTATAAATTGATATAGATTATCACATTTAAAAAATGTATTCTATAATCGGACATGTTGATGTAACAAAAAATGATTTTTTTGGAACATAGAATTGAATTTGTACTCAGCCTTGATTCAATTAGTGTATTTGTCTATTTTATGTCTGTAGGCTATTTTACAAAAATCACTTTTTTAAGGCTTACGTTTCTCTTTTCATAACGCCAAACATCTTCAGGACCCGCGACCGAAAAACCGCATCAAATGCGTCCTATTTTCATGCCCCATGTTATCTTATCGGCGATACTAGCCTATATACGGACAGAAATTCACCGCCGATAGACGTGTTGTTAAGCAGAGAGGCAGAATTTATGAATTTGAATTTATTGTTCATTCAAAGACATTTGTACAAACAAACAAGAAAATTGTCAAGAGCATAAGATAAATACATAAATACGAACATACAAGAATTACAACATAAAGTACATTACAACAATCACATATTTCGAACATGTTCACCCTAGTTAAATTACTCATACACAATTTCAATATCCATGAAGGCCACAACACATTCATCCATCAAAGAACTCACCCAATGAGTAGAAAGCCTTATCCAACAAACAATTCTTTAGCTCTACTTTGAATTGTTTATAATTTAAGACTTTTATGTTTTGAGGCAACAAATTATATATTTTAGGGCCTATATATTGAGGAGAGGTTTGTGCGGGATAGATGATATTAGAGCTGCATTTCGGGTATTGTAGGTATGGAAAGCATTGTTCCGCTTAAATGTATTTGGATTCTTGTGAGTGTGTGATGCCTCTAATAGAAAAAGCGATTGCACTGTAAGAATCCTTTCAGATCGAAAGAGTTTCCGATATGCGTGTCTTGGAGGCTTACCATATATAGCTCTTATTGCCTTCTTTTTGATCCTGAAAACCCTTTCTGTGGAACTAGATGCACCCCAAACAAGTATTCCATACTTAAGATATGGAAAGAAGTAGCCATAATAAATGGCAATAAGTGAGTTCAGACTAACAACATTTCTAAGCACCCTCAAAGAAAAACAAGCAGAGTTTAGTCTAGGCCTACCAATGTGATCCAAGCGGCTCTACTAAGAATTAACCATTCTACATTTTTGGGCAAATATGTGAGAACATCTCACAACTGTAGAATTTCGACATCGAATCAGCACAGAAACCACACCGAAAAATTCTTCTCGTATAGACAAAATCGGCGCGGTTTTTCTGCCGCGCTTTTCTTTTCCCTAAGGGTTTGAAGGAGGAGAGGGAGAAAAGAAAAAGATGGAATTAAAGAAGACCTAGTTGGTGAAGAAAAATGAGAATGATGAGAGGTTCGAAAAAAATTACTATTAATTAAATTTATAAGCTATGTGAAGTTCTAGACATACCGATTTAATTGAATCGGACAACCTGCTCGTGGGAATATGAGCGTACTGCTGCAATTTTTACGTTTACATTTTGTCACTCACATGTTGTTATAAAAAGTGACCGCTTGACTAGGCTTGCTCGCCAACTGTGCAACTTGACAGCAGTGTACTGTATAAGCATAATACTGCAAACTTCTGCACAGACCACAGCAGTATAATGATCGTGTGCTTGTTCAACGAAGTTCATGATTCAGTAAAATAATCCGTTTTAACTTTTTAGGTGAATTTAACGACTTGCAGTCAATTTTAATTATGAATAAGTAATATTTTACTCACTCTCCAGGCCGAACGTTTTCGAGTTCGGCCTAGAGAGTGAGTAAAATATTACTTATTCTTAATAAAAATTGACCGGAAGTTGTTAAATTCACCTAAAAAGTTAATATTAACAACGCAGTTCGTCATGGAACAAGAAATCCAGGAACTAAATCCGTTTTATTTCCAAGAATATAACCAAGCAGTTCCAAGCCGTTTTCAGCGGAGCCTGCTTGTTGTTCGGGAGATTTACTCAATGCACATAGCCGTTTTTTGAAAACTAATATAGATGTGCCAATCTTTCTTGGTCCTCGTCAATCATGCTACAGTCAATCTCAGCTACAGTATTACGAATGATTGGCCAACCGACAGGTTACTTCTTATAGGTTTGAGGAAATTAAAAGAAATAGTTTTTTGATATATTTTATTGACATGGAAACAAAAATTTTTGATCAGTATAGTATGTTATAATACCGAGAAATAGATTTGAACAGATAATCTTTATTAAAAAATAATGGAATCTAAAAATATCATGACAATGCATTAAATTCATATTCAAATGTCAATGTGTCAATATTCAAATGTACTCTGATACAGTAAAATTCTCTTACAAATTCATAATTTGAAACAGCAATATGACATTTTTGTAGGTTTAGATATTTTTAAATTTTTATTCGTTCATGATATTTTTAAATTCAATACAAAATATTAAATAGTGTAGTTGTATGGTCCAAAGAATCAACTAACAATTCTGTAACTATTGCAATTTCAGATTGACATAAATCAACAGAAATATTATAAAAAGGTATATTATGATAAGATTTAACAATAAATTGTAACCAAACAAACTAAACCAGGAGCTTCACAGTATGAAACACTTTCTAGAATAATTCCTTTGAAGATATATATTTTTTGCACATTCAACCCTACGGTAAGCGTATTTATGATTAGTGAATAATATATAGAAATAAAATAGCTGTTTATTCAAATAGATTTAAGAGTTAAAAAAGTTGGTTACAAGCTTGTTGACCAACTGCCAAAATTTCTACAATTTAATGTTGTCACTTATATAACAATCTCACTCAATTTCCGTAGAAAAAGCATATCTTTACCATAAGTCACGACTAGAATATTGAACTATATTTACCGTTTTGGAATAATCACTTCACTTATTACGAATAATAATATATTTACATCACAAAAATTATGTTCCTAGGAATAAATGTGTCAATAAAAAAAGTATCAACGTACACAGTTATATTATTGATACTTGAAGATTGACTGCTGAAAATCCGCAATATAAGTTACTACAGGTTGTTGAAGATTTTCAACTGTATGCAATTCACAGATGAAGTGCAACTTATAAACTACTTTCTAAGTTTATAAACCTTGCTTTATAGTCAAATTTGATCGCCATTATAAATCGTTAACGTTAATCATTTGATTTCTTAAAAAGGTTAGTTAATTTTTAATACATATTAAACTGAGCTCTTTAAACTCTATTCATTACTCTTCAGCTCTTAACTCATTGTGTTAATAAATCGTAATTCAATAAGCAAAACATTATGACGAGCTGCAATTTATATTTATATATTTCATAAATTTCTGTTATTTGAAATTCCTAGAGATTTTCCTCACATAAAATGTTATTGCTCCTTAACTTATCACAAAAATACGTGGAGCATGCATACGTTTCATGTAAATTTAACAATATGTATATTATCAGTGGCTCTATACAAGAATTTGAAGATTTTGGAACATATGTTTAAGAACATTCATAAATTATTATGAAAGTGAAAATTAAAATACACTTAACCATTCATTATAAAACAATACAGGCCATGTTAGAAAAATCCCTCCATCTGTTCATTTGAAAATTGGAAAATAATATCTTGCAAAATTAATAATAGCTCTACTGTATTTTAGAATTACATGATATGGATTAAAAGAATGACATTTTTTCTAGGTTCAAAAGACCCAGGTAGAAATTTGTTATCTTCTTCAAATAGTTATATAATTTATAGTATATGTTTAGCTAATTATGTATATATTCAGTATAGCCTATTTATATATTTTTAGAATCATACTATACATCAGACTAATGTAGGTGCTGATGAACTATTTATAAAATGATCCATAATATAATATCTTCAAGACACCAATTGAGTTTATAAAAATAACCATTGAGTTCATAAAATAAAGGAACTCAAAATAAATTAGATTTGAAACTAAAATAGAATTCCGATTATCATGTTTAAAGGTGGAAAACATCTCTAGGAATTCAACCAATACTCATTTTACCATTACTCATGTTACATTGTTACCATATACACGAATCTTTCACTTCGTTGAAGGGATGTAAGACTGTTTTCAGGATTTTTTTTGTTCAAAAATTACTAATCTTCTTTAGATTTTTGTACAGAAAGTCACTAGGAACAAAATTTTGTTTTCGATTGTACAGAAAAATGACTTTTACAGACGATTAGGTACCTAGATAATGCCAACTTGAAACAGATTTATTTTTGTCTTCAGCATGAAGAGAAAAGCTTTTTAATAATTCCTATTGAATTGTCATGCTCTCATGAAAGTTGTAGTATTTTGAATGAAAACAAAGAAAATTGAAACAGAACATCCTAAACAATGAACCAAATGGCATAATTTCACAAAAGTAAATAATTTATCAGTAGAATGTATAAAAATCTCCAAATTGATTCACTAAACTGAAAAGCATGACAAGGAATTTGATCTTTCCTGGTGATCAATAATATGTATATTGATAATAATAATATCCACTTCATCATTTTAACATGATGAAGTGCAGAAACTTGGTGTAAGCATATTGAGAAAATGAAAAATCATACATAAACAAAATTTCAACCAATGATCAAGTCATTAGTTTGAGAAGCCTACTTTGGCGCATTCTAACCTCAAGAGGAACTCTTATAAACAGAGAAGGGAGAACGATGAAAAATACAAAATAAAGACACTAAAAAAGCACAGGTTGTTTAGACCTCAATACCTCAATATGAGTTTAATGTTAGTTCCAATTATGCAATAATTCACTTCAGAAGGAATAAGGATGATAAACAACTAGGTAATTGAACAGGTATGGAAGGTCTCCAGCAGATGAACCCAAGTCTCGCCTTGCTTTTTATATTTGAATAACCGTTGGTGAAAAAATTATTCTATCGCAGGGTATATGTGATGAAAAACTATTATTAATGACAAGATAAACTTGAAAATAAGAAACAATAATAACATACATACAACTGAATCCTAAGAGGTTCATTATTTTAGAAAAGAATACTCTACAAATAACTCAGTCTTTTTCGCTCTCAATATTTAAATAATGTAAGGTGGGAAATCATTCTCTTGTAGTGGGTAAACTTGTAGTGATAAACAATTGAGAATTACAAGAATAAATTTAAAAGCTAGAAACAAGAATAACATACAACTGCAACTGAATCCTAAGAGAGAGTAGGCCTTATTGACAAATAACTATTGGAACAGAAATTCGTTCCATAATAGAGATGCAAATAATATAATAGATGAGCACAAAAATGGGAACCAAAAATAACATAATATACAACTGAATCCTAAAAGAGAGCAACTACTTTACAAATACCTATTGAAGCAGAAATATTCGTTCTGTAATAGTGAGGCGAATAATATAACTAAATTATTAGTTGGAAGAAAAATGAAATGGAAATATTGAATAATTTAAATAAGTTATTGGGTAACAACTGGATCACATAAGTATACTTGACAAACAACTATCGAAATTGAAAAAATTGTTCCAGGGAAGTGATAAGAATAACATAATGACGAAATTATGAATTATTAGAAATGAAAATTGATAAGATATTATCGAAAAAATCAACTTATTACATATTCCATAAAATTTAAGAAAACCATCTCACTAAATCGAAGTGTTAATCAAATAAATCATCAATTCCTCACAGCTTATAACATCAATGAATATATTACTTTTTCAACTGCAGTTGGATAACTTTGGTAGCCTAGTGATTTTTTTATTACCAGTATTCTTATTCACTTTTATTTGGCGAATCACTTTCCTTTGAATCGGTTTCCGAGCTCAAACAAATGACACTTTCCGTAGCACTTGCTTTGGAGCTTTCTTCACTTTGTCCACTGCTCTCCTGAGAGCTTGATTCTCTGTTAGTTTGCTGTTTCAGGTTTTCAACCAACTTGCCGATTGCTTCAGCTGATGCGACTGCTGCTCTCCATGCCGAGTCTTTCGGTTTGCAAGATGACGGTGGACTTTTTTTTGCAGCGACATTTGTTTTAGAATTTGACTTCTTGGAAGGCGAGAACGACTCAGTTTTTGTTAAAGGAACTGCTATCCCTGTCACAACGATATCCTCGAAAATATAATTGAGATTGTCGTTGGGCGTTACCGTGTTGAATGTGCTCTTGCTGGGCACTCTGTAGGATCCAGGCTTCATGTAGGATTTTATTTCATAGTATGTCTCACTATTTTCATCTCCCTCTGGGTTATCAGCAAGACTTTTCTGTCTCTTATCTTGGGTGTATTTGTTGTTGAAAATGTCCATTTGATGCATTGCGTTGCTACAAAATGGAGGGTAGAAGAACGGAGCTGATGATGGTTGTTGGTGAGCTCCAGATTGTAGAGGCATCATTTTTCCGTCAGGAAAGCAGAAGTTTGTTCTGTAAATAAGTTCATTTTTCTGGTCGTTTGGGAAGTTGAATGGTTGATAGTTGAAATTCGGATGGAAAGACATAAAATTCATTTGTTGTTGATTATACATATTAGTTTTATTATATCCCGATGTTTGGTTGGTAATCGTACTTTGACCCGACAGTTCTTCGTTTTTAAAAACATTATTGGTATCCTTGTTTTGTACAGCCAGTTTGGAGTTGAAAGTAATGCCAGTTTGTGGGTACATGAAGTTCATCTGAGGAATTGTATTGGAGTTAGTGTTGACGCCGTTTGTGTTCTGTATTGTTGTACCGAAAGGATTAGCCATAAAATTCATCGCCGGTATTGAAACATTTTCAAAGATAGATTTGTTCATTTGTGGAGTTGAAAGAGTACTGAGACCACTGCTGAATGGTGGTATAGGTTGCTCGTTTTGATTTTGTACCCTTAAGCTGATGCTTCGCCCCGGTATACGGTTTGTAAGTGGATTTGACCGATTGTTATCCAATGAAGTAAGTGGCCACTTCTTTTTTGTTCTCTTTTCCTCTGTTGACTTCTTACTTACAAGACTTTGCGCCTTTTGCTGAATTTCGAACAATAAGTTAGATGGATCGTTATTTTCTCGTGACAGATTGTTTTGTTTTGAGCTAATACAATTGAAAAAATTACTCATTCTAGAATTTTCAATACGGTTCCCTTGTTGCTGTTGTTTACTGCAATTTGATTCCTCCTCCTTGTCTGTTTGTTCAAATTGAAAAATGGATTTGTCAGAATTGAATTGTAAGTTTTTAATATTAAAAAAAGGGTTGACTTCGCTTGCAGGTGTGGAGGTACTGTGCTCCAAACTATTGTTCGTGGACTTCTCCATTTTGGGTGTAATGCTTTTCAAACTTTGAATTACAGCTATCAGACAATCTAAAATCGATTTGGAGCCTACTTGCCACTGTTTAAATATTTTAAACAATCGATTATCATCATCACTTTTTGGTTTGTATTTGTTGTTACCGTTAGCTCCAAAATATGAGTTCAACGTACTCCAGGAATCTGCCAGCTTGAGAGAGCACAGAATCAATTGCGTCATTATGCCAACCACTTCTTCGCTTTCCAGACTATTATTTGCAATCGATGCGCACCTCTTCACATTTCTACAATAGCTTTCAAGATCACATTCATGAGATTTAAGTTGAAAATCTCGAATAATCTGCTCGAACACTAAACATCCTTCGATAGCTGATTTCCTGAATGAAATTTCATAGTCGCAAGTCTCTGTTTGCTCACAATTAACCATCTCTGATGATTTTTTGTCAATCGTTTTTGCAGTATCGGCAAAACAAAACGCGTACTCTCTTGAGCGGGTCAATATTTTTGTTTCTGCTTCAGTACAATGCAATTCATCATTGCCGTCTGCACTTGGAGTCGGAAAATCATTTTTGATCTTTGATCCAAGTGGTTCATATTGGAAGGGCAATTTCACTTCTAGATCACTCACCTTGAATGGGGAAGATTTTTCATACTTTCTACTGGGATGATTACCATCGTCAACTCTTCTCAAATCTGAGATAGGGCTCCTTCGAAGAAGCCCCCAATTTCTAAAATGAGGTTTGGCTTTGAACTCATCTTTGATGGATGATGAAGGGTACTCTGAAGAAAAAGCCGGTATGTTTATTTGAAACTCAGAATTATCTACAAAAATGTTATTTCTTGCAATTGATGAATCTTCCTTGGTGTTTTTAGAAAAAGTTTTCAACTGAGAATCTTTTTCTGTTGGTAATACAATCTTTTTGAAGAGACATTCACTGTTTCTGGGAGATATCGGAATTAGCGAATTTACAAATTTATCATAAGATTCATAGTGTTCATCAGTCCTACCTGAAATTTCTGAATTAGTATTCTCTTGTAATTTCCCAGCACTTCGATCGGAAATTGTTTTCTTATCTTCTATCTTGGGTCCACAAAGAGATGAGACTAATCTCTCCCCTTCCAAGAAAAAATCAAAAGACCTTGACAAATCGACATCTTTTGATGTATCACTCTCGGGCTGGGATAAATTCAACGAGTCAAAATTGAATAGTGAATTATCCTCCTCACACTTTATTATTTGAGAGTCCCCATTACAAAGATTGATGCTCATTTTCCCATCGCCAATTGATTGTGGGAAGTTTTCTTTACTTTCTCTACCACTTATAGAAAGAGGAAACATATGTTTCTCCATTGCATCCATATTTTCAAAAGTACGTAGCTAGGAATGTACCGTATTAAAGTTGTTTCAAACTCTGCGGTTTGTGACACTGTTATAATACTTGTCAAAGTTTTCCTGTCGATATAAACATTAATGAATTATTAATCGTAGTATTTTATTAACTTACTTTATACAGTTCAGGAGTCACTTGACAATGCATTTTTCATCATTCACTGAGTCATCAAATATAGGCTGTACTCGGTTTAGGCTTTTATATTAAAAAAATGGTATTCCAGCTCAATAATGGAACAGTATTTCATAAAGATGTCATTTCAGATATCTGCAACAAAGAACATTTGTATTTTAAGCGAATAACTAATCTAAGCGAATCTAGAATATCATCAATACTGATGTACTTATTGAGTGTGAACTTACATTAGAATATCGTGATCCATTATGAAAGTCCATTCAGTTGAGAAACTCTTAGCCTCCCAAAATTTTGGTTTTTAAAAATGTTTGAGCACGTCAGTGCTCTCCACATTGCCTACCTCTTCTTTGGACGGTGTCCCAAAAGAATGTATCATCATCTTCCGTGGATTTTGTTAGACACAATTAATAGATTAATTTGACAGGACATTCAATAAAAAATGCTATAAAATTTCTAGATGACGAATTTTGTTTTGCTCATAACCACAGCTAATTTTTCGAATGAAATAAGAATTTCTGATGTTCATATAAAAGTAATGTTGTGTTTTTCTCAATGTTATTGCTGAATTATACAGTATGGTAGAGGTTATTACAGTATTCAATTCCCAATTAAACAATGCAATCCTGCAACAATAGCCTAATTGGCGTTAGTACGCTTCAGAAACAATTTGAATTCATGCATCTTAAAATTATCGATTTTCTGCAAATAATAAACCAAAGTAGTATTTATTCCAGTATTTATTGCTCAATAAAAGGCATAGTTCTAGGAGCATTAATTGTGTTCATGTGAGTAGCATAGAATAACCTATATTTCTACTTGAGTAATAATTGATTCTTCTAAATACGTTCTGAAACTTATATGATGAATTATTTTATTAAGTCTGTAGTGAAGAATATATGAATGAGCAATATTAAAAATAATTCCATATTATTCCACAATTTGGTAATAACACTCAGCTAGTCAACTGCACGTGTCTTTTCATTTACGGTAATGGGCCTAAAATAAAATTTCCAAGAGAATGTAGGCTACTTCACAGTTAAACGAGCATTACAAGTTATTGTTTTCCTCATAGATATAAGAAGGGCATATGTCCAATGTACACAAGCTGATCAATTTATTAGTAGAAGAAAGCCTACTGCAGAGGAGCAAATAAGATAGTTATATTAATCACTTACTAGATAAATTCTCACAATTAGTATCAGCCTCATTCCGATCAAATAATACTGTACAATATTGTTGAAATACAAGTCTAATGATGACTGATGAAAAATAACAATTTTCATGAATTTTGCATGAGTGCTATGATACTATAGCTCATTTTATTCTGAGCACTATGAATCTATCACGTGTTTAAAAGCTTATTCTTATTCTATTTGATACTTCATTTCCGTTTCATTAAACAGCTGAATCATGGCAGCATTTGAGAGGCTCACAAAAAATATTTTTCACTTGTATTTTATAATTTATTGTGAAGCTTTATGTTGATTAACGAATATGGAAAACTTTTTTTTGTTTTTACAAATCCCAAATTAAAGGATTTTGAGATGAGTATATTGAAATAAATACACGCTGAATTCAATATACTACCTTGATAACCTTGTCAAGAGAAGGTGATCTTCCATTATTTATTCCTTCACTGAAAATGTGATAGTCAAATCTTATATATTATATCAGTAAGATTTAATATTGATACAATTTTAAAATATTTATACATTTTACAAAATCATACTAGACTAGCTAGGCGAACAAGGCTGTTTGAAAACAACCTACTCATATGATCAAATAAGTTACAGTCCTGAAATAGCAGATTAGTTAACCAGATGATCATAAGCGCAACTATCAGCATACAAAATAGCGCCGTGTTTTGGAATACAAGAAACAGTTTTAATAATGATCGGGTAAAGAAAAAATTGTTTGTGAGCTTGGCCTACTGATATATTTTGTCATCTTAGTGAAGGAAGCAATCGCAGTCTATCTGATAGTCCGCTCTTTGGACAAATACATAATATTAGAGAGTTTGAGCAAATCTACACTAACGATAACGCTGATCCTAACTTGACCACTCTATGTTTCAGGCTTCTCTACAGCATCTTGAATTTAGAGAAAGCGGAGGCATAGAGTGGTTAGATTAGAATTATAGTTAGTATGTTTTTGCTCAAACTCTCGATTGATTGTTGACTTCTTAGATGAAGATTCATTCATTGCTGAAATTGACAAAAGAGACTACACAGAAGACATAAAATCTGAAAATGAGATAGCATTTATGCAGTAGACAAAAGTAGGGCACAAGAAATCAGGCGATTAGGAATAATTGCAGCATTGTCAATCATTCAGCTGACTTCGCCAAGAGAAGTGTCAAATTTACAGTAGTGAAAAAATCTACACCCGTGCACAATAAATTTATTGATTGATGAGAATCTGGCACTTCTCTTCAAGTCAGCTGTGGAATTGAGAAAGCAGCAATAATTATTAATGCCCAGATCTCTTCCAAGGCGTTTGGAATATAGGTGTTTATTCCACTCTAAAAGCCTTTGGCCTCTTCCACCGTCAATTTATAAAGAAGTGGATGGAGCACAACGTCAGAGATATTACCGTCGCGTGCTATTTTAGCGCCCGGGGCAAGATTTTGTCAAGCGATCCTCGGCTATCCTCCCGCTGGCATGTTCCCATATCTAGCAGCATTACAATTTCGTCTAGGCGCCTAATTTGAGGGGGTGAAAAATATACTATAGAGCTGCACTTTAAAGACCTAGAAAACAAAATTTTCCTCTGGGGAAAGATCCCCGGACTAATCATATTGTAGGATTTGTTTTTTCAGCGTCCATTGTGACACTGGTAAGGCAAAATTTCACAAAAATCGTTATTTTTACCGCAAATAGCCCACAAACTAATGTTGAAGCGTCACTAGGCCGAGAGCCAGTGGGCTTCAAAGCTTCAGCAATCGTTTAAGAGCAATGTGGACAAAATAACAATTGATAAATTTGAATAGACTAATATAAATTTACTAATAACTAGGAATTCAGTGCATTAGAGGAACAGGAATTTGAAAGAACAAAACGGGTTTAGAGAAAGGGAGAAAGTGGTCAGTGAGCCTAACGTTTTACTAAATTGCTAGAAATGTATGTCTTCTTTAGCAAGATTTTCAACTTTAAAAATACACAAAATGTTTGTTTAAGGGGTATATATTTTTAAAATTTCCGGGGAAGAATTTACTGGGGGGGGGGGGGCAATTATTTCATACCTCAGACCCCCAAGTATTTTCCCCAGAAAAGTTTTTGGATCCAATAACAGTTCCAGGGGATAGAGAGACAATAAAAGATATGTAATTGCATCGTAAGCATAAAACAATAAGAAGAAAGTGTCTTGGCTGATCCACCACTCGTTGAAAAAATATCCAAGTATCCTTATCTTTTATCCTCTTGTTTATTTTAATTCGATTTCTCATCTCAATTAATTATCAGCCTATCGCGAATCTATACATTTCAATATGGAAAGCTTAAATTATCTTTACCTTGATTGTTTCACATAATCTACGTTCTCAAAAAGAACAAATGCATTTTTCCCGTTCTTTGCAAAGTTCAAGTTCACACCTATACTAAATATATAAGTGGAGGTGAACTCTCTATCTCTCTTCCTTGATTTTCTTGACATTTTAAATAAGCAGAAAGGTCACAGCGTTGGTTCCAAAATAAATTCGTTGGCCCGAAGCTCTTATGGAAATAACGACTGTATGGTGTAGAGTAAAAATCTTTAAAAGACTCAAAATATTTCAAATCAGTATTTTTACACTTTAAGACTGAACAGTGTTCAGCACATGACTATTTTTGACTGCAAAAATATCATGATAGTCAACTGTATGTAGATAATATAGTTCACAATGGAAAATCAACTATGCAGCAATGATTACATGTCTTCACACACTAATCAATAATTAATTAATGATTAATAATGACGTAATTTTTTGTTGTGTTCCCTTGCTTATATTCTCATTTTTGTCTGATTGAATGCATCAAACATGAATACATTTCCAATATAATATCCAACATTTGACCTGTATTTGGTTTCGTATCAGTAGAAAGCAGCGCGTTATTGAATTCATAACGCAGAGCTTTTGGTGGATTTCACCAGGCATCATTATTTTGGAAACTATATTTAAAAAATTGAAAGTTTAAGGTGTAAATTCTCATTGAATAGTTTATTGTTTCCATAGCGGAATTCTCAATGAAAGAAAAGATCATTTTCACAATACTAAGACGAAATTCAAAATTTTATTTGCTCTTTGAGAAAGTACAAAAATTGGTCGCCTATCATTTTAAACTCAACAAGAAAATTAATGAATCAGTCAAAAATGGTCAAAACTTTCGGTGCCTCACTGAAACCTACCTTTCATCTCATAACCAATCTTGCGTTTTTATTTGTGCCAGCAAATTATTAATTTGTTGTACAATATCAGATTTTAATCCATCAACGCTCATCATATTTGCAAGGTGAAATAAACGCTGAAAATTCATTTGAGGTGAACAGTAGAAATTTTTAATCTTAAACATTATTTAGAAGAAAATGCAATAAATTATCATTTAATGAACGTTTATGTAATGAATAAAGCTTTGTCATTAAATTTATCGAATGTTATAAGTATTTGATGCGCTTGGAATGATGAAGATTTAAATTTATGAGCACGATGAACTGATGAATATTTAAAAAAATATATAAGCTTGCTACAAATTTTATTTCTGAATGTCTAAATTGAAAAGTATCATAATGTTAAGATAAAATCGAGTTTGATATCAACAGTTTGAATATCGATTGCTGATATCAAACCATTATAATTCTCATTAATTTTTTAAAATTCTCAAATATCATTACAAATGAGCAACGCATATTTGAATCTACTCTCCAATTTAGTAAATTTTATTTTGTGGAACTACAATAATTGGCGTTTTATCAGTGATAAATTCATATAGAAAGCACCTAGCTTAGCAATAACAATAACATAGATATTTTGAATTCATCTTCTTTTGATTTTTCTTATGATATTTAGTTGAATTATTCTGGCAGTACCGGACATAATCTCCCACCATGCCATTTTATACTGCAGATATCTATATAAAAATATGCCTCTTAAAGCTCTTACAAATCATAGTTCTCATCGGGGTTTTTAGTTATACAACCGTATACTCAATAATAAAAATACGACTACGTATTCTGTCTTAATTCTAAACTATACAATCTACTTACAAAGCCTATAGTAAAAACATAATAATGGTTGACCTAACACATTAAATATGTTACTTCCAATTTACTCGGCAAATATTTCAATACTAAGACTTAAAATGGAAGCGAATTCAGGACATTTTTGTGTAGACAAGTGTAGACTGAATTATTTCAACATGGGCTTTCATGGGCTATTAAGAATATAGAGAATCGCTATTCCAGCCTCGTTACAAAATTAAGACAAATTTGTAGATAAGCGTAGATCTCTTCGGGTGCAATAAACACTTAGTTATCAAGGAGGTTTTCAGAAAAAGTTCTTCCAGCTCAGTTTATAGCTGGCTATAGTGCAAAAGTGACGCCAGATCGCAACAATGAAAAGAGACAAGTGGAGGCTAAAAGGAGTGCTGTTACACCGGCACCGGCTGTTCGCTGCGATCCGTTGCAGAAGTCAGTGAGACACGAGCAGACCTCCTGACGACCTCCAAATCCCGATCGCTGATAGCAGCGTCCCTTGTAGTTGCTCTCGTCCCAGCCACAGCTGCGAATCACGCGTGAATCAGGCTTCACTGAAACAAAAATAAAACAAGTTGCTATAGGCGTAGGTGAATTTTCCGGGAAACAACGTTTTTCTACCCAAATTAGCTTACAGAGTAGTATTGTATTTTTTTATACAGGGCCTTATTGAAATCGTGCTATCTGTCCCTTACCGCGAAAAGAAGAATCTAGACTTTAAACTTGGTATGTAGTCAGATTTCCTCTTAGTCCAAGTACTTGTGAATTGATTTTGGATTTTGAGGGGAAAATATAAAAATAATTAAGATAATGGCAGATAGCTGGACATTATAGCATGTAAGGTCAGCAGAGGCGGATTTAGACTTTTGCCGCCAAGGTGCTAGCAGCAATCTACCGCCCTACCATCACGTTGGCGTGACGGGGATGGGGATTGAAATCTAGGTACTACTGTTTACAGTTAAGGTAAAGAAGAAAGAGTCATCAAACAATTTTATGAGGGTAATATGTCTTCTAACTATTCAATTTTAGATATGAATTATTCATCCATCTCAACATTTCAGCCACTATTATGTGTTAGTGAACTTTATCTAGTCCTTTCGTCACTGCCAATTGGGATCTTACTGATTTAGTAACAAAATTAGGGCAGGCCCACATGAAAACATCTTCTTTCCCCTATTATTGAGCTGCCACCTCACCTGATGATTAATTGTGGTACCGCACTTGAAATTTTCTTTTAAAAGAGGCTCTGGAGTAATCACCCAGAATTATTTTTTTAAATAATCTCTCTTAAACCACTATTTCTGTGATTTCAGACATCTTCTTTGACTCTATGTCAAAAAATGGTCTCTCAAAACTACAATTTCAAAATGTCTTTTGCCTGGGACTCTGGGGGATGTACTGCAAAGACTTATTTAGACACACATGCTTTCGTGATATTTTCTTTATTTTTAAAAAAATATACAAGAAATCCTCCGCTAATGTATTATGTTGTTTATTTTCGTTTTTATAGATTGATGCACTAATTTATCTCCACAAATATAGCCTAAAACCAAATAAACATTCAAGGAATGATGAAACAATTGATAAATTCTGAAATCATATTTCTTTTGGGATTTAAATTGGTTTTCTTTCGATTCCAGTAATATTTAGGTGTAGGCTTTCTACCATAGAGCTACAGTTACAATGGTTGTATAGAGCCAAAGTTGTACAGTATAATTTTGTGTTGAGCCAATGTTGTAACTATAATATAGGTTAACCTGTTACTGGTTAACAAAGAAATTTTACTTGAGGGCACGCAACGGTCTTGTAATTCTTTCTTCTACAATAATTTTCTTTATAAACTGTTTTTTAATCATCCCTATAATATACTTCATATACTGTTTTATCATCCCTTTTTTTAGCTCTCTAAAACCTGCCGCCCTGGGCTGCCCCCCCCCAAAGTTTGATTTAATTTTTTTTTTTTTTTTGTAGATTACGTCTTGGAGACTCCAGTTGAGGAGTATAAGACAAGTCAGATCAACAATATTATACACTAGATACCATAATTACTCCAATTAGCTGAGGTGAGGCTTAATTTTGATGTGAAAGGAACTCTTGTACACTATAAAAAGCTTTATCAACTAAATATTTCTTCAATTGTTTTTTAAATATTTCTATATTTTCAAGACTCTTCAAAAACTGCGGTAGCTTGTTGTAGAATTTCCTACCAATATAACTAGGTTTTTGTTTGAATAAGCTACTATTGTGACTCACCAAGTGATAATCTCCTCGGCTTCTTGTATTATAATCATGTACATCAAGATTTTGGTTAATATCATTCGTTTTTACATATAAAGTAGCTTCATACACATATAAGCAGGGTACAGTTAGGAGACCAAGTCTCTTGAACAACGACCTACATGAATCTAATCTATTTACTCTTTCTATACACCTAACCGCTTTCTTTTGGATCTTAAACACCCTATCAAGATTTTGTTTTGATGAATTACCCCATACTAAGATAGCATACCTAATATGTGACAGTAAGAGCCCATGGTAAGCTGTAAAAAGTAGCTTTTTGTCATTCAATCTAGCGAGCTGTCGCAGGACAAATACCCCAGATGAAATTTTACTACATATTTTCTCAATGTATGGAGTCCAGGTCAATCGTCTATCCAACATAACTCCTAGAAATGCAATTTTTTCTTCCTGGTCTAATTGATTATCGTTTACAAACACGTTTATAGCCCTATCTTCATTTAAATTATGTTTGTTTTTGAATTGAAGGTATTGGCATTTTTTACTATTTATAGTTAATTTCAACTGATTTAAAAATTGGACAATGGACTGCACACCTATATGGGCGCTTATTTCTAAATTATCTAGAATGGAATTGCTGAAAATGAGTGATGTATCATCAGCAAATAAGAGGGCTCTACCACTAATTAATTCTTTAGGTAAACGGTTGACATATAACAAAAAAAGCAATGGACCTAGTATTGACCCCTGATGCACTCCAGCTTGTACCTCTAATTTATTAGATTTATTCTTTACTATACTATTACCAACTACTGTAGTTAGTTCTACACATTGTTTTCTCCCAATAAGATATGATTCAAACCATTTCAGTTCAACCCCATTTAAACCTACATTTTGCAGTATTTCCAATAAAGTTCTATGATTAACACAATCAAATGCCTTTGACAGATCTAAGAAGATTGCAGTAGCTTTATCACCTGAATCTATTATATCTATTAGTTTTTCAACTAGAGAAACTATGGCTGTTTTTGTTGATCTCCCTTTCTGGAAGCCATGCTGTTCATCACAGATAAAGTTAGCTTCTTGAAGGTGCAGAAGTAACCTATTTAGAACTACTCTTTCAAAAATTTTACTTATTACATTTAAAATACTAATGGGCCTATAGTTTTCTACCTTTTCTCTATCACCACTTTTGAAGATTGGCAAGATCTTCCCCTCTTTTAAATTATCTGGAAAAACACCTTGTTCTAATGAATGATTGATCAGATGAATCAAAGGGTCTAACAATTGATCTTTACATTCTTTCAGAATTTTACTGGATACCCCATCCATTCCTACAGTTTTTTTATTATTTAAACTATCAATGATATTTGACAACTCGTCTTGGCATACTGGGTGGAATTTTAATTCGTTCTGAATCCCCTCAGTATTCCTCATGTTTGCATCACTAATACCTGTATTAAGAGATTTTTGAAGATCCTTAGCAACCAGTTGATAATATCTGTTAGAGAAATTACAAATGTCTACACTATCATCAATATATTTGTTATTTTCGTTAATTATTCTGGGGACACTAGTATAAGCATCTACATGAGCTACTTGCCTATTTTTGTTTATTACATCCCATACTGCTGTGTTAAAGTACACACTATTATTCAAAATTTCAGCTGTTTTCTTACATTTCGCTCTTTTCACTTCTCTTGTATAATTTTTCTTTAGAGCTTTGTAATTATCTTCACTTAACATATTTCTAGATAGTTTGAATTCATCATATGCATCTTTAACCCTATTTCTTTCTGCAAGGATATCATCAGTTATCCACTCTTCAATCTTGTCTAAATTGTTTTTTACAGGGACTTTTTTAACTGGACAACTCATAGTAATATGAAACCTTAAAATATTAATGAAACTATCATATTTGTCATTTAAACTATTGCTATTGTAAACCCTACTCCAGTTTTCTTGTAGCAGATTCTGCTTCAAACAATCGATATTCCCCTGTTCACATTGTTGAATTTCTTTCATTACTCTACTCTTTTTAATTGATTTATGACCTTGCAACCCCAACTCTAAGATTTGATAGTCATGATCAGATAGTTCCGAGCCGCCTAATCTTGTTTTAGAGTAATCTATATTAGTATAAGGATGTTATCAATTCTTGTGACTCTGGTATATTCATGAACTTTTATTTCCAAGTTATTCATGCATATAATATCCTTTAAATCTTCTGTCATTTTATTCTGTGCTGCAAAGTCTGTATTGAAATCTCCCGCTACAATTATGTTTGTAAAACGAGTAGTAGTAATCTCTAAAATCCTATTGAATAGTTCACAAAAATTGTTCCATTCCCCATTTGGTTACATATAAATACCTAACACCGCTACTTCGAAATTATTGTCGATTTTTACTCTTAACCCAGAAACTTCTAAATCCATTTGCACAGCAAATTTCTCTACATATTCTAAATTAAATGTTTGCATATTCTTAGCATTTTTAGTGAAGATAGCTACTCCCCCACTTCGATGAGATGTCCTGCAATATGACGTTTTCAATGAATAGTTTGGAATATTAAGTTGTGACAATTCATCTCCTTTAATACCATGCTCTGTGAAAATAGCTATATCAGGAGCCTCTTCTTTAAAAAATACTTCGATTCTATCTATTTTGTTACGAATGTATTGAATATTCTGATGGAACACAGTGAGTACCGGTACTTCCCTATCATCCCTTATTACTTTATCGTTGCTTTTGCATATTGAGGTAGATTTACTTAATCTCTTAGAATCTTGAGAGCCTATCAGATTGCTACAAGAGTTCCTTCCACTAATGCTATCCTGATTTTTTGATCGATTAACGTCTTTTAATACAATTGAAGATATGAATTTATCATCTGGAACTAGTTTCCCTTCCCGGTTTTGAGCCACTTTACTAAAAAAGGTTCGTTAGATGATTGTTTAGGAGAATTATTGACAGTAGATTGCAAACGACTTTCAATTAGCTCTGCCAGCCTATTGCAAAATATTACTTTGCCAGATTGATTTAGATGTAGACCATGATTAGTGAAGTTTTGTTTTTTCAGACTTTCATTTAGAAAACAATCATTTAAAATTGAAATCATTGATCTCATCTACCAACTGATTCTTCTCAAATGCAAACATTTGATGCACGTTAGATGGTAGGTGTAACAGTTCAACAGATCTTATAATATCAGATAGTCTGATAGTGTACGGTAATCGGTAAAGAGAACAGATCAGTAGTTCAAGTGGCAGATCAGTGATTCAAGTCTTTGAGCAGCAAGACTTGACGCAAGCAATATTTAGCTTTGAATCTATTAATTATTTCTATTCTTGATTATTTAAGTTTTTTTTTAATTTTTCGTCGTCTTATGGTGACGATTTTTTTGGGCGATTTTACACTCCCTTGAATCTTCGGTCAATCTTACTCAGTTGAGTAGACTGGCAACCGGCTGTTTATCCTGAATCCTAGGATTAGGATTCATATTGTTTATCTTTTTATCTAGGAGTAGGTCGTCTAGTCAAATAGGTAAGAATTATCAGTGGCTCACTATTCACAGTACTGTACTGTATCACTTGAACTAGAAATAGGGATTCAACTTTCACGTATAATTTCAAGTTGGCTAATTAATTAGTCAGCAACAAATTAGAAAATATATGAATTGGTCTATATCAAATAAGAAAAAAAATAAATGCAATAATTCTATTCATTGTTTGGTACCTGAAAATGGAGAAGAGTTTGTACGGTTTTATTTCAACACAGATCGTCAACCAAGTTCAATCATTAAGCATTTCAGTCTGAAGACTAAGTGACTTTATGTTCAGCCCCGTAACAGGAATGTGAAAGAGGAAGTGGAACATTAGCTCTTCCATTCCACAGTTTAATTTTACTGGCTTGACGTTTTCATTCAATTAATGATCGTTTAATTAATTTGTGTTCGTTTACAAAAGTTTATGGAAGCTCTGACCTACAAGCTGTAGGCCTATAGCTTTTTTTTGTAGATTACGTCTTGGAGACTCCAGTTAAGACAAGTCAGATCAACAATTATACTCTTATACACTAGTTATTGTTGGGAATGAGGCTTAATTTTGATGTGAAAGGAAATCTTGTACACTATAAAAAGCTTTATCAACTAAATATTTTTTCAATTGTTTTTAAAATATTTCTATATTTTCAAGATTCTTTAGAAACTGTGGTAGCTTGTTGTAGAGTTTCCTATCAATATAACTAGGTTTTTGTTTGAATAAGCTACTATTGTGACTCACCAAGTGATATCTCCTCGGCTTCTTCTATTATAATCGTCTACGTCAAGATTTTGGTTAATATCATTCGTTTTTACATATAAAGTAGCTTCATACACGTATAAGCAGGGTACAGTTAGGAGACAAAGTCTCTTGAGCACGCTGCAGGGCCGTAGTCAGGATTGAGGACTAGGAGGGGCAAGCAATATTTTAGGGGCGAGCCTAAAAACAAAAAGTTCTAGTACTGTATCACTTCACACATAATTTGCAACGTTGAACCCAGGGTTTTTGGCACCCTAGGCGAAAACAAATTCAGCGCCCTCATTAAAGTGCCTTTGGTAGGGTCTACCATGTATAGGAACCTTGTAAGTTAAATGTGTTTCTATTAATAATTGCTATAACAAAGAACTTCATTTTATAACCTTTAATTTATTACTGGGATAAGTGAATAAAACGAAAGTCAATTTTACATAAAACTCACTTCTAATATAGGCCTAATACTGTACAGTAACCACAAAACTCCAGAAAAGTAAGGACTAAAGTCTTAATAATGGTACTTTCTTTCAATTTGCTTAGCAAATTCTTGTATGAGGGCTTTTGAGTCTAACTGCCTTGCTAACTCCCTTTTTATAGAAATTGTCGCCAAACCCACGAGTCTCTCCTGGCACATTGTACTACGCAGATAGGATTTAATTAACTTATGCTTTTGAAAAACTTCGTTCAGCACTAGCTATGGAAAGTGGCAAAGTAATCAAAATGCGGAGGGCTACACAAATCTGTGATGTTCTCCATGACGAAATACTTAATGAACAATGCATTCCTCTAGCATCTCCAATATAAGTGAGTAAAACAATATATAAAAGTGAAATACAGTGTCAGTTTTAATAATTATTACATTGCTACACAAATGTTAGGTAACCCATTCTACAGATTAAGTTCATAAATAATTTAGTTTAGGACTTCTTTAGGTTTTGTTACTGTGGCATGCAGATGATGAGAAATTCTTAGTTCAGAGCACAGTCCCACAGCAGCAATATCAGATTCATTCAAACCATTATCTTTTTCGATTGTCAGTGCTTTTTCCAAGTTGTTCGACATTGACGTAGTCTTGTTTTTAAGGTCAGGAATGTCATAAAGAATCCAAAGACACCAGATACTTCATTTAACTGAGAAAACCTTTCTTTTATAGCATTACAAGCTGTGCCTATAGCAGTGAAATAAAATTGGATCTTCAAACGTTCTGAGGGGTCACTTTCAATATTTTCAGATTCATTTTTTGATTTGTAATCAAACATATCCCCTCCTAAAATTTGGTTTGAATTCAAACTTCTTTTTTCGAATCTTGATTTTCTCTCTCAAAAACGGGTTCTATTCCAACTTCTTCTGCTACTTCTCTAGAACTCTGAACCAAGAAATTTTTGGTGGAACTGTGCAACTAAAATAGCTTAAAAAAGAGATGTAATTGTTCGGAAATTTCCTTTAGCTTAGAAATATAGACAAATAATTGCTTTTCTTCCTCCAAATTTAATTTATCTCCTATTATTCCGTAATTTCAAATTTAAATTCATAATGATTTTTTCCCTCTAGGTCGGGCGAAAATTTTGCCAGGTCGGGCTACGCCCGGCCTGGCCCCCCCTGGCTACGGCCCTGGCACGCTGTATCATAGACGAAACATCATCTTACTCCCTGATCTATGGCTGTATGCTGTATGCAAGATTTGAGGCTATGAACAAGATTATGTTAGGCTACCTAATGAATTACAGTATTTTTGATCAATTATTATTGTTATTATTATAATTATTATTATTATTATTATTATTATTATTATTATTATCCACTTTTGTTTTTTGAATTTTTCACTTTGCAGCCGGGGATATTGATCCCAAGGCTACAAAGCTGCATCGCAAAGTAGAGACAGGTCTATGAGCGTCCCTCTTACCCTGCTATATTATAGTGAGAGAAATTTTCGTACAATATTTGCTGTACTAAGCACTGCAGCTTTTTGCATAGTTCTAAGGTGCCAGTTTTCCAGAGCTAGCCTTTCTTTTGCATACATCCATTCTTTTGATATCAGTCCATTTGCAGATACAACAACCGGAATAACTTCAACTTTCTTTAGCATATACATATCCTTTAATTCAACAGATAGAGGCTGGTATTTTCTTTTCTTTTCAGCAATTGTACCCACAAGATTTTCATCCAGGGGCAAAGCTTCTTTTTTCTTTTTATCAAACAGGACAATATCGGGCCTGTTTGCCTCCACTGCTCGGTCTGTTGTAATGCTGCAGTCCCACAGTAATCTTCCTTTTTCACCACTCAGAACCTGTTCTGGCCTACATTTGTTTATTATTATTATTATTATTATTATTATTATTGTTTCAGCAACTGTATTTGTTGTTACAAATACATCCAATTATTATATTGGCATAATTTAAAATAACCTTTGCAATTGAAAAATCAAGCACTCAATATCAATCAATCACATTATAATTTTGAGATTGGCAGTTCACTTGGAAACCCCTACTATTTGAAACATTTGCGTCTTTCTTTGAAGGGCCTGTTGTTTAAAAGTAACAATTGCAAACTATGAGTTTCATAACAAAGCAAATTCTCATGAGAGCTCGTACTAATAAATCTTCTGCATAAATAATTGTACTAATGAAACTAGTTCATAATGTACTAGGGCATAACAAATGAACTCACTCGAAATAAGTACTGTACCTAGGTTTTGTTGTTGTCTTGAAAATTTGTACAATTTTAAAATATTTATCACCCATAAACTAGTAGTGATATTCAAATTCTGAGATTCTCTTAAAAAAGCAATAAGCTCACTCTTGGGGCTTGAATTCACAATCAAACTATGATCTCTTCAATCAATAATATTTCAAACACAAATACAAGCTCGACTATATTGACCAACATTATTTGTTTAATTTTCCTTATAAAATTATTATAAGTGCAATACTGATAAAAAAAAGCAGAAAATACTTACAGCCGTTGACCTCGAACTCAATTGTTTGTGTAATTTTTCTGCACATGGAATATTTCTTGGTTGCGTCATCAAGCTCGCTGCAGTCTTTCTGCAGTTCCTCTGGTGGCTTTTCTTGGGCGCACCTCGAGTCGTTGTGGCTGTTGCATTGGAAGCACTTGATGCAGGAGCCTGCAAGTCATTTCAACTTTTAATTTTCTTCTTATGTTCTAATTAATTATTAATATTTTGATTAAATTCACTATTAATGGATTATAACATAGTTATACGAAAATTTCGTATAATAAATTTTGTTTTAATATAACTATGAGAAATATATGATAATATGTGATAAAATATGGGAAATAAGCACACAGGATTGTCTAACAACAGCTACTATTTATTCTCTCTTTGATTAATTTTCAACTTGAGTATTTTGTTCATACGCATAAATGCAAATTACTAGACAAATCCCCATCTCTCATTTCAAAACCTGCTATAATAGGTGCATGCGTAATTGAAAATAAATTACTGGCACAGAAACACTTGTTCTTGCAATTTTTCCTAATTCTGAGAGAACCTAATTCCTATTCAAATATTAATCTGCTAATTTCTATTCCTAATCTTTATAACATGACATGGCAGAATTGCGTTGAAAAGCTTTTCTCAGACCAAAGATTTGAACAAGAGATAACAAAAGATTTAACAGGTTCAGACATTCTCTTGGATGAAGTTGAAGCAGCCATACTAACTATCTACTAAAGATGGAAAAGCAGCTGGCCCAGACGGCGTTCAGTCAGAGATCTTGAAAATGTTCAACAGAGATTTAAGGAAGGAATTGACAACTGTTTTCAATAAGATCTATAACAGTGGAAAAATACCTGAGGAATGGTTGAGATCGGAATTTATAGTTCTACCTAAAAAGCAGGGTGCTAAAAGGTGCAGTGATTATAGAACAATTAGCCTTATGAGCCACTTGTTGAAAATATTTTTGAAAATTATCCACCGCAGGCTGTATAAAATCTGTGAAGAACAAGTATCACCTACACAGTTCAGCTTTATGAAAGGTTTGGGAACAAGAGATGCACTTTTTAGTATACAAGTCCTTTTTCAACGTTGTCGGGACATGAATTGCAATATATATGCCTGCTTCATAGATTATCAAAAGGCCTTTGACAGATTTCAGCACAACAAAATGATGGAAGTCCTGCAAGATAGTGGAATTGATGGTAAAGACTTGCGTATAATAAAAAACCTGTACTGGAATCAGTCCGCATCTGTAAGAGTGAATAATGAGAAAACAGAGGAAGTGAAAATTCTCCGTGGAGTCCGACAGGGATGCATATTATCATTGATGGCAAGGTGGTACAGCGAGTGCCAACATATATTTACCTTGGTACAGTATTGAATGAGCAGTGCGATTTTTCTCAGGAAATAAAAGCCCGGGTTGAAAAGGCAAGAGCAGCGTTCAACCAAATGTCCAAACTTTTCAAGACGCACAACATAAACCTTGAATTGAAAATTAGACTCCTCCGATGTTATATATTTTCCATCTTATTATTTGGAGTAGAGTCTTGGACCCTGACTGAAGCAACAAACAAGAAACTGGAAGCATTTGAGATGTGCACCTATAGAAAAATCTTAAAAATATCATGGGTGGACAAAATATCCAACAAAAGTGTTCTTCAACAGCTGAAAAAAGACACTGAAGTAATGCTCACAGTGAAAAGAAGAAAATTAGAGTCACATCATGAGGAACGAAACCAAGTAAAAGTTGTTGAAATGTATAATACAGGGTAAAGTGCTCGACAAAAGAGGCGTTGGGAGAAGGAGGATATCCTGGCTAAGGAACTTGAGAGCATGGTTTTCGTTATCCACCCCTCATTTATTCAAAGCAGCTGCTAACAAAATTGTCATTGCCAGAATGATTGCCAACATTCGGTAACGGATAGGCACCAGAAGAAGAGAAGAATCTTTATAAATTTCTACAAGGATTCAAACAAATCATGATTTGCTCGAATTTATCATGAATTAAGTTCTAAGTCATTAAAAGAAGAAAAAAGAAAATCTTCAATCATCATCAATATACTGTATTGCAAATAATAAATCATTCCACACTATCACAACAGTATTGATTCATAATCAGTTAATTTTAAATTCAATTGTTTCTTCGGAGGATGAAGCCCATAGGTCTGAGACCTGTGCGTAGGTAATGAGTTGGATGATGGTGATTGATGAGTTAGACCCACAATTTTATGTGGGTTCCGAACCACTGGTAATTAATTTTACTACATCCTTACAAAGAGGGCCCAGGAGTTCTTAGCTTATCTTATCTGACTAAAGAGATATCTGCCACGGCTTACGGCTATCACTACACCCCCCCCCCCCCACCGATTATTATCTTGGGCTTACAATGGTATAATTATTAATTATTTGTTTTCTTCTTGATTAAGTCTGAATGAATCTGTGACCTTTGCGTGGATTATGAGGTAATGAGATGAGTGTTGATACAATGGTGTTATAAATCATGAACCTACAGTTTTAGGTGGGTTCCGAACCACCGGGTAAGTGGTACAACTGATAACGTCATGTCATCGTATGTAAATTGGAAATGAAAGATATGTTTAGACTTGGAAATAAAAGCATATAGTGTCTCTCAAATCATAATCAAAAAGTGAAAAAAAAAACTTTCTATTATTCTTGAAAATTATCATTTTCAATAGACTCCATCAACTAACAGACATAGCTACTACGGTTGATTTAATCAGATACTAGTTTTCCAGTTTTAAGGAGAAATTTTCTCAAAGAAGTGAATTCCTTGCTCCCTTGAGAGATAAAGACAGCCCAGCAGGCATATATTACTTAAATTATTCATAAGTTCATTAACATGCTAGCAGGGCAACACGAATAGAAATGCTGATGAGTGACTCGACCTAATTCTAGTGTTATAAGATACTATTTCATGAATTTACGGACTATCATCCTAGCGAAATTTCTAATGTATGCATTGTTTACTGGAGTTCAAAACAAGAGGTCTCAAATACTCCCCAAAGATCTTGCTTGTGAACAAGAGATAAGCAAAGCTTAGTAAATAACATAAAAATAGAAATAGACTTTTTTTAATTTGTAAAAATATATTTAAATCGCCGGGGCACAATAAATTTGATGATGCATCATAATATTGTCCTGATATTTTTATTATATAAACACTTTTCATTACCCATCATTACTGAAGTCATATAGACAATGATTTAGAATAATTTATTTATGAGGCAAATTTGAATTATCCCGGCTATGTTGAATTTAATAGCTTGCATTCATTACTGACTTATAAATGCACAGTCTTAGACAAATGTAGACTCCTGTATTATAGATATATTAGAATATTTTTACAGTTAATAAATAAGATAATAATGAAATAATAATAGTATAATGAAATGATTTTAATAAACTTTCAATGAATAACTTCTTGAGCGATAAGACTATTGCATAATAATTATAGTGAGAATGGCAAGGAGATATATTTAAATATTTCACAAGTGTTGGGAAAACAAAAAAAAAACATAATTATTTTTTATTTTTAGATAACAACTCTCAATGTATTGTTCATTGAACTTGGATTGGATCTCTTTAAGCGGTGACTCTACTAGTTTTTGAAATTCTATACAAGATGAATTAATTATGGTAATTAATTTAATCCAATTTGATTTATTTTCAACCTGAGTATTTTGTTCATATACATAAATGCAAATTACTAGTCAAATCCCCAGCTCTCATTTCGCAACACTCTGCTATAATTGGTGCATGCCCAATTGAAAATACTATTCGGAATGAATAAATAAATAATTATAATCAATTGAACAGAAATAGAAGTGTGTGTGTGTGTGCTCATACTGTACACAAATCTGACCTCGTTATCAGTGGACGAGATGATAGTAACAAAAGCTGAGATGGAGCTCCTTTTAAATGTACTGTAATTAGAAATTTTACAAAACCTCTTCATAACTGAAAATGATCCAATTTTGTTTAACTAATATTAGCTTATTAGCCATTCAAATCCGACTGTGCTGGAATTATACCAAGTACTGACGTTGTTTTAGATTTTCCAAATATTATAATAGTTTTCAGCTTGCCTGAACTGAAGAGTTTATTTCATCGTAATAAGTTAGATAGTATACTTCATATTGAAAGGTCCTGTCAAAGTTTATTAGGGTCATATTATCGTATATTAAAATTTCAAAATTTTCTTTCTCCTTAATTAGCCCGACAGATAAAATTTCGATAAAATATATAGAATAATCATAAACATTTTACTGATTGAAAGTATCCAACACAGTATTATTGAACGTTCTTTTTTAATAAAAAAAAAGAAAGGGTATCACATTAATTTTTTTTAGTTACAAAGAGAAAACTATAATGGTATTTCTCCTAATAAAATTCGATAATCCTTCAAGCATATGTCACATAAAAATTTACATAATAGGTCTACGACATAAGGAGTTACATCTGGTTTACATTTTCCCCTTCAAATTTATAGTACAGAACATAAACATTTACTTAGAAGCTAACTATGACAATAATTGCCACAAACTTCACTTTGACAAGATGGCTGTATGAAACAGCACTTTATTATTCCTATTCTGCTCGGAAGTTCATTTGACACCAAAGTGTCTTATCTTTTCCTTTAGATAACATTGACCTTCACATTAATAACGTGACGCTGATTGATTGTTACCCAAGTTGGGCTAGCTCGCAAAATATTGAATGGGCATTTGAATGGTTATTTTGTTTTTCGTGTACTCTTATTATTTAAAAGCAAAACACAGAACGAACAACTTGATTGCACTGTATAGGGTTTAAATTTCTATTTGACTTGGATCAAATTTGACCGCCATCGATATGATAATTCCTTTTTTGAATAACATGGGTTCAATAGCATAATCAATCACAATCGTCCATTAACAACAATATCCAAACCAATTTAGCAGCTGTAGTGGTGTGATCGGTTAGAGCACTGATTCCTGGTAGGACTCCGACTAACCTGCGGCCACGGATGCGATTCCCGTTCAGCCTGGCATATTTTATGTCATCATTCACCTCATTACCCGCGCACAAGTTTGTCTCAAAATTATATGGTCATCATGAGCAAAAACATTCTTCACAATACTTTTCTCTTGATGTGAGTTTTATACTAAATTTTTTTTTAACGTACAAGTAGTTCCAAGTAGGCTAGTTTTAAATCTAAAGAAGTGTAGTTCCAATGGAATATTGTTTGCTGATGATACTCACATGAGTCAGACATTTGTGAGGTATTGAGGTGAATAATAACACAGAATATGCCAGGCTGATCAACGGGAATTGAACTCGTGACCGCAGGGGTAGCAGTCAGACTCTTATCAGAGATAACACCCCAACCGATTTCACCACTCTCAATATATTACTCTTACGTCATTAACATCGCACATATATCGCAGCTACCCTTATCATAACCACGTGATGATTAATATTATTCAAAAGGGTTTTAAGTGAGTCTCTCATTTTTACTAGTTATTAGAGCTATTTTAGAGCTAGCTACAAATTAGGCGGTTGTAACATATTGTGGTGTTGTCAGATAATTATGGGATCATGCAAGCAACTGCTCGTAGAGAGTCATCAACCTCAACGCACGAATTGACAACAACCGTGCCGTGTTGCCTAGCCTACAAGTCTGTCACTAGCAGTTAGTTGGCTTGTCACTCCAGTTATTTTTTTGCAATAACGCAATTTCTTGCAGCCGTTTAAATTGATGGCGTTGAGTGTAAAAATATTTTTGAATACCACATTATCACCTGATGATTAATGCTATTCAACGATTTCTAGTGAATATTTCATTTTTGAGCTTCATTATTACAAGCTGTTTTTATGAGAGTACGCACTTGGGCCTAGATTCCTATAGGTGCCGTTTTCATGCTGCAATATTAATTAATCCTTTCATCTGATTTGAGGGTCAAAAGAATGAATTCAAGAAAACACGTGCATTACAGATGAGAAGAGGAGCATGATAAAGTAGCCTATATTTTAGAATATTCTGTATTTTGTTATTTTTCTGTATGAATTGAGCAACATACTATTTTTGTATAATTTAGTTTGATACGTACCAGGCTGGATGAAGAAGACAGCTGTAAGGCAAAGGACGGCTAAAACTTGCAGTGAAGACGGATACATGGTTGTAAAGCCGGTGATGGACAAATAACGTCGGACAGATAGACAGACACACAACACACACAGCCTCTGATCACTTCTGCGCTGACTCCGCGTTGACGCCTTCTAGCCTCGACGGCAGTGTAGAGCTTGTTAGGGCGTCATGTATTGTGGAGCGGCAGGAGGGGAGAAACTGCGAATTTCACATATTCAACAGTCAGCTCAAGGAAGATAATACCATTCTGCCAACCTCCGATCCGTAGATCCATAATTTAAATTAAGGAACTGTACAATCAGCATAGGCGTAACGAGGGGGGGTTTTTTTTTTGGGGGTCGTAACCCCCCCCCCATTGCTTGGAAGAAATTTTAAAAAATTGTTAAAAAACAATTGGAAAAAGTAAAAATTAGAAAGATTATTTACTTAATTTGAAGCTAATGTAAAGGAACCTGTAGCTGACACCTCCTTAGTAAGTCAATTCATGAATATTATCTATTAACTTTGGAACTATTGTCTGGATTAATAAAAAAAATTTCAGAATATATTTTTTTTTATCTATTTTTTTTATAATTATATTTTTGTATAGTATATATCAGTGTTTCCCAAACTCATTGGCTACGAGGACCACCCGTTAAAACCAAGCCGTCCTCGCGGACCCCCTATGTTTCCCCTACACTCCTCTTCACTGCCTCATGGCCCATCCACATAGTGTTACTATTGTACAACGAGAAATTGACTTAGCAATTTTAGAGGCTTAAATAACATATTATTTTTATGATACACGCTGCTACCATCGCAATATGATTTAGATTTGAGGAAATAAAATTTTCTAATAATTATCAAAGAGCACTGGGTGAAAAAGTGAATTTTTGAAATGTTTATTGTCGTCAGCTTCTGGTTCCTTCACCCTACATTATTATTGTATAATATATATTATAACTATATTCTGGGATTTTTTTTATGAGAGTAATATGTAAGAGTGGTTGACCGGGGGGGGGGGGGGGCTAAACCCCCCCCCATAAGTCAACTCTAGTTACGCCACTGACAATCAGAATCAGGATTGAAAAGCAAAAAGATGGCCGCGAGCATGGAATATAGGCTGCAGAATCAATGTTCAATTGACATTGAAAATGACGTGACAATCGAAACTTAGTACATCTTAGTACTGTGCAACTTGTACTAAGAAAACTTGTACAACTTAGTAAACTTGTACTAGTACAACTTTTAGTACATCGCGTGTTGATATTTAAAGTGGTTGAAACATCAGAGACATTCATTGAGTTATTACCTATTGGAAACTTATTATTAATCTCATTCTTAGAATAATGACTCATTAAGATGTATTGATTAGTAGCCAATCTACAACTAATTAGTACAGTTGTTGTAGAAATTGAAAGTGGAAGACTAAGTGCGTTAAAGATTTTGGGATACAATCCTGCTTGAACGTGGGTAATGATACAAAAATGCTAGGCCTGAAAAGGGAATCGAAATCGAGTCCGTCAGAGACGAGACAAGGACGGTCCCAGGGGGGAGTCATGGGGTTTAGGGGGAGATCTTACAAAAAAGGTCAGCAAATTCCCATTTTTGACACACCCCCCCCCCCCCCCCCGTCAAAAATCGTTTTAGCTGGGACCTCTCCTGGGCAGAGAACCAGGCAGGAGACAGGAAGCAGGTAGCAACATAGAGGACATAATTTTATTAGATCCCTTGTAAAATTAGTGTGCAATTTGCGTCAGATGTAAAATTCTAACAATATAACCACTTATATTTTTTATTATTATCTAAAGCTACATAAATATCCATACATTCTCAAAACAACAATAACAGATGAAATTAGTCAATAAAAAATAGAATCACCTTATCAGGAAAATAGAGACACGGGAAATCATAGGTACATTGTAACCTTAAGAAAAAAAATATATATACAGGTTGTCCCACGAGTAACCCGACAAACTTCCAAGGTGGTTTCCTCTCATCAAAATGATGAAAAAAGTTCATATAAACATATGTCGGGAAATGCTTTGTTAGCGGGTTATACAGAGTGAAAGATTTTGCCCAGAATTCAGTACCCTGAAAAAAGAAAGTCATGCTGAAATTTAGGGAAGGTAAATTAAGGACCAAATACAGTTATTTCTTATGGTTTTTGATTGGAAAAAACGAATAAAATAGGTCCCAGAACTCTATCTTCAGTAGTTTTTATGATATTATTATGTAAAACAGAAAATTATGTGCCTAAAAACACGTTTTTTAGCTTTGAAGTACAATAACTTTGTTAAATGAATAATAAATGCATGAAAATTTGAATACAAAACTTGTGGAGAATTTAATTCTGAAGAGAATGATGTAAAATAGGCCAATAATAAACAAACAGAAAGTTGAAAAAATTAATGTCTAATTAAATCAACACATACGAAAAATAAGACAGCAGCAAAACAAAAATTAAACAAAACATTTTAAGATGTTGCGATACTGTGCATTTCAATTACTGAAAAGGCATGCGGTTTATTTGCAAATATACAGAAATAAGATGCTAAAAATACAGTGTCAATTGAAATGGTTTCAGTTTATTGAAAATCGAGAGTTGGCAACACTGCAGCAACAATATTTGAATCCAATTTATTGTACAGCCGTACAATGATCAATGATACAATAACTAGTCTGTCATCTGTGATTTGTGCAGTGTATGTGCGGCTTGTACTTTATTCGTGTTTTTTTAATGATAAGATGCCATTCACATTTTCAAATCAAGAGTACGCAGATATTGTTTTCGTCTATGGTTTTGCCAATGGAAATAGTCGGGCAGCTAAACGTGAATATGAAAGACGATTTCCGAATAGGAGAACACCTACTCACGAAACATTTGCATCGGTATTCAAAAACTTACGAACAAATGGATCTTTTCCATCTGCTACTTGTTCGAGTGAACGTCCTGTAATACAGCCTGTACGCGAACAAAATAATATTATTGACATGATACAGCGTAGTCCTCAACTTAGCACTCGCCGACTTTCAAATAGATTAAACATATCTCGTAGTAAAGTCTGGAGAACATTGAAAGAAAACAACTTTTATCCATATCATTTACAAAGAGTTCAAAATCTTCATCCAGGTGACAGCTCATTAAGATTACAATTTTGTCGATGGGTGTTAAAAATCGAAATCGAACTGAAAATCCAAAAGCAGTTGTAGAGTCAAACTTTCAAATTCGATTTTCAATAAATGTATGGTGTGGTATAATTGGGGACCAGTTAATTGGCCCATTTGTTTTTGAAAACCGCCTTACTGGTCTTGTGTACAAATACTTTTTAGAGAATCAACTGCCAGTTCTGCTCGAAGATACCACTTGAAAGAAGACATCAAATGATATTCCATCAAGATGGCGCACCAGTACATTATTTACGGGATGTTAGAGAGCACTTACAGATAAGTTTTCCGGGCAGATGGATTGGTCGAGGTGGACCAACTAATTGGCCTCCTAGGTCCCCCGATTTAAATCCCTTGGATTATTACCTGTGGGGTCACTTGAAGCAATTTGTATACGCAGAACCAGTTAATTCCAAAGAAAAATTATTGAACCAAATTTTAAACGCTTGTGACCTACTTAAGAACGAACGAGATAGTATCGGAAGGGCTACACATGGTTTTATTAAACGAGCTAGATTGTGCATAAACTATGATGGAAATCATTTTGAACACCATTTGTAAGGTATGGGAATTGGAATAAAGATTCAGCAATTAAAATGTTTTGTTTTTACGTTGAACGTTTATTTATTAAACAGAAGTTGCATTTTGTGTCTCAATTTTCGTATGTGTTGATTTAATTAAACATTAATTTTTTAAACTTTGTATTTGTTTATTATTGGCTTATTTCACATCATTCTCTTCAGAATTAAATTCACTACACGTTTTGTTTGTAAAGTTTCCGTGTTTATTACCCATTTAACAAAGTTAATATAGATCAAATCTAAACAGAGCATGTTTTTCGAGACCGAATTTTGCGTATTATGTCTGATATCTCTGATATGGGTGATCCTAGAGGTCTGGGACGTATTTTATTCAATTTTTCATTTTATTCATTTTACATAAAATTCAATAAATGTAACACCTATCTCAACGCCATAAAAAAATCAGTTTGGCTTTATTTCCTTCCTTTCCCAGAAAATCGGGCGAAATCTTTCACTAGCCATAACTCCCCAACAAAGCATTTCCGGACATATGTTTATATAAACTTTTTTCATTATTTTGATGAGAGGAAACCATCTTAGAAGTTTGTCGGGTTACTCGTGGGACACTCTGTATATATTTTATTATTTCACTTACTTTCTTCAATGTATTCTTTCTTTTTGTCACTGATACTCATTGCTAGCGCACGAACATAGGTTTTGCTGGCAATGCCCATATAAATTATGAGTAATATTTCTATATTATTTTAGCTTAAAGCTTTTTTCAATCTGTAAGATATTTATTTTTGAAATTCTGTTCAATTTGTGAAATGTGGCGAATAAAGAATTTTGATTTTGAGTTTTTGTGTAGTTGTATAGCAATAAGAGTTCAGTAAGGTGAGCGTAGACTCGTTCTCGTTTTAGAAAATTTGCTCATTTAGATTGAACCGTAGTTCAAATTGAAGTTGTATTTGAATAATAATTGATAATTCTAATGGAATGAATTCTTGTACGAATAACATTTAATATGATGTTGAAGATCCATCTTGTTTCCACTAATATGTAATATAAACTTAATAAAACAACTTTTGAATGGAAATTAACTCTCGTTATGGCGTGACGGCCGTTTCGCTCTGTTGTCTAGAGCATCGTCAGACGACCCACAGTACACAGTAAAAATGTGTGTACTGTGGGTCGTCTGACGATGCTCTAGAGAACAGAGCGAAACGGCCGTCACGCCATAACGTGAGTTAATTTCCATTCAAAAGTTGTTTTATTAAGTTTATATAACATTTAATAATAGGTCCCTCTCAAATAGGCACCGTACTAAAAAATCTACTGGTATTAAATTTCGATATTCTTACCTTGTAGGATCATATTACATGTATTTGTTTAAAATCCACGACTTCAAAAGCATAGCTTGTCTACGTTTGTTATTTTTCACAGTGAATAAGTGATTAGAATACTACAAAATCTAACCTTCAGTATTCTTCTCACCTTTAAAGCCATAATATATTTGATGAAAAGGGTTTTTCAATTCACCGGTTGGATAAGAATACAAATTATTGCTAAGCTATAAAGAATAGAAAGAATTCTGTAACCCATCTACAAACCTATTGTCTCCAGCTAAATAAGATAGGGTTTATAGGAACTGTAGCAATGTTTGATACTTGCTAGCCAACTACTTGCTTAAAAACTTAAATCCTGATGAATTTATCAGAGTATTTGTATCTCAAAAAGCGAGGTGCATTAATTCATTCAGACTACAAGGTGTAATATATTAAGATTATCATTTTTATACTAAAAAATTCCTGACTTAGTAATTTCACCGTAATTTAAATTAAATGCGTTTTTAAAATTGAATTTGTGTCTGTGTCCGCGAAAGAGGCGAATTCTGAGAGAACACCACTCCTGGAACAAGGAGGATAACCGTTTTATGCAGGATAACCAGGAGGCTGTGAATGTGGATCCTATGGAAGGCATTAATTTCAAGGTTTCTATGAAGTTAATATAATTAATATAATATAATTAATATAATATTTATAATTGAATTAACTCTCAACTATTTCCGTCTTTCAGGAATCTGTAGGCTAGAGCCAAAATCATTAGACAAGTCCCAACCCCCATGAAACATGATTGAATTTTATAAGTGAACAGAGAAAAAGGGTGTTTAGTTCTTACATAATTTATAATAACTGCCCACAAAATATACAAGTTTTTCAGGGGGAGGGTGGCAAGGGTGAGGGGGGATATTTATATGATTTTGAGGAGAGGGGCCCGGAATCTTGGTTGCGGGGGGCCCGATTGGAAAACGTTACGCCACTGCTTCCAACCCTGTTGATATGAGGAGTTCTCTTCACTAAGAAGAAAGGACATACATACAGTATAAATAAGTATATGAATAAATTACTCAACTCGTAGCTTGTACTACAAACTGTACTTTGGCTGTTGTTGTTTTAAAATAGAGTAGGCCTACTGTATTCTGTATTCGTCTTTCTAGCGATTCATTCAACGCGTCTCAAAATGACAGATAAGACAAGTGATGAGGTGAACTTTTGACTCTTCTTTTACAGAACAAGAGCCTACATTATATTTATCAATATAACTTCGTCTACCAATTCTAACATTCATCAATACTTCAATAGAGGCCCTATGTAGAAACAATACTTGGTACTACATTCCTACAGATATCAGCAATGGTTTGATATAGTTTGTAGTTTAGTATAAACTATAGTATAAACCATGGTTTATACAATGGCTTTATGACAGTTTGTCAACTGTTATAGATTTTAGATCCAACAAGTTTTTCTTTATCACATCGTATAAAAAGGTTTTTTTTTTTTTGTAGATTACGTCTTGGAGACTCCACTTAAGGAGTATAAGACAAGTCAGATCAACAATATTACACAATAGATAACATAATTACTTCAATTAGTGGAGGTGAGTCTTAATTTTGATGTGAAAGGAACTCTTGTACACTATAAAAAGCTTTATCAACTAAATATATAATAGGTAACCCAGAGAGGTAAAAGACAGGAGTTGAATGGAATTAAACTATGAAAATCAATAAGTCACATTCAGATTCAAGAGTGAATATATTTAAATTTTCATAATACACAGATCATACATTAAAACAGTAAAAATTCTGCAGCATGGTTTATTCCAGTTCTATGAAATATAATTTTATTACAATACAATAAATTAATAAAATTATATAATACAATGCAATATAACTTCGAAAATACTGCAACTAATATCGGATCTTCAAAGACAATAATTCTTGCTTTCTTGCAATTGGAAAACAAAAATAGTTCCAGAATAAAGCATCTCAATTGTATTTATTTACGGCTCAGACAATAATGACTATCTACACAATATGAAGTCCTACTTCTTTAGTACGTATTTGGAGAGCACAGAAAGAATAGAGGCGATCCCGTTCAATAACTTAACAATGCCGACTAGTTAACTTTCATATGCAATCATTGTTCACTTACAACCATGTCCTTCCAATATCAAATCTATCAAACTTGTAGTCGAATTAGTCGAATTGACGCTGTAGTATAATTATTATATTATTGTGATATATTTTAATTTTTTTAAACTATAAAATGAATATATAATGATCTAGGCTTATAAGCACTTGACTGTGATTCAGGTATTTTGGAGGCTATTTCAAATAGCGTTAAAAAATTATATTTCTTTTACTAGTCCAAGCATTACTCGCTAGAATTCATGTAATTGATAATTTATAGTCGCTATAACTCATAATTAGCACTACTATGCTATAAGATTAATTATAAAACGTTTATGGAAACTTTTCAACAAGTGAATAATATTATTATTGAAGATAATAAAAATAATTTATGTATTGTAAAAAGTTGAGGATGGTGATACATAAAATTGAAGTAAACTGCATTAAATTGTCGTATGAATCAGGGTCACAAATGCAGTGGCGTACGGGCGGGCGGGGGGTGGCGGTCCACCCCAGGCCCCGCACCAGCATAGGCCCCAAAAAATACAAATGTATTTAAAAAATAAAAATAACTTATCAGGCCTTATCAGACTATATTTCATGGTTCGCAAAAGTACTATTTTTATTTTACATGGTTCGCAAAAAAATGTAATGTGTTTCTTGTTTTTACTTTTCATTGAAATCAGTATGTTTTGTTTTCTCTCAATATTGCACAACATAGTATTATGCAATTTTAGAATAAAGTATATTATGTAATTTTAGAATAAAATATAATTATCGTTTCCGGGTTACAACCCCCTTGAGCCTGAAAATGAGGCTCCAAAAACGAGTAGGAAGGCATTAATAAAGAAACAATAATATTGGTTACTGGAGGTAAAATAGTTTTCATAGGTTACATGAAGTGTTACAGCTAGAAGAATACTATATTATAATACTTTGATTAACTAAAAAAAATTAATTAAGGATACAGAGGGGATGTGGCGAGCAAGGCAAGTTTTCTTGGGCCTCAACGTCAAGGGGCCAAATTAATTTACAAATATAAGCAAGTGACAAAACAAAATTAAAATAAGGGGCCTCAAATTGTCCAACTGGGGGCCTCCAGGGCCCCTTTTTTCTCTAGTTTTGGCCTCTTAGAAGCCTAACAGACCCTAGAGGTCCCTTGCGCCACGTTTTTATTGCCAGTCATATGAAGTAGAGATTCAACAAGAATATTTCAAATTTCAACGTTTATAAACAAGGGTTCCCTAATTGCCTCGATTTTGGGCCATCGAAGGCCCTACGAAGCTGGTAGGTCCCAGTATTTTCGGAGCCCCCAAACATGGATTTGAAGGTGCCCAGATCACTTGAATGAAATTAGCACAGTAGGCTTGAAAGGAGAAAAAGTCTCCTAATATTTTTGCAGACGGGCTTCAAATGCTCATCTCTGTTACTGTTCAGATCTGATACCCCATAGAGTTTATTGTGATACTGAAATGTTTCAAGCCATGAATCAATTAAAAAAAATAATATGAGGGAGCTTGATAACCAACAAAAAAAGCTTAGAGTTGCACTTTCAAGACATGGAAAAAAAATTTTTTCTCCAGTGGAGAACCCTCAGAATCCCCAATGTTTTGGGATTCCGTCACCATCCATATGTTTGGAATTGGATGTGTTATTAATTCATTCTCTCTTTGCAAGTTGAATCAAATTCCATTGAAAGTCATAATAATTTCTATATTTTTACACATTTTACATATTCCAGTATTAGTGAATAGTTCGAAGCGAATTCAAGAGATTACACAAAAATAGAAAATACGTTTAATGCTCTCTCTGATGCCCTCCCCTAGCTTCCACAGCTTTTTTATGGAATTGTTTTCATTTGGCCGACACTCGAATTTTATCTTTAAATTTAAAAAACAATTCAAATTAGTTACACAGATTATTTTAAGTACAATAGGTAACTAGGTATAGCTGGAACTGCTGGAAGACTTAATGCTAGTTGGGAAATCAAGTCATTTGGTGTTTAAGGTGAAGGTGTAAGAAGGAGCCTCCAGCCACAACTCTGCCCCGGGCCACTAAAATGTCTCTGGGTGGCCCTGACTATAATAATAATAATTTGAAACCACTATAACTTGTTGAATTGGCTTTATAAAAGCATTATTTCTTTTAAATTGTATACATTAAAATTAGTTCAGATCTAATTAATGAACTATCAATATACGAAAAGTGGATTCAAGTTCTTAGGCAAACGATTCATAAAAGCAATGATTTATTGAATTTAAGCTTTCACTTTACCCAATTTATGAAACTTCATTTTTATAAACACACGTATAAAATTATTGTTTTTAAGCCTCAAATCAAGCTCTCAACAAAAAAATTCCAAAATTTCCCCATAATGTGGACTTAAATGAATGGATTTAAGCTTTTCTAGACATGAGTCTAGAATCTCTTGGAATGAGATTTTAGAGGGACTATTAAAAATCATTTTCCTCAGGGGAGGCGCCCCGGACCCCTCTTGTCCTGGGGGTATTCCATACCCTCCAGCCCCCCCCCCCCCGGGCCCACAGTCTCCGATAACCCCCCCCCCCCCCAATGAAAATATTTTCGCTACGCTACTATATATATATTGGGCCCCCTCATCTATAGCCGCCCCAGGCCCCCAACTATGTCAGTACGCCACTGCGCAAATGCAATGATAAAAGCGTGAAATATTTTTTTTTTTTTGAGGATGAAGCCCACATAGGTATGAGACCTGTGCGTGGGTAATGAGTTGGATGATGGTAATTTATGAGTTGGACCTACAGTTTTATGTGGGTTCCGAACAGTGTCTTTTTTGCTGGCCAATCTAATCGGTCACCGTTACAAACAGGACCTACGAGAACGCAGCTAATCTATCTGATTGAACAGATACCTGCTACGGCTCGCGGCTATCACTGAAATAATTTAATCATTTAATACTGGTAGCTAAGTAAGATGCAAATTTATTTATCAATCCAAAAATCCATCATTATTTGATACGTTGGCCTATTATAGTATTGTAGAGATACACCCTTCACCATGTTGTGATACTGGTCAGCTCGTTTTAATTCTTACTTATTTAGTTTGGCGGTCAATTTAACGTGATTTTTTAAATTTATGACTGGAAATTCTTATTTCAAACTATTGAAATTTAAATACTTGAGCTTTATTTCAAAATCAAAATATACCATATCTAAAAACACGAGTAGCCTACTAATATACTAATTATTATAAACTAATGAATAGCCTAACATTGGAGACATAACAGTACTCTACACAAAGATCTCACGTCTTCTTCATAAGTAATTTCCTCCTTATCAAGTCGTATGAGTGACTGCCATTATAAAGGAATTTAGGTGCTACCAAAACTAGAATAATACTATGAGCAATACTTGGAATATTTCAGAGGTATGGAGACACAGAATTTCTGCCGAAGATTAATCTCTAAGTTTAATATCCAATTCAAGACTAGATTATGACTTTTCTTCTCTTCATGAACAATCGAAAATGGGTTTGATAAGTGAAGTAAGCTAGATATCAAGAGATAAGGTAGAATAACTTTAGAAGGTATCCTCTGACCCCATCACGAATGATTTTTACGATCGAATTTGTTCAGTTTGATGCTGGGCGTGAACGCCGTATCGATTTCAACAGAACAGAGCGGGGCCTTCCTGCTGCATTATCTGCAAAATACGAACCTTGGTCATTTCCTAATGTATTGTGCACCCCATGGATAACTTTCATTCACACTATTTTCCCCTCACTCGTTTTCTCTCTATCACGCCCAATCTTTCAGAAAACGCCTTCTTTTGGTCACACATTGCGAGTCTCATCACATAGAAAGCGAACATGCGAATTACCTCTCATACTGTAAAAAATAGTCACTATATTAATTAATCCACGGCAGTTTACAACACATGCTGCTAACAAATTAATGTAACAAGTGTATAAATGAATTGATCACCAATAATAAAACCTTATTAATGAAATGCTCATGTAACATATTTCTTATCTCGAGTTATCGCCCCAAAGGTATTAACTGAAGTAAGTTGTACCTGATAATATGTTACCAGATACTGTGAGTTTTGTTATAAAGCCATTTGAGTTGTTTCATCATAAATTTTCACGAAATTGATTAGAAGTCATTATGGAAGTGCTTAACAAATAAGTATTTGAGTATCCAATATCAGTTTAAAAATCCGAAATAAGCCTAATCGCATAATTTAATGCTGCATATCGTTTGGGTAGAGCACCTTATAACCAAAATTATTTTAATGGAATACATAAGTATATTATGACTTTGTAATTATTGTACTTGAAGTAATTGAGAAGCTTGCTGCAAAGTGGAATGCTAGTAAGTTTGTAGAAAACTGAATTTGGAAAATATATTTCGTACTTCGGTACTACCAACGCTCTTTCACAAAAGTTCTGTTATTCATTCAGTTTTAAAGATAGGGAAATCAAGTTACCAACTTTTCTACTAACTTGTGAGTGGCAGATTCACATTCAAAGCACTGTTGTACTATATTAGAGTAGAATTAAATTTGTTTTATTGGTTCTAATATTAGAAATTTGTGGGGAATCTTTCTGTATAAAACTCCATTTAACACCTTAAAACATCACCAATCTGAATTTGTGAGGAGCAATACCACAATAAAAACCACTTGCTAGAAGCCTGCCGGCTCGAAATTATGAATATTCTAACCCATGGCTGGACAGTAAAGGCGGCCGGCTAGTTCAATATATTTTTTATGCAGATAATGAACTGAAATGAGAAGAGTTAATTCAGTAATTTGAAGCTGGTTTGAAACTGAATTTTCATTTTTTCAAGCCAAGTACAAATCAACCTCTTCTGGTAACCTCTTTCTTAACCGGTCTCTAAAACACTACAACAGGAGAGGGTGAACGCTGAAAGGACTAGTATAGGCTCAATTTGGTCTTTCTCATTCCGTACAGTTTGCACTTGGAGAGGCAATAATTACGGGATGGAGCGGGTGGAAAAGGAACAAATGAGCTTTGTTCACGCTGTCACGTTGGCACTTCTTGGAAAACGTAGGCGTAGTAAGGTTGTTTAGTAGCTGTTCAGTTTAATTACATGATTGTATTTTGTGTAATAATTGAATAAATAAAGTTGTAGTAAGAGTATCATCATTCATCATACATTATTGCAACTAAAGCTTACAGGCATTTAGCTAGGCTGAGGCAGCAGGGGGGCAATGCAAACTTGCAAAAAGGTCTCCAAAATTTAATTCCTGCCCATTGCCCCCAGATAACTTCTGGCCTGTTGATACAAGATAAGTTGGCATATGGTTCAGAAAGTAGAGAACATATTGGGAGAGATTATAGCATGACCTGGTGGTGTGATAAACGTGACAAACGTTATCTGAAAATTTATTAGAATGTAACACAATCTATTGTGTAACACAATCATAGTATATAATCTATCCAGAATATATATAACGTATAAAACTTATAGAGCTCATTTTGATTCCAATAGTTCGCTCGATTTAGGAATGCTCATTGTGAGAAACGAAAATAGCACCAGTAAACAAAGAGATTGATAAATTATTGTTGGATTGATTTGGCCGATTGACTTGGCTACATGAACGAGCTAATTTGTGAATTGAAACGTTGGTTGTTTATCGCGTCTGAATTGATAGAGAGTCGTAACGACGGGGTCAGACCGAACTTGTGTGTGAGTGTGCGTCAGTGTGACTGAATGGTGTTGGTGATAATAGAGAAGCAGGGAGGAGACGAATGAGGTTGATGCGAGCAGTGAGGACGCAATCTCTTCATCGGCATCGTTCTCAACGTTGTGGCTTCTCAGTCGCTGAGAGCTGCGATGCATTGGCCAAGTGGGCGATATACAGAGGAAGAAGACATTATTCCATCAGCGCCAACAAGAGGCCAGCGGCTCGCTCAGCCTTGACTCATTGTTATTAACGGCAATCAGCCACAGGATACCGCAGAATACATCTCGTTGGACGCCTGTCGCACTCAGCCAATCCATTTTGAATTAGACTGACAATTTGATGCGACGGCAGCCACTGAGCTTTGCCACTGTATTTCATGTCTGACACCGTCTAAAAGTTTGTGAGCTGAAAATGATTGTGAAACATTGATTCATTAGGATAGATTCTCCTTGATTAATTTAGCAATCAAAACGATGTAATTGAAATTGAAAATAGTTATCTTGACTGTTGCAATTTTACTCCAATAATTATAATAATTCATTTCCTTCGAAGCCGCAGAAAAAAAAGCATTAATATAGTTTGTGAGCTAAAAATGAAATGAAATATTTATTGTTCCTTTAAAAATACAGCAGATACACAACATCCAAGCAGTACAATAATTGAATATTTGAAATTAAAAATTATATTACTAGTACAAATTAGAAGAAATCATAGCATTAATTCAAGATTGGAGTGCACTGGTTGAATGTACAATTATAAAATTTAAAAAAAAGATATACAGTTCAGAATTACAATAAAACAGTATTAGTATTTTGTTAGGAAGCATGCATCTCGAGGTATAAAACCTGTGAGAGATGGCAATACAAAATTATTAAAGTGATTGTGAAACATTCATTCTTTAGGATAAATTCTCCTTAATTTATTAATTATACTCAGCTCATGAACAAATAAGGTAATGCAGTCAATATAATATTCTGCCTTATAATATACCGGCCGTGGTTTTTTAGCTAATATGATAAATAAAATAATATTAATCCCAAGGTTATTAAAAAACATTGTCTTCTGATAGTGAACCTTGATCGGACCTATTGAAAATTGTATGTTGAATGATTTAGTTAGTTTAGTTTCGTTAATTGATAACTATCAGAATTAGTGTAAAATTTGGCTGGACAACATTGCATTTCAATTTGGATTTTTTCCAGAAGTTTGATTTGTTGGGATTTTATTTATTCAATTCCCAACTAAATGATATACTCTCATATAAATTGAAAATTTAACACATTATACACAATTTAGCTAGTCAATTGATGTTATGGTCATTTTCCTCTCTATTTTCCTTTGTTTGAACGCTTCTCCTTTATTTTCCCAGTTTGAATGCTGAAGATAAAATTGACAAACAATATTCATTCAGGAAATAATGACCACTGCGTCCTAAGTAAAAAAGAAGATCAGTTACGATGAATGAGTACAGCTGAGTGAATACAAATTAATTTATTGATATAGTGTAATATTTTACTAGATAAAAGACAAAGCTAAATCGTGGAGAAATTCTCTAATTTTTTTTGAACTAGATTCTCCTAAAAAACTCGAATAAATTGGTCCATTCAAGAACGGAGAATAAATTTTATTTTGCTCAGTCTAGCTAAGCAAGTTTACTTTAGCGTAAAGTCCACTCTGATTATATAGGAACAGCCTTGAATATTAAGTTCCCATGAATGATCCAAACTCTTATTATTTCATTAAGTTCGACTAAATTCAACTAAAACCAAATAGGCGAAAATCTGAAATTGAGAATTCAAGCGTCTGGTACCAAGCAATATGTCTGCTTGTTGAATATCACTTTTCTTTTAATACTGTTACGGCCAATCTTATCTACTATAAGATAGCAGCCAACCGCCCTAGCTCTGAGCCTCCCTCATAGTCAGTCTCTCTCGGTCCGTCAATGAAGTAGCTCGATAGTACACAGTCTCTCTCGGTCCGTCAATGAAGTAGCTCGATAGTACTCAGTCTCTCTCGGTTAGTCAAAGAAGTAGTTCGATAGTAGATAGTCTTTCTCGGTAAGCCATAGCAGACGGTGCAATTGTCTCTTTACTCAGTGCCCAAACGCGATTACTCTCTCATCCTCTCTCATTCATGCTCTATGTCTCTCACTATCCTCACTCACTCTCTTCCTCTCTACCACTCTCACCCTCTCACACTTCCTCTTCCTCACTCATATATCATCACACTATGAACACCAGACTGGACGACTACAAGCAGCAGGAAATAAGGGGCGCCCCTCCTCATCTCTCCAACTCAGCTCAACGTCTGGTAAGTGTACATCTAACACTCATTACTCTCCCTCTTATCATCATATGGTCCTCCACTGCTCTTCTCTCTCCTCAATTCCTCTAAGCTACCACAGGCCTCAACATTTGGTCCCACAGGACAGATTACGCCCTTACATTTGCTCCTCCTAGGCCGAATACTCAAACGCCTTTACATTTGGTCCTTCACGGCCCGGATATTGATTATCATTTGGCTACCCCTGATACTCAAAAATCCGGAGGATTTGAATCAGTTTGAACATTGAATAATAATTTATTCAAAATTACTCTTGTCAAGCCATTTTATAAGTTGCTCAATTTTGTGCATTTTGAAAGGATTATCGTTGTAAACCTGCAATTGTAGCTTGCTCTTATCTCTTAGCTCCTTGATAAGCTATAGCAGGCTCCTTCCTACAAAGTTGAAAAATAATATTCTGAATTCCACTCGTTATCTCACTCTGTCGAGCATTCTCTCTCACTCGACGCACTCTCGGTCTCTTTCTCTCTCGCACTCGCAGTGTCGTATTACAGACAATCATTCTTTGTCTTTCTATGCTCTACTACAAAGGACGTTCTATCTCCCTATTGCGTTCTCACTCACTCTCGTGCTCTTACTTCAAAGACGTTATCTCTCTCTGGCTCTCGGTCCATTTAATCACTTTCATTCTATTTTGCACTTCGTTCGCCATTCATCAATTATCATAATCGGAACGCCGACCCCAGCTGTTCTTTGTTTACAGTTTTGACTTAGCAGAATTTTCTCTATTACTCCTCTTGTACTGTACTCACTCTACTCACTAAATACTCTCAAATATGACTTTATCACTACCTGTTTTAGAAGCAAAGAAGGATAATGCTTTCTCACAAATCCAAATAATTTATGATTTGACAAAGAAAACAGCAGATAAAGAAATACTTGGAAAATTTATGATTCGTTCAAAATCAGTTGACAAGCTTCGCAAAGAGTTTGCTGATGCTCTTGACTCATATCATGAGCTCAAATTACAAGAAGATAAGAAGTTTGTTCCCAATTACGCACCACTCAATAGTGCTGATGAACTAGTTGATTATATTAACTCTCATCCCGAATTTTGTGAAACCAAAATTAATGCTTCTAAAAATAAGACTGCAACCTCTACTTCTCCACAACAAGCCTCTGTTGTTCGCTTACCGAAACTCGAGTTGAAGCATTTTAAAGGCGACATGCTTGAATGGGTCTCATTTATAAATATGTTTGATTCAAGTATTCATAACAATGCATCCATGGACTCTGTAATGAAATTTCAGTATCTACTTAGTGTTCTGTCAGATGAACCACTAAATTTGATTAAAGCTCTACCTATCTCAGCTGCTAATTATCAGGTAGCCTATAACCTGCTCAAAGATAGATACCATTCACCTCGATGACTCGCTTTGCTACATCTCAATCAACTACTAGATTTACCCTCAGTTGATAACACTCCTTCTCAAATGAGATATTTTCTGAACTCTTATAATGAAAATATCCAAGCGCTCCAAGGTATTGAAGTTGATATTACAACTCAAGAAAATCCTCTCTTGTCGGCTATTATCTTAAGAAAAATGGATATTAATCTCAGAAGAAAATATGAACATTATCGCTCAACAATTCACTCTAGCGAAAACAAGGACACTGTATTTATTCCAAAGGCCGATGAAATAATAAAATTCATTAATCAAGAATGCTCTGAAATTGAGGAAGCATCACCTCCGAATTACCCTCAGCTCTCGGCTGTCTTGTCTCCTCTCAACACTCAATCTCGTGGTCGTGGTCGTGGAATAATAGTTGATGTCTCGAAACCTCTACAACAATTTAGATTTCAACAATCTACTCCTCGTGGTCGAGGATATTTTCGCACTATCTCACCACCGGCCTCATACGCAAATATTGTCTCGCAAAATCAGACCTCAGTTACAAATAACTCAACTCAACAGGTCTCTAAACCTCCAATGAGACAAAGAAGAGAGTCTGACACACCCTCTAAAGCGGATTGCTCTTATTGTGGCTCTGACAGACATAAAATTTATACTTGTCCAGAATTCTACAATCTTTCAGTAGAAAGGCGCTTACATTTTGTATCAGTCTCAAATAGTTGCTCGAATTGTCTTGGTCATCGCCATGAACTATCACAATGCTCTTCTCAACGCTCATGTCAAATATGTGATAGACGTCACCACTCGCTGCTGCATATTAAGAAAACATCTGCCTCCACTCCTCGTAACAGCAGGCCTACCAGTCCTTTGCAATGACTATCTACTCGAACCTCGGATTCCACTGCTCGGAACTCTCTCACTCGAAACGCCGAATCTACTCACCACTCTCAATCAAATGTTAAAATACTACCGCTCTCAAAAACTTCTGTTAATAAAATATCTCAACAACTCTTCATTGGTGCGGCTCAGGAGGAATCTCTTACCACTCTTCTTCCTACAGCTCTCGTACGTTTATCAACTCGTGATGGACATACTGTCATCGCCAGAGCTGTATTAGATACAGCAGCTCAAGCTACATTTATTACTGAGCATATAGCAACAATATTAAAGATCTCTCGAACTTACTGTTCAAAACTAACAATTAGTGGCATCTCAGGCACTAGTACTCGCTCTCGTGGTGTGACTAATGTGACTCTGAAAACTCTCAAAGGTGATATTATTGCACCAGATCACAAAGTGATGATATTATCCAGCATCACTGGAGACATGCCTCAGAAAAATCTCTCTCCTGCTGTACTAAAGGCCACAGAATTTCTCACCCTAGCCGATCCTCAGTTTCATAAAAGAGCTCCCATTGACGTACTCCTCGGAGCTGATATCTTCTCACAACTCATAACAGGCGCAACTCTAGATCTCGGCTCGGACATGCCTCAAGCATGGCACACATCTCTCGGATATGTATTAATTGGTTCTACAGTAGCTATAGACCTTTCTGCTCGTGAAATAACGTCTCATACTCTTCTCTCTACTAGCGATCTCTCAGAAGCTGAATCTCAACCTCTCACGGTCTCTGCAGACTCTCCAGCTCTTGAGCTTCTCAACCGCTTCTCTTCATGGACGACTCTAGTCCGTGTAGTAGCGCTTCTCTTGCGCTTTCAACACAACTCTCTGTGTAAGAATCATCTTCAGAAAAATGTGAATTCCCTCTCCTCAACACTCTCTTGGCGACTGGGTCGCATTGTCAAAACTCACCCTGGTAAAGATAATACTGTGAGAGTAGTGGATGTCAGAACAGCAAACGGCATACTCTCTCGTCCAGCTGTCAAGGTGTCACCTCTCCCCCTCGAATAATCTCTTAGTCTCACTTCTCATGTCTCAGTGGTGGATCGAGTAACTATTGTAGACATGAGAAATCTCGCTCTTAATCTCTTCTCGTTTGCCTCTCCTCTCTGGACACTCTTGTCTCTTCTCTCTGGACACTCTCTTGTCTCTTCTCTCTGGTCTCTACCTTTCATACCTCATATGTTGAACCATTGGTTCAAGGCGGGGGGTATGTTACGGCCAATCTTATCTACTATAAGATAGCAGCCAACCGCCCTAGCTCTGAGCCTCCCTCATAGTCAGTCTCTCTCGGTCCGTCAATGAAGTAGCTCGATAGTACACAGTCTCTCTCGGTCCATCAATGAAGTAGCTCGATAGTACTCAGTCTCTCTCGGTTAGTCAAAGAAGTAGTTCGATAGTAGATAGTCTTTCTCAGTAAGCCATAGCAGACGGTGCAATTGTCTCTTTACTCAGTGCCCAAACGCGATTACTCTCTCATCCTCTCTCATTCATGCTCTATGTCTCTCACTATCCTCACTCACTCTCTTCCTCTCTACCACTCTCACCCTCTCACACTTCCTCTTCCTCACTCATATATCATCACACTACGAACACCAGACTGGACGACTACAAGCAGCAGGAAATAAGGGGCGCCCCTCCTCATCTCTCCAACTCAGCTCAACGTCTGGTAAGTGTACATCTAACACTCATTACTCTTCCTCTTATCCTCATATGGTCCTCCACTGCTCTTCTCTCTCCTCAATTCCTCTAAGCTACCACAGGCCTCAACATTTGGTCCCACAGGACAGATTACGCCCTTACATTTGCTCCTCCTTGGCCGAATACTCAAACGCCTTTACAAATACCATCTGCTAAACACGCTGCTTCTCCTCCTCCTCCTCCTCCTCCTCCTCCTCCTCCTCCTCCTCATCCTTCTCCTCCTCCTCCTCCTGAATTTCAGAGTTCAACTGAATTTGAAATAATGGTTTGGATTTTAAGTAAAGCCGGTCATAATCATAAACTGAAATACATCCTTGATAATACGGGGAAATAGAGCAAATTGTGGGCCAAACATTTCAAAAGCCCACATCACATTTTAGAACATTTTAATTTATTACACTCACTTGGCTATTGAATAAATTACAATCGTCATCATTTCAATTCATAATTATGAATTCACTAACATTATTCTAAGTAATTGCTGGAACAAATTGTAGAATCAGATTGTATTTGATCCTGCCTGAGGATTAGGAGCGCCTGCATTTCGGAATATAGGCAAGTCGCCTACAGGCACAGTCGTAACACCAATTGAAAATAGATAGCGCTCACATCTTCTCAATTGACCCTCCAATAGGAACGTAATATCAATTATTCATTCAGGAAACTCAACAATTATCATCTAAAAATAATTGCTAAAATTTTGCTAAGCCCTTTGCAAAAGCAGTTTTGCGCAATACACCCAGGGCCGGCGCGTGGTACACGCGGGCCATGCGGCCGCATGTGGCGCCGCCGTCAGGCGCCGCCGCGCTAGGTTTACAAAACTTGAATATTCCGGAAATTTAAAAAAAGCGGCTATTTGCTATTTGGCGCCCCGACAAAATGAGAATAAAATTTTGAATTTGGCGGATTAAATTATCGACTATTTGGCGCCATTGGCTCGAGGCGCGCGCCAAGATGAGAATGAAATCTCCAATTTGTCAGAAATTTCAAAATAAAGAGACAGTTTTTAGGGCCTTGATAGGCTTTGATGCGCAACAAAATTCCCAATTTGTCGAAATTTTTCAACTGATCGACAATTTGGCGCCACTGGAAAGTGGCGTCACGCCAGGATAGGAATATAATTTCCAATTTCTAGGAAATTTTAAAATAGAGTGGCAGTTTTTTGTGCCGTGGTAGGTGGCGCCGTGCAAACATAAGAATAAAATTTTCTATTTGGTGGAAATTTTAGAACTCATCAACAATTTGGCGGCTCTGGAATGCGGCGTCGCGCCAGGATAAGAATAAAATTTCTATTTTTTTTTTTTTAATTTTGAAATAGAGTGGCAGGTTTTTGTGACGTGGTAGGTGGCGCCGTGCATACATAAGAATAAAATTTCCTATTTGGTGGAAATTTTATAATTCATCAACAATTTGGCGGCTCTGGAATGCGGCGTCGCGCCAGGATAAGAGTAAAATTTCTATTTTTTTTCGGAAATTTTGAAATAGAGTGGCAGGTTTTTGTGCCGTTGTAGGTTTTGTCGTACAAATATAAGAATAAAATTTCCTATTTGGTGGGAATTCAAAATATTTAAATTATTTAACGCTGGTGTTCATTATTTTTATTGTTGATTATCATTATCCCTGATAAATAAACTTAGGTTTGATTCTAAGATGATACTCATGATTATCAATCATTTAATTACTTTATAAAACGTGCATTAATGATAGTATTTTTGTGAATAATAAGTTGAAAGAAATTAACGAGAGAGAGAGAAAAAAAAGAGAGAGAATATTTTTTCATACTAGTTCAGTAATTAGTCTACTAGTTCAGTAATAATAGGCCTAATTAGTAGTAGTAAGCTTATATTATCTGAGCAATCGAATTTTTGTTTGCGAATTCCGATGTCTAGACGACTGTTCAAACAAAGTTCGTGAATGCTAATGCTATAATTCCTCTATATATCTATCACCGAGCAAACAAACAATCAAGGAAGTAATGATTCTTCCATCGCAGTCTTGCAGTACAGTGGGAAAAGTAAATATTGAGAAAAATATACATTTTCGAATTCGTTATTCCATTCAATTCAGGAGTTCAGTTCCTTTCGATAAGTTGTCGAGTGAACAGTGTATTTAGTTCGCGAGTTCAACTCCTCTATATAGGATAATAATATTTCTACTGTATATGCCTGATACTTGTCCTGCTGAGATGATATAATTATTTTCATTATATTTTCTTCGTGATTGTCTGTAACCTTTATACTGTATAATATATTAGTGTAGTCCATATTCCCTTGTGTGTTCTGTGTGATCAAGTGTATTAAGATTCCTATTTCACTCAAATATCATGGCTGATAAAGTAAAAAAAAAACCTTCCGGGACATTCTATAGAAAACGAAAAGCAGAAATGGAGAAGGAAACACTTAAACAAGCCAGAACAATGAGTAAGTTTGTTTCCAAAATAGAGTCCATCGACACCTCTGTAAGCAGAATTGAAAATACAGAAACAGAACCAAATATTTTGCAGGTAAGAGAGTATTTTCAAATAAGTTAATTAATAGTTTCATAAATCTTATATGATTTGATACAGTCAATGAGTGCTTCAGCTAAAGTTGATGAATTTCTATATTTCCTAAATCTATTTAATATAAGTTACTGTACTTTTTATTTTACTATTTCTATGAAATAAGAGAAGTAAGTTACGTTTTTTCACAGTAGGCCTACACATGTACACATACAGTAGTCTCGCAACAACAGTAGAGTCGGTTTACCATTGGTAAAATGGTGTGTTATACCGGTATATCCGTTTATAATAATCATTTGGTTATTGGTTTGACTTCTAGTCTTTTTGCTCAAAATAGAAAAGTCTCGTATTATTAATTTTTAAAACAAATGTTTTCTTTCGATTGTTTTATTTTAAACTTTTATTACCGTATCTAAAATTATTTTACATTTTCGATTTTCGGTATAAAATTAAAACACATAGGGCAAAAATGTACTGCTTTACTCATTGTGCAAGAGTAGTAAATCTTTTTTTGTTTGTATTTTTAGAGCTCAAACTCTCAAGACTATGCTGGCGATACAATGGAAAACCTGGCAGTTCCATCTACATCTGCAACTACGTCCAGCTCCAACCTTGAAGACTGTAGAGGGAGTCCAACCAAAATTGATGACAAAATTCGTCAGGTAATTGTTGGAAAAGTATATAAGTTTGGTATTTCCGACATTTGTTAGAAACAAACAATCCACTATGACCTCTGACCTGACCAATTAGAAAACGAAATGACCCAATGGTGAAGAAATCAACAGAGAATTGCTTGAACATTGAAAGTATAATAATAATGGAATGGAATCTTGAATAAGATATTTAACTATTAAAATCATAAAAAATCTAGACATCGAGTTATGGTTCAACTGAAATAATTATTACTACATTATTTGACAGTACTGTATATAATAAATTAAGTGGAATGAATTCTTAAACTTTTACTAGGTTTTACTACTAAACTTTTACTACTTCAACTCTAGTAAGGTTTCTCCATTCTCACTTTCTCTTTGCTTGTACAATTGAACCATTGAATTTGTCAAATTAAATAATCCTGTTGTGTATTTTTTGTGTTCTCAGAGTTCAAATCCTGAAGGCAATGCTAGTGATACAATGGAAAAACTGTCAGTTACATCCTCATCTACATCAAGCATCATCCTTGAAGACTGTGGTGAATGGCCAGACAAAATCACAGACAAAATTCGTGAGGTACTCGTTAAAAAAGGTCCTATTCAGATAAAGAATTTTGACTTTCCTATTGATACTACTAATAGAAGATTTACTGTGGCCAATCATAAAACCAAATTGCCAAATGGGGAGGAAATCAACAGAGAATGGCTTGTATATTCGAAATCGAAAAACTCAATTTTTTGTTTTGTTTGTAAATTGTTTAATAATGAGAAGTTATCCCTTAATGGAAAAACCGGGTTCTCTGACTGGCAAAACATGTCAACACATCTACGACACCATGAAAAATCACCGTCTCACATAAAATCATCTATTTCCTATCAAGAACTTGTACAAAGGTTGCGGTTAGGTAAGACAATTGATAATGAAAATCAACGTGTCTTACAATCCGAAACCGAACACTGGTATGAAGTATTGAAACGAATTCTGTCCATAGTGCAATTTCTTGGGAGTCAGGGGCTTGCTCTTCGTGGCACAAATGATAAAATTTTCCAAGAGAACAATGGAAACTTTTTGAAACTGGTTGAACATATAGCCAAGTTTGATACAGTTCTTTCTGAACATCTTCGCAGGGTATCAAGTAAAGAGACTCATTTTCATTATTTGAGCAAGCAGATTCAAAATGAGTTTATAGCTCTACTCTCGTCAAAAGTGAATGAACACATACTCAGTGAGCTTCGGAAAGCAGTGTACTACGCCATCATCCTGGACTGTACTCCTGACGTTAGTAAAAAAGAACAAATGACAATGGTAATTCGATTTGTGGGTACGGAGTTGGGTAAAGATGTTGTGGTCAGAGAACACTTTCTTGGATTCGTTCACGTGGAGAGGGTTTAACAGCTTGCCTATTGAATGAGCTGTCTAGAAGAAATATCCCCCTAGAAAATATGCGGGGTCAATCTTACGATAATGGATCTAATATGAAGGGCAAAAATGTTGGGGTACAGAAAAGAATCCTAGACCTCAACTCTCGGGCTTTCTTTGTTCCCTGTGGAAGCCACTCATTGAATTTAATTATTAATGATGCAGCCTTAAGCTGTATAACAGCTGTGAACTTTTTCAATATTGTCCAAGAAATATATAACTTTTTTTCTTCATCCACCCATAGATGGAGTTTATTGATGAAACACGTTAAAAATTTGACAGTGAAACCTCTAAGTGAAACGCGTTGGGAGAGCAGAATAGATGCACTTGAACCATTGCGATATCATATTGATGATATATATGATGCTATCTACGAAGCTACCACAGACACCAACATTGATGGGTATGGAAAAAGTAAAGCCATTGGTATTGCTAAGAAAGTCACTGATTTCCGGTTCCTGTGCTGCTTGGTAACATGGTATGAAGTTTTATTTAAGGTGAATCTTGTGAGCAAATCCTTACAAAAAAAAATAATAGACTTGCCAAGTGCTTTGGAGCTGATAAACAGCGTGAAAAATTTCCTCAGCTCTATGAGATCTGAAGCTGGGTTGAACAGCATCATCACTGACGCAATGGAGTTGGCTGAGAAACTAGACGTCCAACCAGACTTTGCTGACGAAGTAAGTGTAAGGCCTAGGAAAATTAAGACTCAATTCTCTTACGAGGGCTCACATGAACCAGCAAAGTCTGGGAAGGAATCTTTCAAGATTAATTTCTTCTATGTCATTTTGGACACGGCAATAAATTCATTGACCGAAAGGTTCGATCTAATGGAAAAGCATAGCAAACATTTCATGTTTCTGTACAAAATCGATGATTTGAAAAACATTGAAAATCACAAAATCAAAGAACAATGTGAAGATCTTCAAAGAATTCTGACAAATAAAGAAAAGAACCACAGTGACATAAATAGCGAAGAACTTTTCAATGAAATATTAATACTATCTCCAATGCTACCTGAAAACAGTTGCCCTGAGAGTGTATTGTCCTACATTACAAAAAACTCTCTAACAGATATTTTCTCCAACGTCTTTGTCGCCTTGAGGATTTTGTTGACAATTCCTGTGACTGTTGCCAGTGGTGAGAGAAGTTTCTCTAAACTAAAACTGATTAAAAATTACTTGCGTTCAACAATCTCCCAAGACCGATTGTGTGACTTGGCAACATTGTCCATTGAAAGGGAAATCTTGGACACCCTTGCTACAGACTCAATCTTGAGAGAATTTGCCAGTTTGAAAGCAAGAAGAATTTCATTTTTTTAGTAGTTAATTGTTCTTTTACCCATCAAGTTCTCTTAAAACTTGTATTTCAAATGTTATTTGTGTATTTGTACTTTTGTTGTTCAATGATTTTATAACATGTACAGTTATAAATTTATTATGTTTCCTTTAAAAAACGAAGATATGAGTTGTTGTTTCTGATATGAGTAAATTTTTAAGTTTCCATTTTGTAATGAATGTTATGTTATGCAATGATTTTCACAATTTGTGCTGTTCTATTCGATTGCTTTATTCTGTTCTTGTATTTTTTACCCCTGATAAAGTTATTTCTTTCTTCATTTCAATTTTCCGTTAAAGCGTTGGGGTAAATGGACTAATTTGTGTTATTTTACTATATTTTTGTTTTCTCTGTCATTTGAGAGAAATTCTATTCAATTAATGATGTATTATTGATGTACTATACTCAAACTCTATTAAATGAATCTTATTTCAACTATGCTTCATTTTATTTTGCATTAGGCTACAATCAATTTAATCTATGAATTCTTTTTATGGTTGTATTGAATATTCTCTATTATTTCCTCTGCTTTCATGAAACAAGTTTTTTGCTTCATAATAAAATACCCTGTATTTTATGCCATATATTATTTATAAGTAATAATTAATATTTACAGAATATAAATAAATAAATGAATAAATAAATAAATAAATATATATATATTATTACTTATAAATATATATATAAATGTGTGTGTGGGTGGCGCCAAATTCGTGGTTCGCATGTACCAAAAAATCTCCTAGAACCGGCCCTGAATACACCTCCTACATTATCCATTTGAAAAATATAGGAGCACTGTTTTTCTGGAAATTATTCGAATTTCTGCTTCCATTGACTAATCATTAAAACAATATTATATTTCAATATCGTGTTTATTACAACAAAGAGAGTAGTGATCTTGTTAACGGGAAGACATGCAATTATATTTTGGAGAATAGACAAGGAAAAACTAGACATGAAAATAATTGAGATTAATGCAGCCGTGCAAGCAGAATGATACAAATAAGTCAAAATAGCTATTCTGGAGATGTTGAAAATTGATGTATGTCAACTGCTACATACATAAATCATTAAAATTTGAACACCTCAGGTATAAATATTACTGGAAAAAAATTTCGAATTTAATTTATGAATAAATTATATAGTTAAAATCGATATACATATATATACATCGTGGCTGCACGGATGACATCTTGCCGATAGCTGAGTTCATCAATATCACGAGGTAAGGGAGGAACATAAACACGATCTTTAACATATCCCCACAGGAAAAAATCACATGCTGTAATGTCATCAGGGACTACCGCACTGACACAACAACATGATTGTGCAGTTTCCTCAATGACAACTTGCCTTTTACGTTGGATCGCGTACAGGACCGAGAGACCAGGCTTTACACTATTGGCTTCCCTGACATTAAACCACGTGATTGTTTCATGTAGAGATATGTTGAAGATCATGTTTATCTTCCTCCCTCACCTTGTGATATTGTGAACTAAAAAACAGAATATCAGCTGCTGTAGCTTCAGTGACAGAAAACACCTTACGCACAGTTTGGGATGAATTCAGCTAACGTCTAGGTGTTAGGTCCGTGCAGCCAATGAAAGACTTAGTGAACATTTATTATGCATTTTCGATAAATTCAGTCTTTTGTGAGTAATTTGCTGGTGTTAAGCCCTTCTTCCTAATAAATAAGTCTATTTTAAATCGGGTCATTCTTTTAGGGACACGGGACACGGTAGGGAGTGTTTTATATATATAAAAAATATTATTTTTAATCATATATACTATATACGATATATATATATATATATATATATATATATATATAATATTATTAATTAAAACGTGTTAAGATATCGATAAATTCCATAATCTAATTTTTAGGGAGTTTATGCAAGATCTGAATGTCATTTTCTTCAATAACAATAATGATAAGATAATAATAACAAAATAATAATAATTATAAGATAGATAGATAATTAAAAGATAGATAAGCTGCGTTCTCGTAAGTCCTGTTCGTAACGGTGACCGATTAGATTGGCCAGCAAAAAAGGCAATGTTCTCTGCTGAAAATCACTTCCCGGTGGTTCGGAACCCACCAAAAACTGTAGGTCCAACTCATCAATCACCATTATCCAACTCATTACCCACGCACAGGTCTCAGACCCATGTGGGCTTCATCCTCAAAAAAAAAAAAAAAAAAAAAAATAGTAATAAAGAAGGGAAGTGATAGCCGCGAGCCGTAGCAGGTATCTGTTCAATCAGATAGATTAGCTGCGTTCTCGTAGGACCTGTTTGTAACGGTGACCGATTAGATTGGCCAGCAAAAACGACACTGTTCTCTGCTGAAAATCACTTCCCGGTGGTTCGGAACCCACCTAAAATTGTAGGTCCAACTCATAAATCACCATCATCCAACTCATTACCCACGAACAGGTCTCAGACCTATGTGGGCTTCATCCTCAGAAAAAAAAAAATTATAGTAATCATACGACTTTTATGGGTGGGGAGACCCTTGGGGTAGTTCCATCTCACCGTTTGAGCTATTTTATGGGGAACATTTTTTCTGATAAAAATTGGTCAAAGTGGTGTTCCTGATAGTCTCAGAGACAGAATTCCAAGAAAAAATCCTGTTGCAAAATGCTATCATTTTAAATATTTAGAGATTTGCAGTTTAGATCCCCACGTTTATTATTATTAAACTTTATCATTTTTTGGTATGCACGAGAATTTTTGTACAGCTCTACTTCAAAAGCTACTCAATATAGTTAAATTTGGATGGATAAATTTGGTTTTCAAATGTAGAGAAGTAAATCATCCTCAGAAGGATTTCGAATTAGGAATGTGAAAATGATCAATCACAAGATAAAGAGATGAAAAATGTTCAAAACCATTTTTTTTAAAGTGTTGTTTTTTACCTGATATGGTGGAGAAAATTGAGTGCGTTTGACAGCACAAATGTTACTGAGTAGATTGTGGAATATAATTTTTTTAAAATCTTATTGTTCTCAAGATTTTGGTCGCAATAGAAATTTTTTGACTCATTATGGCAGCTAAATTCCTACCTTGAATGAATTGTATGTGCAATCACATTCAATACCGGCGTCACTGAGAAAGTCGACAATTTTGTCCTTGTCCACATCAGTCTTTGTTCCTATAATTATTTGGACCCGTTTCCTAAGTTTCTTTGACGTACTGCCAACAACTGTGGTCCAGGAGGCACTATAGCCCTCTTGTACTATTTTCAGAGACAGATTATGAGGAGTTGTGTGTCCAAACTCAATTTGCTCTAGGAATAGGTATTCAAGATCTTCAGCATTATCTGTCTCTATTTTTTTTCTTTCTCGCACACGAGCAGAATTTTACAAAATACCCTTTCATCCGCATTTTTCACACGTTTTGTTAAATGCAGAGCACCGTCGGAGACATGATTTTTGTTACAACATCGACAGTTGAATATTTCATTATCAGTCGTTATCGCTTGAACATCATCACTGTCATTACTATTCTTTATAATTATTTTTTCCTGGATTTCCAACTATACTGCTCTCTCGTTAGGTAGCAATAATTCGAATGAAAATCAATTAAGTATACAATCTACTGCTAATCAAAACTAGTTACTTACCATATTCAAAATTAGTATAATTAATATCTTTTTGCAGATATCGTAATTGCTCATGAGAATTGAGTGTGTAATTGCCAATTTGAAAATAATGTGTAATTTACAATGAAATAGTGCGGTATTATTGCGATAAAGTATCAACCATCGGTAGCGTTGTGCCTGAAATGTATAGGCCTAACAAGAACTTCCTGTCATTATTTTTTCGGTATGACTTTTTATGCAAAATGACAGCCGTCGTAAAATGAAGCTGTTTCGATCTCGTCATTTTATTGTCCAATTTGTGACTATTTCTACCCTATTTTATAGGCTACAAAACTTCTACATGTTTGACAATATGTAGGAGAGACCGAGACACGTTGGCCAATCCATGTTAATTCAATTAATTAGTACTAGATTATAGTGGGAATCTATTAGCAGGTTGGCAGCAGTGTCTTCCTCCTTCCACAGAGGCAATATGGCGATCGCAGCTTTGTCAGCCGAGTAGTGTTGTTTTATTGTTTTGCATTCTTTTGTTTTTAAAGTGTTGTATATCATTTTTCACGCCTTGCAACGAAACTTTTGAATAATATATTTGAAGATTGTAGTTTAAGTAGACTATTATCAAGGTCTCTCGGAGAGATACAGTAGAAACAACAAAGAGATGACATAATCATGCATGTTGTGAATATTGAGGTTGAGTTGCAGGCATGTAAAAAACAAAGACGCCCAGATACAGTCCTATCAAGCAAGAATAAGTGAACTAGAAAAACCCCTTGAGAAGCATACTGGCTTGAAACAAGGAAATCAAACTCTTAAATTGAATATTAATGAAATGAATACGACAATAGAAGTTCTAGAAGCCGACAATTCTCTCTTAAGATCCGAAAATAAATCTTTGAAAATGGAGGTAGAAGACCTCAGAAATTTTTATTTACCGGGGGTTACTATACTTCATTGGACTACTTCGTATTGGAATGTTAACGAAAAACTCTTCTAATGCTCTCACCCAGTTTTCCCGATTGGATAAATCTACAGTGTGCAGGAAAGTAGAAAAAATTTCAAAATGATAAAGTCTTTTTCTGTGATAGTGAGAACAAAAAGAAGTAATTCAAAAACGGGATATGATCAGTAAAGAGTTGAGGAAGGTTCAAAAGCGAACAAGAAAACAGAATTAAAATCAAAAACTATGCATAAAAGTAAAAATAAAATGTTTATTTTAGCGGATAACCATGTTCAGAGAATTTGGTATCATATTTTTACGGGTTCTAATAGCTAAAATAAGGCTGGCAACACTAAAGTTCACACTTGCACTTTATTTACACAAATTAGTCTATTTACACAAATTAATTGTAAGTTCAATTAATTAATTAAGACAGATCATCAAATGACAAGCTAATAGCTATTTTCAGTAATTATTTACAAGAATTAATGAATAAGTAATTACAGGCTGATCAATAACAAAAGAAACTAGAGTCCAATAAACTGTACAATAATGTAGAAAGAAATGACAAAAAAAGCCACTTATCACTTACAAAACACAGTCCAATTCGTTATTTGACAGTCCCAAATAATATCACTTAACACAACGTCTTTAAACTATTAGTAAGCTACATAAACAGTAAACACTTGTCTCTGCATTATACACTGGAAACGAGCATTGTTTACTCCACTGGCACTGGATATGTAACACAATCTGTCACGCAGGTTTGTAAACGTAACTGTCATGCAAGCTTTTGTAGAACTGACTCACTGGTCCACGTGGACTCCTTTATATAGCTGTTGTAGTTGTATAATTCCAAGAATTGGAGCTCACCAGACACTTCGAGAATCTTCAAGAAACATGATCTTGATCGTTCAAGAATTCTAAAGAAATCACGAGAAGTCTCGAGAAATCAATTGAGTGAGAGAGTTGCAGACTTGAATAATAAGAGTGACAAAGACATGTGAAAAGAGAATGCAAGAGAGCAAGGGAATGCATACTGCGTCTCAAGTCACGTACAATCATGAATGGAATGATCTATGTAGAACAATGCAGCTCCATGTTCGCAAATAACTGCTTTGCTTGCTTTTTTAACACTATATTGGTGATAAACTTTCCAATTACGATGTACAGCTGTTTTTAAACCGAATGCTACTCTTGAACAATTAGTCGAGGAAGTAAATGAGCAATCAGTAAATTTTGGCTCAAAAGATTACTTGATAGTAATTGGAGGTTCAAATAACATTGAAGATGTAACATATCAAAGATTGGATCAATTTGAAAAAATATTGAATGTCTTGGGTCCTATAAGTCTTAAAACGAATTTGATAATAACAACTATTTCCTAATCGTTATGACAAACCTGAACTGAATAAAATTAATAAATAGGACAAATGATATGATTCATAAATATATTATATAAACAGCATTAAAAGGAAGGATGTTAAGAAAGTAATAAATTGTTTTATCAATGAAAGATTGAGTAAGGAGAATTTTACGAAACGTGGGCTACACCTCAACAGATCAGGGAAACATATCTTATGTGCCAGGTTGGTAGGGATAATTGGAAGTGTTTCACCCATCAAAAAAGTTGTCATCCACAAGACTTTTTTAACAAAATGGCTGAGAAAGGGAGCGAAGCCATGACTTTTCCGAATAGAATCACTTCTTCCGACATGTCGTCTGTACGGAGAGTGAAAATGAGAATGGAAAAAGAAATGAAGAAATTGAAAAATACCAAAACTCTCACTATAATACACCAGAATATTACATTAATAACAAGGTTAATAGAATAAACATATTTATAAAGGTTGAAAACCCAGATGTAGTCATTTGAACATGTACTTTCAATGGTAATATAACAACTGAATTTTGAAGGATACAAAATAGTTTCAAGTTTCTGTAGAACTCCACACAGAAGTGCCAGTGTCCGTATTTTAGGAAAAAATAAGATTGAAGTACAAAGCTGACTTACTTGGACAGCTATTCAATTGAAATGGATATGGAAATCACTGGGGTAACGATTGGAGAAGGGAAAAATAGGCTTGTAATTACTGGAGTATACAGATCACCAAATGGAGCTTGGAATAATTTTCATGAGCAGTTTGACACAGACTTACATGATTTAACACAGAAGTATTATAGGATTATAATATTGCCTGTGATTTCAATGTTAATCTGAATGTAAAAAAAACTCATGAGTGAGCCATTCAACGACCTCTTTATATTTTTGCTGTTAATAACCTTGACTTTAAGAGGATTCACAAGAATTATGAGGAACATGCAAACTATCATTGCTAATATTATCACCGGTAAAAACAGTGTGGATACTGTGAAAAGTTCTGAACTATATCCGATCATACTTTCCAGTCTATCAAAGTGTCAAGTGGGCTCCAAATCTAGTTGGCTCCAAAGAAGGCATAAGAAAGATTGCTAAAAATGTCAGAGATGGCAGCCTGGTTTGTTTAGAGATGCATCTGTCTAGAGAAAGCTGAGTGGTCTATAATGAAAAGTATGCAGAATTTATAAAGATTTTAGACTACCATTATAATGTATGCTGTCCAGTAAAAAAATATTGTGAGTTGTGCAACTACTAAGAATATATGGGTTACAGATGATCTGAGTTTACGAGATGATGTAAGAAATGCCTTTAAACAATTTTCACATAATAGAGATTGTGAGATTCAACAAAAGAAAAGGAGTACATCACATTACAAAAGCTTCAAATGAATAAAGTTAGAACGGCAAAGTGTGATTAAGTAGCAGATACTTTGAGGAAGTCAAGTAACTTAAACGTCAGTACGGAAGGTCATAAATCAGGAAAAAGGGGGTCAAGTAACAATAACGAGAACAGACACATCGGAGTTAACAGAGGCCGGTACTGTATTGAAGAGTATGCAATTATTTGAATAAGTTTTTTCCAAGAAGTAGGGACAAAGATGACTCTTCTTTTCATTCTTTGGATGGTGACTCTAGCAGTGTCAGAAAATGATTGTTGCCCCTTTTACTGAAATGGAAATTGGCCAAATTTTAGATGATTTGAAAAGTAAAAAATTAACCGGACTTGGAGGAGTCTCCACAATGTAGTTGAGTTTTGCAGAGAGTACTTAATTGCTCCACTAACCCATACAGTGAATTCAGTAGCGGCTCGTGGTCAAAATGGTTGGAAGGGCTCCAGGGGTCTAGAATACCCCCAGTCAAGATGGGGTTCCTTTCCACAAGTTTTATTTAATTAGCCCTTTGAGAGAATAACTCTAAACGATTACGAGGCTGTTCAAAAAATGTTTTATTCATATATGCCTACTCTACTGTTCACTAGAACAGAATAGCGCAAAAATGCTGTTAAAAGGTTTCACAACTAGCAAACCTAGAGATATTATGCACCGGAGGTTCATTTAAAAATATTAAATTCAGCCTGCTGAGAATGACGTATTTTAATTTACTGGACCCAAAATAGTAGTCCCTTCTATAAAAAATTAGACAAGCAAGAAACAAAAATCAAGTGCAGGACATCAAAATTCAGGGGAGCTGAACAAAGTAATCCACTCTTTGATTCAAGCTAATTATTTCTTGTTTTATGATATCACTTACTTGATTTTATGTAATTCCAGTATAGTAAAGGACAATACTGTTACTAGATTCCGATACATTCATTCTGCAATTGACAGTCAATAAACTGTTCATATGAATTATTCAGAAAACACAAGCCTGACCTTTTATTTTTAAATAAAAATAATACCGGTATTAAAATACACTCCCGCAATTTGCAAATCATAATATAACCTCATAATCTCATGCTTGTTTCATATGCTTCCCGTCTTCTGGCATTTTGTCAGTTGTGCCAATTCAACTCAAACACAATATAATTGAGAATATTATGAAACTGACCAACCTTCAGAGAATTATTATTTTTAAAATAATCAAATACAAATTTTAATCAATGATTGTGTTATAATTTAATTCAACTGACGAAAAATGAATTTTTAATTTGAGACGAACCAATGAAGAGCTCAGTGATTCCCAACTGTAAAGCAGGAAGGTCAGGTTGGCAATGGTTTTGGATGGAGTCCCAAATCGTCCTATACACTGCATGCAAATGACGTCACAGCACCATTCCAGCTGTATATGGTTGTTGCACTGGCTTCCTTAGCAGAGAAAACGGACTCTGTGCCTTGCGCCCCACAAGTCAGTTTCACGCTACTAACATGCTTTCTATGGTCTCATCTTATAGGAACTTTTTGAACTTGCATGATCACCGAATATTACAAAAATTAAACTGATAGAATAAATTCAGGTATATGATTTATATAATACGGTTCTAGTAACAGTTTTTGTATTATTTTTTATCAAATGAAAACTTTTTCAATATTGATTTGCAAAGGGGGGCGGCGTCCGAGAGTTCCAATTGAGGAACCGCGCCTGAGTGAATGCATCTTTGGAGCATGGTGTATTTTCCCAGAATTTAAAAGAATCTAAAATTGTACTTATTCACAAGAGTGGGGATAGCAAATAACTTTAGGCAAATTACTCTAGGTAATATTCTTAGTAAAGTATTTGAGAAATCTATTTTGATCCGTTTTGTTGACCATCTTACACAAAATGAAATATTGGCTAGGGAACAACATGGGTTTCAGGCAGGGAAATCAACCAAGTCAGCAATTTTATCTCTTTAGGAGGACATAATAGACATGATAGATGTGGGTGAAAAGGTAGTGGGAGTTTTCTTGGATTTAAGTAAAGCTTTTGATTGTGTAGACCACTCAATCTTGTTGAGAAAATTTGAATTTGTAGGTGTCAGGGATGCTCAGCTTGAGTGGTTCTGTTCCTATCTGGTTGGTAGACCTCAATAACAAGGGAGGAAAAAGGGCAGATAGTAGAATATAAATCAACCAAGGTTGTAGTCAAGACATGGGTACCACAGGGTCAGATCTTTGGACCATTGTTGTTCTTATTATATGTGAATGATTTACCACAGGTAATATCGAGTGGGAGGGTTCTAATGTATGAGGACGCTACATCCTACATTCGCAGTGTTCAGGATAAGGATAATTTGGAAATAAACACATTTGTCATAGCCGAAATTCTAAAGCAATCTAAACTTGGAATAAATGAGTCCAAAACACAGTTTCTACTATTCAAACACAAAAACAATTATAGGATAACCAGGGATACGAACGTGCAAATAAATGCTGAACAGCCTCCTTGTATAAGCCTCCTAGCCTCCTAGTTTCTTGGTGTCCTATTGGATCGAGACTTGTCCAGGGATCACCACATTATTATTTTTTTTTTGTAGATTATGTCTTGGAGACTCCAGTTAAGGAGTATAAGACAAGTCAGATCAACAATATTATACACTAGATACTATAGATACTTCAATTAGTTGAGGTGAGGCTTAATTTTGATGTGAAAGGAACTCTTGTACACTATAAAAAGCTTTATCAACTAAATATTTCTTCAATTGTTCTTTATATTTTCAAGACTCTTCAAAAACTGCGGTAGCTTGTTGTAGAATTTCCTACCAATATAACTAGGTTTTTGTTTGAATAAGCTACTATTGTGACTCACCAAGTGATAATCTCCTCGGCTTCTTGTATTATAATCATGTACATCAAGATTTTGGTTAATATCATTTGTTTTTACATATAAAGTAGCTTCATACACATATAAGCAGGGTACAGTTAGGAGACCAAGTCTCTTGAACAACGGCCTACATGAATCTAATCTATTTACTCTTTCTATACACCTAACCGCTTTCTTTTGGATCTTAAACACCCTATCAAGATTTTGTTTTGATGAATTACCCCATACTAAGATAGCATACCTAATATGTGACAGTAAGAGCCCATGGTAAGCTGTAAAAAGTAACTTTTTGTCATTCAATCTAGCTAGCTGTCGCAGGACAAATACCCCAGATGAAATTTTACTACATATTTTCTCAATGTATGGAGTCCAGGTCAATCGTCTATCCGACGTAACTCCTAGAAATGCAATTTTTTCTTCCTGGTCTAATTGATTATCATTTACAAACACGTTTATAGCCCTATCTTCATTTAAATTATGTTTGTTTTTGAATTGAAGGTATTGGCATATTTTACTATTTATAGTTAATTTCAACTGATTTAAAAATTGGACAATGGACTGCACACCTATATGGGCACTTATTTCTAAATTATCTAGAATGGAATTGCTGAAAATGAGTGATGTATCATCTGCAAATAAGAGGGCTCTACCACTAATTAATTCTTTAGGTAAATGGTTGACATATAACAAGAAAAGCAATGGACCTAGTATTGACCCCTGGGGCACTCCAGCTAGGACCTCTAATTTATTAGATTTATTCTTTACTATACTATTCCCAACTACTGCAGTTAGTTCTACACATTGTTTTCTCCAAATAAGATATGATTCAAACCATTTCAGTTCAACCCCATTTACACCTACATTTTGCAGTATTTCCAATAAATTTCTATGATTAACACAATCAAATGCCTTTGATAGATCTAAGAAGATTGCAGTAGCTTTATCACCTGAATCTATTATATCTATTAGTTTATCAACTAGAGAAACTATGGCTGTCTTTGTTGATCTCCCTTTCTGGAAGCCATGCTGTTCATCACAGATAAAGTTAGCTTCTTGAAGGTGCAGAAGTACTACTCTTTTATTTCTATTTAGAACTACTCTTTCAAAAATTTTACTTATTACATTTAAAATACTAATGGGCCTATAGTTTTGTACCTTTTCTCTATCACCACTTTTGAAGATTGGCAAGATCTTCCCCTCTTTTAAGTTATCTGGAAAAACACCTTGCTCTAATGAATGATTGATCAGATGAATCAAAGGGTCTAACAATTGATCTTTACATTCTTTCAGAATTTTACTGGATACCCCATCCATTCCTACAGTTTTTTTATTATTTAAACTATCAATGATATTTGACAACTCGTCTTGGCATACTGGGTGGAATTTTAATTCGTTCTGAATCCCCTCAGTATTCCTCATGTTTGCATCACTAATACCTGTATTAAGAGATTTTTGAAGATCCTTAGCAACCAGTTGATAATATCTGTTAGAGAAATTACAAATGTCTACACTATCATCAATATATTTGTTATTTTCGTTAATTATTCTGGGGACACTAGTATAAGCATCTACATGAGCTACTTGCCTATTTTTGTTTATTACATCCCACACTGCTGTGTTAAAGTACACACTATTATTCAAAATTTCAGCTGTTTTCTTACATTTCGCTCTTTTCACTTCTCTTGTATAATTTTTCTTTAGAGCTTTGTAATTATCTTCACTTAACATATTTCTAGATAGTTTAAATTCATCATATGCATCTTTAACCCTATTTCTTTCTGCAAGGATATCATCAGTTATCCACTCTTCAATCTTGTCTAATTTGTTCTTTACAGGGACTTTTTTAACTGGACAACTCATAGTAATATGAAACCTTAAAATATTAACTTTTCATGTGAAATTTAACGACATGCAGTCAAATATTTGTTAAGAATAAGTATAATAACTCACTTAAACTGGCCGAGTACTTTCGAATCTATGAGATCCATCATCAGAGGCTCCTAGATCATCATGTCAGTTTTTTGGTTAGAAGTGTTGTGGTTTTTGTAAAATATGATCAAAAAGTTTGTGAGATTTAAAATTTAGTTGTTCATTGAGAATGTTTTGTTTATTGTGTGTGGTGTGTTTGTATATTTCAAATTGTTCCAAGGTGTTGAGTTCGTGTCCTTTAGATTTTATGTGTAGAATGTGTAGGTTGGTACTGATGTCGGTAAAAGTGTGTCCAGTTTGAATGATATGGTCGGCAAAATTCGATTCAGCTTTGGATGTGAGGGCCTGAAAGTGTTCCTTGTAACGATGTTTGAATGTGCGGCCTGTTTGTCCTATGTAGAATTTGTTACAATCAGAGCAGTTTAGTTTGTAGATCCCTGGGAGATCGTATTTGTTTGTGTTCAGTGTGGTTTTGAGTGTAAGTGCATTTTTTATTTTGTTTTTTGTTCTGAATGAGATGGTGTGGCCGGCTTTTTTGAAGATTTTTGCTAGTCTGTGTGATTGTGGATTAATGTATGTCATTGTGATGTATTTTTTGTCAGTGGTGTTGGTGTTTTGTTTTTTGTTTCTTATTTTATGATTGAGTTTGTCAATTAGGTCGTGTTTGTAGCCGTTTTCTTGTGCTAGGTATTTTATTGTATTTAGTTCAGTGTGGTAATTGTCGGTGGAAAGCGGTGTGTTGTTGAGTCTGTGTAGCATTGACCTGAATGCTGAGTGTTTGTGTTGTGTTGGATGATTGGAGGTGCTGTGTATTAGGGTATCTGTCATTGTTGGTTTTCTGTAGATGTTGAAGCTGTGTTGTTGGTTTGTGTTCTTTGTAATTGAGAGGTCTAGGAAGTTTATTGAATTGTTTTTCTCATATTCAGCTGTGTATTGAATGTTCTTATGTATTTTGTTTATGTATGATCGAAGTTGTTCACATTGTCTTTTGTTTCCTCTGTATAGCAATAGAACATCATCTACGTATCTGTGCCAGTATATTATGTTCTGTGAAAATTTGTTATTAAAGAGTATATGAGTGTTTTCGCAGTGTTGGAGATAGATTTCAGCAAATATGCTTGAGATTGGTGAGCCCATTGGCAGTCCATCAGGTTGTGAGTAGAATTTGTTGTTGAAGGTAAAGTAATTTTGTTGAGTGATGATTTTTAGGATGTCTATTATTTCATTTATATGTTCTGTAGTTGTGTTGTTGTGAATAAGGATGTTCTGTATTATTTCTATTGTTTCATTGACAGGTATGTTGGTGTATAGGTTTGTTATATCGAAAGATGCAAGAGTGGAGTTGTGAGGAATTTGTGTGTCTTTTATTTTTGCGATAAGATCGCTACTGTTTTTTATGTATGTGTTGTTGTTGATATTAATTAGTTTTCTCAGTGTTTGATCTATGTGTTTTGCTAGTTTATAGGCAGGTGCTTCTTGGTAGTTTACAATTGGTCTAATAGGTATGTCAGGTTTGTGAATTTTGGGAAGTGTTTGAAGTGATGGTGCAGAAGGGTGTATTTGTTTCAGTTTTCTTTTTTGTGAATTATTAATTATATGATTTGTCTTGTTGATTATTTGTTTGATTTTTGTTTGGTAAACATTTGTGGGATCGGTGTGTAGTTGTTTAATGTTGTTTTTGTTTATGTAGTCAAGTGTTTTTTTGTTGAGCTCTTCATTGTTTATTATAACTGTAGTGTTGCCTTTGTCTGCTTTGATATAGGTGAGATTGTGAGTTAGAGCTTTGTGTTTCAATTCTTTTATGGTGTGGTTTTCTGAATTTATGGGTGGGTGTGGTTGTGAGCTGTTTGTTTTTATTGTGTTGTAGGTTTCTATTCTAAGTTCAACAACAAATTCTACTCACAACCTGATGGACTGCCAATGGGCTCACCAATCTCAAGCATATTTGCTGAAATCTATCTCCAACACTGCGAAAACACTCATATACTCTTTAATAACAAATTTTCACAGAACATAATATACTGGCACAGATACGTAGATGATGTTCTATTGCTATACAGAGGAAACAAAAGACAATGTGAACAACTTCGATCATACATAAACAAAATACATAAGAACATTCAATACACAGCTGAATATGAGAAAAACAATTCAATAAACTTCCTAGACCTCTCAATTACAAAGAACACAAACCAACAACACAGCTTCAACATCTACAGAAAACCAACAATGACAGATACCCTAATACACAGCACCTCCAATCATCCAACACAACACAAACACTCAGCATTCAGGTCAATGCTACACAGACTCAACAACACACCGCTTTCCACCGACAATTACCACACTGAACTAAATACAATAAAATACCTAGCACAAGAAAACGGCTACAAACACGACCTAATTGACAAACTCAATCATAAAATAAGAAACAAAAAACAAAACACCAACACCACTGACAAAAAAAAAAAAAAAAAAAAAAAAAAATACATCACAATGACATACAAAAATCTTCAAAAAAGCCGGCCACACCATCTCATTCAGAACAAAAAACAAAATAAAAAATGCACTTACACTCAAAACCACACTGAACACAAACAAATACGATCTCCCAGGGATCTACAAACTAAACTGCTCTGATTGTAACAAATTCTACATAGGACAAACAGGCCGCACATTCAAACAACGTTACAAGGAACACTTTCAGGCCCTCACATCCAAAGCTGAATCGAATTTTGCCGACCATATCATTCAAACTGGACACACTTTTACCGACATCAGTACCAACCTACACATTCTACACATAAAATCTAAATGACACGAACTCAACACCTTGGAACAATTTGAAATATACAAACACACCACACACAATAAACAAAACATTCTCAATGAACAACTAAATTTTAAATCTCACAAACTTTTTGATCATATTTTACAAAAACCACAACACTTCTAACCAAAAAACTGACATGATGATCTAGGAGCCTCTGATGATGGATCTCATAGATTCGAAAGTACTCGGCCAGTTTAAGTGAGTTATTATACTTATTCTTAACAAATATTTGACTGCATGTCATTAAATTTCACATGAAAAGTTAATATTAACACGCAGTTCGTCATGGAACAAGAAATCCAGGAACTTAAAATATTAATGAAACTATCATTTTTGTCATTTAAACTATTGCTATTGTAAACCCTACTCCAGTTTTCTTGTAGCAGATTCTGCTTCAAACAATCGATATTCCCCTGTTCACATTGTTGAATTTCTTTCATTACTCTACTCTTTTTAATCGATTTATGACCTTGCAACCCCACCTCTAAGATTTGATAGTCATGATCAGATAGTTCCGAGCCGCCTAATCTTGTTTTAGAGTAATCTATATTAGTAAGGATGTTATCAATTATTGTTTGTGATGTTCTTGTGACTCTGGTATATTCATGAACTTTTATTTCCAAGTTATTCATGTATATAATATCCTTTAAATCTTCTGTCATTTTATTCTGTGTTGCAAAGTCTGTATTGAAATCTCCCGCTACAATAACGTTTGTAAAACGAGTAGTAGTAATCTCTAAAAGCCTATTGAATAGTTCACAAAAATTGTTCCATTCCCCATTTGGTGACCTGTAAATACCTAACACCGCTACTTCGAAATTATTGTCGATTTTTACTCTCAAACCAGTAACTTCTAAATCCATTTCCACAGCAAATTTCTCTACATATTCTAAATTAAATGTTTGCATATTCTTAGCATTTTTAGTGAAGATAGCTACTCCCCCACTTCGATGAGATGTCCTGCAATACGACGTTTTCAATGAATAGTTTGGAATATTAAGTTGTGACAATTCATCTTCTTTTAAACCATGCTCTGTGAAAATAGCTATATCAGGAGCCTCTTCTTTAAAAAATACTTCGATTCTATCTATTTTGTTACGAATGTATTGAATATTCTGATGGAACACAGTGAGTACCGGTACTTCCCTATCATCCCTTATTACTTTATCGTTGCTTTTGCATATTGAAGTAGATTTACTTAATCTCTTAGAATCTTGAGAGCCTATCAGATTGCTACAAGAGTTCCTTCCACTAATGCTATCCTGATTTTTTGATCGATTAACGTCTTTTAATACAATTGAAGATATGAATTTATCATCTGGAACTAGTTTCCCTTCCCGGTTTTGAGCCACTTTACTAAAAAAAGGTTCGTTAGATGATTGTTTAGGAGAATCATTGACAGTAGATTGCAAACGACTTTCAATCAGCTCTGCCAGCCTATTACAAAATATTACTTTGCCAGATTGATTTAGATGTAGACCATGATTAGTGAAGTTTTGTTTTTTCAGCCTTTCATTTAGAAAACAAATCCCCAACTGCTTAGAATTCTTATTTTTTAGGCTGTTGATTGTATTTTGAATTGATTTATTTGTTGACTTAATGGCTTCATTTAGCTCTGGCCTATCAAACCTATATGGAATTGTACTTATTATTACATTGAGATGGCGATTGAGATGGCAGTGGACAGTGTCGACGACTCTGCTTGTGGCTCTTGCCTTGAATTGTTCTCAAATAATGAAAAAGCTATAAATTGTGAGGGTTATTGTATGAAATGGTTTCATATTAAATGTGTGAAAATAACAACAAGCAAATTTAAAAAGATTGAGGACTTGAGCAGAAAAATTTCGTGGTACTGTGATCTGTGCAATTTGAAGGTTAGGGAGGCGATCGACAATTCGAAGTTGACTTGTGTTACGCCTGATAATATTGATCTGGACGGTTACTGTGAGCAATTAAAGCAGGTAAATGCGAATTATTCAAATCTGTGCAAAAGATTGGAATTACTGGAGAAATTTCAAAAAGTGACAAATCCCAATTGCAATGGGCAGCATGTTGTGACGCAGCAACCTGACGAGCAGTTGCAGGTTAAATCATTTGTGGCTGATAATCCGCCTGCTGTTAGTGTTAATGAACTTGTTAAAGCTTTTGAAGCAGAAACTTCTTCTGGTAACCAACAAAGTTCTTCTGTCTCCAACCAGAAGAGGTCTGAAACCTCGGACGTTTTGCGTAGGAACTATAGTGCTGCTGTAGGTAAAAAGTCAAAACATAATATTGGCTCAGTAAAAAGTTCTTCCACTGTGAATGTTGAGAGTGGTGTTCTACCTTTGAGAACAGTTGGTAGGCGTAAGTCAATCTTTGTATCTAGGCTGCAGCCGGAAGTGACAGTATCTGAAGTTACTACATATCTGAATCAATCTGGCATAGCCAGCCCGGAATTTGACTGCCAAAAACTGAACTCCAGGTATGATTCTTATTCCTCTTTCAAGTTGGCTGTAACCGATAGGTTCTTTAATCATGTGCTGTCTGCTGAATTTTGGATGGAGGGGACCTTAGTTAAGAAATACATCCCTGCCAGCAGGAAAAATAAGCCATCATCTAATGTTTTTTTAGGCAGTCCAAAACAGGCTCCTCACCTGAGAGACTAATTGATTCTGACGATTGTGTTTCTATGCATGATTTTCCCTGTGATAAACTGCTATTTGACTTGCTTTTTTATAATGTGCAATGCCTTAGAAGTAAAGTGAATGAACTAGAACTTTACCTTAGCTCAAACATGAAATTTAAATTGCTGTGTCTATCTGAGCATTGGATGTGCTTGGATGATCTAAAACTTTTTAAAATTACTGGATATGAGTTGGTAACCTACTTTTGCCGAGGTGAGTTTCGGTGTGGTGGTGTTGCTATATATATAGACACATCTGTGATTGCCCTTTTCGCATGCATTGACATTTCTGTGCACTGTGTTGAAAAGGAACATGAATTTGCATGTGTATCCCTAGTGCATGCTAGGTTGTACATTGTTGCAGTGTATCGGTCACCAGCTGGTTGCCTTCAAAATTTTTTCAACTTGCTTGAAGGACTTGTCATTCAGCTAGCTGACTTAAATCCAGGTTTTAACATAATTGTTGGTGGTGACTTCAACATTGACATATTGAGGGCTGACCACAGGACAAGGGAATTCATTAATCTACTTAGATCTCTTGACCTCTATGTGGCTAACTGGCAGCCCACTAGATTGGATGCCTGCCTTGACAATATGGTTACAAATCTGAACATTGGCAATAACATTAGTTGCTCAACTGTGAATTCTCTCCTCAGTGACCACCTGGCACTCGGCTGCAATGTGGAATTTCCAACTTCCACCAACTTTGCCTCTGTACCTGCAGGGCATGATCGATTCACTTTGGTGCAACCCATCACACTGGGTGGACGTGAGCGTTTCCTGCATTATCTGACCCTGATTGACTGGAGCTTTCTGATGGATCATCTTGATGCACAGCACAAATTCAAGGCATTTTTTGATCGATTTCAGACTGGCTTCAACAGCTGCTTTCCACTAAAACGAGTCCTCTCTGGAAGGCCTGGTGGGCGTGGTGCACAGTGGATTATGGGTGACCTTCTTGACCTGAGGGACCTGGTTCTTATGGCGTATGAGCGGTTTCGGGCTGATTGACTTCTGTCATCTAAACAGACTTACATGGGACTGAAGAGATCGTACCAGCGGGCGTACCAGTTGGTGCAGCCAAAATGCACTACAACTCTGAACTGATTGACCGGGCACCTAATAGGTGCAAAGCTGTCTGGGGTATCATCAGGGCAGCTGCAGGGGTGTCAGCTCCTGGTGCTGTCCCGGTATCTGCTGATGATCTTCGCGACGCATGGGCCGGTTCCATTCGTGAAATCCGTGAGGGGATCCGAGCTTCCCCTGTGGTGGCGACGGATCTGCTCTCGGCTTCGGTTCGGCCTCCTGCTCTTCGGCTTTTGACCTGGCGCCATATTACATGTGATGATGTCACACGGGTTGTTAACTGTTTGAGCAACTTGGTTAGTAAAGACATTTATGGTATGACCAGTGCTACTATTAAGGGTGTATTGGCTCCTATTGTTGTTCCCCTGACTGCTTGTATTAATCTGTGTTTCCATCAGTCTGTATTTCCATCTCAGCTTAAAATTTCTAAGACAGTTCCTGTCTTTAAGAAAGGTGATAGGCATGATCCTACTAATTATAGGCCGATCTCTATCCTGCCTGTTATATCAAAGATATTTGAAATTCTGATTGCTGAGCAACTCCTTGCTTATTGTGACCAGTGTGGCCTGTTTGCGGCCGCCCAGTTTGGTTTCAGGAAAAAGAGATCCACCGCTGATGCAGTGGGTTTCCTGCTTTCTAAGATATTGGAGTGTTTTGAGACATGTGGACTTGCTGGGCTCACCATGTGTGATCTCAGCAAGGCCTTTGACACCCTGGATCATGCTATTCTTGTTGACAAACTTAAGCATTATGGTGTGGGTGGATCTCCTCTCAGGCTGATTTGGGCCTACCTGGGGGGTTGCAGACAGGCTGTGCTGGCTGATGGAGTTCTCTCTGAGATTAGGGATTGTGTTGATTGTGGAGTGCCTCAGGGCTCTGTCCTAGGGCCTCTGCTATTTCTGATTTCAGTTAATGACGTAGCACAGGTGGATGGTAGGTGTGTTGTCTGTTATGCGGATGACACCACCTTCTTCAATGCTGGTCGTGAGATGGGAGAGATGAGGGCGGCTATGTTGGAGACTAGGGCGTTTGCATCGGACTGGTTCTCTGCCAATCGCTTTCTCCTCAATGAAGACAAAACACAGTCTATTGTGTTCAGTCTCAGAAATGGGAATGAGTACAATTTTTCCCCCGTCAAACTGTTAGGGTTTATCCTTGACAGGAAGCTTTCATGGGGCGAGCACATTGAGGCAGTCTGCTCCAGGTTGAGCAGGGTGGTTTTCCTGCTGAGAGGTCTTAGGTACAGTGTACCACCTCATTATCTTAAACTCTGTTATTTTGGTTTTTTCCAGAGCGTGATTTTGTATGGCCTCCCACTCTGGGGTGGAGCCACAGATGTCATCTGAGTCCTTCGTATCTAGAAGAGGGCCTTGAGGATTATTTGTGGGGCTAGTAGATTAGCCCACTGTCGCCCACTCTTTATTAAAGAGAGGATCCTCACCGTCTTCTCCCTCTATGTTCTTCATACTCTTTGCAGAGCACACGCAGGCATGGGGTTGCTTGTGACCCGACAGAACTTCCACCCATATGAGACTAGGGGTAGACTCAGGCTGGATGTACCCTACCAGAGGCTGAGCAGAACCCGGTCTGGTCTGGCCCATATGTCTATCAGCCTCTATAACAGGCTGCCTCTGTTGGCCAGGGATCTGCCTGCTGTGCGGTTTCGGGGGGCTCTGAGGAGCCTGCTGACGGATCACCCTCTGTACTCGCTCCATGAGTTTTATATGTTGGAGAGCAGTGTGGTGAGTGCTTATTTTCTTATTTGATTTCTGCCTAGGGCAGCGGTTTTTCTCACATTTTTTTTTCCTGATGTGTCCCAGTGGGCTTCACTTAAGTGATCCCTTTTATGGACCTAATTAATTAAATACTAAATACATTAGTTTTTTGGCTGAGTGGCACAATCTCTTTAATTTTTTCATTTATTTCAGGAAGATGTTTTAGATTAGGTTCATATTGTTTGAGCCACCCAGTACTATTAGAAAATCGTTTTTTCCAAAATCTTTAGTTTGTTCCTGTGCTGACTCTACGATTGAGTTTATAGGGGCACTTGGTTTGAAAAAGCTCTGAACTTCATACTTATTTTTTAATCTTTTATTTAGTAGGTCACTACAGTCTCGTCCATGACTGGATGTCAAGAGCAGTACTCTACCTTTCCTATCGTTATTTGCCCTTAATTTAGTTTTGGTTGCTGTTTGCAAAACCTGACTGCGTTTTTGTTTGACCATTTCTATTCATTTTTTCCCCATTTGATTTAGGTTCTACTTTTTTTGTATTGATCAGAGGTTCAGATCTTACATTAGCCAAGTTTATTTTTTATTTTAATATTTCGATTTCCTCTGACATAGACCTACATTGACTCGTGATATTTAGTATTTCAGTTTTATGGTCTTCCTGCTGCAATTTTACAATAACTTCCAGAGATTTTATGTGATCCACTAACCCTATTCGTTCTTCCTCAGAATTTTTTAGTGATGTTTCTAATTTTGTTTTCAATTTGGTGTGATCACTCAATAGTTTAGCAACCTTTTCTTCTACATCTACAGTAGCTTTAAGAGCTGTTGGAGATTTTTTTGTTAATAATTGCTGAGATCGCGTAGCTACCTGAGTTTTAGTTAAACAATTAGATTTAGATGCCTTGTTTGGACTCATTTTCCTAGCTAAAAATTGTTTTCAATTGATTTTAGTTAAATGTTTAATGAAATATTACTTAATTTATTACAATTGTCAACTTGAGACTATTTAATTACAAGAAAATTTATCAATATTGGTACACCTAACCTTGAAAATAGAATTTGACTTTTTATTTAAATACTTTAACTTATATTAGACAAGTTAATGATGTAAATTATTAAGATATTATAAATACTAATAATAATAAACAAAAATACTACTTATCTGTTCGAATTAATATTCTATTCTTCAAAATTCGCAGAGCCTGTTCTGACAACGTATGCACAGTACCACTGCTACCTCGATCTCTCTCTACCTATTCAGCATCTATGTAGTAGAATTTCTTCAGGAGATAAGACAGATTGCTAGATTAAAAAATAATAAACTGACAAAAGGCCCTAATGTCCAGTATGCAAATCATAATGTGCGGTATGCAGTTCTAGTGTGCAGATTTTGGAGAGGATTTTTAGAATGTAAAAGAGAGCAATAAAGGAGTTAAGCCGCGTGAGTCATGCAGGGGATATTTTAAATATCTTAGCATTCTAACTGTGCCATCCCTTTACATCCTTGAAGTCGTAATGTACTCTAGGAGTAAAGAATTTCTGAGAATCTGTGACTTACATTAGTATAATATGCAAAATAAAGGTAACTATGCTTCACAGTACCACAGGACTGCTCTGTTCGAAAAAAAACTACATACATGGGTCTTAAATTTATAAGTAAGCTGCCACGAGATATAAAAAATTGTGAAAACCTGGTCACTTTTAAAACAAAATTGAAGAGCTACTTAATAAATGGTGTATTTTACAGTATATAGGAATTCATGGATGATAATATGTGGGTTGTATGATGATGATGTGTAGGATGATAATGAGGGTACGATAATATATATATTTAGGTTGCATGATGATAATAATATGTAGGTTGTATTTATATACTAAATTTTCCATTTCATATTTTTGACGATTCTCAATTGAAGTTGATTACATTTTTCTTATTTCAACTTTTCTTAAATTATTTTAAGCTGTCGAATTGAAAAAAATAGAAAAAAAATATTGATGCATGATATATCGTGAAATCTGTTACAAATCTGAAATCTGAACAAGAAGAAGAGAAAACAAAAATCTTTCTCAAGAACCGCCAATGTGCACTTTTTTGTGAATTGAAACCAAAGCAGTTGAATGGCAATGCTAGTATGCGCATAGGTTGAATATGCATATGTGCATATATGCCTATCAGCACAATTAATAATTATGTAATAATAATAATTATTATTTAATTCGTCGGGTCCTTGGATACTCCGCACAGTGGCCCCCCCCCCCCCGAAATTTCAGAAATAAAAAATTCTCAAATAACTAATAGATAAGAACTTAGGAGCCGAAAGGTTCTATCTGTTTTGTTGTATTATAACGAACAGATTACAGAAACCCTGTTGTGTAATTGAATATAGCTACAGTTATAGTCAGATTAATGCATTTTTCAAATTTTTCCTCAATATTTACTCATATAGAAACTTGTTAGGTGCTCAAATGGATAATTTTGATTTAAAATGAGCTACGAAATCGAATAAAACATGTTATAAAACTGTGACTACCATAATTATTTATTTATTACATTAAATAAAATGCAATTTTCAAGTTTGAAGTGGATTAACTTTGTTAATTATTGATAAATCATCTTTTTGAATAAACCCATCTTGTAGAAAATTTAGTTTTGAAGTTAAAATTCAGTATAACCCACTAGCCTGAACGCACCCAAAGTTCATAAAATCGGGATTTTATAAATGAAAACACACAAATAAATGCAAGTTCTATGCAAGCGTGTAAAATCAGTGTGCTATGATAAAAAAAATTCCGATTTCATGAACTTTGGGTTGGGTGCGTTTTAGGCTAATGACATAAATTATATGAAACTTATAATAATTAGTATTAATTTTGAGATTCAGTACATAAGTTAAGTATGATTAGTTCCAATTCAAAGGTTTTGACTCAAAATAGCCTCAGATATCGGTATATCAAACTTTATCATTTCAAACCTGGCCACCTAGGTTCTTGGGTAGTAATTTTTCAAAACTTTCTTTTGAACTTTAGAGCCTAACAAGTTGTCTAGATTAGCTTTTCACACCACTAAATTAAAAAAAATCCGGACCTTTCTATACCCCAGACCCCCCCTTGGTGAGCCCCCCCCCCAGAAATTTGATCCTGGCTAAGCCATCACTGCCCACACCCCCCCCCCTTGGTGAGCCCCCCCCGAAATCTAATCCTGGCTACGCCACTGACTCCGCAGTATCGGTGTACTTATGTATAACTTACTCAACTAAATTCCTTCCTTAGTCTTATACTGATGACAATTTATCCAAAACATGGCTTTGGGCAGGTTGAGCCAGTGAAGACGGGTTAGGTTGGCCCTGGTGGCCAACATGCTCCGTTTTCACTGATACTGGTCTACTTATAAACTAGTAAACTTGGTGATATTATTTTCGATTTTACAACCGGTCATATTTTTTTTAATGTATCAAGGATAAGATATAGAAACCCTCACCTCACTTCAAACAAATGAGGTATCTGGATAGTGAAGCAACTGAGCCTCGTGCTTAGCCATCAATTATAATGTAGAAGTTACGAAAAAGTTACGATTAATAATGATATTAATTTTACGGCTTTTCGTGGAGAGACCCTTACAGATTGTTCGCCTCGGTGTATGAGCCATGTAGTAGGAGAAGCATGGTGAACCCACAAATTTAGGTGATTCCGAATCAACGGGTAAATGATAGTAAATGAGATAAAATAATTATTATATTATTTGCAGCATCACGTATTGTAACGTTGCTGTATTGATAGTTCATCGACCAAACTCCATATTCCAGCCTTTGGGGCAATCATAACCGAATTGATCAGGTTTTTAACTGTTTACTTTGGGCTCATGTCAGGGATAAAACCGGCTTGTGTGATTAAATTAGAGGTCGAGATTGACAGCTAATAAACTCGCTCTTGTATTCGCTGAGTGTGCGTTCATGAAGCGTGAAAATGAATTGAATTAGTGAGAAGTTAACAACGATTTGTCTGAATCTGTAAGGACAGAACTGGATAATTCTAGCTTTGTGCGCTTCAAGTAATGTAATTAACATTTTTTTTCCATTTTATAAAAGCTTTGACGGAGCGTTTAGAAGCGAGTGATTGAGCTAGTTCGCTACTGTTCTTACGTAATGAGATAGCGCCGGAGAATTCGAGTGTGTCTCTGCTAATTATTTGGGCAGAGAGGTGCTAGCTTGATGTTTTGTGTTTACCGTGGTAGGTTGACTGTCGCTGCTGTTATCTATCAATTATCGTACTGTCTTCTATTGGGCCGACAGGAGGCAAGGACGCTCGTCTGCAGGGATCGGTGACTCACGCGCGCCTGCCAGTGCGAAAGTCGGACTTGACAGGTTCAAGTGCAACCTCGGCAATAAGCGAACTACACAACTTATGCTACAGTGCCTTAGTGAATATTAATTTATTAGCTAGCGTCCAATTGTGTTTGTGTTCTGTTGTAGCGCTGGACGCTTCAAAAAGGTGAGTTATTTAGCAATTGGTTTGAAAAAATTATCCTAGAAAAGTTGAGTTCCTTCTAATAATATTGGGATATAAAATGGATTTAGTTAGAAGAAGGAAGCCCTTATAGCTCTCCATTCTTACCGGACATCATATATTAAAAAAGTACTTTTTACTTTTTATCTATGTACAATATAATACAGAGTGTTTCGCGTAGAGTTACCAACACTTCGAGAGCTTGTTGTACCCATTAGATTAATGGAAAAAGTTCACGCATAAACATAGGTCCGAAAGGTTACCTTCTTTACACAGTTGAAGATGGCAGAAGTGAGCAGGTAGCCCAATCAGTAAGCTGAAAAATCAAAACATGTTGGAAATCGGTAACTGCAGTAATTTTTGTAATATTGACAAAATGACCAAAAGCACAGTTTTTCAAGTTTGAATTGGATAAAATTTGTTAATTTTACAATATAGCCTACTTGTACTTTTTCCAACAAAATTAGAGAATTAAATTATGAGCAAGAAGTCTAAAATAATTCAATAACATAAAACACACCCAGATTCCATTAAATTGGTTTTTATTGAAACAAAGCACACAATTTTGCACCCCTTGCCATTTCCATGTGACTGTTTCTTGCCATATTTATTGGAATCCTAATTTTATGAGTTCTAGGTGTGGTTTTGGCTTTCGGTTTACTGGACATTATTTTTTTTTAATTAAATTTTTCACGTGTTTTCTTTTAAAAAAACCTGATTTTTAAATGCGCAAATGACCAGATTTATCCTAGAAAACCGAATAATTGTGTTTCGCGGGCCAATTTCTGCATATTTTGTTGGATATTTAAAAAATTCGTAGTTACCAACTTTGACCTTTACTTATTCGAATCTTTAGCAAATTTTACACGAAACCTGACCAAATTACAAGTGAAACGGAGACACTACAAATTTCTGAATGAGTAAGTTGATAGGGCTAGTTGCCAACTTCCATCATCTTTAACTCACTAACAAAGCATTTCCGGATCTATATTTATATGAACTTTTTTCATTATTCTAGTGGGTACAGCAAGCCCACTCTTGCAAACTCTTGTTGACTCTAAGCAAAACACTCTGTACATATTGTATACAGATAAAGTGTTATTTCTATATTTAATGTCAGGTAAAAATGAAGAGCTACAAGGAAAATGAAAAATATTTTTAGTCAGTAAAAATGTTACTGTAGAATAATTCTGTTTTCTTTCAAAATATTGCATGACATTAGTTGGAAATTCTTCAGTAGCAAATTGCACTAAACCAAACATCGCCAAAAATAGTTTTGAAGTCTTGAAACCAGGCAAGTAGCTATAGGGGGGCCTTAGGGGCTTGAAGCCCCCAAATTTTGAGGAATATTTTTTACCAAAAACTATGCTGAACCACGTAGAAACAAGTTAATTTTTTATTATCAACTGATCGAGTTTGATTGTAGGCTAAATTTTATTTATTATTCTCATTTATTATGAATTCAATCTCATTCATACAATACAGAATAAATACGAATGCAATAATAATTCTTCTCAGAAAAGAAAGATTTTCACACTGTAAAATTATTAGTAACTGCAAAATTATTAATTAATATTATTTTTTAGATGCTGATTAATTTCTGAGAAAATATCTTTTTGCTGTTTTTGAGACTAAGTTTATTAGGGGGACAACTTCAACATTAAAAAAAAGTGTTCCCATTTTTGGGGGATTCCAATTTATTCCGGATTTTTGTAGAGTCTAATTTAAGTGCGGTTCCTTTGAATGAAAATTAAGCACATTTGAAATCCCTAAATCCAGTTTAATCCCTGACAATTGTTTTCCTTTTTTGGGTGCTGGATGTAAGGTACAGAATGTTGAGAAATTGGCATTTGGAAAGAATAAAGATTTAGGAAAAATTATTGGGATTCAGAAAATTTTGTTAATGATAAATTGAGACAAATTTTTTATTTAGGCTAGTTGAAGGTGGATATTGAGAGCAGGCTGATGCTGAAAATGCCATTGCTGAATATCCATTTGTTACGTATAAGGCGTGTTTTCTAGAGTGTGACAAAATTTGTAAACTTTTTGAATATTGATTTTCCTGCTAATTTTATTATTGAGAATAGATAATTGTTTATATTAAAAATTTACAGTATTGTAAAATTATAGTTAAGCATAATAATGAAGTGGAATGAATTTAACACATACAATCTGAGAACACAACGCCGCCTGAATGAGCTTAAAGCGTCGGTTCCAGTTTTTATTCATAAACCTTTGCAAAACATTGTTGCAATTACAAAATTGAGGACTTTTCTGAGAGAAAATTCAATGATCTAAGACGATTTTCCTCTAACATTTTCATTTTGGAAAAAGCGTTTTCAAGATAAAAGCATCGAAACTTGGACATGGCAAATCTTCTAGTGAAGTGGGCAAAAATTTATGATTTTTTATGATTAATTGTGAATAAACTAATCAACCTATTTGATATTGCTTCACATCAATCGACAAAGAATTTTATGTTTGAATAGGGCAATGTTTTGAACCTCGAGGATAGTTTTCGAGTTTTAGGCCAAAAACAACGGGCTTGGGCTATAACACTCCCGCAAGTGACCCTCCCTGCAAACCTTCCCCAACAAATATTTCATCCTAAGGACAGTCTAATTTGAAAAGCCAATACGATATGTTCGATAATCCTTTCTAGCTTGAAACAAACTACAACTAATTCTATTAATGCTGAATTAAGTTGCTGAAAACCTTTTCACAGGGTAAAATAAGTGAAACCCCATTCAACTCCCGAAATTTGCAATCTTGTAGTGGACTTGCTTCCAGCCTTACAAGAACGTTATAGGTATCATTTTAGACAATTTTCTTAAATTTAATTTCGCTTTGGAGAAAAAAATTAATTTGAGTCATCGTTTTCGAAATATGAGAGAAAATCTGAAAATTGGTCACTCTCCCCTCACCACAATTTCCCTCGCCACTAGAATCCATAGGCGCCTAGGTGTGCATGTGGATAGGCCATGAAATTATCTCCTTCAAAGATTCACTTCATTCACAGATTCTCATTTCTCTCATTAATGTGGTTGAATTCTAATACTTCCTATTGTTCCAATTGGCAGACACAAAGAAATCTGACAAGTCGGTTATGTTTTAGAGCAAAGTACCTGGAAACACTTCAAAGTGCTCCCTTAGGAGAGAAGCACTTGCACGTCTGCTTCTATGCTGCCATCAATTATTTACAAAGGTTGATTGACTTGCGCAACCCATTCAAGTTTAAATAGCGGTTGATTTGATCATTGAGCTCAGAATGTATTCGGTTCTAGCTAAGGATTGACTTCAGGATTAGATTAGAAGGATACATCGAAATGTATCATTGAACGTAGTGAGTACTCGAAACAAAACAAATCGGGGAAGGAAAACTAATCTCTGAAGAAATGACGAAAAAATAAACAAGTTAATATTAGTCAAGTTATATTATTTTTTGTATTGGTAGCAGAAACGTTTAAAAAATCAACTGTATTTGGAATATAACGTAGTGCATAAATTGAAGAAAAGCTGGCACTTTTTGGTTAAATTCTAACAAAAGAACCAGACCGGAACTGATATTGAGAGGGATAAGAAAGTAAAAAAAAAAACAAATTTCATAATTTCCTGAATGATATAATCCTGTTTGATGGAAATACAAATGGAATTATCTGTCCGAAAATGTACAACAATGTTCCACTATCAGCCCATCTCTAATAATATTTGCCAAATATTAATTCACAGCTTTTTACATTTATTACACAGTAGGCCTACATGTTGAGTGCCGTAAAAAAAACAAAATATTTGTTAACTTCTATTGTATTCAATAAGCACGTCTATTCGTTAATTCTATTTTCGAGCTCAAACTCGCTAGTTGGAACACGCTTCCAAAATGTGTGCCAAATGAAACAATATTCTTTAGAAATCAAGGAAATCATTAGAAAAACATTTCACAGGTATCTGACAATCATAATAAATTATTATTTATTTATAATAGGTGCCGATTTCCAAGAATGAAATCTTAGTATTTTTATGATTTTATTTCATTTGTGAAGATATTATGACTATGGTGATGCTTTAGGCTATTGTAAGTGTGATATGAGAATATAGAACATTCCTCAACTAGTATTTAGGAATTAATAACATTTTTTAATGTTTTCTCTTTTTTACAGCACGGTATCTATATGGAAGGCATATACAAATATCTGGCTACCATAAGCCTCATCATTGCAATGCTTTTGATTGAAGGTGAGCAGTAGACGTTTGGATGGGAAGTGTTGCAGAAAATGTATAATTTACAAAATCACACATAATCCATTACATAGTAATCTGTATTTGCATAAACAGAAATAGCCCTTTATATTGCTCATTACTTTATAAACAGTTTATTCTGATTCTTTAGAATAACAGCTTCATACCAATTCTACTGAACTCTACTGAAAATTGCTCAAAAATTTGTTTTCGTTGCACGAAAGAATAAAAAATATACTAGAGCAATAAAATATTATAAAACATTTTATTATGAAACTGACTCAAATACCTGATAATAAATCAACTATCTATCAATTTCCCAAAACCACATTATAAATTAACAGAATACAAAAAACTTGTTTGCGGATGAAAGGCAACCATACAGCAATGTTCCGCAAATGCATTGACCTGAAAAAGCCAAGTGTCAAAAAACCTTTCTTTCTTTATACAGTCATTCAAAAGAATCCCTCCTTACCATAATAAAGCTGATTACAATTGAAAGATACTTATGACTTGATAATTTATTGTATAAACAATACATTTTGATAAATTGTATATTTACATTTATTTGATAGATATTCGTTATGAAAATGTATCACATAAACAAATGTATTTAAATACGCATTGATTGACACTTGTCTCCTTTAATGTATCTTGTTTCGTATTATGTACTTTCATTTTGAAAGTTTTCTACTATGTTTGAAACTAAAAATTGTTGATAAGGAGATTTAAAATTAATTAATTATGTAGTTTCTATTATATAATATTTATTACATAATATATAATCTATTATACATCATTGAGTTCAAATGTCCAATACCTTAGGCCTATGCTATGAAGCTGTAACACTTTAGAATAAGGAAATATTAAGATATAGACTAGACCTATATAGTTTTCCATGTATCACAGTTTTCGAGCTTTTGCTAAGTCATTGCTGAAATATTATTATTGAGTAATTATTATCAATCTAATTCTAATTGGATTTTTATCTGGGAAATCATGAACTCAGTAATTTACCTTGACTTTTTGACATTGTTAAATATTTTTCAGATTTCACATGATTCTCAATAAAATTTGATAATTATTTCGGATGATAGATGTCAAGACAATAGGTTTTATGGCTCTCATAACAACTCTTTTAGTATTGATTACTTTAACATCAGGCTAGACAAGATTTTAAACTATGAAATTTATCATCCGGTGTCCTACACAAAATGTGTGTATTTTTTACGCGTTTTATGTAATATAGCCTTCTAGATTCACAGTTCACTCCTCCCTCCGGTATTATTCCTGGTCATATACGTCACACTTGAGATAGTTCAATTCATTGAACTATTTTCTTCTATTCCATTAAAATGTTTTCAAAAACATTGAAAATGTTACTTGACGCTACAAAAGATATTTTAATCACTCAACGTAAGCTATGCTATGCTTCAATTTCATGATAGCCTATTACATTATTTTAGTTATCTATGTATTCATTTGAAAAACATGTAGAATCTTATACCAATCAATCCAAATGTATAAATATGATTATTATATTCATTTTAGAATAACTGATATTGGATTTCTATCAGATAATGTCGATATTGTCACCAGAACCATTTCATTCAAACATTGCTAGCTTCGAAAAAATCAGTTTTATGAACAGTTCTTTCTGATACTGGATCTTCAACAATATCCAATCGAACATTCCAGCTCAAGCTATGCCAGTCACATTATTAAACACGATCATGCAGCTCTTCATCATACTGTTTCAGTAGTTTTGTAGGCTAATATTGCATTACAAAAATTCTCATCAACAGCTCTATTTTTTTAATACAATTTTGCAACCCGTTTTAAAATGCCTTCTAATCCTAATTTAAGATTAGTTATCAAATTTAGTATACGACAGCCGCATATTTTAATTATAATTGATATATGTAATCAAATATAACAAAATATTTCAAATTAATCTGCTTATTTTAAATTAATATCATCAATGTATCATTAGTTAGCCAAAGTTAATTACAAGACCGCTTCTCTGATTACCTTGGCTTATAATACATTTGAAATAATTAATCAATGAACGACTCAGTATGAAAATAGCCGAAACTGTACGCACCATTTCAATTCATAGACTTCGTCGTACAATTTTACAATTATTCAAAGATGATGGTTTATTCAAGGAAGCTCAAAATTCAGTTATTTCAATCTCTCTGTTAAAATATATGACTATAAAATTCATTATCGTAGCTTTTTTTATCATCATTCAATCATAGGGAAAAATGGAATGACTAGACCTACACTTTATTCAGAATATTGAAAATGATACTGAAAGCTTCAAACGAAGCATGATTATCAAATATGTTTTGAACAAAAATGGTGATTCCATGAGTTTTGTACAGTATTCTTTCTATGTCTCAATAACCTACCGTATTCAATAACTAAATTAACATTGTCACGACCTCATTTAATGACACAGAAACTGTACGCACCATATATAGCTTCTATAGCTTATAGCTTCTGCTTCCTACATCATTTTTAAAAATTTCACAACATTATGAATTGAACTATATTTCTATTGAATATAGCCTAACCATAGACGAAGCATTCTAGCATACTTGAATGCTTCGTCTATGTGTTTTAACAACGTTTAGTACCTCTCATTAAACACTGAAAGATTCGGGTAAAATAGGATTAAAACGTTATTATCTAGAGGACTGCATATTGAACCCTATCTGCAATTCGCAGACCAATATTATCATTCTTTACAGTCTAATTGGAGCAACATTTTGTCACAAACGTTCTGATTAACTTTATAATTACCTCTCAACTCATTCGTATCTCATAGGAGTTGCTCACATGTAGAAAGTTCGGGCCAGGCTATAAGCAATTAGGGCATGAGTACTATTGCAAATCGATGAAACTTTTCTAATATGTACCTGCAACTGCTTTTGCTTTCCAACATCCTCAGTCGAGTGGCAGTCTACATGCTGCGAAAATTAATCTCCCCAGCTCCTCTAATGCTTGAAACTTGACTCACTGTTTATTGCCATTTCTAAACAACACTCTCCTGACATCCTGCTATTGGCATACGAGATATTTTATTCAAAAGTTCAAAATTCTGTAACTTTGTAAGTCTCGCACATGAGCTCATGAAAAACGTTGATAACATGAACAACATCTGTACACAAAGCATAGAAAATTTTAATCCCATATTTCAAATTCTATAATATTTCTACGCGCAATTCTATGCTATGCATCTGTATGATAATGAATGAATTTCATTCAGTTTTAATGCTGACATAATTGTTCAATGAAATCAGTGTTTCAAATCAGTGGGTCGATTAAATAAAATCTAGCAATTGCTATATCTAAAGTTTTTTCAAGCAACTGCTTGTATTTCATTGAATAAAGTTGGCTAGCAATAACTAGGCCTAGATGGAACTAGAAATTTCCTCATCGCCCTACCAGTTGCTTGAAAACGAATTGAATAAAAACAAACTTCTATACTTGAGCACTAGTTACTGCTAGAGAATTTCTTAGTATGGCTTGGAGCATGCTAGGTCGTTGAGTTGCCTCTTGCCAGTTGACATAGCTGCTTTAACTTAGAAAATGTTCTAAGGTTACTTTTAATAATTAAGATGTCATCACTTTATGAATTAAGAAATGGAATAATAAGTACATTTGCTAACAATGATGATTATTGAGGCTCTTATTAGAATTGATTGATTATTCCATGTCTTCAACGTAATTGCAGTCTTTTGCAAACTTAATAAATGCATCATGTTTTTCAATCGCCACATCGAAACGTAGATGAAAATTCTAAATGTATGAATGATTATAATTTAAAAACATTAATTTAACAATGACTGAGAGTTTTGGAGACAGCATTGAAGACAGATCTGAACTAATGGAAATGAATGGCAGTTTTGAATACTGAGACGCAACACTCATGAAATAAACTGACGCTTTTCTTGGAAAATACGAGAAAATTTTATTTATAGGGTAGCATTGAACGTTGAGGGATTCTTGGTTAATCGAAATGAACTGACCATAATATAATCAACGTTTCTATAATAATAAATGAGCAAAAAAATGAATAAATTAATAAATAAAAAATGAATACTATATCCATAAATACTTCTGATAGTATTATAGTAATATACAAGAATTTCTTGTTCATTCGATTTTGTTGAGTTGAATATGATTTGATTCTTCATCCATATAATCTAAAAGTTCAGGAATATCAGAATAAATCTGATGGACTTTTGTGAACTTCTGGAATATAATTTAAATTATTCAATTTTTCAGGATCTGTTAGTATAAAATGTTATCAGTGCAATTCACTCAATGATCCTTCCTGTTACACTCTTGATAACAAAACGGCAGCTCTCACCTACCTCAAGCCATGTGAAGAGATGCACAATAACAGTTCGTTCTGTCGAAAAATCGTTCAACACGGTTGGTATTATTTTGTTATGATTGTTTTGTGCAGAGATTGAAATTAAAGGTGTTTAGACCATAGCCTAGGAGGCTCTCCCAAGTTATGTAAGAAATACAAGAGACTTGGACATACAAAATTGAAACTTAGTGTGTAAAGCGAAGAAGTATTTCAAATTGAGAGCAAGATAATGTCACATTTCTGCAGAAATATTCTTGTTTCTTCAATCAGAGATTTTAGAAACTTTGATATTATCACCATATTATTAGAATAGAATATCAAAACAAAGTTTGAAATAAATGAAGTTCAAATCCGGGCTGAGTTAAGACTCTAAATTAAAGAGGATATCGTATTAAAGAGAACATGAAATATTTAGCTACAATAATATTATCCTTTCTACTTTAAAAAAGCTCAGATGGAAAGAGCACAATTATTTCGAGGCCGGTCGGATTTGACGTGATTTCTGTCGTTAAAAAGGTTATTTAATCTCATTTAAAAATCACATTTCAAACATACAAACATAATACCTTTTTGAACATAATGCCTAAGCTTTACTGTAGATCGGGGATGCCCAACCTAAGGCCCGCGGGCCGGGTCCGGCCGGCGAACCAATTTTATGTGGCCCGCCGTGTTGCCATAAAAACTAAGAATTTACAGGCATTCAGAGAATTTAAAATATTTTAATTTCCTAATGAAAAAGGTTGGGCACCCCTGCTCTAGATTTTTCAGCATACTATGAGAGAATCAAGTTAGTTAAACTTCTGTTTGCTTACTATGATTTTCCAGAAAATTAGATATCTATGTCCTGATATTTTTTTAGTTAATGAAACTCAAATTCACAAAAAGGATTTGAACTGATGTGGATAGGCCTACAGGTTAAGCCTTATATGATTTATCTGAAAATGTATGAATTATTGATGTCCTCGATATCCATTAGAAAGTATCTTTTGAAAGTTCTATTAAAAATTATGAATTTCTTAATAAAGTAAAATCAATCTAACTGCAATCAGCTCAAATCACTTCTAAAACTCCTTCTGACCTGCAACTAAACCACACTTATGTTCTCTTTCCGTTTCAACAGTGAAATACATCATTGGATCGACGCGAGTAATCAGAAGATGCGGATGGGAGAGAAATCTCGATAACCTGACATGCAAGTCTTTTGAGGACGATGATCACAGGGAAATTGTCTGTCAGTGCTTTGAGGACGGCTGCAACTCTGCCAATCGGTTTTTGTCGCCTTATTTTTTGCTAGTTTTGGTGCCACTGGCGTCATATCATTTGCTATAACAATCACCAAGAACAATATAATACAGTACTACTTACAAGAGTGTACATAAAACATCGTATGAACTCGAAATATGGAAACCTTTTTGTAAATCATCAGCGGATCTGTCATAATAAGGTGCATTTCAGGGTTTTTAAATCAAAAATGCACAAATTCAATAAACTTAATATAGTGTATATTTAACTTATATGTCTTTTATTTTAAGAGAAGGATGAACCCAAAGTGATGCTCTACAGAAACATTATAAGTGAACTTGAACACTCATATAAACTTCTTAAAAGGAGTTAATTCTAACAGATCAGAATGAGCAGAATGAACTTTATCAGTTATGGGTACCAATGACTAGATTTCTTAGTTGTAGCAGTAGTCGAATTAGTAGCAGTAGTTTTGAAACGTTCAGTTGTCTTCCAACATTCGGCCAAACACTGTTTACAAATTTCGTTATAATATCCTCAATAATTATGAGTTGCTTATCAGAATGATAATAAATATTTCAACTGACCTAATTTTGAATTGATGCAGAAATTCCGTATAGATAAAATTTGTTTCGAAGGAATAATTTCATATGAGTTCACTGTTCATTGACTGTTCATTTCATTTCACTGTTCAGTAAGAATTCAGGCTGGTGACGAATAATAATAATAATGGTGTCTCCTGTTTAGGGTAAGTTAGTGACAAATAAACGCTTTCCGTTTTTATACGTAGCTTTGTTCATTTGTACCGTACCATTCAATCATTATAAGAATTCAGTACATGTTTTTTTTTATAATAACGCCTGTCTTATTGACTACTAGTGGTTCACCTGTGCTTTGTAACGGGATGTTTACATTAAACATGTGATAAATGGATTTCAACCTACAATGCGCTATCACTCAGTGAGGTGCGATTGACCGTTCAAATGGGGGAAGGATGTTGGAGACGGAGGAGGACCCTCCACCCTTTCAGCACATATTGGACTTCCAAAGTTCAGATACGGACTGAAGGCACAAAAATACATGAGATTCCGTTGAGAAAAGAACTACTAAATGCTTTTCCTAGTATTACTTACTTATGAAACTTTGTTACTGGCCTAATAGCGCTCGCTATACAATGGTTCAGGCTTTTTTACATATCTTGGAATAAAATAAACAGGGAAAAAGATAAGATAACAGAAAATAATAATGAAGATAACAGAAAGAAAAGACTCCTCTAAAAGAAAATTTAATCACAACTTTTAATTGTTGGAGTGAGCATTTACAAGATAAATGCATCGAAACCTGGAGATGACTCATTTTTCCCAAACGGGGATAAAAATAGCCTGCTTGATTTTTGATGATTGCCTGTGAATGAACAACTAAACCGATTTGTTATTGTTATGGTATAATCGACGCAGAATTTCATATTCTTTGATTTTGAATAGGACAATGTTTTAAAAGCGGTAAATAGTTTCGGGGTTTAGGAGAAAAATTAAAAAAGTGCTAAATTGGTTTTTTGCCCTCCCCTCTCCCAAAGTTATACACAGCCCAGAAACTTTTGCAAACTCAGGGGTCTTTTTCTTAGGATGCCTTGAGTAGATTTCTAAAAGTACCAGCTTTCTACCAATTTTTGTCCACCGCGCGGCCTTTTTTTGGGTTAATTTGCCTGGGCTATTACTTTATACTATTTTCACTAGATACAGACATCCTGAAACATTGGACTTTTGGGAAATAAAAGTTAAGTTGAATTTTCAGAGTTTTCCAGAATAAAGGATTCTACAAAAAAACGTGACACAGGGCTCTGGACGATATCACCTCAATGCAATAAAATAAGTTCTAATCGGTAATATTATTACCAACTATAACGGTAATATCCCGAGTCCCGAGCTCTGTATTGCGTCTGTATGTGAGAAGTTCAAGACTTTTTTCATTCACAATCATATTACTCTCCGCTTAAACTATTATCAATATTTCAGGATTTAGCTTACGGTAGGCTACTCAGCCGATATGGAAGATGACAATGATTTCATTGAGAACATGGCATGCCATAGTGGGGTAGGATGATTTCCTAAATATAGGTTTTATTTATTATATATATATATATATTGTCAGGGCGCATTCTCTGAACCACATAATAATAAAAGAAATAGTAGGAGAAATTAATTCAGTATAATTTATTGTTGGAAACGTGAAATACAAACGAAGAGCAAAGGCAGTAGTATGTTCAAAAGAACCACTCAATGTTTACATTTATTGAAACTAGGTTATAGTACTATGTATGGCTGTCAGCTGTGACTGACATTTTTCGCGCCAAATTCAGCCTAGCCTAGAGCCGGCTAATAAATAAAAAAATTATAATTTGCCATTAAATAAAATTATTATTTGTAATAAGGACCGCTCACAACACCTAGCCCTTCCACAAATTGGTGGATTTAAGCATTCCTATTTATCTTTTTAATTTAACCCATGACATAGGGGTGTGTTGTCCTGGATCACCGAGTTGGGGCAGTATATATGGCCTGGGAAGCTTCATAGAAAAAGGAAATTGAACAGCACTTGCTGAAAAAATTCTGCCCAAGGACATCGAACTCCTGTCGAGTCCCAAATAAGCTTAATTCTTCTAGTCAATTCTAATGTTCTAAATTTCTTTCAAGTTACCAGTTTTTATGTTTAAATGTCCCTGTAAGATGGAATCTACTTTTTAGAAAAAATTTAATGTGATACGCCGATATTACGAGAACTTCGCCAAATAACGACCACGAGAGGCAGCCTAATCCAATTCAAGTTACCAAAGGACTGAATCAAGTAGAAAAAACCACTCATCGCCTGGAACACGTGAGTCTAACATTATTAAATATAAATTGGCCAATTTAAAGTGGAAAAGTGCTTCGAAAAAATGTATTAGACACAACGATGTCCACGACCGCATGGTGAAATAAATTTTATATCAGGGTGTAAAGATTTCATCTTACCTTCACTGCACTAATTAGCCCTTGGATCGGCTCAACAAAACTATCATTTATCAATTCATAAACTTTCAAAAATACCTTCAGAAAAATAATCCTGTAAAAAAAGGACTTTAACTTTGTTTTTCTATTCGAATCTCTTGCATGGGATATTGTTCTTAATTTTAATAAATTTCACAATATCGTCATTTAAATCTGTGCCTGATTGCATTGTCCTGCTCGACCATTGGTATTTGTTAGTGATTAGTTATATCATTTTCTCACTGAGGGTGATCTTTGTCGAGGGTCATACTACACCATATATTCTATATGGTATTGGGTCGCTGGTGTCGTCGGTGAGACATACAGCTGCTTGAGAATATATTGGTGAATTTTTTGAGAGACCAAATTCGACGGAGATCAACTCCCTCAGTGAAATTTACAGCAATACCAAGCATAGCAGCGGTCATCAACATAGTAGGTATAGGGATTCGACAACTTACAACGGTTGATTCCTGGATATCCTACCTGAAATAAATATTTCAGGGAAGATTGGAAGGACTTTTCCGTTTTTCGTTGTGGGATTGCCCCATCACCCTCACAATCATCCCGGAGCTGAATGAGAGCCTAATACCTGAGTGATTCCGGCAGCAAGGACAATAATTAATTATATTTCAGGTAATTGTAGAGGGAGGTGGAAGTAGTTCCCACAATATATATATCTTATTATTACCTGTAATATAAATATTGAGCCACTTGGTTAAAATAGTTTGTACTGTATATTTGAAAAGGGAAATAAAATTTTTATTTATTTATTTGAAAAGGGAAATAAAATTGTTATTTATTTATTTATTCAATTGAACTCCTACTCTGTAGAGATCACTGCTACTTAAAGCGACTTGAATATTTACGGAAAAGGTATCTTCAAGAATAGAAACATTATCTAGAGTGAACATACCTAAAAGCACACCTTATCATTGCAAAACAAATTATTGAGAATCCAGAAGAGTACCACCTCGAGAAGCACAAACAGGCCCGTAGCACTGACCTGGGAACCCCATAAGCAAACTTGCCAAGAAGGTAGCTTGATTCACTTAGAAATAAAGGGGCCCCAAAGCTAGGGGCCTTGGAATCCCTAGAGATCTATCTACGAGCCTAAACACAAACAAGACCTAGGGCAGTGGTTCCCAATCTTCTGTGGCCCATCTCCCCTTTCTAGAGGTTGACTAGCACCTATCGCCCTTTTCATTTTCATTGTATGCCTAGTTTTAAATGAAATTAAAGTGTAAATAATAAAGCAGTTTTATTATTTAAAAAATTTTTATTACCGTATATAAAAACAACTAAAACAGTTATTAAAGATAATAATATTGTGTGCCCTGGCTGGCTCAGGTCTGCTAACAGAGTTATCAGGTCGCCCACAAACATGTTCAGAACCTCTGACGTGACTTAAAGACTGTTTTTAGGCAACCGGGACCGACATGCTTAATGTGTCCTCCGAAACACAGGAATGGCCTCCGGAAAAATCTTTTGGTCTGATGGGGATCGAACCCAAGACCTTTAGGTTAGCAAGCCAGCGCTTAACTCACTAGGTTACGGCCACTCAGATAGATTTTTACAATAATTGACTAATTCGATGAGGTCTTACAATATTCAGATTCGATAATATTTTCATTTGTTTTTAAAATAATTATTGAGAATGTCTTCAACTCAAAATTTTTATAAAAAAAAGGAATAAATAGCAATAACAATGATAGTATTGTGTCTGTTGTGAAAGATGCTGTGAAAGCAACTGATTTGTGCAGGTAATGAAATGAATCAAAACTAATCATCCTGATATTACACAGTCAATTTTCTTGGAAAATTATTTAAAAAATTATAACGACGACTTCAGGTCCTTAGCATGGGGGAGGCTAAAGCCCACAAAGCATCCCCCTTGGTACACCACAGACTCCAAATTAATTGGGAAGACGTTCCAATAACGAACGGAATAAGAAGCAAAGAAAGCAATGAGTACCGGTACCAGTCATATTTTTCTAAAGTTCATCAATGTGAATAAATTTCTTGAAAACCAGTTGTCGTGAATCAGGTGTCAATTAGTGGGAGACACGCATTCTTTTTCCTTTTTAAGAATATTATTAAAAATACAGAATAAAATAATATAGTCTATATTCGATAATTCTTTTAACAATTGACAGATTGATAGTGAACTCGCTGGGTGAGAATAGCCAGTGACTCGTGCTACTCGGCAACTTCTATTGCACAGTAATATTTCAATTTCCCTCCCCCTCTTTGAATACTCATCGCCCCCCCCCCCCACTTATTTATTGCCCCCCTGATAACCCAAATCGCCCACTTGGGAGCGTTCGCCCACAGGTTGGGAGCCACTGACCTAGGGTAACTCAATAGATGACAGCCAAGCAGTGTGTCAGGGTTGCGGAGGTTGCGGATGTTGATTTGAGATTTGAAACAGATCTTCATCTGAACCTGACAATAACCATTCGATCCAGTTCAAGCTGGGTTATCCATCTCCACCTCCAAATTCTGTCATCTATTATTGACAACTCGATAAGTAGTAACATCCAATGCACTTTGGTCAATCAAGTCATTCAACTCTGTCCTGCAATCCTGGAGTCTTCTCTCGAGTAACGACATCCATGTTGCAAGATTTGTGCTCTATTTAAGCGATAGTAAAGTCAAGTTGCCGATCGGATTGGCTCCGGAGATTCCATAACATATCTTGGTAAGCAGCTGAATTAAAATATGGATATTCATATGTATTTAGCGTAGTCCTGTGTGCATTGCATTTTTATGAGACAACCTCAGTCTGTTGAGTAGTTCAAACCAAGGTTAATAGAAAATAATAGACTTTTATATTCTCTCCAATGAGACTCCAAATTATACGGTATTATGAAGTAAATAAAATAAGTTTCCTCGAATATCACATTGCAAACCTAAATAATAGCAAGTAGCAAAGTTAATACCCACAAACGCAAATCCTTAGAGTGAATGAAACCTTTCCAATACATAGGCTACTCTAAACTATTAGCTCCTGCTACTGCTGCTGAAACAACAATAAATTTTTCAATGAATGATTCACAACTTTTATGAATTCAGCACTTATCTAGTAATAGAAACAATCAGCAGTAATTTTTTTTGATGAATCATTTAATTCGGCTGTGAATTTTTGTGTTTAAAATGTAATTTGTAATTTGCCTACATAAATTACATGATGACATTATTTTGAGCTCGGTAAATGAAAAAAAATTACTTAGGTACATTATTCATTGTATTCAGAATTAAGAAAGTTTCAAAGAACGAATTTATACAGTTCATAGATTCATGGATAAGAAATTATAAGATAGTTTCTGAATACAATGTATAATAATGTGTCTAATTGACTTTTTTTCATTCACCTACCCCAAAGCATGGCATGAATTAAAACAATGTCACTCATACCCAGGGACTTTTGATTGGTAGACATTGGCAGTCATTTTGCAAACACACTGCCCCAAATTTAATACTGTAGTTTGGAGAAGATGGAGACAATCATTCTCATTCTAATGCTATTAAATTATCTGCTTTTTCCGCTCACCCAGTCGTTCGGAACCCACATGAAATAATACGTCCAACATTTTCCACTTAACATGGTTTAAATGGAACTGCATATGAGGGTAGCCCCATCAATGAGAGTCATTATTAGAGATATAATTCATTGTATTTAGAGAAGAGTTGTTCTTGTTTCTTCATACTCCAAGGTTCACTACAGATCATCTCATTTCATTCTAGTTCGTATCAAGCATTATAGAGTTTATTGTAAAGTTTTATTCACTATCAACATCATATTCTCATTTCATATCAAAGTTTACTTAATACTGGGTGCAACTAGATTTCACGGATGCATTATTCCACAAAATAATAATACTAGTCTAACCCAGTTATAATCCTATGATTGTGTTGAGTTTGTAGCTTGAAAATCTTGAATCAACCAGTTCCTATAGTGGAAGGTTAAATTTCAATGATTTCCACAAAATGCATAAAAATTGGATCAACATAATAATAAATCAATTCTTGACTTCCCACAAAATACCCAATGTTTCTCATATTGAAGGACAATATGATTTTTGACTTGCAGATCAAAGGTTACTGTGATATATTGATATGAAACCAGTTCTTTATCGGAATGAAACCAGATTCATCTCAATGTTTAGCAAATTATTAGTTTTCTAATCAAATTTCACATTTCCAGTCTGTGTACTGTAATGAATAAGACAACACACTAAAGTTCAGCTAAGAATAATTACCATTGATGGTGACAGTGCAACTAAATTCTATTAAATATACTAAAGTACAGCTAAGAATTACTATTGATAGTGTCAGTGATACTTAATATTGTTGTGGAATCGATAGTTACAATATTTTTTCGCTGTGGAATTCAATTTCAAGTACTGTGAATTTTGAAGGGACTTCAAAACGTATTCAGCCAGTTAGCAGGAAAACAGATCGTAGGTAAGGTACCAAACCCGAAAAGTTGACTGGAATTCGGTTTATTTTTAGTCAATCATTCTATTTTGCTGAAGTATGCTTCATCTCTCAGTTACTTGTCTAACATAAATAATGAGTAAGACGATCGATAATTGGTGTTGATCTGTCAAAATTAATTGTGTGATTTTTATTTGGATATTTACCAAATAAGATTGAATAATTATCATCTCTATTTTCATTGAACTGTGAAGTGAAAATGGAATATCTTTTTCATGCTCTGTTTCATGTGAACAGAAAATAGAATTATTTATTTTATTGGAAGGATTTCCAAAAATTGATAACCTCATTAAAGTAGGAGAAAATTATAAAAACGTTGTTTATCAATGGTTCAATTGCAATGTACATCTTCAATACTGGTATTTTGTATTTCATTCAAGAACAAACTTTGATCATGTCTATTGTAAGATACAAAAAATGTGCAGTAACTTTAGCAGAGAATGACAACATTTGAGGAAAGAAGTAGAAAATAAACAATTAAGAAGCTTTTGTCATTGTTTTTCAAGGATTGTCAGCTGTTAATAGAATTATTTGATGTAAATAAAAGTTCATGGATTAATTATCAGAAAGAACATAATGTGCTTGGTACATTTGGAAAGAGCATTAAATGAATAATCATAAATTTTATATAGATAACTCCATAAACTACTACAATAAATACTACTAATTCTTTGATGGAACAGGACGGAAAAATTATTGAGTTGGTTTGAAATATCCTAAAATATGGCAAAAATAACTGAAATTCAGACGAATCAAATCTCTATCATCTTGATGAAGAACGTTATACGCCATACTTGAATTTATTAAATAAGACGAACGAATAAATAGGTTTTGAAATCTCAACTTTGATTGGCAGGTCGCCTTCAGCTTCCTACAATCAAAAAACAACGCTGTTTCCTCAACATTATATCAGTCCAGAAGTTCACTATAATCTAGATATCTATATAATCCACTAAACTCTAGAAGAGAAATTCACGATGAGCTGATATCCGGAGATCCGCGTAGCTAGTTTTCTGGTTTGAATGATTGCAATCGAGTCACCTTTAATTAAAGTAGACTGAATGATAACGGGTGCACCACAGATACGAAGAAAGTAGGGTGGTAGATTTTATGGAAAGATGAAACATATGAAATGTTTCATTTTTAGTGCATTGTTTTGCTCACTAAGCCAATAAAAGTTTATTTTTACAAGTCCCTACTAGCGATGACTCAATCACTAGACAAAATTCAATTCAATTCAGTTTGAGGGTTGCTATGAATGATTCTAGAGCCATAAAATGCTGTTTTGAGTGATATGCGGGTGATTTAGAAGAAATCCAAATTAAGAGAGCCCTTTTTCCACATAGTGTAGTGTAGGGCATTTGAGTCAAGGACAGTATAAGTGATTTAGAAGAAATCCAAATTTAGAGAGCCCTTTTTCCACATAGTGTAGTGTAGGGCATTTGAGTCAAGGAGTATTATACCCCACGGGTATTGGGATTTGCGTAGTCCCAACCACCCAAACCCATCTATGGTCGAAGGAAGGGGTGTGCCTGGTTACCCCCCCCCCCCCCCGAAATATTTTCCGATACGCGAGTCCAATAGAAACATTGTCATAAAATGTATTCCCTCTTTGAAACTTATGAGTAAGATGAGAATCCCCTAAAGACGCCACCAGCTTCTTGTAGATTAATCTAGTGGTGGGGCGATCATCTCAGAGCATCTAGACACACTGGACTTTCATTCGGAGACCCGAACTCCTAGGCTCTCATCCGCGTCTTCAGCCGCTGGAAATGCTTTCCTCTTCTGCCATCACAGCCGTTGACCTGTAGAAAAGAAAATGAAGAAGAGAAAAGAAAATTGGCCAAGGAAGACCAAATAGAGGAAAAGAAGAGATGGGAGAAAAAGTGGCACTAAGAAATATTGCCATTCTAGAATTTAAAGTTCCAGAGCTGTAAGACGAAGAAGAAGGGAGTGAAGAAGATCTCTGGAGAGGCTGTTTGCAAGTTGTCTAGTTGTTTATTATTGAATCACAGCTCAGTGATAATGCCAAAAAATAAAAACTAGTGGTTGCAAGGAATATATCGGAAATTGAATAGATTAAAGAAAAATAATTCAGAGCACTTCTTGAATATTTTCCTCTTCTGGTTATGGCCCAGAGCCTAGACATTCAGAAACTATGATCTAGAGTAAGTTTGATAATAATAGAATAATTTATCGGCGATAGTAGAAGCTTATTTTTATGATTCTCATTGTTCATGAAAACAAAAATAAAAAGGTTATGAAACATTTTCTTTCTCTTTTCAGGCGGTCCATTTATTATGAAAGTTGTAAGATGCAAATGTTATGCAATACCATTTTCTCCAACCCATTTCAGAAATTGAAACTATTTATAATTGAAAACTCAATTACATAATAGCCTATTATCCAGGAAATTTCTCATGAAAATTCCCATTTTGATCAAAAGGAATTATACTATTATCAATATTTCATTTGAAATAAAATTTATTTTTCCAGGAAATGGAAATCTCCTTTTCAAGCATGTCCAAGTTGATGTTCACGTTGTTAATTATTCAAATAATCTTCTTGACAGAATCAAGTAAGTCACGTTTTGTCACTATATTATTGATTAGTTCGAAGCTTCACATTATTATATTACTAGCTTTTTACCCGGTCTTGCCCGAGAATCCTCTTTTCTGGTGGATAACTTATGGTAGTGGTCACAAAAGTTGGAAGGTTGAGTGGAATACCATACAGTTCATCTGTTTGAAAAGAGATGTTCACAAATAAACTGGGTTTTGTACTGGTTATGTGAATTTTTAGTGTTTTTATAAGTAAACTAACTTTTTGGCAACTTTGAAGCGCTACCCACCTACATAGTTTTAGCTCTTAGTGTCTCTAGTTTTCGATTAGTTTTCCAAATCGTTGCCGTTTTTGTGAAATCCGTAAGACGAAAATACACACACACACCCCTAATCAATCTTATTATGTAGATGTAATCTGTAAAGGCTAGATTGCTAAAAAGGTAGTTTACTTATAAAAAACACAAAGAATACACGTCATCAGTGCAAAAAAACAGTTCGTTTGTGAACTTCTCTTTTCAATCAGATGAACAAATGTTTGAACAGATGAACAGATGTTTGTATTAGAAACACTGTATTGTATTCACTCACCCTTGCCAATTTCGTGATTTTGTGACCAATGCCATAAGTTATCCACCAGAAAATAAAAACTCCAAACTGGATTCCGGGGCAAGACCAAGTAAAATGCTAGTAGTAAATAATTCAAGTTTTTTTGGAAGATGAAGCCCAGATAGGTCTGAGACCTGTGCGTGGGTAATGAGTTGGATGATGGCGATTGATGAGTTGAAACTACAGTTTTAGTCCGAACCACCAGAAAGTGATTTATAGCAGAGAAAAGAGATTTTTGCAGGCCAATCCAATCGGTCACCCTTACAAAGATAGCCCAGAAGTTCGCAGCTTATCTTTATCATGTATGTCATTTGTATTCATGTAGTTGTAGTCTGACCGCCTATCAAAAAGAAGGTTTGATCAACATACTTATTTAAATATTATCTATTGTTATAAAGATGATCTCACTGTGGATAATACTACTTTTAGTAATAGTAGTCTTCGTAAAAGTGATAGCAAATTACTGTAAAAGAAATAGGAAATGAGAATATTTTTGCAAGAGATAGCCTCAAGAAAAAACTGTAAATAAATGTTATAATTGAAATTAAGTTTACTGGGATTTGAACGATTGTTCAAATAGGATTTGACTGGTCAATGTGCTATGAACAAGGATTATTTTAGAACCATCCTTCTCTTGCCTAATTGATAAAACGAAATGTATTACATATTGTATTACAAATCCTTTGTTCTTCAAAATCCTTTTTTTATTTGACCATTTAGTCCATGGAGACTTTTAAATAACCTTCTTCCTTTGAAATCTAACGATTTTTATGCAATTTCAGCTTTGCTGCATTTTTCCTGAGATGGAATTTTGTTGGTTGTTACAGGTGTGGAAGGTATAATGTGCTACCAATGTAACTCAATGAATGACCCAGACTGCATAAATTTAGAGAAAAATGACACGAGCAGTTTCCATTATCGTCAATGCGAAGAGGAGAAAGTCTCGGAAAAACCAATTTTCTGCCGCAAAATCGTTCAAAAAAGTAAGTAGATAGCTTTATTTCAAAAGCAATCTGTATTTAATAGAGAAAATGTTATGCTTCATTAGAAAATTGCTCCAGTGAATACTTTTATCTTTTGTGGAGCAAAATTTCCAATTATTTTTAGTAATCTGAATCTCAGTTATCTGTGTAATACGTTTTTATGTCTAAACATTTCATTAGATGAATTGGTTATTTTACTCGGGCATCTTGATAATAGCCAATCTACTACTAAAATATAAACAGTTCGGCTGTTTCTCATTATTATCATTGGAGTACAGACATTGAATCGTACTGTTCAATATTCCACCAGGGAGCAAAAGCAAATAAAAACCAAAATTTGACCAGAGCAAACTGTATGAATAAGTGAGATCTAGAGGCAACAGATACAGTTCTTATTTGAACTGGACTTAATAAACATTAATCTAAGAATACAGTTCAAATTGTACATTGTACATAGCTGATTAAATAATCGTAGTTAATTATAATTATTAATTTAGTGGGTTAAACAATTCACTCTGTAATTGTACCATCAAATCACTCCATTCCAATACAGTTAAACTTGAGAGTAACGAGAAGAATTATTCAGATGATCATTCATTATAATAGAATCGTTGAAATGAGAATTAAGTGGCAAACAATTATACAATCAAATTTCCCCATAGTTTTCGTTGGATAATTTTCATTTAGATGATGTCACTAGATTATATCGTTATTGTAAAGTGCTTTTCAGAGAAACTTTATTGTAAATCTGATGAATGCTTGAATAGGCTACTATATTATCTGTCTCATTTATTTTTATTGAATAATAGCAGAACAATATTGGGATCAAACATAACATCAACACAAGTAATACACATACATGCACACACACACTCACGCAATTTCTTCAATAATTTATCTTCAATTTATCGATTTTTAGTGCTATTTGGGCTTTGCCTGTTGCACTATTATTCAATAACAACCACAAAAATTTGGGCTTCGCCACGAATAGATTTTATTTTATCAACATAAAATTATCTAATAGACTATTTTATTGTACGATAACTTCAATTTCATTAATTTATCAATTTTCGGTGCTCTTCGGGCACTATGATTCAATAATAACAAATTCCAGGTTCCACTATAAAAAATAAGTTCCATTACACCAATTAATATGTTATTACATTGTATGGGTTCTTTTATTTCTGTGAATTCAACACTTACAGGAGAAAGATTGAATTTAAAAAGAAAAGTTATTCAAATTAATATATCCATCAATTATTTGAAAAAAGTCAATTTAAAAGGACACATTTGGCAGATTTTGAAAATCTCCAAATTTCATTCAATTTTTATATCTTTTATGCATCAACTTTTAAAAAAAAGCATATTTTTTATGGTTGTGAGATTGGTGGGGTGGAGGGGATGAGAAGGCGGGAGATTAGGAATCAAACATGTCTGAGCTGAATTGGAGTTGCATATTTTAGAGTTTAGTAGCTTTGTGTTTCTATAAATTTCATATTGTAAAATTTTATATTATAAAGCAATCATAACTTCAACCATATAACTTGATTTAGTAGACTTCCAATCAAGTCTGAAGAAGCATTATAACAATGCGAATTAGATATCACGCAAATAAGCAATTGTTAAATTCACCAGTAAAGTTTTTTAAACAAATATTTTAAGCAATATGTGAAGTTTCATTCGCTAATTTTTTTTTCATTGGCTGTACATTCTTGTAGTGCAAAAGGCATTATCCAAAGAGGTCTCAAAAATCTGGGGAACAGCTGATAGAAGGCAGCAATTTTTAACATGCTAGGAACATGTTGAAAATTTTGAATTTGTTCAAAAAATTGATGGGTATTTTAATTTGAATAATTTTTTGTTTTAAATTCAATGTTTCTCGTTCTCCTGTAAGTGTTAAATTCACCAGTAAAGTATTTTCAACAATTATTTATGTAAGAAATGTCCAGTGAAAAAGTAACATAGAATAAAACTTGTGTTGCAGTAATGGATCGCAACGGCCTGCTCAGAGTAGTGAGGAAGTGTGGCTGGGTGAAGCATCCGCGCCTGGAGTGTTACTCGGCAACAAACAAGGACCACGAGGAGACCGTGTGTCAGTGCTTCGAAGACGGCTGCAACTCGGCTACGGGCATCACAGCTTCAACTGGACTCATCCTACTTGCCGTTGTCCGGTCTCTTTCATAACACCATCCAACTAATTTTGAAAAACAGTGTCGTATAAACTACCCCTGCACACAGCCGGTGACCAAGTGCCCAAATAATAACAACTCACTAGTCACTCCTCGCATTGAAATTAACTAAAAACGCATTATGTGTTTGAGAAAAGTGTATTCTATTTAAGAAAGTGTTTGTAATAAAAGAGTTAACAGCTTCATCAAAGCTTAATTTGTGAGTTGGGCCTATTACAGGATGCTGATTTGTCTCAATCACAGGAAGAAGAGTAGCAGTACAGACTGTAAATGCAGAGATACAGATTACATGTACGAATACACATTACACTTTATCTTTGGTAGAAGTATGTCGATTTATTAGATGTTGAAACGAATTTGATTGGATAAAATACTTTAAATCACCGTACACATCAATTTATACTTATACCCATTATATAATCTTTGATAGTGATATGTGAATTTATTGGATGTCGAAACGAATTTCATTGGATAAAATACGATGAATTAGGTGCACATTAACTTTAAAGAATTTGTGGAACGTATGTATGTATACATAGCTGGCTTGTAGCTGCTGAAACTATTATGGAAGTTTCCATTAGTAATTTGTTATTTTATTCCACAGTTTTATTAGAATAGGCTCCTGAGTGTGAAAAGTAACGGTGAAATATTGTTTGTGTGATGTAATATTACATGAATAATTCTTCCTTCGTTACCGTCTATTCAAAGGAGTTTCCCAGAGGAAAACTTTGATGAAATTGCTCAAAGTCGTCGAGAGAGTAAGAGTCGATAGCACACAGTGATTTGAACTTTCAAAGTGATTCAAGTTCTCGGAAAGTTGTTCCAAGATTAAATGCGCATTTTTTTAGTTTAACCTTCATTTTTGTTGAATGAATGGACCTTGGATGAAGGACAATAAAACTCATGAAGAGTAAAAACGCTGAGTGAAATGCTCAATTTAGGTGTAAAAAATATGTTATACTATAATTTTGTTTTAATAAAAGATCAAAAATATTTGAAAAAGTTGATTTTATTCTCTGAAAAACTAAATTTATGTCTGTGATGTTTTCCATGACGAAATACTTGATGAACAATCTAATATCAAAACTGACACTGCATTTCAAATGAATATATGATTTTCACTCACTTTTACTGGAGATACTGGAGGAATGCATTACACTTCTGAAAAGAAGGCCGACGAAGCTGACGAAAAGTGAGTGAAAATCATATATTTAATTGAAATACAATGTCAGTTTTGATATTAAATTTATGGGCTCTATATCATCATTCGCTTAAAACATTCTACTTGTGAAATAACGTATGCGCAACCTTCAACAGAAAGCTCGCGAGTGAGTTAAAGAGGCTGCGTAAATAGCCACATAATATAGCCTCAAACCTTGACAGTCAGTAATAAATGGAGAAAACAAGTACAATCAAAGCAACAAAATATCTTACGAAAACTCGAATTACATCTTACTGGGAGTTAATTTACTAGGTACTGTGACAAACAATATTTTGTCAAAAATTTCAGAAATGCTGCAAAGATGTAGTCAATAAACAACATTATGAGTTTTGCTCAGATAATCGGCTACATTTGAATTTTGTTGTATAGTATCATCGGCACAGACAATAGTTAGTAGATATATATATATTATTCTTTAACTGTGTTTATGAGCTCATATAAGCCGATATACTCTAAAGTAGAATGTATAGTCAGTCATTAATATGAGTATACTCAGAGCTATAATCGAACTTTTCAAAAAGTAATAATCTATTTTGAAATCACGTATTTGGGCATTGTAAAGATATGTTTTCATCAGAAAAGCATTCCATTCTCGATTCAGCATCCTATTCTCATCCGTAAAAACAAACAAAATATTATGGTTTCACTCAGTAAGAAGAAAACAAGGTAAATATAACTTGATGAGCATAAAAAATAGCTTGAGAGCAGAGAGAGATTTATTGAATAAGGGCAAAGACATAGTGTGTAATATGAATGAATACTAAAAAATTCAGGGGATACCACATACACGCAAAGGTTACTGAATTTGATTGTCAGCCTAATAGAGGGACTGACCATGAGCATCAAGACTTCAAGGAACAAGGAAGAGTTCACTTCAAATTGCTTTTTTCCCCGAAAAGTTCAGTCAATTATCCGTGCATGCTTGTAGTTGAGCCTGTTCAATAATTTAAATGGATAGCAGAATCTGTATATAGAGGCAAGAATGACTGAACAGAATGACTGAGAAGCAACTAGCTGAAATTACAGAAAACAGAGAGATAGTTTCAGAAACGGCAGGAAGTGTAATTTTGTCTGTGCTGAAAATCACAATAAAATAGGTTTCAATGAGTAGTCTAAATACAGTATTGTATTGCGATATCTGATTCCCTCATCACGGAATTTTAATTTTGTGTAAAGTTTTCAAAAAATTCAAATTTAAAGAATTATGTATTCGCAATACTATTAATGGAAATATGAAATACCGTACATCAATGTACAAACAATAACTTTTAGTCAGGTACTGTAACTGCCTAGTCTTTCGACTTTCAAGTTGTTATTATTACAGTCAAGTACTGCCAAGTATTCGTTTCATTTGGCTTGACATACTGATAAAACTCCTCCAACTCAATGAGAAAATCAATCGCAAACTCCTATCTTTCAAAGTATGCATGTATGAACACGATGTATTCATATGAATTCATGTATATAACCGAACTCACAGCTGGCATCCGCTAAATCCTCTTATAGAATACATTTATTGCCTATAATCGTTTCCAATGTTAATGGATGATGGATGAATTGAATTAGAATAAAAGCTCAAAAGAGCTTTTCTGGATTTCGAATTTTATTGCTAGGAAATGAAGGATATTCTGCAATAAAAACAAACATGCATATCAGCGCGTGATGAACTTTCGTGAGAATTGAGTTTACATAGAGCTGGGAGCTGGGAGCTGGGTTTGCGGTGAACAAACAAATCGTTGACAAAGAGCTCAACAAATCCTACGGGGAACTCGCAACGTTGTCAGAAATAATAAAGAGGAAACATGAGGGAAGAGAATCGCAATGCGCTTCTGTAGGATTCTGTAGGAAAGCCAAAAGCCAATGGTTCTCCACTTTTCCTCTTCCTCATTAAATCTCCATCCATTGTTGTTTTTGAACCATCATATTCCCATCAGTTGTTCCCTCATATTTCCTGTCTGTTCTCAAATCAAAACAGACAAGCTTGGAGTGCATTCCTTCAACAAAAAGCTCATTTGAGTACCTTTTCCATTCGAATGGACGCTCTTTTATATTCAAAACTGCCTTCGTAAATACAGACTATTCTATTCTCCAATTAGCAAAATTCTGGATAGTAAGGAAAGAGACAGCAGAAATACTGCATGGTTTCACATCAAGTGAGGTAAATCACAATTAGTCAAATAATGTAAAGTCAATGAATAGTCACCGAAAACCGTGTGACGTGGTCTAGTCACTGAAGTGGTTGAAAAATTTGATTATAAACATAATACTATCTTACAGTTATCAATAAGAAAGAACTGAAGCTAGTTTCAATTGATTTCGATGAAATAATAGTTTGCAATAGAAAAATATTATTGACAATAACAGAGTGAACATGATTGAACCTATTTCAAAGATGAATGAGAATCGTGCTTACTCTTATTAAGAGTAAGTAAATTTGTAGGAGAAACAATCAATTTCAGACAGTTTTATTGTCAGCTTATGCCAAGATCAATAAGATTCTACGCATGGATCGCCTAAATGCTATATTGTGGTGTTATGGGGCCCCCATATAGGGGATCTAGGATTTTTGGGGGGGGGGCAAATAAAAAATTCACAATTCTTCATGAACGGGGGGAAATTTCAAAAGTTCACAATTCTTCATGAACGAGGAAGCATTTCTTTTTTTAGTAAAAACGTGTGTTTCAAATTAAAGATTTGCAGAATGTTTTGTTCACTAATTTAATAATGAAATAAGTTGAAATTAATTACAGGCAGATTAAAGATGTGAAAGGGTTTATTTTTAAGTACATCTAATGTTACATCTAGTGCGCAGATTGTGTCATTGAAACTAGATAAACGGAGCAGGTACAAAAATCAAAACTCTTTGTGTTGATTTGCTGAACGTACAATCCGTGATACGGAGGCTTCGTTTGTGTAGTTTATATTGATACTGAAGCCCTGATATTTATAAGGAATTGTCAAACTGCAAAATGAACTTTATCTGATACGCATTGAAATAAGGAGCACTGTATTCTAACCGAATAACAAGCCGACACATCGATAATCTTATCACCGGACTATCTTCACTGATATCTCATCCCATTCTCTACAATGAACTCACTTCGTCAAATTTAAAAAGACCGTATCAAAGTTGTGAAATATAGATGAATTATAAATATAGACATATTATAACTGTGATAACTTAGTCACTTATGTGTAAAACCTTATAGCCCAGGCAATGAATGCAAAAAAATGGCCATTGTCGTAACAAATTAGGGGAAAGCTGAATTTTTGCAGAATGTTAGTATACATAGTACTTACTCAAAAAAACCAAAGTCCCGACTCCCACCCCGCTTGCTTCCCCCACCACCCCCCTATCAACATTGCAAGAACAGTACTTCAGTTAAAGGCTTATAACTCGGAAACTAATTAAGGTATCGTTGTGAATCTCATGTCATTTAATACTCAAAACTATTCTCTAAAAAATATGTCGTATACATTTTCTATGTAGATAGCCTAGTTTTTCAGTAAAAATATAGTTTATAGAAAAAAATGTCACCTCGAACCACAAAAATCAACTTCAACTGATCATATCTTTTTTAATATCGCGTTATTGGTTGTGCCGTTCCTTACAAAACTTATAGATAATTTAATAAGCTTTAAAATGATGTGTCTATTGATTACTATAGTTCAAGTTATGGCGTCATAGTGAGTGATGAAATAGTAGCGGACACCGCGTCCCTGAACCCTACAGCACTGTGCATTGCATGGCGCTTGGCTATCCAGCCCAATCCAATAAATAATTATTGTCAAACAAGCAAGACTATTATATGCCAATCAATAGTACACGTTTAAAAGTACATTTTCCGAAAAGTCCCCAAAAGTCCCCCCACAACTTTTCCCCCAAGCCCCCTCAAAGTTGAAAATGTTTATAATTATTGGAAATTCGATATCTCTGTAACTAACTATCGAACAGAGTTGATTCTTCTTCCATAATATCAGTCATATAATTTTCTGCAATAAATGTGCTGTTCACTTTGCCGGTAAATCAGATAATTTCTTTTATAAAAATTGAAATATCTTCAAAAGAGAATTCTATCAACTAGATTTTTCATTATTTAGGGGGACATTTTTGTATGTCATTTTACAGAAAATAGCGTTAAATAGAAGTTATAGAACTTATTTTTATGAATCCAAAGATGTGTATAAAAGCATACTGACGATCAGAGATGATGATTTGTTCGATGAGTGATGTAGCGAGGAGGGGGGGTACCCCTTCGCTAACATCTGATGCACTCCACCTTTATGTTCTCAGCTCTTCGAGGCTATTTCAATTCATATGTAAAATGTCACATTTGACCGTTATTTTGGAATTCTACTTGAAAGGGCAGTATAGGCTTCCCTTATAGTACATTATTTTGTAAAATGATGATTTATCATTATAAATAGTTATAACTTGTAAACTACTGAAGAATAAATCGCAAAATTTGTCTCAAACTGTAGGTATCATCTTTTTCTTTCATACCCTCAGTAAGAGAACTGCTGAAAACACGTTTTAAATCAAGCTAAACAATTTTATATGTAGCAAATATTGGTAATTTTCCAGGCTTTCCGATATTACAGCCACACCTTGTGTCAAACATGAAATAAACAAGATACCTTTCTCGTGGACAATACAATTACCCAAAACTGGGTACCAACGGCAGGCTTGTAGCATGAATAGAAAGTTATAATCATTCATAAAGTTGAAATTTCAATTTTTTTATAATCTTTCAACATTTTGAATTACAATAACTCAAAATTCATGCATGATACAAAGATGCCACTGGCATGTTTCAGGGAATTGTATTGTCTAAAATAACTGTGTCCTATACATTTTTTGTCCAACACATTGTATGACTGTACTATCGGGAAAACCTACGTATAGAATAATTGTTTAGTTTGATTTAAAATGTGTTTTCAGTGGTTCTCTTACTAAGGATATGACAGAAAAAGTGTTACCTACAATTTGAGACGAATTTTGCAATTCGTTCTTCAGTAGTTTACGAGTTATAAACTATTTATAATGAAAATCGTCATTTTCCAAGTACACTTCAGGGCGGTAATGGGCAAACTATGGCCCGTGAGCTGGCCCGGAACATGATTTCGAGTGAAGACTAGAATCACACATGCAAATTAAGTTATAAGAAATATATGAAATATAATGTAAAAAATATATTTTTCTTTGCTAAATTAGGATAACGGTTATTTATTCATTTATCTTTTCGATTTCTCAGTACAATATTATCGCATCTCAGTTTGCTCTCAGTTTTTAGAAATGAGTTAACTTACTAAAGAGTTGAGCTACCGCTTACAACGTGAAATCGACAGGGAAGGAATAAATACTCAAATTGCAATTACTGGATTATGACGGTATAGGCCTAATTCTTGTTCATTGTTTCAAGAGGTTTCCTGTCTCTGTTGTCATTGGATGAAGTTTTCATATGTTGAAACGAATAGATGCTTGAAATTGGTCATCAGTTACAAAATAAAGAAAATACTGTAGTTTCATTATTGATTATCAATGCCAAAAGGTCCGCACATTAAAAAAGATCCAACTGGAATGTTTAGTCTCAATGAAATTGTGACATCACTTTTATCCAGAACAAAAAAGAAGTTGAGCTTTTAGAGTAAATAGTGGAAAATACCAGTCAAGTATAACTACCCAAACATTAAAACAAACTTTACTTGTTTTCAAACTGAATATAAAAGTGAAATTAAATGTAAAAGGCCATCTATGAATAGCATGATTGTTAGTGAGACATTTGAATGATATGAGCACTAAATAAACTTCATACTCTAATGAGCGTCAAAATGAGTGAAATGATGTCTAGAGCTGCTTAAATTACTGCTTTGAAACGCTAATTTACCAAAACCATTGTGGAGAAGTACCCCCTGACACCTTTTGCTTTGATAAGATGGTTTAAAAATCAGATTGCTTCTAAAGCTAATCTCAGTTGGATTACTGCATCCCTTCGTGAGTTAAACAAGTCTTTCTACTACATCTTTAATTATTTAGGATAATATTCATTGAGACTTGAATTTTTAATTGATGATTGAATTGTAAAAAATGAGTACTAATCAATTTTTTGACCCGCCCACATAATTTCTCATTTCATCTAGCCCCCTCCTTCAAAAGTGTGCCCATGTCTAATATAGGGGGGAGCCTATACTGCCCTTTCAAGTAGAATTCCAAATTATCTGTCAAATGTGGCCTCAAAGAGCTGAGAAAATACAGGTATGGATTTCGACAAACCGTTCCTGAGATAAGGGCCCAACAATGTTAGCAAATGGGCACCCCCCCCCCCCTCTAAACCACTCATCCTATCAAATCATCATCTCTAATCGTCAGTATGCTTTTATACACATCTTTGGATTCATAAAAATAAGTTCTATAACTTCTATTTAACGCTTTTTTCTGTAAAATGACATACAAAAATGTCCCCCTAAATAATGAAAAATCTAGTTGATAGAATTCTCTTTTGAAGATATTTCAATTTTTATAAAAGAAATTATCTGGTTTACCGGCAAAGTGAACAGCACATTTATTGCAGAAAATTATATGACTGATATTATGGAAGAAGAATCAACTCTGTTCGATAGTTAGTTACAGAGATATCGAATTTCCAATAATTATAAACATTTTCAACTTTGAGGGGGCTTGGGGGAAAAGTTGTGGGGGGACTTTTGGGGACTTTTCGGAAAATGTACTTTTAAACGTGTACTATTGATTGGCATATATAGTCTTGCTTGTTTGACAATAATTATTTATTGGATTGGGCTGGATAGCCAAGCGCCATGCAATACACAGTGCTGTAGGGTTCAGGGACGCGGTGTCCGCTACTATTTCATCACTCACTATGACGCCATAACTTGAACTATAGTAATTAATAGACACATCATTTTAAAGCTTATTAAATTATCTATAAGTTTTGTAAGGAACGGCACAAACAATAATGCGATATTAAAAAAGATATGATCAGTTGAAGTTGATTTTTGTGGTTCGAGGTGACATTTTTTTCTATAAACTATATTTTTACTGAAAAACTAGGCTATCTACATAGAAAATGTATACGACATATTTTTTAGAGAATAGTTTTGAGTATTAAATGACATGAGATTCACAACGATACCTTAATTAGTTTCCGAGTTATAAGCCTTTAACTGAAGTACTGTTCTTGCAATGTTGATAGGGGGGTGGTGGGGGAAGCAAGCGGGGTGGGAGTCGGGACTTTGGTTTTTTTGAGTAAGTACTATGTATACTAACATTCTGCAAAAATTCAGCTTTCCCCTAATTTGTTACGACAATGGCCATTTTTTGCATTCATTGCCTGGGCTATTATATTAAATCAACCCTTGTAAATCTGCTTGTATCGGTGTTACTGTGAGGCTTGTACTTTTCTGTTTGATTTATGTGTGTAATAATATGTGTATATAGTAATAATTATGCCGATCATAGTCGTAATCATTAGTCATAATAAGTGATTTTACTACTGCTCTCATTACTGCCGAAACGTGTTCAAATTTCCAGTAACAGCGTATTATTATTTTTCTTTTCTCATCTAACTCAATAGTAATAATTGATAATGGATGTGGTAGAAAAATTTGAAACTCTCCAGAAGAAACCAGGTATCAAGTTCAGAGGGTTTAGATATAGGCGGGACGCTCGCCGGGCGGACGGGCGTGTGGTGTGGCGATGCTTGAAGTCTTCATGCTCGGCCGTCATACGTACCGACGCGGGCGGGTCCCGGGTGTTAACTGAAGAAGGCTCTCACAATCATACTCCAATAAAATCACTTTCATCTCAAACTTATAGAATATCCAGTACTCCTCTTCTGTCTGTTGCTACCCCATCAACGGGCTTGTCAAACTTAGCGAATTATGGTGAGCATATTAACGAATCTAACTCAAGAAAATCATCCCCTCTCCATGTTGAAAATCTCTTCGGTTTCGTAGACGAAAAGGAGGTGGAGGCTGATGATTCTATTATTGAAACTTCTACCCTACTCATTGAGAAATCGTTAGCAGTAGAAACCAAGAATGCAGCCGTAAATACACCATCTTCCAGTGACAGATTTCCACCTGCACCGGGAGAAACACTGAGAGAGTTTGAACTGCAGCAGCAAAGAGATGATATTATTAAGCATGCGATAGATCTTGAGAGTAAGTTGGTCGCTTGTAATAGAGATAAAGAAACTCAAATTATTTCCTTACAATTGCGAATAGGTGAACTTGAGAAAAAGGTAGAAGAGAATGAGCACTGGGAGCAAGAAGGTAGAGAACTTGAATTTAAAATAAGCCAATTTAAAACAGCAATAGAGGTTCTAGAGGCTGACAATAATTTTCTCAAGGATAGAAATAAAACTTTAGAATTTGAGTTGGATGATCTTAGAGCTTTTTACTCACCGGGAAACACTCAAACTTACAGTGCTTTAGATAATATTCCATTCACGCAAAGAAACTATTTTGATATCCTAGCCGATCCCGAGGAGTCATTACATAATAAAGTCAATAATGTTAATGATAGACTGAATAATAGGGCCAACAGCGAAAATAGTAATATTTCAACTAGAGTTCAAACCCCTAAGAATAAAAAAATAAAAAAACAAAAACCAAAAATATTAGTGTTGTCTGACAGTCATGGTAGGGACATTGGCTGGGATTTAAATCATGAGGTAAAGGAAAATGGATTTGAGGTAACCGTACTCTCAAAGCCAGGCTGTACTTTTGATCAAGTGACACATGACATAGACGTTTTCACTAAAGATTTCAATTCTGATGACACTGTTATAATTTTAGCAGGGACTAATGACGTTGTTGGTAGAACCGTTCAGCCTACAAACCTTGACTTGAAAAAAATAAGAGAAACTGCCAGACGTTCTAAAGTGGTAATCTCTTCCATCCCACTCAGGTATGACAAACCCCTGTTGAATGTTAATGTAGATAAATTGAACACATGGATTTCTAAAGAAATCGAGAAAATCCCTAACACTCAGCTGCTAGATCTAAGTAATTTTGAGATGTCTGACTATACTAAACATGGCCTACACTTGAATAAACATAAAGGAAAACCAAAACTTGTAAGACACTTGAGAGATCACATAATACGATCACATTCTTTAAACATAAGATGAATGACAAAGCAAATGTTCTCTGCTGTAAAATCACTTCCCGGTGGTTCGGAACCCACCTAAAACTGTAGGTCCAACTCATCAATCACCATCATCCAACTCATTACCCACGCACAGGTCTCAGACCTATGTGGGCTTCATCCTCAAAAAAAAAAAAAAAAAAAAAAAAAAAAAAAAAAATAGATATGCTGCACATAAAACTCAACCTTTTGTTATAGTAGGTCGTCAAATATTTTCAGCATGCTGTTCTGGAATGTTCAGGGCTTGACAAACAAAGTTGATGATCTTGCTCTTCTAACAACACAGCACACAATTGATATAATTGCTGTTGCTGAACACTGGTTCAGAGCTGATGAAATGAATTACGTGTCTATTCCGCAATACAAGCTTGTGACTTCTTTTTGTAGGCTCAATCATATACGGGGTGGAACTGCATTGTTTGTTAAAGATGCTTATGTTGTAAAAAATCTTGAAGAAGTTAATAGAATGTCCATTGAAATGGTGTGTGAAGTCTGTGCAATTGAAATTCCTCAACTAAAAGTAATAGCCTTGTCAATTTATAGGCCATATAATAATAATTATGCTCTTTATACAACTTTCCTTAACCGTTTTCATGAAATATTACAATTAGTTTACAGACAAGGTTATATTTTGATGATCGGCGGTGATTTTAATGTAAAATTAGATAGTGAGAATAGGGAAAAAAGATATCTATGTAATTTGCTAGATAGCTTTGGTCTATGTCTCACTACAAAAAGCATTACAAGGCCAGGTGTGGTTAACCTGGGTTCTTGTATTGACAATGTATTAACAAACATACATCACAGTAGGTGCAATACTACTGTAATTCACTCGCCCCTCTCTGATCACAATGCTTTATTATTTGAATCTAATATAATGAGTGAACCTGCATCTAGTGAAATTCTAAATAATTCTAAAATTACCAATAAAACTAGGATAATGAATGTTAATAATATTAAGTTTTTCTTACAGTTACTGCAGACTATTAGATGGTTTGATGTTTATGTTAGTGAGAGTGATAAGAAATTTAAGAGTTTTCTGGATCTATATCTATGGGCTGTTAATTCAGCTTTCCCTTTGGTAGATGCTAAACATAGGATTCAAAAGTCTGACTCCAAATGGTATACAAAAGAGTTACAAAGCCTCAAAGAAAAATGTGATAGTCTATACTCTCTCCACCAGGTTCTTCCATCCCATAGTTTGAAAAATGAGTACAACAATATCAAAAAGGAGTATAGGAAATCTGTTAGAGAAACAAGAAAAAATTACTTTGGTAATATGATAATTAATTCACAATGTAAAAGTAAAACCATGTGGAATATAGTTGAAAGGCTGACTAATGTAAACTCCAAATCAAATGGAAATTGCTCAATTACTGCGAAAACTTTCAATGACTTCTTTATTGGACATATTAGTGATCTGAGCAGTAACATTCCACAAAGTAGATATGATTCTTCTCATTACTTGAAAAATTCTAGGAAGCCTACCAGCAATTTTTCCTTTAGTTACACCAGTGTAGAACGGGTCTATGCAGTAATTAATAAGCTCAGCAACAGCAAGTGTTTGGATATGTATGGATTGGATTCACGGATACTGAAGTTATCATCAGGTTATATATGTGAGGTTTTAGCTTACTTGTTTAATGAGTGTGTTGTTGATGGTTGCAATTTTCCTGCAGAGCTAAAGAATATAAAAGTTATTCCGATTCACAAGAAGGGATCAAAAGATGATCCATTGAATTTTAGACCCATATCAATCGTTCCTATATTCTCTAAAGTTTTTGAAAAAATTATGCAGGAGCAGCTATCTGAATATTTTGAAAAAAATAGATTGCTTTCAGAAAAACAATACGGATTCAGGGCAAAGCATAGTACCAGTGAAGCTGTACTGCAATTAACAAATCAAGTTGTTATGGATATTGATAAAAGTTTCTTTTTTGGCTTCAGATCATTTGACATGACTAAAGCCTTTGACACAGTCCATCACAATTTATTAATTAGAAAATTAGAATTTTATGGTTTAAGTGTAGAATCCGTTAAAGCAATTGAATCATATTTGAGGGACAGGAATCAATTTGTCTACCAATCTGGGATTTTTTCCAGTGGCAATAAAGTGTTGTATGGAGTGCCGCAGGGATCTGTATTGGGCCCACTTTTATTCATTATATATATTAATGACTTGACTCCTAATATTGACAGTGCTTGTAGAGAAGGGTTTCTGTTTGCAGATGACCTTGGATTGAAAATAAAAGCTAGTACAGAGTTAGAATTGAGTAATGTATTGATGAGTAGTACAGATGTTGTGACTGATTGGTGCTCAGCAAATAGTTTAGTTTTGAACCTCAATAAAATCTGTGATATTAATTTCAGCTTCAGAAATAGAAATAATGATAATAATCCATTTAGTGAGTCAATTAAGTTCTTAGGAATAAATCTTGATGCAGGATTGAACTGGTATGCACATATTGAATCATTAAATAAGAAACTGTCCAAAGGATTATATCTTTTACGTAGACTACAAGGAGTAGTAAATACTGATGTGATGTTGTGTGTGTATTATGCGCAGATATACTCACTGCTGTCATATGGGGTGGCTGTATGGGGTAATAGCTCAAGATCTGTTGAAGTATTCAAACTGCAGAAAAGAGCAGTAAGGATTATTCTTAATGTTCATCAACAATCTCACTGTAAACCTCTGTTTAAAAAATTAGGCTTATTATCTCTACCTTCTATATATGTATTATCTGTTTTACTATATGTGCATAGCAATAAAAATCAGTTCAAGACAAATAGTGATGTGCATAGGTACAATACAAGAACTAGAAATAACTTCAGAGTGGAATTCCTACACCACACTAGGTCTCAAAAAAATTGGCATTTCACTTCAAATAAACTTTATAATGCTCTGCCTGCGAGTGTCAGAGACCTCCACATCACTCAATTCAAGAGAAGACTTAAGGCTATGTTGATAGATGAATGTTTATATCGCGTACAGGATTTTTATGCTATAGACTTTAAACAATAATTGTAATGAAATTTATGAACCTGTATTTGACTGTGATATTAACTATGTTTAGTGTTATGTGTATTTTTTCATGTTTTGTAGCAAAAATAAGATAATAGTTCATAAAATTATGAATATTGAATGATAATTATGACTAATAATTCATGACGATGGCGATGCATTGTAAAATGTCTATGTCAATAAACAAATTTCTATTGGTTGCAGGCAATTTAAATGTAACTGAGACATTATATAGTAATAAAACGTTAACGGATATCATACAATTGAAGACTTATTAGAGGAATCTGGTGATTCTTGCTAATGAATATTTTACGAGCTTCAAACTAATTATGTTGGTAAAATATTTACATTCTCACAAAAAGGTTTTTGGAGGTTTTGGGTGGCTTTAGCCTGACCCCCCGTATGGAGGTATAAGTTACAAACAGTTTAAAAAGCCAGTTCACTCATTTTTTATGCACCAATGAAATGAGTTCAGTAATTTGAGCTTACCCTGTGAATATCCTATTTATCAGTTCAGTAGGGGACAAAAATTTCCTAGACAAGTAAATTCCCTCAAGAATCAATATAAGTTCTTTCTTGGTCTCCTCATTGAATTTTTACCACATCATTCTAGTTCAGAATAGATTCAAATTGAACAGATTGAGCACAAAGCAACATAGAAATTCAATTCCATTATGATTAATTGTAAAAGGTAACAGTAATAGTCCACCCCATTGTTAGATCTAGTCGATTATTTGGACATTGCTAGACTTCATTATTAGCATCGATAATAGAAGCTATTGTAGGTTAATGGTATGAGGTCGCTATCCAAAATTTAATTTGAAACCGGTACCTCAGATTAGACCTAGATATAAGAACCTCAGATATACCTAAACTGGGCCGGAACATTTACTAATAACAGTTCCATGAGCACATGAGCCAAATTGAATATTGAAGCGAATAGCGGCACAAAAGACAATGCATGCAATGCTATTTAATGCAATATTTACTGGTGTAGACCCAAGTAACATCGATATCCCAAAATAAATCTCTGATTGATTTCAATAGCTATCATGCTAATAATGAAATGACGACAGAATAAAATTATTTTTGCAAGAGAGAAAGGATTCTCTTACATTCCAATTGAGATTATTAATACATGATCTTTGTTAATTTGGGGCTTGAGATGAATTAATAAAGTTTATTCATCCCATTTGAAAAAATCTGCAGCAATTAAATTATAGGGTGGTTTTCCAAACGCTTGTTGAATGATAGCTTGGACGCTGGAACAGTGGCGGATCCAGACTGACTTTTAGGGGGGGAGGGAGTCTGTTATGGAATAACCCACTCACCCCGTCAAGAGGGAGAGGTCCGGGGGTCCATCAACTTTGATAATCAATCCCCATAAATCGCATTTTAAGTGATTTTAAAACACATAATAGAGGACTGGACCAAAGCCACTTTACATGATATTATATAGCTAAAGCGACACTACATTATATAGAGTGGCTTTGCCTGGACGCTCAAGTGCTTGAGTCATTGTTGACATGCACCGGCATAGTAGTGATAGGCAAACTCTACAGTATAAAGGGAATTTGACATTTTTTTATTAAAAGGTAGTCCTGGTTCCTGTATAAAAATGTTTTGAGGAGTAACTCCTTTGAAACCGCAATTTAAAAAATATTCAAAACATAAATACATACATTTTAGCCTGCATAATAATACAAATTGACTTGTTTCTGATGCTTGAGTCATCCTCGATTGAGTGCTCAAGCAACTTTTCAAGAAAGATGTTAAATTTGTTATTATATTGCTAAGCATCAACTAAGTAATTCACTGATTTCCATTAGCTCTTTAATGCAGTTGTCAATGTCCACAGTGATAGAGGTCTTTGGTATAACTTATAGCATTAAAAGAATTTAAAAATTAATCACCTGAGTGTTCAAACGCTTAAATAAGTCCTCACTCGTAATAAGTATATTCTATAGTATTCCATAGACATTTATTCATGGCAAGATGCAATCAAGAAAATATGCAACAGACTATCGCCCACAACTGCTTTTTAGAGTATGAAGGAGAAGTAGTGTTCTAACTATATGTTCAGCCGTGGGCTGGGGTGATCAGCAGTGATGTAGTGTTGAGTGGGGAGGGTAGACGTAGACTCTAGGCTCTATATAGTGAAGAGAAAAAAAAGAGTCCTCTAACAATTTTATTTAACAAAGTTGATCATTTGTCTTTGTTGGTGATCAATGAGTCTGATCAAATTGGACCTTTGAATGATAGACTGTGTCAGTTGATGAGTGAAAACGAACTGTTGAAAACGCGTCTTGATGGGATGGAGTATCAACGAAATGCTGCTCTGAATAGATCAATTGAACTTGATACACAATTGTTGCAGCGTCGGGATGCAGCTAGGGATGTGGCGACACAGACGGATTTTCAGACACATACTTATTCAGTCAGAGACACCACTGGTACACTGATTCAGTCAGAGACACCACTGGTACACTGATTAAACGATTGAATACATTCATTGATGATGAACTGTTAACAGACAACGATATTAATGTATATTGTAAGAGATTTTTTCATACTTGTAAGGATTTAGTTGTTGTTGATACATCAGTGGTTTCACTTATAGTTCATGATAGTGACTACGACCACTCTTTTCTAAGCTCCACTGCATATAGTAACAAAAATATCGCTTTTGTCTTGAATGATAATTTTAGTGCTAATTCCATAAATACATGGACTGGCTCACATTGGAGCCTAGTTGTATTTGATTATACTGATAGAAAATTTTATAATTTTGACTCATTGAGGAATTACAATGATAAAACTTTGATTAAACCAGAAATCCAGGAATAAACCTTTGAATATTCTTGTAGAGAAGCTGAAGCCGGTATTAAATACAAATAAAATAGTTCATATAAATTGCTTGCAGCAGAGTAATTCTTATGACTGTGGCATCTACACGCTTTTTCACCTCGAAAGCTACGTTAGAATTAAACAGGAGAAAAAGCAGGTTCATAGGAACTCTGAAATAAAACAATTTTATGCAAGGAAACAAAGGTTGCATGTGCTGAGCACAATTGTCAATTATTTAAAACATCAGTCTGAGGAGTTAGTAAATATTTCTATTGAAAATCCATATTCTATTATTTTAGAGCATAAAGGTATTGAGAAGAGTTCAAAAGAAGTCTTTGATCTTGAAATGATCAGCAAAAGAATTCATCACCAGCACGACAAAGTAAGAATAATAGGGAAACCAATAGAAAAAGTCAAATTGTAAATGAAACTAATTTGCATACATTTAATCATTCAAGCGACTCACATAATCTACAAAAACTAAATAAATTGAGCAGCAATTACCAGAAACAGTTGGAAAGATCTAAGGCCTGTAATATTCTCAAACAAGTTAAAATAAGGTGTTTTTCTGACCGTCAGGGAAGGGAAGTTGCCAATGGAATCCTATCAAAGAGTAATCATGAAGTTCTTAATATGATGAAGCCAGGGGCGAAATTTGAAAAGGTCACAGAAGAAAGTAAAAGCATATGCTCTGATATGGGTAAGGGAGACCTTACTGTTTTTATAGCAGGAACAAATGATGTGGCATGTAACGAATCCAATCATTTAATTCAATCATATAAGAGGAGACTTATGAATTTGCGGCACACGAATGTGTTGTTCTTTTCTGTGCCACATCGATACGACCTACCAAAATGGTCATGTGTGAATAAGGAGATTAAAAAAACCAATGAACGCTTGAAAAATATAAGCAACCACTTCTCAAATGTATGTTTTTCAGACTTAAGTTCCTTAGGGCCACGATTTCACACATCACTTAAACTACCTGGGGAAAAAATATATCATTGATATCATATTAAACACCGTATCTAGACTCAGTGACACTACAGAGGCACCTAACCAGCCAATCCCTTTAGGTCAACAGAGAGAAAACAATAGTATTTTTTTAGACTAAACTGCTCACCTACTGAGCAATCACCACTTTCTAAGACTTATGAAAATACAGCTTCAAGATGCAAGGTGAAGGTAACAGAAAATAATAGTATTAGAACTCATATTGCAGAGGATTGTCTGACTACTGAAGTGAATACAATGTCTTGGAATTGTCAAGGTCTAATTAATAAAATTGACTACCTAGAAATAATTTTACATGAAAATAAATCTGATATAATAGCACTGAGTGAGCATTGGATGAACGATGATGGAATTGTTAATGTTAGTTTTGGAAATTTTAAATTGGGATCATATTTTTGTAGATCTAATCGAATACATGGTGGGGCTGCTATTTTCATTAGAAATGTTTTATAATGAGATCAAGAAAATCAGTATTATGTCAGTAGAAATGGTGTGTGAGGCTTGCGCAATTAAAGTTCCTGAAATAAATGTAATTTTCATGTCATTATATAGGCCATACAGCATGGATAGTTCAAATTTTAATAATTTTCTAGTCATACTTAATAATATGTTAAGCTATCTGTTTACTTTTAAAAATTTTAATGTCATTTTGTGTGCAGATTTTAATGTTGAATTCAATACACAGTCTAGTCTGAGAGATGATCTACTCAATTTATTAGTTAGCTTTAATATGTATATAACTACAAATGAGATGACAAGACCTAGTGCTACAGGTGGCTCATGTATTGATGATATTGCTACTGACATCCATCTTAGTCGATGGAAAAGCAAAATAATACACACTGTTCTCTCTGATCATTTAGCTGTGAGTCTGACGATAAAACTAGGAAATCCAATAAATAGCAAATCGAATGAGAATATAATTATGACCAGAGTAGTAAATGATAACAGTATATGTATTTTCATGAAATGCCTACAAGAAATAAACTGGATAAGTGTATATGCACTGAAAGATGTGGTTTGCCAAATTAATGAATTTCAAAAACTATTCATGTGGGCTGTAAACCTGGCTTTTCCATTAATTAAAAAGAAAAGATCAACTCTAATTAAATTAAAAAATGGCTGGTACAATTCAGAATTTACTACTTTGAAAACAAGATGTGAACAACTTTATTACCTGCATAGAAATTCTATAAGTGATGACATAAGATTAGAGTATTATAGGATGAGAAGCTACTACCGGTCTGAAATAAAAAAAGCCAAGCTTAACTATAACAATAAATTTATACAGGATAGTCGAAATAAGACAAAAGCAGCATGGGAAATCATAAATAGGCATGTTACTAAAAATAGTAAATCAATGGAAAATGTATGCAAAATGTCAATAGATGATATTAATATGTTTTTTCTAAATAAAGTTAAACAGCTTAGCAAAGATATTCCCAAAAGTAATTTCGACCATAATCATTATGTCAAAAAAATTCATAAGCCAAATTCTAATTTCAAATTTGTACATGTTAGGGTAGAAGAAGTTTTTGAAACAATTAATAAATTGAGCAATAGTAGTTGTCTTGATATTCATGGATTAAATTATTTAATAATAAAACCGGCAGCTCCAAATATATCTGAGGTGTTGACTGTCATATTTAATTAATGCTTAGACTTAGAGATTTTTCCAGATGAATTGAAAAAGGTTAAGGTAATACCTGTATACAGAAAAGGTGACAAAGCAAATATAGACAATTACAGACCTATATGTATAATATACATATTGACCAAAATATTTGAAAAACTTCTTTCTTTTCAATTAACAGCTTATTTTGAACAAAATAATTTGTTTTCAAATAAGCAGTACGGTTTCAGGAGAAATCGTTGCACATGTGACAATGTTTCAAGGCTTGTGAAGGAAGTAATAGAGGATCTGGAGAACCACAAATATGTGCATTTTACAAGTTATGACATGTCCAAAGCATTCGAAACTGTTGAGCACACTACATTATGCCAGAAACTTTCTTATTATGGATTAGATCAGTCGGCTGTTAACTTTATTTTTTCCTATCTCTCAAATAGAGTGCAATTTGTTTTCAGGAATGGGGAATATTCGAGAGGTGAAATAGTTAAGTTTGTACCACAAGGCTCCATTCTTGGACCACTATTGTTCATCATATATATAAATGATTTGCCAAATTTGATCAATGTTTGTAACAGAGGTGGCACTTCCTATTTGTATGCAGACGATTTAGGACTGAAGGTGGGTAGTAAAAGAAAGGGAAATCTACATGCAATGATTTCTGAAAATAACTCGACAATAAAAGATTGGTGTGCAGCGAATAACCTTAGTCTAAACACTACTAAAACAATAGATATGAGATTTAGTTTTGACAGGAAAATAATGGCTGTAACTTCAATGAAATTCCTAGGTATGACAATTGATACAAATTTAACATTGAAATGCCATATTACCTACATCTCCAAAAAAATCAATAAAGGTATCTTCCTTCTGCGGAGACTCAATGAAATTGTAGACTCATCCATACTAATAAATGTATATTTTTCTTATATCCATAGCCATCTCGTATATGGCATCCACCTATGGGGGAACTGTTCACAGTCAATAATTCTGTTCAGGTTACAAAAAAATCACTATGCATTTTATGCCATAAACCGCCTCTCACACCATGTAGGGAATTATTTATAAGAATGGGTTTCTTAACATTGCCATCCTTGTATATATTGACATGCTTGATTTACATGAAAAAAAACATTCATGAATATCAGGTGAATTCTGATGTGCATCACTATGAAACAAGGAATAAAGGTGATGTGAGAGTTGGATACTGCCAGTACAAAGGTTCACAGCAGAACTGGCATTATATGTCTGTCAAACTATTTGATGCTCTTCCTAGAACTGTACGGGCTATGGAGATCACTAAATATAAGAAATATTTGAAGGCTTTGCTCATCAGAGAATGTTTATATACTGTTGAAGAGTTTTTTACAATTGAATTTTAGTTTTTGTGTTTAAGGTTTTGAAACTATCAGTATTCTAGATTTATATATAGGCTAGGACATTGACGTTGTTTTGACATTTTTCATGTTTTTATGGCAATAGACGATTTGATTTGATTGATATGAAGATAATATAGGCGGAAACTAATTTTTTCGACGGGTTGGGGGGTACTCCCCCGAATAATTTGTAAAAAATTATTCATCTAAAACAGTATTTTAAGCGCATTGGCAGGTAACGTTTCGGGGGGGGGGGTTTGACCCCCATGACCCCCCCTGGATTCGCGCTTTCGCTGGAAGTAGTCCATTGGTGTGCAAGACAGTATAGGCCTACACTACACACTCACCTTTATAGCCAGATCCTGTGTTGAGTGTTAACTAGTGAGTGTGGAGCTCTTGTTTGGCATACTGACAATGATATTCTATCGTCTTATTAGTCATAGTAGAGTATATTATTAGAGACAAGTGGTTCAATCGATTTCGCTATACCGCAACTGCCATAACTCTGGATCTATGGAAAAGAATAGCAACCTACCTCACTCCTCACTTTCGTAGCCCACTCTTTTATCAAACATAACTGCTGAGGTTCGAAGAATTACTCACAGCCGAAATTGGAAATAATTAATTTACGTGCACAGCAACTTTCTAGAGCCGAAAATATTATTCTGAATTTGTAGAATAAGATATGTTTAATTATAGTGATCACTCAATTAATTGTGAGAAACATTCAGAGTACTGCACATTGCCGATTGCATTGCCTTCTCTCAGATTTATCAGCTATAATTCTCTTATATCTATCAGTCGTCTTCATAAATAATAATCAATCGCAATTGAATAAGCCTTTTTCATTGATCTTGGATGAACCCCTACACGCTAATTATCCCTCCAAGATCACTTTTACATATATTTATAATCCTTCAAAGACGGAATTTGCATTCATTCTACTAAATTTCTCTCCTCAATCTGTCGCTGACACATCATCTATCTTATCTATCGTTTCACGAAAATCATTAGTTTCTCAATTTTTTAACCGACTTCCAAAAACAACAAGGTTACTATATTCGACCTGTTTTTTTTTTTATGTTTGTACATCAATCATTCGAACAATATTGAACCGATTTCGATGAATTTTTTTTTAAATGAAAGAGCATCGCTCAGCGGTGGTCCCATACAAGTTTCGCAAGGATCGGCCCAATACTTAGCCCAATATTGAACAAAAAGGAGCATTCTTCTATGTCTTCATTTCAATCAAGTTTGAATAGGATAGTTCCACACATAACCGCCAATCGGATAACCGGTATCGTTTACCAGGCTGATCATTGTATCATATGGAGCGCTTTACATCTAGACGGTTTTCGAAATCATATGATGCAATGCAATTATGCCGGGTAAACGACATCGGTTACCCAAAGCTGGTTCAGTGTGGAAGAAGTCTTTAATGACTTCTTTTGACCAATCACATGAACTTAATTTGAATCGAGAATAAGAAGAATATAATATTTCTGTCCATATGTTCATATGAAAATTGTAAATAATTTAGTTGATGTTATTGAGTCATAGGAATAAGGTTATTTAGTTTCAATAATTAGTTTCAACTTATAATTATTATAAGTTGGAGAATTTGGAAACAGCTGATCTCAGAAGTATTTTTAGTTTCACTGCTGTGATGGATTAAGAATATTCCCCATTAAATACATGTCCATACAATAGGCTATTTTGGGGTTATGTTTGATGATCCTTTTGTACTAGCTCAAAGTTTATGTTTTTTATATTAAAAAAATATATATGACTAATATCACAAAAAATATCATACATAACTCGTCCGGGAAGATGTTTACCATACTCGTATGATAATATCGCACTCAACTTCATCTCCTGCGTTTACTTATCATATTTTCAGTAAGCACAATATTTTCCACACTTGTAACGTAATATAGGCCTACTATTTCAGTGTAGGTATATTCTGAAAGGAACCACATCAAAATGAATCAAAAGCCATTTCACTTTTGAGAAGCCTTTCGCTATTATAATTCTCCTAAATACAATATTCCACATTAAATAAAACGTTGTAGAATTTTCCTTAGTTTATTTTTTCTTATAAGTGGATTTGGTAATTATTGCTGAGTATCCAAACTTTTCGAATTTTCCAACAATTTTTTTTTGTGACATCTACACACCCCACGAAGCAATAATACGTTGAAATTTTTTGGGGGTCGCGTTTTTTTTCACAAAAAAAATAAATTTTTGAAAAAAAAATTTTTATTTAATTTTTTATTTGAATAATTCATAATTTGCAAACATATGAGGAGCTCCGAACCACAAAACGATATCAATCAAGTGAATATAACATTTCCGAAGCACTATAGCCCCCAAACACTGCGCGCCTAACCAAACCTTCCCTGGATGGCTAACAAGGCTAGATGTGACTGAACCACCTCAGAGATTTAGTACTTTAATGCATAAAACAACACAAATCAAGCTAATTCACCATTAAACAACATCGATCAAGTGAATATAACACTGTCACAATACTACCGCCCCCAAACACAATTTGCGCTCTGTGCGCCTAACCAAACATTCCCTAGTGGCTAACAAGGCTAGTAGGCTATGATGGAACCACCTCGTACCTTCAGTTCTTTCATGCATTAAACAACGAAAAAACTAAGCTCACTAACCTTTCAATACTTCAAAATCCTAAAAATTTCAGGCTGCACTCCATATCACAAATCTCTACTTACAAACGGCGTCTCACATAATGGATAAATTCAAACAATCAACTCTCGCCGAAAATAAAAAATCATAGCATTTCCAAGAAAAAGCTATATTTTCCAAATACTATCTATCATCATGTGATCTAACAATAATCGACTCTCTGGCCGAGAATACAAAATTATAGCATTTCAAAGAAAACTAATGTTTTCAACTTCTCTCTCACGTGTGTAGATTGGTTAGTTTCCCTACCTTTCAGTTCCCCAATCCTACCAGTTGGCCGACCAAAGAAAACTAAATGATTCCACCTAACCAAACCAAATCTAACCTTGCCTAGTCTGGCAATGTTACACAATATACACTTTACTTTTTTCGTTTCGTTTTCGTGAAGTTTGTTTTGGTCTGTCAACTGGAAACCCGTCACATATGGTATAATATTCAACAGATGCAAATATTCATACGCGAAAAAAAAATAGTTCCATTAGAAAACTCTAATTTAAATGCCAAATAAGCCTCGCCCCCGCAAAATATCAGTGTATTATTACTTACTAGTGTGTGTTGAGTCTGTAGGGAAAAAATTGTTGGAAAATTCGAAAAGTTTGGATACTCAATAAATACCGTGGATTTTTAGTTACTCAACTTTTGATGTTATAAATTAATTATTGGCTTGCTAATTTGATAAATATTTCATAATGTAGGCTTTAAGAAATTTCTCATGTTTTCAAAGTTTGAAAATTCAACTAAAAAGCTTAAAATAAAACATATTTTAAAACAAAAAAAGAAACCGACTTCAGTGAAATGATAAAATACTCACGTACTAAAAAGTTTAAAATAAAGTATCTACTTTAAAGTGAGAAAATTTTAAATTTCATACAAGTAATCTTTTGAAGTCGGCGCCAAATTTCCCATAAACTTCTAAAATATAACAGAATTACTCTGTGATGTTTTCCATGACGAAATAATTGAACAATCTAATATCAAAACTGACAATGTATTTCAGTAAAAGTGAGTGTAAATCACATTTAATTGAAATACAGTGTTAGTTTTGATATTAGATAGAATTTCTTATCAATTACTGTATTTCAGTAAAAGTGAGTGTAAATCACATATTTAATTGAAATATAGTGTTAGTTTTGATATTAGATCGAATTTCTTATCAATCACTTCCTGGTGGTTCGGAACCCACCTAGAACTGTAGGTTCAACTCATCAATCTCCATCATCCGATTCATTACCCACGCAAAACTCTCATACCTATGTGGGCTTCATCCTCCAAAAAAATACAGTGTTAGTTTTGATATTAGATAGAATTTCTTATCATCTTTATAAAATATTTAGCGCCGACTTCAAAAGATTACTTGTATGAAATTTAAAATTTTCTCAGTTTAAAGTAGATACTTTATTTTAAACTTTTTAGTACGTGAGTATTTTATCATTTCACTGAAGTCGGTTTCTTTTTTTGTTTTAAAATATGTTTTATTTCATATAAACTATCACCAAATTATTTTTCCTTCCTATAATCGTTTAGGGAGCTTGTATCTAAAATGGAGCATTCAATTCTGATAACCACCATTGCAAAATCAATCAAATGCTATGGAATGGTGTACGACAAGTTTAAGCAGCATGAATACCACCATTCCAAAGAATATTTCCTAAATGTCTTGTCAAGTGGTCCTGAAAAGGACCGTTTGCGTTTTGAGTGTAATCCATGTGTCTCTAAGGCCAGGAGATCCTAAGATAAGTCTGGCCGCCAACAGTTTTAGATCATTTAGTGTTAACCGGGGGTGCACGTGCAACAGAGTTGCGGATCTGAGCTAGATTGCACCGTTCTAACGCAGAAGACAATATCTAATTTCATGTGCACCATTGCTAACCTAATCACCAATACCAATTGCCCAACCTGGAGTTTATAAGGAGGAGGAAGCCTAGCTTTAGGCTGTAATATTGACCTCCTTTTGGCAGTTGTTGTTGCCAGTCCGCCATGGCAAGTTTTCCATGAGAGGGGAAGGAACAGGAGAAAGGTGAGGGGGAATAGGATAGTTGGAAGGATTTGTTGAGATAATGATGGGAGAAAAAGGTTAGGATAGCCAGTACAGGGGGGAGGGAAAGAGAAAAGTAGTATTGCACTGGCTAGCTAAGGGTCCGGAGGGTCGCATACCTCAAAATAGCAGGAGCTGCTATTCCCCCTACGGGGGAGAAAAACTTAATAACGGACTTCCACAGGGCTCCGTCCTTGCGCCCTTGTTGTTCAATCTATATACATCGGATCTGCCAACCACAATGGCCAGAAAGTTTACTTATGCTGATGATATAGCTCTTGCCATCCAGCATAAGGTTTTTGAGACAACTGAGGAAATACTCTCTGAAGATCTGAGAGACATGGGGGAGTATTTTCATAAATGGAGGTTGATTCCAAGCCTGGAAAAGACTGAGGTTTGTTCATTTCATCTTAATAACAAGATGGCAGGCAGGAGACTCAAGGTCCATTTCAAAAATACTTTGCTGCAGCATCAAGACTTTCCTAAATATCTAGGCGTCACATTGGATAGAACACTGTCCTACAAAAAACACCTGGAGAATATATCAAAGAAAATTCAAACCCGCAATAACATCATTCATAGATTGTGTGGTTCCACATGGGGTGCATCAGCACATACACTGTGGTGTTCTACCCTTTCTCTTGTCTATCCTGTTGCAGAATACTGCGCGCCTGTATGGATCAACAGCCCATACACTCACAAAATTGATGCTCAGCTTAACACAGCTATGAGAATGGTTACTGGATGTATCAAATCAACTCCTGTGTATTGGCTCTCATTACTCAGTAATATTGCTCCACCTTCTTCACGGAGAAAGAATGCTCTTGTAAAAGAGTTTAAAAAGATTACTGAAAACTCTTTGTTGCCAATTCACGAGGATCTACCCCATCTTGGAATGAACCGCCTCAGATCTAGAAATCCTTCATTAACACTTGCCATGGAATTGGTCAGAACCAACTTCAACTTCAACTGAGTGGGTGGAAGCCTGGGATACACAATCACCTGAGCTCCTAACTCAGCTTATTCGACCAAATAAAGAGCCAGAAGGATTCAACCTTTCTCATCATCTCTGGAAGGGTCTAAACAGGGTGCGTACAGGACATGGCATATGTGGAGATAGTCTTTACAAATGGGGAATCATACCATCGCCTCAATGTGACTGTGGAGCTCCCAAACAAACTATTAGACATATTGTTGAGGGCTGTCCTAACAGATCCTATCCCTATGCTATTGAAGATTTCTTTAGTGCTGCACCTGCAGCTCTTGATTGGCTAGCCGATTTGGATATGAATTTATAATATCCTAGTAAATATGAATTCTTTTTTTGTTATTATTCTTGACTGTAACTGTTTTTAATTCTATTGACTGCCTATGCTACGATAATGATTGACTGTTCTAGTATTTATTTTATGTTTTATTGTTAGAATTATTTCATGCGTCAACCTGCCATACACTAAATAAATAAAACCACCATTCCACAGCATGTATTTAATTTTCGATGGTGATTATCGTTGAATATTAAAATTCTCCACCGTGCAAGCGCCCTTACTAGTACAGTGATCCACATTGAGCTGTAGAAGCTCGACAATGTTTACTAAAATAGCATGAATGGTGAGGATCGTAAGGATCTCCCGACCAATAAAAGCTTTACGCTTTTCTCATATTTTTTAATCACGGACATTCAAATAACAGTTCAGTTTGATCTTCTCAACTCGTTCCAATAGAATCAAATCTCTCAATGATGTTGAAGTCTGTTTCAAGACCCTTGGATGGATAATTCACATAGTCTTGTGAAAACAGGTTCCAAATCCTCTTTTTCGCAACCATTTCCATTTTTCAACTTGGTGTTCAATTTCTCTTCTAATTACATTTAGATTAAGTTGAGACGAGTGCCGAACTGTCAGACGGATAGTGAAAGACACTTGCAGTGCATGTTGAGTGAGAAGGTGAGTGAGCTATAGGTGGTGAACCCTTAGCCCTGCGTGAGTCATAATTTTGCAGCGTTTGAGTGAGAGGATGAGAGAAAGAATGAGTGAGCGAGAGAGTGTGTGAAAGAGAGCAAAGAAGCGAGAGAGACGGAGTGAGAGACAGTGAGGGATTGAGTGGCTGAGAGAGTTAGGAAGAGACGCAATCACGTCACGGTTGGAGGGTGGTGGTGAGAAGGGTCGTGACCATGCTGTGACGTGTTGGTGATGGCATGGTAAGGCACAACCCCTTGCTTTCCAAGTGGGGTGGTATCGCGGGCCACTCTGCCAGTTCGCATCGCGTCTCTCCCGATGACACAGCCTCTCCACGCCGGTATTTCTAGCTGAAACTTCAGAATTTTGAACCTCGGAAAGCCGTTTTGAGATGGCTGCTCAAGAGCGTTTTGCTGCTTATTTCCTGCTGCTTTCCTCTGCTCCCCTGCTTGGTAAGCACAAACTTTGTGTGTTTAAAAACTACGCAATAGAACTCGATATAAAGCAAGTCACAAACGTCAATCCAATCTGTTATGCTCGATTTTCTATAGAGAACCCTGAAATTCTAGAAGACCATTTTCTTATCGCATTTGCATATGCATTATTATATGTTCGTTTATTCGATCAAATAAGCTAAAAATGATAGAATACAAAGAAACATTAGACTTCAAGCCCAAAACTGTTTCTATTAAAGAGAAAATATGAAAGAATGTGAGAGCTTTGAAGGAAATTAAAGGAAAACAGAATACTCAATTTTTTTATAATCCAGCTGCTGTATTCAGCTTTTTATTAGGATGAGCTGTATTTGTATTATTATTCTCTTTTCAGAAAATATAAAAGAATCTGAGAGCTGTTAAAGACAAAAAAAAGGAAAGCAAGAGACTTAAATTTCCTCAGAATCCACCAGCTCTATTCATCTCTGCATTAGAACTAGCTGTATTTGTATTAGAATTCACCTTTTTGTAGATTCAAACTTGAGTCTCAATCTCTTTGGGTAAAATTTCAGTATCACAGAAAATGTTCCCTTGAGAGAATGCATGACTCCATTAGATGATTTCATTTCAAGTATATGAAATACTGAATCTGTTCCCCAGGAAATAACAACGCGCTAACGTTTCTTTGCTATTCAAAGATGAGGTTGTTGTGATGGAAACAGCATTTGCATTTTGAGTAGTATTTATGTTGTAATACTAAGTGGTTGTTGAGAATGAGTAAGATGGTATTAAAATGAGAATATAGAATGAGTTGGTCATTATATTTTTTCCTTGGAATCATGAGAAAATAATCATACGCTGATTCGAAAACTTACCATCAGAAATAAGAATTTGTAGTTTAAAAACTACAGTAAAATTCTCAATCATTTGATTGAAGCTACAGTATCATTTTCCAAGAAAACGTTCTAGGAGGCTAGAAACTTAACAAAGTTCTTCGTCCGTGAGATTTAATTTTTGCATTGAAAAAATAAAGTGAAATTAAGCTTCAACTTTTTTAATCATCAATGTCCTCCTAAGGATACTAAGAATGAATGTCATATCATCTTGAATGGCAGACTTGATTAGTAGCGATGGTAGGGGAACAATTTAAATTATTATTTTCATCTTTTCCTTTTATTTCATTCCTTTATTCAATTTCAGTTCATAAATTCCATTGATTTCACAAAAAGTCTCTTTTTCATAAAATTATGAAATTTCTTCGAGTATTTTTCTTCAAATGGATTACTTGCTTACAAATGAAAAAGCTCTGTGGTTTTTCTACGGATTTCATTAAAAACAGAATTTATCTGTTTTGACAGATAACATAGTACATGGTAAAAAAATAAGATTTAATCTGAGAGCTGTTGAAAATGAAAAGAAAACAGAAGACTCCAATTTCCTTAGAATCCAGCATCTGTGCTTCACTTTTCATCAGCGGATCAGCCTCGGGCATGTCCTCTTATAACATTTCTCGCCGTTCTACGCTCAACACTACCGAGCAAAAATTTTACAATACTCTACACTCCACTTTTCCGTGATCTGGGAAATCCCGATAACGTGACAATTTTCGATCTTGAATATATAGTATCATCCATACAAAAAACCATAGTGTAACTCAAACATAATCTTAAGTTCTCTTTCTTCATTTACTAGAATGGAAAAATAACATTTTTCAACAAGCAATCTTTCACAATATTCTAGAAATCAAGAACTAACCCCTGGGTTTATTCAAAATTGTAAAATCATAATCTGCAACATATTGTGAATATTCTGGTTTAGAACAGATCATTTAAAATAAGGATTAATAGAAAAATGCTAGAATTCTAATAGCGGGTCAATAATACGGACAAGGAGATTTTATAGTGAAATTAAATAAAATATGTAACAAAAACCTGAAAATAAAATCAAAACAGAGATTTGTATTTGAGGAAAAAATAATAATATATTTAAATAAAACTGCCAAGTGGGACAAAATATTAAGTTGAGTATCAGCTGCTGCTGCCAATCATTCTGCCTTTAGGGGTCCCCGGCTATTTAATGCTCTGCCATTTGTCATCTCTAGGCAGTCTTCTGGTCATGTATTTGTCAAAAGACTACAGCAGTACCTTCTAACAACTTAATGTAATGTCTATTTTTTTCAATGTATTCTAAGTATATAATAATATCACTAATGTTTCAAATATTTTTTTCTTTATAATTATATTTTTGTATAATATGTATAACTGTCAATAGTTCATAGCAGCAGTATTTTAGTTCATTGTTATTGTCTTTTCTTATTTACTGTATAATTTCTGATGTTAGAGAGACAAACCATTCCTCCACACAGGCTATAGCCTAATGAGGAATGCACTTAAAATTGTTATTGTATTCTATGTTTTTATTATTTTCATTTAAGTGAATAAAGTATTTGAATGAAACGATTTCTATGCTTTTCTTTCTTTAATAATATTGAAGATGAATGAGGTTTCTGGTCAAATAAAAATATTATGCGTCAATAAGTGCAATTTTACTTAAAGATCCGGCATTTCCTTTTTTTCTTGGTGAAATTACATTTACGTTATTTAATCATGATCGAATCCAGGGTTTTGAAAGAACCCTAAAATTACATATGTGAAATGAGTTATAATTAGGGCCCGAGAGTTGGGCAGTTAAAAAAACGAAAATAGGCAGGCAAAAAGGCAGTAAAAAGGCAGTAAAAACACGAAAATAGGCAGTCAAAAATTAGAAATAGGCATTTTATAAAAATTGTGAAAATACAAATATAATATTGGATAACTTACAACTTTACTGGTTACACGAGTTCTCTTGAGTTGAACTTTATCTTCTGTCCAAGAGGATATCTTTCATAATTGAAAACGATCTTTCCACATCGACTGATGTGATTGGAGAGTGTTTGTTTTTAGCAAGCTACTGAATTTGGGCTCATTTCAAGTTCAATAGTTTCACCTTCAATTATTTTACAAATTTGTTTTATTTTCTTGAAACCTGAGTTTGAAGATAACAACCGTTTGCACTTTTCTTTAATTAATTGCACATCACACCTCAACAGGAACAACTTCAATGTTATTTACCATTTCAGTCACTAGATTTACAGAAGCAATAAGAGTCTATTCCCTCTTCAAGTTTTGTTATTATTTCAGGCAATGTAGAATATAAAGGCAATGCATTTGAATAAAGAAACTCTAACAAATTCTTGACTTCTCGAATCAAAGCAGCATCATCTTTGGAAAGTGCAGCGATTACGTCGCAAAGCTTTTCATAGTTTTCATAATAGTATAAAGCAGCATGTTCCCCATCTTGTCAAAATCGGTTTTGGTAGCAAAGAAAGGTCAGGAGCAATGATTTTGAAAATCACAGTTCGAGAGGGAGCTTTAATGAAAACTTTCTTCATATTTGAAATTAACTTATCCACATCAGGAAACGAACTACGTTTGTCTTTATCGTATAGAGAATATTATCGATGCTGTCGTAATTGAATTCGATGCATATGTGTCTTTATGTCTACATACAACAAGGTAGCTGAATTTATGTGCCTACTCTATGCTATGTAGTTGAAAACCTTCAATGTTCACTATTATATCATCATTTTTATTCCTAAGTCGTTGAAAGTAATTCATTTTTATGCACACGTTCTTTCACGCTGTTTGGGTTCCTTTTGAACCAGCGTTTTAGGCAAAAATAGGCAGCTTATAGTAGAATAGGCAGAAACATACAAAAACTATCAAAATAAGCATTATGCCTGAAATCTAGGCATTTTGCCTAACATCCGGGCTCTAGTTATAATATATTCAATATATTGCGCAAAATATATTTTATATATTTAATATATATATATTTATATATTTAAATACAGTATATAGATTAAAATAACTTATTCTTTGCTTTTTTACTTCCAAGTAAAATATTGTCTCATCTGAGTTTGCACTGAGTGTTTAAAATGAGTTACTAATGAGTAGCGCTACCGTTTAGAGCGAAAAATCGACTTGGAAAGAGACTCAAATTTCAATTTTCACCTTTTATTATGACAATTTAGTTAATTATCAAATGTCTATAGCAGCAAAGGTTTTGTTTATCAACAACTAATCACTGTCAAAAGACGTTTCCTTCCTCTGTTGTCAGTGAATAAAGAAGTTTTCATATGTTGTAACCAATAAAAATGGTTGGCTAATTAAAAAAATTTGGCTAATAAATTCTAAAAGAAAAAACTGGTTTCATTATTCAATACCAAAAGGTCTGCTTTTAGAAAAAGGTTTAACTGGAATGTTTGGCCTCAATGAAAATGCGAAATCATTTCTAAAACAGAAAAAAGGAAAAATTTAGGCACTTGAAGTTCACAGTGGAAAAATAAGAAATATCAGTGAAAGTACCAAAACATTCAATAAAAACTTATTAACTTGTTTTCAAATTGAATATAAAGACAACATAAAGTGAACTAAATATAGAATCTCATCCATTGGAATAAATATCATGATACTAGAAGGACATTCAAGATATGAGCACTATAGGATTTTCATCCACTTTGGTTGCATTTAGTTCATCACATAAAAATGAGTATTGCTTAATTTTTTGGCTCATCCACATAATTTTTCATTTCATCTGGCCCTATTCTTGAAAATTATTCCCATGAATGTGCTAGACAGTATCAACTGTATATTACAAATATTTCGGAAAGTCAATAATATAAGAGTTTGTGCTTTTATTTACTTGTTCCCTTTCTCTCCCATGCGTTACTTTTAGGTATTCCACTTTTCTCTTTCCTCTCTATTATTGTTCTCTTGGTTCCATCACATATTACTCTCAGTTTTGTGTACAACAAATATGAAATTGAAATTGACGGCAAACCTTTTCCGCCAAGGAAATATAGGGAATGACAGAGCAGTAGTGTTGGGCAGCTGGCTTTAACTCTTGCTGTTGAGCAAATATAACCACTGCAATGCAAAGTTGTAATTTCCACATTGCGAGGACCAATATTGTTAGATATTTATTTGCTTTTATTAGAATTATGAACTTCTATTTAATCAATGTATGGTCATTTTCCATTCATTGCTATTGTCAATGTTTGGACTGGTTTTCATGTTCTACAAGAAAAGACTTGAAATAATAATTCTCAATTATTATTATTATTATTATTAGCCCCATATTGTTATCACTATTGTGCATGGGCATCCCATTTGTAAAAGATGCACATCTATCTATATACTCATGGAAGTCATGTGGATCAGATCTAGTACACAGGCAATAGCAATGTTTAGAGCATTCTTGAGCATTACATACTATTAGAAATCCTATTATGAAAGTGAGAAGCCTTTACAAACGTATGAAATACAGTTATCATATCGGGACTCGGTACATTACCGACTTTAACGTTATTACATGGCTGTAATATCGTCCCGAGCCCTGCATCGGGTGTGTCTGTAGAAGTCTTAATATCTAGTATGGAGTGGTCTTGGGTGGACCAGATATAATGGTCTGGGCCAGGCAATTGAGGACTACACAACAATAGAACCAGCTGCTGACGTGTATATTGAAAAAAAGCTTTTTGTTACAATCAGTTTGGGTTTGAAACTTCAAGTAATAATCATTCATTTTTGTTTATACCAACAAAACAAAATTCAGTCAGTATACCTGGAAATTTTAAATATTCTTTAGATATATTATTCTGATAGATATATCCATTATCAAATTGGAAATTCAACTCTGGATGGGTTGTATTGTATAGTACTGTACCAGCAACCATACCTGTAAAATGTACCGTACTGCTACATGTAGTACTATAGTAACATCTACTGTTGGAGGCTATGGATAATTACCCATTCAAAGAATTTGATGTTAAAAGACATTAATTCTCTTCTAATCAGAGCGATTCCTTCTGGCGCTAATGACTTTATACACAATCATTTGCGTCCCAATCATCTTAATTAACACATTCACGTTCGACGTACGGTAAAGGAGTTTATTGATCAGATGTCTGAGGCAGTCTTAATGAAAATCTGAGAATATACATACATCTACATCAGTTCTGCTTGATGTGGGCCCATTTATTCATCTCAAACATGTTCTAAAACAAGAGTTGTTATGACGCTGCTTTCTTTCCCTTACAATAACATATTTAAAAAACCTATCTCCCTTATGACCGTAATATACTACACAACAAATTAATTTATTCGTATTTAATACCAAACGATTTAGACTTTTTATTTGCATGAGTAATATTGATGATAATGTTACACCAAAAGCCTTCTCACCAAAAAGCCAAAAATTCGTCATTCTCCGCTCTTCAACGTTGCAATAAATTACCATATGTATCATGTTGTGAGCACTATATCCCAAATCTGAACATCCCCTACATTTTTAGTGTTAACAAAAAAAACATTTCCCGCTCAAATATAATATGAAAAATAAACATTGTTGAACGAGCGAAGCGAGTTCTTCCTTTTGACTTGAAGCTCGAGGCGTTGTGTGTTTGTTTGTGTATTTGTATGTTCCACGATAGCTTTCGAACGCCTTTATCAATCAACTTCAAATTTGAAACACAGATTCTTGGTATCTTTAGACAGGTCAAGTTCGTTTGCCAATGAAATTGACCCACTCCTTCATCCTTTTTGAGGCGAAACAAAAGGATAGGTTCCTTCCGTGAAAGGAAGGTTCACCCCTTCATTAATATATCTATATATTACTATACTTAAGAAAATAGTTGTTTTCACCATATGGAATTCTCAATAGATTTTGAGCTATCATCAGCTGTAGGTGAATAAATGCGATCAGGCATTTATAGGATCTCTATAAGCTGATATACTAATTTCATTGCCCTGATATATGGATATATAAACAGCTGTTTTTCATGTGGTAAATATATCTTCTCTATAGATTGATACACTAATTCCATTGCCCTGATAGGTATATGATATATGAGTACGGTAGGTCTTTTTTGTGGAAAATAAATGTGTGTATCAGAGCAACAATGAAATTGAACTTCAAGTGACAGATGTCTTGTGAATTTTATCTAAATCATTATTTTCAAAACAGCCGTTTTTCGTTACCACCTTCCCCTACGATAAGCTTCCCAAATGTTGTTTGCAAGCGAGTTCTCCAGCTCATTGGGCTCACTAGTTTAAATTTTAAAAAAATTTACAGAAAGCTGCCTATTACTTTGTACAATTTCTCGTTAAAAAATGGATAAATCTATAAATTTTATTGAAGATTAAACACAGGAATATCACGAAAGATATCAGGACATGCTACACAGACCATTTCTTGAAAAATACACTTGATATGAATCAAATTGAAATATATTGATTGAGAATCATCTCAGTAGTAGTGGTGGACTGATATCTAATATCTTAAAATAAAATGCATCTTATTTCAATGCATTCAGTTCAGATCAGTGAAAGACGACCCCGCCCAATCCTAACTTCAGTACTCAGCAAATTCGAGTTTTGAGGAGTGTACAGAAGCGATGGATTTGGTTACGAGAAAGTGCGCCACCAACACAGTCAAGCAGAAGAAAGAGGGTCGGCGTCAGGCACTCGGCAACTCAACGCCTTTTCATTAAGGCCGGCTTTTCCTCTTCAACTGCAAAAGCCCTCTCATCAAAAATGCATCTTCTCTCCAAACTACATCACTGCCAAGAGCTCAGTTGCTACCTCCGTAAACATTCTGAATTTTTATACAGCTGCTTTCTACACGATTATGTAGATGTGTTTGTTACGACCCCGTACACTAGCTAGAAATGTATCTTTACCTGCAACGTTCCATTCATCCATTAAACATCGTCTATTTTTCCTGAGAGAGATGTTATAGAACTGGGCATAGCTTTTGTTGTTGTTTTTTATTAGGTCTGCTTGAATAGTCAAGCAAAACGTAAATACAAATCTGGCATAATTCTCTATTCAATAGCAAAGCCACGTGTCGTGAATTTATAGTTCAAAATAAATAATATATGATATTTAAGCTAGATAAAATATAGGCTAGATAAAATATATATTATTTGAACACAACAATTGATATTTGCGGCATTGAATTGATAGATAAATGTAAATTTAGCCATAATCTACCAAGTATGTAGGATTTTTTTAATTTAAATGATATTTGTATTAGGTGAAGGAATCAGGTGCTACGTATGCAACTCGCGACAAGACCCTCGCTGCCTGGACCCATTCCAGTCGACCAGCAACAGCACTGGCGAGAGCAACAGCGCCGGCAAGCTGCCCACTGTCGACTGCGAGACTGACAACAGCGTGAGAGAGGCCCTGGAGACCGTGGCCAACCTCATGACTAAGCTCGGCCAGGCTCCCGCTCATGACAAGTCCGATATTCTCGCGCACAGTGTCACCTCTACCATTCCCACCTCTTGTCAGAAGATTGACCTCACATGTAAGACATTTTATAAAGAAATAACTAAATAAAATCTTAGTTTACTAATTATTAGGCTAAGTAGCTTTGATTCAAGCAGGAACTGAAGGGAAAGGAAACCAAAATTAAATAAAAAATGAATATTTACCAAAACATGGTAATAATTAAATAATAATTGCATACTGCACCCAAATCTCTTGTCGTTAGCTGAATCATTATAGTTTACAAAAAACGAATATGTGAATGACATGAAAAATATGATTTTAGTCTACAACGTGTCCAGAGACCTTCCGGTATTATTTTGTCATGATAAATGATAATGTAGAAGGAATGTCATACTCACTCAATTTTATTTTGCCTCAACCTATCGGAATCGTTTAACTACTGGCTACTTCAGCCATGCCATTCAGATCAATCAATCATTGGTATTAATCTGGAGGCATCATAACATTATTATAATACAAAGGCGTAACTATATGGGGGGGGAACCACCCCGAGACCCAAAGACGAAAGAATTCTTGGAATTTTGACATGCTTTGAGAGACAAAAGAGTCGAAGATGTCTAGAATCGTAAAAAAATGTGGTTTAAGAGGAATTACTTTTTTTAAAGATTTCCGGAGATATGTACACCCCTCTTTACAAACGAAATTTTCAAGTACGGTATCCCAATCAGGTGAGGCGGGGGATCAAAATAGCAGAGTGAAAAGATTTTCAATAAAATAAGAGCCTGGGTCTAGCTTTAACACAAGTACAAAAAAATGTTGTACTAATGTTGTACTAGATAACATTCACTTCGACACATAACGTGGGTGTTAAAAACGATAAATTCGTGTCTATAATCGCTTAAAATGTGGTATTAGAGGGGTTATTTTTCAAAACCTTTCTGGGGGTACCCCTTCATCATCCTTTTAAAAGTAGGCTAATAAATTAGTCATAGCTTGAATAATATTCATAAATTGTTAGGACTCTACCTCCTTCCCCTTTACTATAAACGTACTTTTACTCGTATCTAACGTCTTTCACTCCACCCCACCCCACCATACTATGTAATGGTCATCAACCACCCCCCCCCCCCCCCCTATCATAATCTGAACTTCTAATTACGCCACTAACATTAACATTGTTTAATGATGATATTAGAAAGACTGTATAAACGATCGATCTGTTAACCGAGATGTACTAAGACTGTTGATCTTATCAACAGAGACTCAGATTATAGTATCACTAAATCGGAAGTTGTGTTTGAAGTTATCCACCAATTCATATTTTAAATGCCTATCAATTTTTTCTCATCAACATCAGGGTTTAGGCCCTATATACCGATAAATTTGTCACTTTTGAGTTTGAGTTTTGTCACTTCGATTTTCACTAGAACAATCCATTCCCGTTAATTCCCATAAGCCATTGCCACTAAAACTTACCTCTTTTCTTCTTGAATACTATTGTCATATGTTGTATGGTTGTTGGCTATGTTCAATATTTGGGTGGAGAATCAATTGCAAACGTTAACAGTAGTTTGTGAATGGTTTTGCAGTGCTGGACGAGAAGGTGACCGGTAGAGGTTGTTCCGTTCATCAGATCGAGGGCTTCAACCCGTGCGACGCAGTGAAGCTGGTGATGACATCAGACGTGCAGCTCGACTACTGCGGCGTCTGCAGCGAGGATGGCTGCAACACGGCTGAGCAGCTCAAAACTCACTTATCACTGCTCTGTCTATTTCTTCTTCTGATCAGTGCCATCAAATAAACTACATTGCAAATTCACCAATATTCAAATGTCTGAAACGATAGAGTTGTTTTAGCGTAAACATGTCAAAATCAAATTGCTGGCTACGAAGAAATTCACTTTCCTCTTCTATTTGTTAGTGGATGACACTTTTTAAAGTGAAGGTTCGCTTATTTGAGAGAAACTTTGTTCATAGCACGATAGTAGTGGATACTACAACAAAATTTGATGTTGAAACATAAAAAATCAGTTCATTTGTTAACAGAATCAAAGAGCTCTTTCGATCCATTTCACATGAAAATTTGTTCATTACATCCCTGAAAAGTTTAAAAATTGAAATAAAAAATTATTTATTTATTCAGTGAATAAATAAAAGAAGCACCAAAATTGTACGCATCAGATTGTTCGATATTAACGACATTAGACCTATCAATCAGTCAGATACTTATCAGCTAGCCTGCATGCCATTGTTGGCTTACTGGGAAATATTAAGTTCAAACAAATGCATAGGCATATCCAGAAGGCCATTTGGAGTTAGCCCCCCCCCCCCCCCCTCCCGCCAATGACGATGACCAATTAGTAGAAAAAATGCACTTAGATCCATAATGTACGTTAGAAGGTATGGATTCATGGAAGAATCGCTTAAAATTGTGTTTTATAGGGATTATTTATCCAAATTTTCCGGGGGAGTACCCTCGGACTCCCTTTACTTTCATAAGAGCGAGTTTAAAAATGAGATCGAATGAAAAGTTGTTTTCAGTTGAACCGTACTATGTATTATCAATCAAACAATAATTCATTTATTCACAAGTTCCAAATAAAGGTCCCGCTAAACCTTGTGGGTTTTTCAGTAGGTGCTAACATAATATAAATTACAAAATGGAAATCAATTATATAATGCAAATTACAAAAAAGAAGATATTAGGGAAAAGAGGAATAGGGAAAATGAAGGTTATGGTGGAAATTGAATATTAGTCTAATGTATGTTAAGAAAAAGAAATGAAACTAAACAAGTAAGAAAAAAGCGTAATAAATAAATTACTATAAAAATAATTGATCGCTCTGATGCGGCCGCGGTGTAACACGATTATTATTTTTTTGTTAACTAAGATTTTGCCAGCAATGGAAAACAAAACATAGCAAAGAAAAAGTAGCAACTGTCCGTGTGCTAGATACAAGATATAAACAAGAGTTTTTCCTCCAAATTTTTTAAAATTGTCTTTTCAGAGGAAGGGAGGGCTTTAAAAGATTGTTTTTGTAGAATTATTCGAAAAAGCCAGTCTTCAAGACTAGATAATATCAAGACAAGCTTTAAATTCACGAATTCGTAATTTTTGATTGATTAAAATTTTAAAAGTATTGGAAGTAGTAAATGGAGTTTATCATAGTATTTCATTACATAATGGTAGAATGAGGGAGAGGGCTATAGGGAAGATTTTGGATACGGCACTACAATCAGGCCTCAATGTGGCTGACCTATAATGTAGTTCAAAAAAATAAATTGGTTTAAGCTTTCCTAGACATGAGCCTAAAATCCCTTAGAATGTGAATTTAGAGGGTTTGTATTTCAAAATTTACCCCTGACACCCTTTTGATGGCAGGTATTCCAGGTTGTAGTTGTGGTAATCCCCCATTTGGCCATACTGGATACGCCTTTGAATAAATGGACCTACGTGATGTTGAGCGTTATCTCTGAAATGGATATTAACAGAAAAGTCAACAACCATTGTTTCATTCGAAAAATTATGAAGAGACATCTTTTATTGTGGATTGAATACATAAGTAGGATTTTCTAACTGTTTAACTTTATAACCTGTGAAAATTGTTAAAAAATGATGTTAAACTGAATGGAGTGTAGAATGTTCCCACATTTCTGAAAGTAGCTTATAGTAATAACCTACTACTGTACGATGAATATTCAAAATCACTAGCGACTGTGGATAGATTTTGTACTTGAAATTGTAAATGGAATTTTGGAGGAAACTAACACAACACGATATAGTGTGTTTTGAATTAGTAACTTCTATCAATTAGTAGACTGGAATTAGAATTTAGTTGTCATAAGATTATGATTCCAGAGAATGAGAGAATATTCATCTATTTGAGCTTATCAGAGTACTTAACAATTCAATGATAGTATTTAAATAAGAAAACGCAAATAACAGTATATTTATTACCATTTTCTTAAATAATGAAAAATATTTAATAAAGCAATTTTTAAATAACGTAAGTTAATAACTGTAGTTTAAATCAATGGACTGCTTTCAGAGCATCCAATCTTTCCCACAAATACCTCTACAAACTCAAGTAGCCTACTTCTAATTTTTCTCTCAATGTAATCAATAACATTATTAATGCTGGATGAACAAGTTATGAGATGAAGCATCAGGATGATGACGAAATGAGTAGGCCTAGTGAGGCGTAAATTCTATATTTTAGTAAAGCGTACTAAAATATAGAATTATAGACTAGGAGAATACTTACCGTATTTTTCAAAGTTGAAGGGGAATGGGAAAACTTTGATAATTTATTCAACCATGAAGCCAATAATTATAGGCTTGATTATGCACATGATTATGTATTCTGTCTACGATAACTAACCTCGTTGCATTTGAGTTTCTTACTCAAATTAAAGGCAACTTTTCATTCCCATAAAATTGATATTGGTATCAACTTTTGGCATTAAAGTTTCTAGGATTTCTTCATCATCAATAATGCTCGCTTCTGAACTTCAGATTAACAAGAAGCTGTGTATAAGGAGTCTAAATCTTCATTGACGGCATGGGCCATGTGCAGTCTAGTCAGTGTATGTATCAGTTATTTTCTATTATTAAATTATTAGGATTGATAACATATTTCTTAAAACTTTTTGTAGCACATGGACTATTTTATGTTACAAAAGAAATCATAATTAAAAAAGGCCTGTTTATATCAATTGTGGAGATTCTATAAGAATCCTGAGCGACGGACATGGACATTAGAATTACATTCCATAAGTTTTGACACTCATTCTTAAAATCTTCATTAACCTGTACAAGAGCTTAGAAACTGTGAATATTTCTCAAGGGCCTGATTAAAAAGTACTTTTCTTCGAGGTAATTCTTGCAGAAAATTTATAAATCTGCTTAGCTACTGGGCTTTTCTGCATTATTCTGTATTTTCTCTATCATATCCAACATTCAGTGCGGTAGTAGACTGTTGCTATGAATGTAATGCTTCCATGCCTTCTATGCTTACTTCTGAGATGAAGTAGCACTTGAGCTTTAAAATCTTAATCGATCTTATTCATTTTTAGAAGTGGAAGACACGTATTATTCAGAGTTTATAATCTCGTCAAAAATACCGCTAGCATTAAAGTAGGAAGTTTGGAGGCGTTGTACAGCTCACAGAAAGGTTCCTATTCAGATCAGATTTATTTCATCTAGTATTTCATTAACAAATGGACTTCGAATTTAAAAAAAAATGTCCTGTTAAATATATTTTTAAGTAGAAGTTCAACAATATATCACGTTCAATTTGGAGTACGCTCCACCCTGTTCACTATACCTTGAGTGGAATTTTCATCGTAACAAACGCGTCGATTTTGGAAGGCACTTTTGTGCTTACGTTGCATAGCAGGTCTCTCTTATCTTCTCTTTCGTTGCTCTTCTCTCTTCTCTTCCACAATCTCTCTTTCTCTTACACTTCCTCTCCGTATTTTCTTCCCTTCTCACCAACTCCTCTTGTTTTCTCTCCACTTCTCCTGTCGCAAGTAGCAACGATCAATCTGAGAGCGAGAGAAATGACGTCTGTCAATATGGTGTGAGGGGGGGGGTTGTAGAGAGTGGTGGAGAGACACGAGGCGGACACCAGCTCTCCACTAAGCAGCGACTTAGCCCTTCTTAGCTGTTATATAAGAGGCTCATTATGAAGGCAGCAGCCGCGATATTGATCTGAGCATCCACAGCTTATCGATATCAGCCAATTGTTGAACCTAAAAGCCAGCTGCAAACTCTTATCTTTTACCGCATCTTACTCGTCTTGAAAATCCTTGCGTCTTCTCTGTCTTCCGTCCCAGACTTCATTACGTCAGTTGCTCAACTCTTGAGAGTCTACTACTTGAAAAAGGGATGTTGGAAATTTTCCGCTGCTTCATAATATAGCTCACTGAAGGGATACGATAATGAGTTTCATGACATTTAGGCTTACACACAAATATTTTTATCGGATGATGCCCATTTATGAGTCTGAGATATGTGTGTGGATTATGAGGTGATTGATGATGACAAGGTGAACATATTCAGGGTTGAACAAGATTCGAACTCTCGAACTCGACTGCCTGCTGAAAATCACAACAGCATATTGATTACCTCACAATAATTATTAGAACTAAATTTTCTACCACAGCTGCTGCCATCTTTTTCGGGACCTACCAACATGTGACTGACTGCGGCCACAAGTTCAATTTCCGTTCAGTCTTGGATATTTTGTGTGATCGAGCATTCACCTCATTGATCACTTCTTATAAGTGGGCATCATCAGCAAAACATATACATCTTCTTTCTATTGGGTGGTAGTTTGAATATTTTAATAGAATACTTTCTAGTGACATTCTCTTAACATGTACCCTCCATTTTGTTTGCAATAATGCACCACTCTTCCATTCAAGTTAGAGGCATCCAGCTCCATTTTGTTTGCAATAATGCACCACTCTTTCATTCAAGTTAGAAGCATCCAGCTCTCTTCGGATTTCGGATATCATCATTCCTGATGTGATCTCGACGGAAACAGCTCTCTGTTTTGTGAAGGAATTTCATTTCTGCTGCCTGCACTCTACTGTGTAGTCGTTACACACGATTCACTTTCGTAGAGGAAAACTAGTGCAGCCATTTCTAATACTTTCTAATACTTCATTATAGTTTCTTACCTCGCTTTTTTCATGATTCTGCTGATACTCCTACAGCTTTACTAATCACAAATCTTTGAGCTTGAGGAGTACTTGGCTGAGAATGCTATAATTTCAATTACTTGACCAAAATTTAAAAAAAAATTGTCTTCATTTTTTAATATTTCTGAAATATAAAATATTTTGAACGTTCTATTGATAATAATTGAAAATATTATGAACATTTCAACTCTCATTAGAGATTAAAATGACATACCGGTAATATTCTAATCTCTTAACCACTATTGGCTACTTTATACTTTCACGTCCACTCACACTACAGATCTGAACTGCGCATGCCAAATTATGGCGATAAGTTTCTTTTTTATTGTCAAAATTTGAAAATGAACATCACTTGCCAGACTGTTTTGCACATCAACTTTTTAAAATCATCATCATAATCATCATTAGCCCCACCAAGGGTCCTTTTCAAGCTTGTTCCTGGTTCCTTCATACATTTCTATCCACTGCCGGCGTCTCCAAACTCTTAATATCCTGTTAATCTAGCAAAACGTTTGATCATGTCCATTTACCTCATATGTGGTTTTCGCATTTAATTTTTTTTAAGCAGCAACGATTCAACATATTCCAATAAACATTTTTTTTAGTATTATTCGATATTTCAAAATAATATCAAAAACATTCAATTCCCATAAGCCAGTGGTGGAGCGACGGGGGGAGGGGGTTTTTCCGGGTTACAGCCCCCCTTGAGCCTGTAAAAGAGGCCACATAAACGAGTAGGGAGGCATCAATAGTAATACGATAATATCGGTTGCTGGAGGTAAAAAAGTTTCCATATGTGAAGTGTTACAGCTAGAAAAAATACTATAATTTCAATATTTAAAATACTAATTTTTCAAGTGAATTCAACGACTTGCAGTCAAATTTTTATTAAAATAAGTAGTATTTCACTTACTAACATTTTCGAGTTGTTAAAAACCCATCTTCAAGGCCTTTAAAGGAATTTAAAATACTTTAATCAACTGAAATTAATAAATTCATTAAGGTTACAGAGGGTATGGGGCGAATAAGGCAAGTTTTCTTGGACCTCAACGTCAAGGGTCCACATTATTTTACAAACGTAAGCAAGTGATAAAACAACAATAAAATAAGGGGCCCTAATTGTCCAACTAGGGCCCTCCAGGACCCCTTTTTTCTCAGCTTAGACCTCCAAGAGGTCCCTGGCGCCGAGGGACCTTTGGGCCCGTTTTTATTGCCAGTTTAGTAATGTGAGGTAGAGATTCAAGAAGGCTGCATCTAGAATATTTCAAATTCCAACGTTTATAAACAAGGGGCCCCTAATTGCCTCGGCTTTGGGCCATCAAAGGCCCCACGATGCTGGTGGGTCCCAGTATTTTCGGAGCCCCCAAACATGGGATTGAGGGTACCCCAGACCACTTGAATTGAGTTTACACAGTAGGCTTGAAAGGAGAAAAGGTCTCTTAATATTTTTGCCGACGGGCTTCAAATGCTCATTTTTGTTACTGTTACTAATGCTTAGATCTGATAGAGTGTATTGTGATCGTGAAATTTGTCAGACCATGAATCAATCAACAGATAATGAGGGAAGAGTTGATAACCACAAAAAAAGCTTAGAATTGCACTTTCAAGACCTGGAAAACATTTTTTTTCTCCGGTGGAGAACTCTCAGAATCCCCAATGTTTTGGGGTTCCGTCACTCTTTACGAAAATACAAAATTACTGTAAGTTAAAGTTTGGAATTAGATATTAATTCATTCTCTCTTTGCAAGTGGAATCAAGTTCCTTTCAAAGTCATAATAACTTTTATCTCTAAAATAAAAAAACAATTCAAATTAGTTAAACAGATTCTTTTGAGTACAGTAGGCATCTAGGCATAGATGGAATACATATTCAATGCTAGTTGGGAAATCGAGTCATTAATAATTAAATTATTCAATTAGTATATAATTATTTAATAATTCAAAATTATTGAAAATTGGTGTTCAGGGTGAAGGAGCCTCATCTTTTGGTGTAAGGGAGCCTCCAGTCACAACTCTGCCCTGGGCCACTAAAATGTCTCTGAGTGGCCCTGATTGTAATAATAATTTGAAACCACTATAGATTTGTTAAATTAGCTTTATAAAAGTAATATTTTTTTGATTTTATACATAAAAAATTTATTCAAAACTGATTAATGAGCTAACAATATACGAAAAGTGGGTTCAAGCTCTTAGGCAAATGATTCACAAAAGCAATGATTTATTGAATTTAAGCTTTAACTTTACCCAATTTATAAACTTCATTTTAATAAATACTTGTATAAAGTTACTGTTTTTAAGCCTCTAATCAAGCTCTCAACATCGAACATTCAAAAATTTCCCCATAATGTGGACTAAAATGATTGGATTTAAGCTTTTCTAGACATGGGTCTACAATCTCTTGGAATAAGACTTTAGAGGGACTATTTATCAAAATTTTCCGGGGGAGGACCCCCCGGACCCCCTCACCCTGGGGGGTATTCCATACCCCCACAAATCTTCGATAACCACCCATGAAACGTTTTTCGCTACGCTACTGCCATTAGCCACCATGGTAAGGATGTAGCAAATAACGTCTCCAGTATTCTACCTCTTAAATCCTACTGAAATCCTACATCACGCTCGACCTCAGGCGTGTTCAACCATATTTTTTTCTTTTTCAAAAAACATGTGTAACAATTTTTTCGTGTGATACACGATTTTTAACTGACTTCCAACAACAAGGTTCTCAATTCGACCTGTTTTTCATGTATGTACATCAATAATAAATAAAGTACATCAGTTGTAGTCATTACTCGGGCACTATTAAACCGATTTCGATTAAAAAAATGTAAATTAAATGAAAGAGCATCACTCAGCGCTGGTCCCATCCAAGTTTCGCAAGGATCGGCCCGATACTTAGCCCATATTAAGCATAAAGGAGCATTCATCGATGTCGTAAGTTCATATTGGACGCACGCTTGCGCCACTAAACTGGTGGCGCACGCTTGTACAAACGTGCATAATATGTATACATATACATATTATGTATGATTGTGTTCATACTGGAAGCAAGCTGGCGCAACTAAATGAGGTCATACAAACAGCCAATAATCAGTCATGGTGGAGATTCCAGAGGACGAGGATATTGTTTTAAAGAATGGTGCTCTGAAGTTTTTATTTTTGGATGCGGAAGTAGTTCGGGAAGGATGCATAAATTAATATTTATAAAAATACTTAAAACTCTACAATTTTATATTGAAAGTAGAATATTATATTAAGAAAAATTATAATAGCGGAATGCTTCATAAAAATGAAATGACGTTTGTTTCGTCATTTTATAATTTTGTATACCAACACTGAAAAATTAATAACTACAGATTCTTTTAATAAAATTATTAAATTAAAATAATTATTATAAAAATAATCATAATTATTGAATTATTTATTAAAATTATTTAATTAATTAAATTATAATTTTAACAAAATTATTTAATAAAAATTAAATTATTAAAATTATAAAATTGAGTAGACCATACCTTGCACGGTTATAACTACACTCTACACTGAAATATTGATAACTTTAGATAATTTTAAAGTAATTATTTTTTTAAGTTAAAGATGGTGAAAACATTTTATGGTACTGGCTGACATTTGGCATATTCGGATGAAATTCAAATAAAGACCTTGATGACTTTGGGCTTGGTATTGAGCCGAACCTTGCAAAGCTTGAATGGGACATGAAACCACCGCTGAATGATGCTTTATTTAGCATTTGAATAAAAACAATTATTTAAATCGGTTCAATAGTGTTTGAGTAATTGATGTACCAACATGAAAAAATAAAAAAAACCAGGTCAAATTGAGAACCTCCTCCTTTTTCAAGTTGGTTAAAAACATGAAATTTCGCATGTTTCAAAATTCTAAAATATTTTACTACTTTTCCTGAGTACCTATTAAGCAGCTTAAATTTTTCTCCTAGCATAAAACTTGAGAATTTTATCAAAACTTCCAATCTTTCAAATTCAATCAGTTTTAAATTAGATCGTTCATGAATTCCTTAAATTTTATGGTATGAAAAAAATTCAAGTTGGTATGTAATTAGTAAATAAAACACGATGGCATTTTAAAAAATTCAAATATCTGAAATTTTATGGTTTTTCACTTTTGTAGTGGGAATAAAAGATGAGTCACAATCAGCTGCTGCATCAGCAGCGCTGCAACAGGAAATGGTCAAGAAACCAACAGTTACTATCATACTGCACCGTATATGAACCAGCCATGTGCTTCCACCATTTTTGGAACAGAATAATATTCATTGTAGTCATTCGGGTCTGGTACCGTTTACTTTTGAAAAGCTCATTATTTCAAAGTTTTGTAGAAGTCGTCTTCGGTATTCATCCTTTGGTTACCAAGTACTATTGTTGGATAGATGTTGAATCTTTACAGTTATTTTCAGGAAGGAGCAAGAGAGACAGACGATACCAACTATTGAGACATTGAAATTCCCAAATGAATCTCTTCTTTCAATAAACTCGAGTGGCCAAAATGGTTATTTGCCTGTGTAGAAAGTTAACAATGCATGGAATAACCCAACTTTGTAACAGCATGCTAGCTAGAACTAACAATAGTCAATATATAGCTTATTGCACTGCACATTTGTAGCATGGAGTAGAGATATAGATATAAGGGAAACAGGCCTAACCACGTGGTTGAAAAATTCAGTTTTGAAGAAATAATAAAATAGGAAGTACTGATATTAAATAAAAAATAAAGGCATGATCATGTCCTTGAATAGACTAAATAAATGACTATATCATTTATTAGAGTACTTCATTGATAATTTTGAAAATTAGAGAAATTTATGATAGCTTATAGAGCTTTTATCAATTAAATACTGTACAATAGTAAATAAGTCAGGTATCACCTTGCTATAATTTTGTTACTCTGTTATAATTTATTACCATATATTTTTCATGCTTGTGAATTAATAGAAGGGCTATATTGAACACATGTTCAATTGAATAGTTATTGTAATAATTTGTAGATTTTACTGGATCCTGAAAACAACATATAATGCTATTATTTTCATAGATTATTGCTTTGATTGTTATTTGTTATTCATTGTCTGTATTGCTTGCAAGTTTAATTGAATATTGTATTGTCACTGCTTTAACTATTGACTTGATCTATGTGTGATAATATTCACCTTAAATACATGTATGTACTTGGTCTGAAATTAATATGCTCTGAAGTATGCTTTATGAAATATTATTGTCAATGACAGATAGATGATTTAAATGTGAACTGTAATCAGAACCATTGAGGAATTTTTAATTATTAGAAATTGATGAATATTGTTTGTATATAAAATCAAATGCTAAATGCTAAATATTGGAATTCTGAAGAACTGTTTTTGAGTATTATTGGCCATTATGTTTTTATTATAGGAGGAGTCAAATTTCAAATATTGTATAAATCACTTCACTACACATACACAAGAAACACAATTTCAACAGTAAAAGTAAATTAATACACTTAAAAGTAAATTCTATCCTAGCTGAATCTTTGTAAGCTACAAGAACAGTTAGGCTATAGGCGAAGGCAAGGGGTGATGAGGTGGTTAGTGGAGGTGGCTGAATAGTATAAAAGGGTAGTGAGCCTTGGAGTCTGGATCTCCTTTTGCTTGTGAAGACGTGGGAGGAGGACACTGTGCGAGAGGTAACTTTGTTCTACAGTATTTGAGGTCAGATTCAATATCCTAGAGGGAATTGACTGGCAATACTCATTGCTATCTTGTAGGAAAAGGTCCCTGAAATTTTATAGCAAATTAATTTTTATAATTAGCCAATCTCACCTCAACAGCCTAAATAGCCTATTTAAATAAGTAGCATTTTATTTTTATTTTTCTTTTGCATACATATTTTGTAGACACAACTTTCAAATTTAATACTTCTTGTTTCAAGTTCTTTTTCTTCCTGAATTCTTTTTACGATTTTACATACACTTTTCAAGCTAATAGAAAATTTCAATAATCTTTTCTCTTACCTTACACAGACACCTTATTGGTTTTGTAAGGCTCCTCATTTTTCATTATTTGCAGCTATTAAATTAAATTCGGTAATATTTATTATTGTTTGTTTGAAACTTGGTTAAATAATTTCATTGTACATATTCAATAATATATTATTTTGATTTTGTAAAGTTAAATAAGGAATAAGAATGCATTTCATTTTTTTAAATATTTTAAAGATTTGATTTTTTTGATTAACAATAAATTATTGTAAAATAAACTTAAAGTGAAACTACCTTTTGCTATATTACTTAAACTCTGCCCTACTCACGTCCCTGAGTTCATTTCACTTATTTAGTATTCTTATTATTATTAATTTATTTGATATTTCTTTGTGTGTGACAGTGTGTTGGCTGATTTGTATTAGATTGGATAAGGGTGGTTCTGAGCTTAGCTAGCTGCCCCCCAGTCAAATAGAAATAAGTTTGCATAACTGATAGTGTTGATTGCTGACACAGGTCGTTGCCAGTAATTGAGACTTAGTTAAGATTGTTTTATTAATAGTAGTATCATTTTTATATTTAAGTGTACTTAGCGATAGAAAATTTCGCGAGTAAAGGGTACATACAACTCCTTTATCATTATTAATTTATTTTATCAATCTAAAATAGGTTGGTTGGCGCCGGGCAAATATATAAACACAGTTAGGGACTTTAGGGTCCAGGTAATTGGTCACCCTCCCTACACTAAACAATTTATGAGAGAAAAAAGAAATAGTACAAGACGTACACGCTTGCATGTAGATTCAAATATTTTGTTTCCCAAATTCAGTATAAAGGGTCTATTACATTGGGATAGTTACTCGCTAAAGGGTTGATTACATTGGGATAGTTACTCGCTAAGCGAGTAGCGAGTAGGACGTTACTGACCGACCGTGCTACAGCAGCTCAGCACACCAAGCCGAATTAAATTAAACATTTATCTTCCAGAATCACCCCCATACTATGGAATTTCTAAGACAATAAATAATATTGCAACAAAAAATTAAAATATGAAGTTTACCAACAATTATTCAATAAAATTTCATCAAAACAATATACAATATATCTCTCTGATTGAACAGATACCTGCTACGGCTCGCGGCTATCACTTCCCTATTGGATACAATACAGTAGAAATAAAGTGAAAAGAAAAAAGAATCCACCAGAACACCTGAGCTGGAATTTTGATCACTCATAATCCAATCAGAAGAGGAAATACATGCTACCGAGAGTCTACTGGTCACTCTGTATTTTAATATGTTGTCCACTGGCTTACATAGCTCAAACCCCCAAATGCGGACCCGCAACACCCCGCAATTACTCACCAAATATTGATTCCAGGGTCAAAAATATGGTTTGGGTCACTGATGGCTCTGTGCATTTGAATGAGATATTCATCATTATTGAGTAGCTGCTCATTAAAAGTTTCCTCTATGACTCTTCATTTTTTAGATTTACTGTACACTTATGATCGCACACACACACTTAATTATACAGTGCATAATTATACACTTATTACATACACACAAGTTGAGTTGATTTCAAACAATCAACCAACGCCCCCCCCCCTTGCTGATTTGAAGGAACCTCTAAAATTTAACCAAGGCTAACTGGTTCAAATGGTGAAAAGAATGAATATTTACAAAATGATAAAGACACACTAGTTTTCTCAATTATTGTGGTATTCTGTGAAGCAATTTTTTTCCTTGCACAGAAACAGAAACACTCCACACTTTCTACAATTTGAGAATGTTTTCAAAGGGTACCCTGGTATCTTGCATCTTTGACGTGTGTTTTCACTGTGGCCAGTTTGATCTAATCGCACATCTTTCAATGCAGCTGCAGCTGCCAGTCCTCTTCGTCTCTTCGCCTGTATTTCAACTTCAACATCATCATTTCTCGGCCTTCCTCATAGTGTGGCCTTGTTTGCAATGTACAAGACCAACTTCTGTCCTGAAATCGGCGAGCTTCATTACGTTTTTTTCTCCTTTTTCATTGCAGCATCTTCTATATTTATAGGAGCCTTGCATTCACAATTGATAGGTCCGAGAGATGATAAAAGGTGTGGAAATACCATTTCCTGCTTCTCATACAATTCCAATACCTCCCTATCATGCTGTCCATTGTATCAACTCTTGACTTTCACTTTTGGATTCTCTCCAATAAATGTGGAAACCAATGGAGCAATCTTATTATCCTTCCATATCACAGTGGATACACTGACATCTCTTCTGAATACCCTCTTCGTTTGTCCTTGATGTTCACCTGTGTTGATAATTTCAGGCCAGAGAATCTGTTTCGTCGGAATGTACCTAAAGAGTTTGTATTCCTCTTTTCCAGCTCAACAAGAAGAGGTAGAGAGGTATAATAATTATCAAAGTATAATTTATGGTGATTATCACTAGGAATAACTCTAGCCATCCTCATCACAATATTAGAACTTCCTATCCCAAGTGACATTCACCACGTGCAGCTCTTTCATTAGCATTGTCTTAAAGTCCACTATAAATTTCGACTTGGTAAGCAAACCCAAAAACCCCAGAAGGAATGAAAAGTTTATAGCCCCACTTGTGGGGTTTCATGGGGTTGTATTGTTTGAAATGATGCCTAGCTTTTGTGGCACATATTTGCTCATCAACAGCCAGAGACTCTTCCAGCAGTATTTGAGTGAATCGTTTGTTTAGAATTTTAGATGATCAAGCACAGGCCTAATTTTGAATAGTCTGTCAGCAGCAGGTTGACCAGGTGATGGTAATTCACTATTATCATTAGAGTGGAGCACCTTTCTTATCTCCTCAAACTTTTTGACTGGCATAGTATCTTTGATGGCATTGCTCCCAATAACCTCATTCCAATAAGACTTAGAACTGGGAAGATAAATAACCAACATTAGTGCGCATATACCTAGGAACTTTTTCAGTTCAGCCTGAGTTAATGGGTGGGGTTTATTTGGATTGATCTGCACGCTGTATTTATGTAACTCATGACAAATATTATCTAATATCTCTTCATTAAAAATAAATTAAAAGACTGCATTGGACTGTCCATAGCTATAATATCGTTTGATAAGTTGGTTTCTCCTGAAAATTTGATATCCTCCTCAGATCGCTGTAAACTAGCATGCTTCCATATTTTATATTTCTGAATTTGATAGGAAGATCACTTGCTGGTGCTGCTGGATGTCAATTATCTTCAATATCTTCTGAAATTGGAACTGTTTGCTCAGTACTAGTAGCTTGAGAAGTACTAGGCTGTAGACGCATTATTGACTCTTGGAATGTCATAATTTTGTGTACTAGGGGAATGAATATTACTCTCTTTGTCATCACTTTCGGAAAGATCAAGTCCATCTTCACTATCTTATGGGATTGCCAAGATTTTCTCAACTTCGTATATCAATTCATCACCATCTAAATTTTCAAATGGATCAATTTTCTATTATTATAGCAACTGTACCTATCAAACTAGCCCATCAAGCAGAAAAAATTGTGAAATTCCCATTCTAGAATCTCCCTAAACTTACTAGAACCAAAACCGAAATTGAATTAAAAATTGATTTTAAACTTATAAAACGATCGCGACCGAATTTCAATCACACTGATTACACAGATATTATAGCCTCAAACTTACTCCAGCAAGGCACGTGGAACCGAAACGATGAACGCCCAGTGGGTAATCAGTGAGACAGCTTCTTTTGAGAAAATTGAAGGGATGAAATTATTTGAGAAGAATTATGTGAACCAAACAACAAAACTATAATAAGAAACATATTATATTTTCAATAGCCCAATCCAAATGTTTGTGATTCGTTTCCAGCTTGATAATCAAAGTATTTATGCATTTCTATCAACAATAGCATAGGTTATAGCCTATAAGAGAATTCTTGTACTACAACGACTGACTGGTTTGTGCCACAGATGACTATCTGTACATTCACACCAAATCACACTCAATTCATAAAGAAAATGACATTCAGATGGTATGGGTCATGAGCACAGAGCATCTATGCTCTGTGGTCATGAGTGACCCAACGTGCACTGAAGAAGCTAGTTTCACCCATTACTGACAGTCGGATGACCGGTGCCGTTTCATCTGGCCGATCATTGTATCATATGGAGCCCTTCACATCTACCCGATTTTTGAAATCATATGACGCAGTGTAAATATGCCAGGTAAACGACATCGGTTACCAAAATCCGGTTTGTGTGAAACAAGCCTGTAATTTCCCGTTTTGGCCGATCCGGTGAACCCAAGGTAATTAGAGGACAAGGTACTGTTCACGCGTATCTCAGCTCATCTGTCGAGCTGAGTCAGCTGATGCAGAAACGTAATCTGGGTCTCTTTTCACGATTTCGTCTATCTTTTTCATGTTAAATTGCATAACTTTTTCTCAAAATAAAATTAAATTGCATAACTTTTTTACGAGTTTTGGACTTCTCCTATGGTACATGGAATAATATTCAACCGTCAATCTACAGAATTTTTTATATGATCATAGAAATACTCAGAGCACTCGATAATGTTATAGGATAGTACTTCTCGGGTATTTGAGTTATTTTTCTGTCTTAACTCCAACTAATTTTTCAAGTACTGTCAAAGATTAATTTTGATGGAAATTGATTGGAGAAATGAATATTTAATTATAATAAGCACGTATTAATTAGTTGAAGGTACTGAAAACTAATCTTCAGTTTTTTAACATTTAAATGTTTCGGAGGACACGTTAAGCCGTCGGTCCCGGTTGCATATAAAAAAAAGCAGTCGTTAAAAAAACGGCGAGGTGGAACTACGCGTAAGGGTCTCCCCACCACGAAAAGCCATACGAATTTACTTTACTTAATTGAAATATTAATATGGGACAGCAGTTACATAGTAAGGATTAGCTGACCATTTTTTCAGCTTATCTCAACTATTAAATGCACAAAAAAATTGAAATAAGTAATTCATGTTCGTCTGAAAAACTCAGTCGAATGCTTGAAAAAACTTTTGAAATATTCTAAAAAATACGCCTAAAAATAACGGTTTTTGAACGTTTACTAGACACCAGTTCTCGAGAGCCGCGTAGCCTTTAAATTTTAGAATTTCAGTTTAAGACTAGCTTTATCAAGTAATAATGCTAATTTTTTTCCAAGGAAGGCACAAAATTTGATAAACTGATGAAAGAATAAAATGAACAATATCTTTAATGAAACTGTCTACCTCCCTTGGTCATATTGATTTGCTAATTTGGTAAGTATTTCATTAGGTATAAGAAATTTCTTATGTTTTCAAAATTTGAATGTTCAACTAAGTAGCTTAAAATTAAAAAAAAAATTAAACAAAAAATAAACCGACTTCAACGAAATGGTAATCAAATAAAATACTCACAACTCACGTACTAAACAGTTCAAAATAAAGGATTCACTTTAAACTGAGGAAATTTTAAATCCAATACTGGTAACCTTTTGAAATCGACGCCAAATATTTTGAGTTTATGAAAAATTCTATGTAATATTTTAGTAGTTTATGAAAAATTTGGCACTGTCTTCAAAAGGTTATTTGTATTGGATTAAAATTTTTCTCAGTTTAAAGTGAATACTTTATTTTGAACTTTTTAGTAGGCTAATTAATGAGTTGCATTTAATTTTTTATTGCAATTTCATAGAAGCCGGTTTCAGTTTGTTTTAAATGTTTTTATTCATAATATTAAAAACAGTCAATTCCCATGCGCAAACCTGCGTTATATGTAATAATACAGCAGAAAAGGTCTCTAATCTTAGGTACAAGCCCGAGTAAGGCGTCTCTAGTGGACTTGACTTGGCGAACGGATGAAAGTAGCAATCAGCTAGAGTTGGTGCAAGAGGTAGAGGTATGATTGGTGGGAAGGGGTAGGGGTGGGATGAAGTTGCAGCGATTAATAATGGGACTGGAGCAAGAGCAGCCGCTGAAAGCTGAAAGCACATTGCGATGAGCCAGCGAAAACAATGGAGCCAGCAGTCGATATACGCTTCGTTCAGCTCACCTATTGTTCCCTGTTATAAAGCCATTGTCACAAAGCCCGATTATCGATCACGTTTCTCGCCAGGCCCAACTGTCTAATGCTAGACACAAACGACATCCGATTTTCTGTGAAACAGCCAATAAACCATCACTGTCCAGATTTGTACATCTAATGACATACAACCTGTTGTCTACAGCACTTGATGATCTGCCAAGCAGCACAAAAGAAAGGGTGAAGGGTTGGTTGACATAGCCTGGGGCCTGTTTCGTAATAAAGTGCCCACCAATCACCAATATTATGAGTGTACTATTAATTTATAGTTTGTTGTTAAACTCACCCCTGGAGATTCATCATCATTCTATATTTGTGAGCAATGTAGGAAGCCTTGAAATAGCTACCAAGGTTAATCAACATGGCTGTTAAACTGAAAAATTATAGCCAGAATATTTTTTCTCGCTGATGATGCCTACATGAGTCTGAGACCTGTGCGTGGGCGATGCTTGGTAGACTGATCCACCCAGTGGGAGAAGCGGTCGCAGCCTATATCACTCCTAACATGAGACCCTCTCAAGACAAAAACATGTTTTAAATATTTCTCACAACCAAATCAGCTTCGACTTGACATAGGGTCATTGTTGTATAGTGGATGGAATAAACCGACAAAGTGGAAAAGTAGTAACTACTGAGGAAGCATCGAATTTTTCTGTAAAAACAACTAATAGTTGTTTAATATCCAGGCCAGTGGCAAATACAGTGTTGTTCTCGAGAATCTCTGAAATGTGAAGCACGTAATAGCTAGATATGAAATTAAAATTTATTTTTAAATTTATAGAAGCACGTACCATTAAATTAATAATTAAGTTAGGGTATTTAATAATTAATCATTTCGTTATTCAATTACCAATACTGAGGCTGCATTAGACGAGCTTTGATTAGTTCAGTATAATTAAACTATTTCAATGCGTTTATCGAAAATGAAACCCTAGAGGAAGTTTTCTCAATACAGTTCTCTCTAAAACTTCTCCAGCAATCTTTTGCGAAGAGGCTTGTGGTTTATCAAGTTGAGAAGACTTGTACTATTAACCAATATTACGTGTCATCAATTGCCTAATATAGGAGTACCATTAAAATTATTAACCATAATAAAAATCACCTTCCTTATTACTGAATTTTATTAAAATCATTCATTTTTCATCATATACGAATAACAAGACAATACCATGAGGAATATGTTAAACCAAAACTAAAGCCAAGAATATCATGCACAGAAAAGCAAAGGAAATAGTAAGTGGCATTCAATTAATGGAAATGTTATTTATTTTGACATAATTCTGAAAGATTTTGTGATTAGAAAAAAGAACTGGTAATTCTATTTTCCATTATAGAAATAATACCAATAAAATACGGCTACAGAACTAATTGTAAGTCATATATCTAGGAGTAGCAGAGAACTTAGCATAAGACTTGATAACTTTGTTAACAGCTTCCAGGAAATCCTTTTCTGTGGCTACTTTTCGACGAGCTCTGATAGCGAACATTCCTGCTTCTGTACACACAGATCTGATCTCAGCACCTAAAACACATCTTGGTTTAGTTTGCCAGTAGTACATGGAGAAAGACTACATAAAATAATGCTGTCTCACTGCACTGAACCGTAGCCCACGTAGGCTACGTCTGAACACAGCTAGTTCACACATCTGGTTAATAGAGTCGAATCCAGAAAAAATCCGAGATGAAAATAGGATTTTGGAATGAGGCCCCCCTTGGCAATGAAATAAGCACTAGTAGAATGCATTCTGAGGAAGTACGATTTTCAAACCACGATAGAGTGTGTAAATCTGCTTTCAATGTTGTTTCACGGGACCTATTTCTGAAAAATGTCACGTGGTAAGACCCCCGAACCCCCTTTTTAAATGCGAGATAAAGGCAGAAGTTTCAGCTGAGACTTTGAAAAATGTCTTGTGAGCATTACACACAATTTATTTATCAAAGGTTTGTTAGAAAATTTTCAATTCATAAATTGGTTAATTTTTTTAGTATGAAATAGTAGGCTCTTGTGGCCGGAATTCATATTGAAATTGATATTCTAGTTGCGTGAGGGTTTCTGACAAACAATCAGGATGCTTCTCTGTGATGTTTTCCATGACGAAATACTTAACGAATAATCTAATATTAAAACTGACACTGTATTTCACTTTTATATATTTTTTTACTCACTCTAATGCATCCCTATAACATCTCCAATATAAGTGAGTAAAACAATGTATAAAAGTGAAATACAGTGTCAGTTTTAATATTAGAATGCACTGCGTAGTAAAAATGCAACAATTCTATCAGGTTATTGTCAATCAAAATATTAACAATAATTCTACTACAGGTATGTTGTAAAATAAGAAACAAACAATATTACTGGAACACGAACTTTTGGGTAGAACTATCAGTAGTATTCTGGTATCTTTGTCAGGTATAACCTCATCAAAATAGTCTTGAATATTCTGATCACCTATAATCAGTAATGAGGAATGCTGATTATTTCAAACTATCATTTACGAATTTACATCAAATAAGCATGACATAATCAAGCAATGCTTGGTAGCATTTGACCCCCTACCATCTAGCCTCCCACCCTACTACACTAAGAACAAAAACGATTTAATAAGAATAAAGAATATTATTACTAAATAAGAGAAACATAGAATGAATAATCTCAACAATAAATAAGCGAATCATTAGTGTACAACTATAACTTCTTACCAGTGCTGTTAGGACAAAGCCTAGCCAGAAGTTCAAATCGTATGTCTCGCTCAACACTCATAGAACGTGCGTGAATTTTGAAGATGTGAGTTCTACCCTCAAGATCAGGCAGACCAAACTCAACCTTTCGGTCCAGACGTCCTGGACGCATGAGTGCTGGGTCCAAGGTGTCCGGTCGGTTAGTGGCCATCAATACCTAGAAGAAAATCAATTATTTGAATCAAATTTCAATGAAAGATGTTCTAAAATTCCAAAATACTCCAATTTATTATTACTCTGATTATTATCATTATTATTACTCAATTATTATAACTAACATCTACAGTCAGTATTCTGACTTTTAAGAGCATTTTCTCAAAAGTTAAGAGGATGAAATTTTTGTGTGATTGAGGGATAATATATGGGTAAACTCAAGGTGTGTCCAAGCTGTGAAATTCCTACTGTTATGAGGCCACCATTCTTCAGGAATATTCAGTAAGACAAGAATCAAAATATTTATTATAAAAAATATCCAATGAATGATTCAATTCAAATACAGTGGAAATCGTTTATAGCGACCTCGAAGGGACCGGCCAAAAGCGGTCGTTGTAGCCGGTGGACGCAACAAGCGATACATGGCTTAACAAGGCCGTGAGTATTGAGTATTGTTCTTTTCAAAAACTTCTTTAACTTTTTCTCTATTCTTCCAAATTGTAGAAATCGTGGAATGTGATACCGCTAACTCTTTACACGAATCGCTGTTACTTTCGCTGCCTTCTAATCTCCACATAATGTTGGCTTTTTCTTCGACTGGCAGTGATTTTCGTGTATACATATTAACGCACGGAAAGTTGACTCAATACTGTAGTTTATGTTTGTCGTACAACACATTCAGATCTATTTTTCGAACTCAATTTTTCTGACTCATTCACTAACTAATCGGTGTAACGTTGCAGTACTCAGAAGTTCTATAAAAACATTGCATTGGTAATCCAGGGAATGAATTCACCGAATAGACTAATATAGTAAACAATAGACCTATATATGTGGTAGGCTTACGTAGGCGTGCCGTCGTTATAGACAAAAAATCATTTTTTCATGAAATTCTAGTCTTTATAGCCGGTTATGTCGTAACAACAAATGTTTAATCAGGTAGATCTTGCTCAGATATTATGGACTTCTATACTAGAAACCAAACAGGGAAAAATGCATGGTCGCTAACAACCGATGTCGCTATAGACAATTTCTACTGTAATTATTTTTCTGTTCCTTCATGAAAAGAATTTTCAAATTAAAAATGAAATTGAAAATTCAAAGAATCAAATCATAAATTAGAATAATAAATTGAGGTTAATTCTATTGAAATAATAGAGCTATTAATTTTTTGCCGTTTCCTCCGCACCTTAACTATGGACGCAGTAGAAGCAAAAAACTGTTTTCTATGAAAAAAATGGATTTCAAAGATAATGATACGAATGAATAGGCCTATAGTGAATTGTGAGAAGATAACTAGTTTAAGAGAACGATACACTAATCTATCCTCACTATGCTTCACATAATGGTTTCACATGCAGTGGTTTCACTCAATCTAATTGGCTAATTATTCTTTTAATATTTGAGTTTTATCAAACTGCACCAATATCTTTCTTTGTAGTGGTGAAAGATATCCATAATGAATAATAAGATAAAATTGTCACAACCACATTCATTAAACATATAGAAATACTAGTTTCGGATGTTACTCCATTATCAATCTCAGACAAACTAAAACTAAGTACAGAGTAGCTTAATATATACTATACACGGAATGATACTATTGGCTAAGGGATAAGCTGACCTTCATTGACGGTTAGTGATTGGCTGAAGGCCATAACAGGTCACGCCCTCTGGTGGGAGGAGAAACAAGCAAAAATAAGAATCAAATCAAGAACTAAAAACCATGAACATGTAGTAAATAACAAAAAAGAACAATACAACGGTTTTTAGTTCTTGATTTGATTCTTATTTCTGCTTGTTGCTCTTCCCACCAGAGGGCGTGACCTGTCATGGCCTTCAGCCAATCACAAACCGTCAATGAAGGTCAGCTTATCCCTTAGCCAATAGTATCATTCCGTGTATAGTATATATTAAGCTACTCTGTACTTAGTTTTAGTTTGTCTGAGATTGATAATGGAGTAACATCCGAAACTAGTACCTCTATATGTTTAATAAATGTGGTTGTGGCAATATCGTCTTATCATGCACCAATATCCTTAACGGGAAGCTATTCAAGATCCGCTTAGGAGCACTACGCAGACTATAAAATTTGATTATCAGCGTCCAATAATGATATTGGATTGATTACATTCAAACATTCGAAATGTTTGAATATAATCAATTTTATTTGAAGTGGTAGTTACCTTGATATTACCCCGAGGATCGAAGCCATCGAGTTGGTTGATCAACTCCAACATGGTCCTCTGCACTTCGTTGTCACCGCCTGCTCCATCGTCGAATCTTGTGCCACCGATGGCATCAATTTCATCGAAGAAAATCAAGCACGCCTTCTTGCTGCGAGCCATTTCAAACAGTTCTCTCACCATACGGGCACCCTGCCAAACAGCAATACAAATTGTATATAGAAATGCATATTGCAAGTGGTCTGTGCTCTGTGCTATAAAATCATAAAGGCGCCCAGCCACCGCAAGCTGTGCTGGGCTGTGCTACGGTGTCACAGGGAGTCGGCAACCGATAACAAAGCAAGCTAAGCTGCAAGTGGTGGGAAAAGCTGTATAAATATACAAAACCAAACTTCAGTCGGTTCAAAGTTGTGCTGTGCTGTACTACGCAGCCTGACACATCTGTTTTGGTAGCTGGACGTTTATTGTAAACCATGTTTACAGCTTAGCACAGCACAGCTTTTGATGGCTAGGGATCCTAAAAAAAATGAGAACAGAATAACAAACCGCCTTAGAGGAAGGTGGTGGATTCCCCGGATGGATGAAATTTGAAAATCATGCATGGCAAGTGTATTTAAATTTCAAAACATTTCTTAAAATGGTAATATTAAACCAAATTGATATAATTTCGCATAGATAGGCTATAGGTGATTGGTATTGGTTCCGATAAGAATAACATGAATTCTTATGGGAAACCAATTCCATTCCATCCACCAGTAATAAAAATTCACGAAACAAATCATTCCATTTTTTTAAATTATATTTTCTATTTGACTTTTTCAATTTGGTCTCTCAATTATAATTACAATAACCATGAGCTGATATGGTCAATACTTGGTTACTTTACCACGATTAACTCTAAAACCGTATCTACAAAGTACAACAATTATTTTATTTTGACTTATTCAGATTTTTAAATATGAAAAAACTGGTCGAATTGAGAGCCTCCTCCTTGTTGAAAGTCGGTTAAAAACATTTCAACTATCTGGAGAAATTTGGGCACAACACTTCTTACAAAAATATTTCATGGACAGAATATTTTAGATTTTTATGCAATTCAACAAATATAAATTATAAAAAGCCAGGCTTTGCTCTGAAGTTGAGGTAGTAATGGATGCTAATAATAATCTTTCTACTTATTCAAAATCTTCATATAAACGCATTTCTAGGTGTAATTATCATCATCATCATCATCATCAGCATCATCATCAACATCATCATCATCATCATTGAACACTATCGCTTGTTTGCGCATTGTTAATTTATAACTGGGTTTGATAAACTTATTAAAATTAAATTTATTAAACACAATAGCTATTCATATTTTCTCTATTCACACTTCTAACATTAGGCCTATTGATATTTTTCACCTCCATACAATAAATTAATTTATTCCTCCATATTTTTAAATATTGATTATTAATTATCATTGTTATTGTTCATTAGTATAATAAATTAATAGCAACCTGGAGTTATCCGTAGGCTTTTTAGTAAATTAATTATTCGTCCAGATTATGAGAATGTCACTGTAATTGATGAATAATTGAGAAACATCCCTGTTCAAGTCCAAACTATTGTAGAATGAGCTAAATTTAAAATTAAATTTATTAGATTCTCCAATTTTATCAATTAAAGTGCATTTTCATTTTAATTCAATTGACTTATTTTATTAAGTAATGTTATGTTATTAATTTTTACTCAAATAGAGAAAAATTTCCATAAAATCCCATTTTATGTCCAAATGACTTAAATTTAAAATATTAATTAATGGTAAACAATCTCTATTTCAATTAGATTTATTTATTAATTTGAATCATTTTTTTTAAATTTTATTAATGATATTTTTTAATTAATTTTATCAATTTAAATAAAACTTAATTATTAATTTCAAATCAAGTAACTAAATGTATTAGATTTATTTATTAAAGTGAATTTTACTGCAAGTATATTCATTTATATTAATCTGATAAATTTAGAAACAATAATTGTTTCTTATAAACAGAATTCAGGACAGATTATGAAGAAAAAACTATAGAGAATGAAATTATTTCAAAACAATTTCCCTTTAAAAATAAAAAATTATTCCTTAGAATTTAGATTTATGAACAAAAAGTCACCTCAGACGGAATCATTTACTGTTTTCAGTGTTTCGTTTTGAGTGAACTTCAAAATTGATTTTCTTAAACCTTAAAGTGAAAAAGAATCATTTTATTATTTTTCGGGTGCTATTTTGGTAAATATAAATTTTCAGCGTTCAAAATTAACCTCAATGTTTTGGACAATATAACATTCTCAAAATTTGTGAAGAGAGCAGTTTTGGACTTGAGTCCGTTGCGCCTTCACATTGTAATTTTGTCACAATAAATAAACAAAAAAAACAAAAACAAAAATCGAACTAAGGGCCACCACGTGATAACGTAGCACTCAACCAACGAATTGTGAAATCTGATGCAATTAGAAGTTATTTCAATAACAAAGCATTTCGGGAAACAGTTCTAAGTTAAAAATGAAATGTTTAGTAGTGAAAAGCTAAATGTGGTGGCTCATTTTGACGCTAGCCCAATACGTTTTTGGAACGTTTATGAAACTTATTTGACCAAAACATTTGATAAATCCTTTAAATAATTGCATTATTATTAACTAAAATCAATAATAGTTTAATGATATATTGAACATTTTTGGGGCTCAATTCATATTAAGGTAAGATTAGGTGGTTTTTTGTATGTTATACATGTTACACAGTACTGTGGTAATTCTGACATTTCGAAAATTAGGCACATATATTCTTCCGAACTAATGAAAACAAAGATCATCATTAATTTTAGATTGAAATATGATTCATCATTATCAGTATCTATTGAAAAAGCAAATACTGCGTTGTCAAAATATTGAGGAGATTCGCCTTACCTCTCCAACGTATTTCTGAACAAGTTCTGAGCCAATGACACGAATGAAGCAGGCATCAGTACGATTGGCCACTGCTCTGGCACAAAGAGTCTTTCCAGTGCCTGGTGGTCCAAACAGCAGAACACCTTTTGGAGGCTCGATTCCGAGGTTGACGAATTTTTCTGGCTGCAAATGTCAAGAAACAACATTATTTTTCTTATTGTAATATAGTACATGAAAATTGATCAGTAGAACTTTATTAGAACAATGGAACAAACAGGAATAACGTATGTTGGAAGAGCTAATGAATCACGTCTAGTTTTCGTGTACCCAATCAAGCTCTATTTCAAATTTAGAATAAATTCCAGAAATAATGTGCACTTCATAGTCTCCCCTAATCTTTATAATCATTCAAACATATAACAGCATAACTTTGTCATTATTATGATATTAACTATAGTTCAATTATAATGAACTTATAATAATAATTTAATTATAATTTACAAAGTTGAATTATAATTTACAAGTGATGCTTGAAAGAGGCTTGCAGTAGCCACACTACGAGTAATAGTGTAAGAGTTGTTCTGCTACAGACAATTGACTGGCTCCGGTCTGGTGCTGAAGTTTTCAGGTCACAACTAAATAATTTCAGAATCTCTGTCGCGACCTAACAACAGGTTTTATAAGCAGGTGGGATCGGCTTCAAATGTCTTCAGGAAGCACGGGAGGGGCCTGGGGAAAAGTTTTTCGGTTAGATCATAAACCAAACTCTGTTAAAAATGTACATTGAAATTTACTAGAGAAGCTTATTCTAAAGCACATGCACAAGTACTCAAAGTAAGCTCTTGCTGATATCCAGCAATCTGAACGGAAAGTACGAAAGTTAGAATTTTACATATTATATTATATTGGCTTTGGTCTAAAAGTCAAGAGTAAATCTAAGGCTGGAGTTGAGAGTGCTCTTTCAGGTTATACAGCACTGTTGAAGGATTGGTGTTATGCAAATAATTTGTCCCTGAATGAAGAAAAAATATGTGATCTTCACTTCTCGTACAATAGAGATTCTTCTGGTGATGGTGATCCAAATACTATAAAATTTCTAGGTACCGTATTTGGATAGACAAGTACCTGAATTGGAACCATCATGTCGATTTTATAATTAAGAAGATGTCGAAAGGCCTATTCCTCCTAAGACGGCTAAGGACATGTGTAGGAATTGATGTTCTTATTAAAGTGTATTATGCACAAATTCAGGGTTTACTATGCTATGGAGTCATTATCTGGGGTAATAACCCTAGAACCATTAAAATTCTTTTACTGCAAAAAAAGATATTGAGGCTGTTATGCTGTACACCTTTCCGAGATAGCTGTAAACCTTTGTTTAGGAAATTAAGAGTGTTGACGTTTCCAGCTTTGTATGTTTATTGCTCCATTGTAATATAAATAATTTTGATATGAATATTGACTGTCATGCTCATAATACTAGGAATAGAAGAAGCCTGAGAGTATATATCTATATACACACTTCTTCACAAAAAAATTTCCTTACATGGCAGTAAAATTATACAATTATATGCCGGTTAGAATCAAGGAACTGTCAATCAACTCATTAAAAAGTAAGATTAAGCATATTATAATTAATGAGGCAATTTACCGAGTAAATGATTATTTCAAAATTGACTGGAAAATTTATGTGTAAAGAAAATGTACCTGAGTAGCCAAACTGAACAATGTCCTGGTCTATTTTTTGTTGTTTTTAGTGTATCTTAGTGTTTTATTATTTAGTGTTTATATATCTCTATGTTTATCTATAGTCTATATATCTGACTATTTTATCAATGACGTTGTCGATAACATTTATAGCATTATGTTCCATAACAATAAACAATTTATTTATTGTCTTACACTTTGTAAGAGGAAAAAGTGATAAGTTACCAGATGAGACAAAAATTACTGCGATGTGCAGTAGATGGTAGTATATTGACAAAAGTTATTTGAAATGATCTGCAATGTGTATGTATTGCGTTGAGACTGATTACAATAGTATGTGCTTATTTAATAAATTTCAATTCTACGATGAATTCACTTCAACGAAAAATTCAAGAATGAAGAAAACTTACGTGCAACAGAGGTATTTCAACCACTTCTCTCAGTTTCTCAATTTGTTCTTTGCATCCTCCTACGTCGCTGTAGGTCACATCCGGCTTTTCTTCGACCTGCATCATTGTTACTGTTGGATCAATTTTAGGAGGCAGCGGAATGTGCACTTGGTACTTGTTGCGATCAACACTGTAGATTTAAAAATATGTGTTATTATAAATAGATCGGAATGTCATGTTACATTTCTACCTACATGAGACACTTGGCCTTCAAAATAATACTTTTTGAATAAATAATCCTGTAAGAAAAGTTAAAGAGCACCCAAACTATGAATTACTAGGGTTCAAGGTTATAAAGTAACTTACCAAGTAATCAGATAAAATTAATAGTCGAGATCTAATGAATTTCCTTAGTTAATTTGAGTGACCACAAATAGAGTCGAAGACATGGTGAGGGCACGCAGGATGATTTATTGTAAAACAGAAATGGTTTTTGGAGAACACAGAAATTAATTAGACTGTGCGAAGGAGAGCGAGGGTGAGGTTCAACTTATTCCTGTAAAATTTCACAATAATTAGCCTACGCATCAAGAAAAAGGCTAAGTGATTGCATAATAACCACAGGGAAGTGATAGCCGCGAGCCGTAGCAGGTATCTGTTCAATCAGATAGATAAGCTGCGTTCTCGTAGGTCCTGTTTGTAACGGTGACCGATTAGATTGGCCAGCAAAAAAGACACTGTTCTCTGCTGAAAATCACTTCCCGGTGGTTCGGAACCCACCTAAAACTGTAGGTCCAACTCATCAATCACCATCATCCAACTCATTACCCACGCACAGGTCTCAGACCCATGTGGGCTTCATCCTCAAAAAAAAAAAAAAAATTGAATATCACAAGAGAACTGAAGGAAATAGATTAACTAAACATCGTAGATGATGATATTTGATACTTGACATTTTTAAAAGGATTTTAATATCGATTTAATGCTTAATGCTCAATTTTAAGGTATTGAAATTTTTGCATCATCTTTGTCTGTACTAAACCGGGTTGTTATATACAAAACAGACAGAAAAAGTAATTACATCATCAACTTATTGCCATCATCCTCAATATTTATAGTTTAGTTTTACATAGAACCAGCTAGTTATATAAATATTAATTTTTATTTGTTGCAAGAAAACAATGTTGCTACTCATATAATGTGAACGAAAAGAAATGCAGCAGATCAAAATAAATCTGTAGAGGTTTTAGAGTACTTTATTTATGTAAATTTACAAAGTTTCGAGTTAAATTAGTACTATTATCGTCACAAAGGGGTACAGCAAATGATGTATTTTAAATTAAGAAAATCCTAGTGGTGTATTTACATAAAATGGGAAGTCTACACAAAATTAGAAGGGAAAATTATTTGGCTATCATTGTTTTCTTTCAATTTTTAAAACTGGTTGAAATATAAATCTAAAATGAAATATTTTTTCAACTAAAGCTGCCTTTACATTGTGCAAGTATTCTTGCTACTAGCCAGAGACTAAAAAGTTGGCGAGTCATACACATGAAACTTCTTACTCGCTCAGTAATCAACTGATCCCTCATTGTTAAAACCATAAGACAACAATATACTTGCAACGACGATTACACCCGGCTAGTTTACCAACCAACACGATCAACGAATAACAATTGAAGCCCGACATTCAACGTTTCTCGTAGATTGTAGATAGTCTGCTACTTAGATATTGGACACGATTACGCTTGAAAAGTTTACAATCAGGTCGTAAATTCACCAGCGAGTAGCTTTTGAACTCGTTCAATTTAATCAATGCAGAAGCGTATCATTGAGAGTGAGTATACCAAATTTCATGGAAAAGTTGAAAGTTACAATACTAAAAGTGTAAACAGTCAACTCTGACACTGTCTTTCATTGATTAAACAAGTAATTAACATTGAACGCTGTAACTGTGATATTATTGAGCAAGCGGACTCAGTGAATTATTTTGGCATGATTGTTGATGAAAGGTTGATTTGGAAAGAACATAAATAATGTATTTAAAACAAATATTGCTCCATCTAATAAGAAAATTCTATAATCTTCATCAGTTCCTACCTAGATACGTTCTCTGACAGTTGTACTTTGCATTTTTTTTCATTCAAAACTAGTTTACGGATTAGCATGCTGGTCTTCAACTTTAGCTTGTCATTTCAATCCACTAGTAATTTTACAAAAATCCATAATCCGTTCAATTTGTGGTGTGGAGAGAAGGGTGCATTCATTTCCTTGCTTTCAGACTACCAAGGTAATGCCATTAAGATGCATGTTTGTTTTTAAAGTGTTAGCACTATTTTTTTAAATGAGTGGGAATCGGGGTGCAGAGCTGGGACCTGAAACAACTGTTGAAATGGTTACAAGGCACAGCTCAAATGAGCTATTAAGAGGACCCAGGCCCTGTTGCACACGGTTTATAAAGTGTTTTGTGTTTCTTGGATACAAGTATTATAATCTGCTGCCCTTGACTATTAGACAAATGAATTTATGCTATTTAAAACTAATTTGAAGAGATGGCTGTTGAGTCTGACACTTGAGGAGCTAGGGAATTTCGATGAGTTTCGAGCTTGATGGTGACACAAATTTATTTTTTACCACTTAATAAATTATTATTCTGAAATATTTTGTTAAACCATGTTCGATGAGGTGATTGAGTTATTTTGATTTTTGCTACATTTAAATGGTAGGGTTATGTTAGGATAATATACCCATTATTATTATTATTATTATTACGGTATTATTATTATGTTAGGATAATTTCCATATACTTGTGTGAATGTATGTGTGGGTGTGTGTAATTTTATACAAGAATAATTATTAAATTGTATACGATGCTCCTGCTCACAAACAAAAGGTTCAGACGACCTTTTCGTGTGCAGTAGAGCTTAAGAAAGAGCTCCTGCATGTTTGTGCATACTCAAGTGATGAATTTGGGGCACATTGTGAGTTGCAAAACAACAGATCAATAAGTTAGGTTTTATATATTATGAAAACTTAAAATTTGACAATTCCAAATACCCCTTTTATGGGAGGTCAATGGATGCTAAAAAGAAATAATAATAATAATAAAGTAATTTATTTAGCATTCAATTATGTTGATTGTAAAATTCATATTGTAGAATTGTTAGGTTCAACTTGAATAAGTATGATATATATTATTTGTATATTTCTTCAATATGATGATACCGTAAATTGTTCAGTGCTGAATAAAACTTGATTTGAATTATTTTTTTAAAAAATTGCTTACCCAACTCTCATTCCTTCCTCGATGTCTGTGGGAGCAACTGTATCTGCTAGGTCCACTACGAACTTGGCAAACTGCTTAACATTGATTATGTATTTGGGATCATCAGTATCTGCACTTATTATTTTCGTGCACCTTGCAACCTGGGAAACATAGTAATCATTCTAGTAATTTTATTTTTATCATGAGAATTAAGTAAATAAAGATTGGTTTGATTCAATTTTGGAATAAAGCCAAATGACTTGAGAAAAAATTGACAAACGATTCATTATTTCTCAATAGAGAATCTGTTAATTACAAAGATAAGATACATGTAATAATCGTTACTAATCTTTGTCATTGTTTTTTTTTATCACGCAATAACAGTAACATTTCTTTAATCAATTAATTTAATCACATTTAATTAATCAATAGGAATAAGGCTTTGAAAATGGTGATTTTTTAATTGGCTGCATTAAGCAAGCCAATAAGAATAATTTTAATAGGAAAATAAATAGCCCTATAAAGTTAAATTTGAGTTGACAATATTGTTAAACATAAGCAAGTAAACAAACTAGAACAAACTTTCAATAGTTTGCGACACTTATGCTTATTTATTCTGTGCTCTACATAATATAAGTCAAGAAAATTGGAGGTGACCAATAACTGATTCAGAATTACTGAGTAAAGTTTTCCTAGACACTATACAGATATATTTATGTGAGAAATATCAATATTCTAACTAGTTTGTTTATATAATATACGAGACAACTGAATATGCCAGTGGAACATCTCACAAATTTTGTAATGCAAAGATTTGCCACACAAAAGATGAAGTGATGAAAAAATATTTTTTAAATATTTATAGGCCGTCGAAATGTTGCCATCAAGTTCTAGAACCATATGACTATTCAACTCTTTAATGTTTAAAATATGAATTATTTGTCTTACTTGTAGTGGCTGCTCATTCTGGAGTGTTTGCTTGTCAGCGGCCAAGTCCCAGAGGGCTGGAGGAGCCAGACCTGTGTCTGATTCTTTGATTCCAGTCAACTCATTCACCCTCTTTATCACTGTCTGAATATCATCTTCCACTGCTTTTATACTTTTTGTATACTGGCCCTGGCCCTGAAAATAAATAATAAACAGCATAATAAGATGTGAATCGATAGTAAATCAATCGAATTCACGTTTCCTACATTAATTTGCCAGTTTGAAGGTGAATGACACAAAGTTCATGTAAACTAACACTTAACTAATATACTACTAACCAAACTACCACTGAATCACTACTAAACTACAACTACTACTACATATTTAAGGCTGGGGCTCCACTGGCCGTAGTATATCACGCTGTAATTTTCCACGCTACACGCAACAGTTGGATGGCTTCACAGGCAACAGAACACGAACTGCAATCTGTAGTGCCATCGCGCTATTGGTAATGATATTCGTGTATTCAGTGTACTTTTAGTTTATATACGACGCCGGTTACTTAAGAGAAAATGGTGGATTCACTCAATAATAAGTAACAGGAAGTCTGAAGGCTTGTTCCATTTTATGTTGTACCGCAAATTAAGAAAGTATTCAGACATGTTTTTTGAATTTTATCGCTTGTCTCAAAACTCCTCTGATTACTTGTTACAACTCTAGCTTCTCTGTTTTTATAATTCTCATCACTTTTATTGTATAAAACGGGGTATTTCTCTACCTCTAATGTAATAACCTCGCAATCAAACTCCATTGTTCACAATATAATTCACTTTACTCTACTTGAAACAATTCATAATACAACTACAAACAGAATAGCGTCGATGTGGCTTGCGCCTTGGATGCTGGTCGGCTGTAAACTGACGCGGCACTACAGTCTACAGCTAGTGGAGCCATCCAATGGCGGCGAAGTGTGGGGCGAAAATGGTACAGGTTCCATTCCCTCGCGACACTTCATTCTGCAGCGCGCAGTAAAATGTTTCACGCTGCAGACTGTCGCTAGTAGAGCCACCTCCGTTTGTTCGCTACTTTCTCATTTATCTGACTTACCAACCACAATTTGTAGGACGATAAATAACGGCCAGTGGAGCCCCAGCATAAATTGAAGGAGCCATGCTAGCTCCTGAGTCAATATTACTCTAGTAGAATCACTCTAGTAGTAATCTCTGAAGTTGAATATTACTCTAATAATATCTGTTCGAATTAGTCTTGTTCAGAGGCCTGTTTCGTTGAAAAAAATCTTAATCACCAACTTTCCCTTCCAACTCATACATAGTGTTAATGAACAAATATAATATCAATTACTGACATTCGAAATTCTAAGAAATAAAAGATTCTGACCTGATTAAAAATTATTTAGTCTGCTAAAGTGCTTTTGTGAAATATTCTATAAATGCAGTAAGTTAAATCTCTTTTGTTCTTCAAAAATTCTTTATTACCAAAAATAAATAACACTTCCTCAGCAGATATCTATTCATTAATAATCAGCCACAGTCATCAAAAATATCTAACTGGCTATTGTTTTAATAAATCTAGAGAAAAATAGTTCAGAAATTTTTGAGAAAACTTTTACGTCCTATAAAGTTTTTCATAGACTCCAAATTTAGGAGAGTTCTTAGATGAAACTTAGAACGATTTATGAGGATACTCACATATGTCTTAAGTAAAGCGATATCAGCTTCATCCAGTGCTGGAACAAATAAAATAACAGCAAACTTAAAATAAACGGAATAGACCACAAGTTGAACAACAGACATGGACTAATATAAGTTGGGTTTTTATTATTGCGTTCCGGAAAATTTTTATCATGAGAGAGCTTTATTGGTGTTTGGTGGCAACTTCACAATGCTAGTAATTAACGATCATCAATAGGTTGCACCACAGACCCTTCAAGTTAAATTCTTAATGCAACACTGACGCCAATACCTATACCATAACCGATTTCATCAAAGAAAAGATAGCCATGTCTAGACTCGAAAGTGTTATTCTTTTGTGAAGTTGTAACATAGTGGAGAAAATGTTTAGATTGTCCTGCGGGAACACTATGACAATGAATAACTGCAGTTATCTTCATCGCAACAGAAATGAAAATAACATCTTTTCTATGTGAATTTCGGATTGGCGGCCTATCGAAGGACCCATTATTCAATTGCAGAAAAATCAGAAAAGAGGATTTAAAGCCTGCTGAGCATATCTCAAATATTTTTGAACATCTACTTAAATATGGTGCACTAATAACTTACAATGTTTTAATGGTAAATTTTACCAAGATCAGTCATTCAATTGTTTAGTTGGAAGGTTATGGAGATGCAGCCAAATAGATAAAATTTAAAAAAAAAGTTTACCTATAGCTTTTATTGGTAGGGAGACTTTTGGAGAAAGTGCACTATATGGGCTTCTAACCAAACCTAACCTAACCTGGCTAGATGTGACTGAACCACCTCATACCTTTATTATTATGATGCATAAGTGACATTGGGTTATTCAAGTTATTTGATGAAAAGTGCCTTGTTCCTATTAATTTACATTTTGTGATAAAGAGTTCCTTTTAGTTTATTGTTTTATCTGTTATATTAAATTTTGTTGAAATTTAACGTTTATTATTATTAAAACTTTTTTATTCAATTAATGAATATCATAGTATTAATGAATAATACTAATAGTGTTCACATAATCATAATCGTTCAAGTTATTAAATTTAGACACTTTATTGACAGAAGCCCATATACTGCACTCCTCTTAAAAATGACGCGATTAAGTGAATTATGTCTTTATCCGACTAGATATCCATCTGAAAATGAGTATAATCATAGTATGTAACCTCTCCCGTGTTCACATAATCGTAAACGTCCAAGTTATTCAATTGACAACAAGTTAAAGTTATTGACAGAAGCCCATATAGTGCACCACAGCCAGACTTTTAGCATTACGAGTAGTTCCACCTCACCGTTTGATACATGTTACGCTGAAAATGATAACCTAAAATTTTAGGTGTGTACCAAATCACCGGGTAAAGGATTTTAAAGCTGATAACATAGCAAAATATATTTTGAAAAGTTAATTTTTTTGATTGATCATATCATAACCTAAAATTATTGAATGAATACCACACTCACATTTGATTACTTTCTCTTCCTCCTTCTCATCCTTAGTTTTTCGCATATCATCTCCAAGGAAATCTGGCATTTTGAATTTCAATAATTAACACAATTCTCTAATTTAGAAGGAATAAAAAAATAAATAATTGATTGACGGTATTGACACAGCAAAATTCAGCAGAATGCGCCGTTGCTGTTGTTGTTTCTTCGAACTCGGAGCAAGTTCACCCTGCAGTTCTGCAGTTCTGAATTTTTTAAGAAATATTCTTTCTCTCAACGTTCAAATATATAAATATTGGAATAATATATTATATGATCAAATGTCACATAAAATATAAATAAGTTATAATTAATTGGGCCGATATTACAACTTTTTTGTAACATCATCTGTGCTCCACAGCGCGAAATTTGAAAAACAAGCCTTTTTCGTGATCGTATTTTACACAGTGGTGGATTCACGGGGGGGGGGGGGGGATTTCCCCCCCAACCCCCACCATCAAAACGCAGAAAAAGAAAAAGAGGAAGGAGAAAAAGAAGAAGAAGGAAAAGAGAGAGAAGGAGAAAAAAGAAGAAGAAAGGAAAAAGAAGAAAAGAGGATTAAATGGAAATGATAGAAAACAATGAAAACGTGGAGAAGAGGACAAGTAAAAGGATAGAAATTGGTGTAGGAGGAGAGATATGAAAATGAAAAAAGACGAAAAAGGGTGGAAATGAGGGAAAAATAAGGATAAAATAAAAAGTAGAAGAAAATGAGAGTTTTCAAAGTTGCTGACAACGGAAAAAATTGAGACAGCAATGCCTGACCAATTAATTAATTTTCTATTGAAAATATTGTGTATTACAGTACTTGGTCTGAAAATTATGCCAGTTCTGAAAGTTTTTTCAGGATTACTATTTTCTGTTTTTCTAGCTGTTTTACTATGACAAAAAAGCTGACTTGTTTCACTAGCACTTCTTCACATTCACTCAGATAATCACCCTAGAGCTTAGATCCTGAATCTTCAAAAAATTGTTGGGATATTTTGGCTGAATAAAAAGTTTTTCAATTGCAAATAATGCATGTAATTTTTCTTGTAAATTTCATTTTTTATTAACAGTTTGAGTCAGTGGCGTAACTATGGGGAGGAATCAGGGGTACAACCCCCCCCCCCCCCCCCAAGGAAATTTGGAATTTTATCAGGCCACTGTGAGACAATTTTTGGCAAGATTAAAAGAAGACTTGTTAAAAATGTGGTTATGTAGGAATTTTATTTACAAAACGTTTCCAAGGAGTACCCTCAATTTTATTGAAATTTTCAAGTAGCCTACGGTAATGTATTGTGTCAGGGGCAGTGACCCACACAGCACAAGAATATCCCTGGCATATCCTGAGAATGTCCCATAGGGATGACAGGAATATCCTGAGATCCCGTTGTGGGATATGAATATCCTCAGGATGTCCCTAGCACATGTGAATGTCCGCCAATATCCCTATCCTGGGGATATCCCTCTAGGATATCCTGGGGATATCTCTCTAGGATATTCTGGGGATATCTCTCTAAGATATTCTGGGGAAATCTCTCTAGGATATTCTGGGGATATCTGTCCAGGATATTCTGGAGATATCTCTCTAGGATATTCTGGGGAAATCACTCTAGGATATTCTGGGCATATCTCTCTAGGATATCCTGGGATATGCTAGGGTTGTCCTGAAGATATCATCTGGTCACACCTCCAGGATATACTAGTGATATCCCTTTAAGTATATTCTATCATATCCCAAGGATGACCTAAGAAAATCATGTGAGCACCCCATCAGGATATTCTAGCAATACACTTCTAGAATATCCAAGGGATATAGGACACGTTTCAAGAACTTTAATCGAAGTTTGAAGTTATTTAATATATATAGTGTTAATAAAGGTGATAGGAAATCCAAAAATGCAGCATATATGCAGGTGCAAGCCACAGATTAATGATTTATCTAGTGAAGTTGATTATAACTTTATAATAATGGCCGGTTTAGTTTGTCTTATTAAATTACTGAAATTATACAACATTTTACGTAGAAAATCAAATCAAGTGAATAAATGAAACTTTTATGTTTTGATTTACAAAACTAATTTATTGCAATAATTCGTTTCAAATCTTCCAGAAAAATTATTCATTTAATAAAATTTATAGAAAATTAAAATTTATTATTCCTTTAGAATAAAAAATATTTATTAATAAAAAATAATTGATCATCATCCGTAATGGGCGCTTCTGTTGCACCCGTCATCCCCAAATATCCTCGGTCGCAGGCCATTTGTTTTCTGGAAAAATAATAATAGATTGAAAAAACAATAATGTAACTGCCTATTAACATTGACACTTTAAAATTTGTAAATATATGTGAATAACAATCATAATAGTGCAGTGTTAACAAAGGTCTGTTTTAATTAATAGAAATCATATACAAATTTGAAAACAATAATATCTCCCAAGCCAGTTCCAGAGACATGCGCATGCACAGAACACTGTTGCTAATAAAAGTTATCTAAAAAGTCTTCTGAACAAGTTGCTCAGAATCCGGATACTGCAATGAAGCATTGTTGTCATAAATGCTGGCATGTACAAATGCATGTATAAATGCTGCATGATTTACGTTTTGCAGAAATCTCATAACCATCACATTAAAAAAAAAAAAACAATTATAAAATTAATAGTTCTGATGTACTATATAATTATATATGAATGAATAATTGAATGAATAATGAGTATATATTGTCAGGTCACTATCAAAAATCTTTTAAAAATGCCAATAACAGCTGGTCATTGTTTTTAAGGAATCAAAGATCAACATGAGAAATTTGAGTTTAGAAAATGTTTACTGACAACAGTGTTTTGTGCATGCGCAGTCCTCTGGAACAGGTTTAATAAATATGACTTTATGCTGATATTATCCAGGTCTAATTTGTATTTACACAAACATAACTTTATGCTGATATTATCCAGGTCTAATTGAAAAACATTTAAAAACTATTATTTATGGAAATGAATATTTTTTATATTATATAAATACAATCAAAAAAGCTATTTTATTCAATATAAACAGCTGAGTACCCGGAACCAAACATATGTAAGCACTTGAACAATTCTCCACAAAACTACTTGTGTGCGCAGCTATGACCATGCTGATGTGTAGAAATTCCGTTAAACAACGATCGCCGACACTCAAAAGGCACGCACCACTTTAAAGACAATAAAATTGAGCGTCCATGTGGTGTCTGGCCCAATGTGCCCTTTTGTTGCACCTTGCGAGGGGGAGCCCCATTTTAAATTTAAAAGCCAGAAAACACAATTATTCATCAGCATGATGCAATGAACCAGATAAGTATAGTCTACTGATATAACTTTTAAGCCATATATTTACAGTTACATTTCCCACATTTGAAACTTTTGTCTGTGATGTTTTTCATGACGAAATACTTAATGAACAATCTAATATTAAAACTGACACTGTATTTCACTTTTAAATAATGTTTTACTCACATATATTGGAGATGCTTGAGGAATGCATTTCACTTCTGAAAAGAAGCTTCGTCAGCCTGCCGCCAGGGGTCATGCTTTGTTGAGGTTAGGATGAGCGGCCATTATGAATTTGAAAATTGCGTTTGATTTTAATTGTGTTTGGTCGTTGAGTAAGTTTGTTCTATCTTGTTTATGGTGTTTGAATATTTCATATTGTTCCAGTTTATTTAACTTGGGGTGTTGCATTTGAGCTCCAAAACCTGCAAACCAATACAGATTTGTCACACTCACATATCTCAACAAAAAATCACACAAAATAGCTTACATCTTCCAAAAATCCGGATTTAACACAGCATTCAGAACAACAAACAACTTGAAACACCAGATCCAACAAAAACCAGCTCACATAACAAACAGCACAATTCACAAATTCAACAAACCAGGCATATATAAGCTCAAATGCAACACATGCCCCAAGTACTACATAGGACAAACAGGCCGATCATTCAACATAAGATATAAAGAGCACATCAAAGCACTACATTCCAACTCTGACTCAACATTTGCAGATCACTTAATCAACACTGGGCACTCACACAATAACATCCAAACTGACTTAGAAATTCTACACAAATTCCAAAAAAAGCCACAAACTAAATACACTGGAACAATATGAAATATTCAAACACCATAAACAAGATAGAACAAACTTACTCAACAACCAAACACAATTAAAATCAAACGCAATTTTCAAATACATAATGGCCGCTCATCCTAACCTTAACAAAGCATGACCCCTGGCGGCAGGCTGACGAAGCTTCTTTTCAGAAGTGAAATGCATTCCTCAAGCATCTCCAATATATGTGAGTAAAACATTATTTAAAAGTGAAATACAGTGTCAGTTTTAATATTAGTTTGAAACTTTATTTATTGTTTATGTGATCGAATTAAGCGAATTCAAGAGCAGAGTGAGTTTGCTATTATGAAGTGATCCATATAGAGTGGGATTATAATATTTCAATATTTTGTCTGCGCTTTCAAGGTGGATCAAAATCACTATAACATCAACTACATATTTAAAGCATCAACTTACTTTGTTTCTCTATCCTTTCTCTCCTCAGCCTTTGATAGCCCTTTCTTTATGGTCATCTCCATCTCAGCGTTTGTTACATTTTTAACTGTTACCCATACTGTGTCTAAAAGCCAAAATGAAAGAGAATAGTAAAAAATAAAATAAAAATGTTCTATTGAAACAATAGAATGTTATGAAAATTTAAAATTGGTAATGATGACTTATGAACAGAGTGAAAAAAATTTATCACTCTCCACATGCATTCCAGTAATAATTTCAGTCATTTGAATGACACTAGTAGATACTCAGTGTTGAAAAAATATTTTTCCCTTTAGCGCCAAACCAGCTATTACTGCAAACTTCATTGCTTATTTAGATAAGGCTCAAAATCCAAATTTTTTATTCAGCCATTGAACATATAAATTTAATAGGTCATGTAAAAATCAATATCACAAAAATCAAGTTACAGGAGCATTTGCAACATTCAAAAATACCACAAGCATATAAAGCATAAAGTCGCAAGCATACAAAGCACAAAATCACACAAGCAATAATACAATCCCAATTTTACAATCATATAAAAGCACAAATCATATCATACAAAAGCATAATCATAAGTCATGCCCAATAGTAGAGGCGAAGTGATTGGCTGGATGTGAAGGGATTGGATATTGAGAGTAATTGGCAGAAGATTGTACAATATTTGTTTCATGTTCATGCCACATAATTTAGTGAACAATTTAATATCAAAACTGACACCGTATTTCAGATATATATTTTTCACTCACCTTTATACTAGAGATACTGGAGGGTTGCATTTCACTTCTAAAGAAAAACTTTGTCAGCAGCCTGACGTCATGGAAAACATCACAGATTATTTAGTGAATTCTTTCACCTGCAAATAAATTAAAACTGGAAATTATGAAATTCAAATGTTACTTCATAAAAATGAGATTTTATCGTAAATAGGAGTGTCACATAGGCTAAAGCACCAAACCATATTGTTAATTAATTGAAGTGGTTCTAATCTGTGGAAATTTGATACTGGGGAAGTGATATGGGAGCCGTGTGGCGTGGCTTGTATCTGTTCAGATAAGATAAGCACCTCAAGCCCCCCTCACTCTAAGTGCCTGCATGGAACTTATTATTATATAGGCCACTGCACTGCTAATTATTAATACTGCTATGAGAAGACTTTTATAATAATGACCAGATTTTAGAAAGGCTTGAGGTGAATCAACCTAATTGGCAGAATTCAGAAGAGTTAGCCTAAGCCAAACCCATGTTAGGTACGGTAATTCAATAATAAATTAGAGTAGGAAAATAGTTACTCAGTATTTACCTATAAGCTATCATCATAGAAAATTTTCGTAGGTTTCAATCAACTTCATAAATCACATAATAGGCTATTAGAAATTCCAACCTTACACATAGCCTAAATTGTATCTAGGCAAGAGATCTACATTGCATTCCATGTCTAGCTAAAATTAAACAAAGTAGAGGACAGCAATGTTTGCACTTACCTAGAAATGTTTCGGTTGTAGTCTCGTTGACGATTGAACAACAAATTAGGCTACAAGTTTTCTTGATAAAAATCTATAATAAATAATCAACAAACCAAAAACAAGCAGCGATTTTACGCCAGAGTCAGAAAACGATTTTTTCCACAAAATTAACGAACTCACTCAAGATGACAATATAACAAACGTAATTAATTCATTACTAACGAATTAATTTGCTTAGGCCTACTGTTACTGCACCTATATTCTCTTAAATAAAATAGTTTTATATTTACTCTGATTCATTTTTCTTCTGTATATTAAATAATATTAACTACATTGTATTTGTGATAATTACAATCACATCTAGCAGGATTATAAAGTTCAAGTTTGGCAATACTGCTGAGATGTTAATGGGATATTCTGAGAATATCCCTAGGATATGACCGTTGAAATGATGAATGATACGTTATAGATTTCCTACGCATGTCCCTAGGATATGACCGTCACATGACAAATTAATGCAACATTTAATGTTTGAATTCATATTTGACCAATTTCCTTATTAACAAGGTGAAATTAAGATTGTATGGTCATTTTCTACATTACTGTAAACCTTAAACGTTCATGTTGAGATTTTTCTTTTTCAATATCCTGAGGATATCCTAAAGATATCCCAAAATGCCATGTCCCTGTGGGATATTTGGGGATCAGTGTGGGATATCCTGAGGATATTCTGTGCTATGTGGGGAGCGATCAAATATATTGTAGGTCCAGATCTCCCATTGACAATAACACAGAACTAGATAAAATTTACTTTCACACATTACGTGGATTGAAGTGTTACGGTATGTTAGAAAAATTAATGCCTAGAATCACTTGAACTGTGGTTTTAGAGGTGATTTTTTTAAATTTTCTCGGGGAGTACCCTGACGAACCCCCGTTTTCTAATAAAAAGCCATGTATATGTATATTGCTTCAAAATATCATTAGAGGTCTACTACTCCAAATTACAAATTTTTATTGTAATTATTATGCCAAGAGTCTAACCCTCCCAGCAACATCATTGGTCATCCCCCCCCCCCCCCGCTCTATACTGACCCTGTAGCTATGGCATTGCTTTGTGTGATGTAACGATACATAATGTAATTATTTTTCTAATATACCGTATCTCTATTGTTTATTGAACAATAGTTTTATAGCAGACAGTAGTCAGTCAAGAGTCCAACATTTTTGGACTAAGGATTTAGGGTGATCAATGATTGTGATATCTGGGTGAATGTAAAGCAGCAGGGCTAAAAGGGAACAAGGTTGTCCCTGGAAACAAGAGCTCTGTCCAAAGATAAGTTGTTTAAAAAGAGGATGAGGGGATTATTTTAGAAATAATAATTCTTCTGTGTGAAGTCTAGTCAGCTCCCAGGATTCATATTATATATTTAAAAAACATCTTTTAATCCAATTAATAGCTGCTGTCTCAACCGATAACATATTTTTTTGTAGTCAAGTTCATATTAATTTAAAATTTTCAATGTGATATTCTCCTTACTTGATGTTTATTTGAGATACAAACATTATATAATTATGAGTCGAACTTAAATTTTTTGCTACATTAATTATTATTCTATTTACACTCAGAAATAATATATTCTATTTACACCCAGCATTAGTTAAATTTTCTGAGTTGCTTGGTTGGCAGTATAGGAAGTGAATGCTTGGCATTTATTTCATCATGAATAATTTCGTATTAACAGTATAATAATTATTACATCATCACAGATCACAGGCAAATAAGTGAACAAGGGAACAATTGAATTTGGAAAGTTTCAATTGAGAATAACCTTAAATTGCTTCAAAATTCACCCCCCCCCCCCCCACTGGTAATGCACCCATACCCATTCAGGTATTCCCCCCCCCCACAAATCTGCTGCTGGATCCGCCCCTGATTTTACAGCACTACAAAAGACTAGGCAATATACTAACCGTATTTTTATTTAAATGTCTGCGGTTAAACACTCTAAACGATCTATCAAAAGTATATTTTTTGGAATCCTACGACTGATGACAATTAAAAGAAATAAGTAAAAAGTCTGTTCGTATGTTGTGCTAATCATCACAATAATTTATTCAGGAAATTGTCATATATAAGCGGGTAAAAATAAAAATTGTGGGTAGGACAGCGATATCAATGGATTCATAAATGATTTTGTTCAAAATAATTTTTATACTTTTTACCTAATTATTATATTAGAATTGATAGCTAATTGAAAATGGAATCTAAAACCATACTATTCATTCCGGTTTAATCGTTTGTGCATAGTGGATACTGCCACTTTAACGGACTCTAGTTCGATTACCATTCCAGCCTAGCTTTTTTGTATTATCATCCACCTTATTACCGATGCACAGCCTGACTCATAAGGTATATCACCAGAAAATCTTGTTTCTTGTACAGTATTTGAATGATACATCGATTTAGCCTATTTTAGGGTATAGTCTATCCAGGTAACATATTTTTATCAATCTATTTACTGGAAAAAATATACCGCATGATTTTATAGTGTGCCTATTTTAGGGTATAGTCTATCCAGGTAACATATGTTTATCAATCTATTTATTGGAAAAAATATACCGTATGATTTTATAGTGTATCAAATATAGTTGAATTAGCTGAGAACATAAAGAAATGTGAATCATGTGAATTTTCAATACCATAATGTGATAAAAGAACTGTCAGCATCTTTAAAATGCCAGCTTTTAATTTATTTTTCCAAATTGTTTTTTTTTACCTCCCAGAGAACTTTCCCAATTATACATCTGTATAAATTATCCCATTTATACAGAGAGCTTTCCCATTTATAATCACCATTCTTTTGGTGAGAGCAGGCAATCCAGGTTTGGAAAATACCGTATGCCAACAAGCAACATACATTTCAAGAGGTAAAATATGAATAAATATATCTGTTAGAAGCTAGAAGCATCGGTTTAGGCCAATGCCTCTCAATACATTCTAAAAAAAAACATACTTTTAATAGATCAAATCAAGTGCATCATATTCGTGCATCTATATCGTGAAGTTCTGGATCTGCCTTCATGTTAACTTATAGGAAAACCATCAGTTTCGCGAGAGATTACAATTGAGTAACCAGATCATTTATAGTAGTAAATAGGTAATTTTTTCTCAGGTTGGATGAAGCCCACATAGGTCTGAGACCTGAGCGTGGGCAATGAATTGGATGATGGTGATTGATGAGTTGGGCCTACACTTTTAGGTGGTTTCCGAACCACCGGGAAGTGATTTTACAGCAGAGAGCAGAGAGCAGAGAGCAGAGTCTTTTATGCTGGACAATCCAATCGATCACCCTTACAAAGAGCGCCCAGGAATTTCGTAGCTTATCTCTGATTGAGCAGATACCTGCTACGGCACTCGGCTATCACTAAATAATTATATAGTAAATACATTCAGATAGTACTCACAATCCTAATACATTGCATGCATTTCCTAATGCCTCAAACTTTATTCATTACTCAACAGTCGAGTCAAAACATGAAGACTATTCAATAATTATTATCCACATCACAGGCATACTCTTTATTATTATATTACACAGTATTTTGTATCGACTTATCTAGTACTGTTTTCTGTATATTATGTACCGTATCTTCATGGTTATTTTTTATACTTTTTAACCGACTTCCAAAAAGAACAAGGTTCTATATTCGACCTGTTTTTTCTTTATGTTTGTACATCAATCATTCGAACAATATTGAACCGATTTCAATGATTTTTTTTTTTTTAATGAAAGAGCATCGCTCAGTGGTGGTCCCATCCAAGTTTCGCAAGGATCGGCCCAATACTTAGCCCAATATTAAACAAAAAGGAGCATTCTTCGATGTCTTCATTTCAATCAAGTTTGAATAGGATAGTTCCACACATAACCGCCAATCGGATAACCGGTGTCGTTTACCAGGCTGATCATTGTATCATATGGAGCGCTTCACATCTAGACGGTTTTCGAAATCATATGATGCAATGCAATTATGCCGGGTAAACGACATCGGTTACCCAAAGCTGGTTCAGTGTGAAAGAAGTCTTTAATGACTTCTTTTGACCAATCACATGAACTTAATTTGAATCGAGAATAAGAAGAATATAATATTTCTGTCCATATATATGTTCATATGAAAATTGTAAATAATTTAGTTGATGTTATTGAGTCATAGGAATAAGGTTATTTAGTTTCAATAATTAGTTTCAACTTATAATTATTATAAGTTGGAGAATTTGGAAACAGCTGATCTCAGAAGTATTTTTAGTTTCACTGCTGTGATGGATTAAGAATATTCCCCATTAAATACATGTCCATACAATAGGCTATTTTGGGGTTATGTTTGATGATCCTTTTGTACTAGCTCAAAGTTTATGTTTTTTATATTAAAAAAATATATATGACTAATATCACAAAAAATATCATACATAACTCGTCTGGGAAGATGTTTACCATACTCGTATGATAATACCGCACTCAACTTCATCTCCTGCGTTAACTTATCATATTTTCAGTAAACACAATTTTCCACACTTGTAACGTAATATAGGCCTACTATTTCAGTGTAGGTATATTCTGAAAGGGACCACATCAAAATGAATCAAAAGCCATTTCACTTTTAAGAAGCCTTTCGCTATTATAATTTTCCTGAATACAATATTCAACATTAAATAAAACGTTGTAGAATTTTCCTTAGTTTATCTTTTCTTATAAGTGGATTTTTAGTTACTCAAGTTTGGATGTTATAAATTAATTATTGGCTTGCTAATTTTATAAATATTTCATAACTAGCTGGCCCAATGCACATTGCAGCATTCTCATAAAAATCTTGATTTTATTATTTGCCACCTACCACTGAGGTTACATTTCAAATTTCCACCTTCTAGTACTATTAGGGAAGAAGTTAGTCCTATGGCTTTCCCAGCTGATCAGAGAAGCCTCCTTCGTTGTTTTCTTACACCGCGTAAGGCCGGCCACACACATGAACAGTCGAGGCGAGGCATTTCGACTAAAGGCAAGGCATTTTGACTAAAGGCGTCTAGAGCGACAGAGAAAGCATGAGCGCTTACAGAGCACCATACACTTCAACAGACATGGCGAGGTGAGGCGAAAAGGCGCCTTTAGTCACAGAGTGAAACAGTCAAGAATTTTGTTTTGCCTAAAGTCACCAAGAGTTAGAGCATTCTGCGCATGTGCGAAGTCATGTGACCACCACTCCGCTTCTATTGAGTGTCCACTTTGCCAGATGATCTGATGGCAACTCAACAATGAAACCACTCAGTGGCGCACCCAGGGGGGGGCTTAGGGGGCTTAAGCCCCCCCCAAGAACCCGAGCTCCTTGAAAAATTGTTAATAATTTTCAAGAAAATTTACTATAGAGAGTATGTGCTGCAGGCTGATTAGTGTTGGTACATGTCATTTATTCACACTTTTCAAGTAGAATAATGTTCATAACAAGTGACTTGACATGGGGGGCTTTGGGGCTCAAGCCTTGCCCTCAGGTCCTGAAATCCTTATCAAAATGTTGATAATTTTCAAGCGAATTGACTGTGTAATATATGGACTGTAGGCTGTACATTTTAAACTTGTTTAAATAGGATAACAATTAACAATATCGTTATACTATTAACAGGAATACTGTGAGTGACTACCATAGGTGGAAATAGAGTTTGTAGGCTTGCAGAATTAAATTTGACTTGGCGGCTGGGTAAAGATAATAAAAATAATTCGTTTCACTCATATCAATATGGCAATCATTTAACCAAAAAGTACAGGACCTCTAGCCTCTAAAACCTCCTAAACCTGTAATACATTTAATGTTACGGTAATAATGTAATTTCTTTCGGAAGGTGGAGCCCAGATAGTTGTGAGACCTGTGCGTGGGCCCACAGTTTTTGGTGAGTTCCGAATCATTGGCAAGTGATTTTATAGCTGAGAACCCTTTTTTTTGGTGGCTGATCCATTCGGTCACCCTTACCCTAGGAAGTTGCAGCTTATCTTATCTGACTGAACAAGTACGGTACCTGATGCGGCTAGCGGCTAACAATTTCCTAAAAAAGGTTTACAGGTTTTTGCGAAAAAATTTCAATAAGATTGCATAAGCTTATTCCTTCGAAAACGCTTCAATACAGAAATAAATATAGCAGAAGAGTGAAGCTATCTTTTTCAATAAGAGATCAATAAATTAGTACTCATTCAGAAAACTCTAGGCTTCTAGAGCGCTCATTTAGGTGGTAAATTGAATTCATTTGATGAGAACTGAAAACCCAAATAAAACATTAACTACCGTGATTATTGAGTAATCCTATGAAATACACAAAAAGGCCAAAAGAAGGCATTTTCAATATTGAAAGGTATGAGCTTGGCTATTAATTGTGAATAATGCACCCAGAACTTACAAGACCATAATTTAAATTGGATAAAAAGACAGAAGAATAGCAAGTGCAAAGCATATGTGCAAAATCAGCAGTATGCTCTGATTCAATAAAACTCGACTTTATAAACTTTGGGACCGTTCTTGACTATTGAGTACATTCATATTTCATTTCAAAAAATGATTTGGCAAGTTTTGAAGGAGAAATTGAACAAAATGTTTGGTTCGTTGGCAATTGAATTGGTTAACCACTAGGCCGACAGTAAAATAATGTGTTTTTATGATCATTTTGTGAATTTTTGTAAAACATCCCACCAATTTAAAGATTTGGTCATCTCGATTCGCTTTAGGACTGGAATTTTTCGTTCTTTTTATTACCAACGCAAAAGTCTCAGAATGGTGTAGGACTAGACATAAAAATTTATAATAGTAGATGTTGTAGCACGTTTCAGATAATTTCACTTTGATTCAATTTAATTCACACCATCTGTATGAAGACCTTAGTCATTTCTGAATGAATGCTGGAATAGCTGTAATCTTTCGCCTTCTTTATTTCTGTAACAAAGCGTTCCGGACCTACATTCATTCTAATTTTTTTACCCTCATGAGAAGTTGCTTAAGCAGTCTGGCAGAATCATTTTGAACTCCTGAAACACTGCACAAAAAATACTCATGATGGACACATTTCTTCACCCCCTCAATAAACTTTATCGGGCAACAATCTTGCAAAAAGTGCTCTGAAAAATCCCAAATCACCCCCCTCCTATCCAAAATTTTCCCTTGGTAGGACGGGTAAGCCCCCCCCAAACCAAAAGTCTGGGTGCGCCCCTGAAACCACTTATATCCATTTTGTGATTAATACAGAAGTGCCCACAGGGGAGGGGGGAGCTATGTTACAGACTGTGTTATTGAGATACTTGGGGGTTCCAAAAAAAGTTTGTTGTGGGGGGGGGGAAATATTTGATTGTTTAAAAACCATTTAGGTTCACCTTCTTATTTAGCAATTTTGTAATTAAGTTTATTGAGCAGAAGTTCATACTGTATATTCGTTTTATTGATACCTATTTCTTTTTTACCTTTACAAAAAAATGTAGCCTATGTAAAGAATCTCAAAAAATATACATACATTTTGTATATTATTGACTGGGTTTGAATTTTTTCAATACCTATACAAATCTTCTTTTAGATTTAGATAGAATAAAATATGGGGGCTTATGTTTTCACATTTTTTTTTGTAGGGTGTGCCTAATTTATTGGGGGGATGAATTTAGGGGGGTGAGGCTTGGGGGGGAGGGTGAGCACACCTGATTAATAGGGTGTACCCACATTCTTCTATTTTTCACATTGCAAACCAGCAACTGAATTAAATTCCACATCATTAAAACGATCTCTTCCTCCTCATCCATCATGCCTCAATTAACGCTACTAGATGCACTAGAAACTTCTATAATGAAACTACTGAAACTACTATAGTAAAACACTAGAAATGCTATATGTTCACTTTGCAAAAGCACAGTCACGACTTGGCTGTGAAACCAAGCCAAAACTTGGCCATGACTTGCCTCGCCTTCTATTGTGTGTGTCTGCTTTGTGACAAGTCAAGCGTCTAAAGTCATTTTGCCTTGCCTCGACTGTTCATGTGTGTGGCCGGCCTAAGACTTTACTCACCACCTCTCAATGAACATTTCAAATTTAAACCTCCTACAACTATTAGGGTAGAAGCTAGGTTTTTGATTTTATTATTCACCACCTCCTACTGAGACTTTCTAATTTCAAATTTCTAGCTGCATTGGTTAACAGATGTCATCAACCTGGCATAATTACATTTCCCAGTATAATATGGGTATGATCCCAGACATATGTTTCCTACATACTGCAAGCACAGATTAAGAAATTGTAACCAGATTGTAACCAGAAATTGGAACCTGCAAGGCTCCAACTGCACGGTAGCCTACATGCAAAGCGTTCCAGACAGCATAAATAACGCCACTAAGGGGCCTGCCAAATGATTAAAAACTGTTGACTTCTATCAGCTGTTCCTTTAGGCCGGCCACACACATGAACAGTCGAGGCGAGGCATTTCGACTAAAGGCGAGGCATTTCGACTAAAGGCGAGGCATTTCGACTAAAGGCGAGGCATTTCGACTAAAGGCATCTAGAGCGGCAGAGAAAGCATGGGCGCTTACGGAGCACCATACACTTCAACAGACGTGGCGAGGTGAGGCGAAAAGGCGCCTTTAGTCACAGAGCAAAACAGTCAAGAATTTCGTTTTGCCTAAAGTCACCAAGAGTCAGAGCATTCTGCGCATGTGCGAAGTCATGTGACCACCACTCCGCTTCTATTGAGTGTCCACTTTGCCAGAGGATCTGACAGCAACTCAACAATGAAACCACTTATTTCCATTTTGTGATTAATACAGGAGTGCCCACAGGGGGGGGAGCTATGTCGCAGACTGCATTATTGAAATATTTGGGGGTTCCAAAAAAAGTTTGTTGGTGGGGGGAGGGGAATATTTGATTGTTTAGAAACCATTTAGGTTCAGATTCTTATTTAGCTATTTTTAAATTAAGTTTATTGAGCAGAAGTTCATACCGTATATTCATTTCATCAATATTTCTTTTTTACTTTTACAAAAAAATGTAACCTATGTAGAGAATCTCAAAAAATATACATACATTTTGTATATTATTGACTGGGTTTGAATTTTTTCAATACCTATACAAATCTTTAGTTTTAGATAGAATAGAATATGGGGGCTTATGTTTTCTTTCTTTTTTTTTGTAGGGGTTGCCTAATTTATTGGGGGGATGAATTTAGGGGGGTGAGGCTTGGGGGGGGGGGGGTGAGCACACCTGATTAATAGGGTGTAGGCTACCCACATTCTTCTATTTTTCACATTGCGATCCAGCAACTGAATGAAATTCCACATCATTAAAACGATCTCTTCCTCCTCATCCATCATGCCACGATTAACGCTACTAGATACACTAGAAAATTCTATAATGATACTACTATAGTGAAACACTAGAACTGCTATATGTTCACTCTGTGAAAGCAGTCGCGACTTGGCTGTGAAGCCGAGCCAAATTTTGGCCATGACTTGCCTCGCCTTCTATTTTGTATGTGTCCGCTTTGCGACAAGGCAAGTCAAGCGTCTTGACTAGTCATTTTGCCACGCCTCAACTGTTCATGTGTGTGGCCGGCCTTAAGCTGTTTGGCCGGCAAGTTCATATGAAGGTTACGTCTGTAAAATGGATTAATGAATAATAAGTATTAGCTCTCCTATTAAAATTTATGGTCAGAAACCAACCCCAATATTCACACAACATATTCCCAAATTTTCATGCCGATCTGTCAAGTAGTTTTGAAGTCTATAGGGAACATACATACAGACAGACATTCATTTTTATATATATAGATGAAGGCTTTAAGAAATTTCTCATGTTTTCAAAGTTTGAAAATTCAACTAAAAAGCTTAAAATAAAACATATTTTAAAACAAAAAAGAAACCAACTTCAGTGAAATGATATTCAAACATTAAATACTCACATGCTAAAAAGTTTAAAATACAGTATGTACTTTAAACTGAGAAAAGTTTTAATTTCATACAAGTACTGTAGTATTCATATAACTTGGCAGCGTGTAGCAGATGGGACATGCTACATCATAATCCCAGCATACTGCTGCCAAGTTATATGAAAACTACAGTAATCTTTTGAAGTCGGCGCCAAATTTCCCATAAACTTTTAAAATATAACAGAATTACTCTGTGATGTCTTCCATGACGAAATAATTGAACAATCTAATATCAAAACTGACTGTATTCCAGTAAAAGTGAGTGTAGGCTAAATCACATATTTAATTGAAATACAGTGTTAGAGTTTTGATATTAGATAGAATTTCTTATCAATCACTGTATTTCAGTAAAAGTGAGTGTAAATCATATATTTAATTGAAATACTGTGTTAGTTTTGAGATTAGATAGAATTTCTTATTAATCACTTCCCGGTGGTTCGGATCCAACCTAAAACTGTAGGTCCAAATCATCAATCACCATCATCCAACTCATTACCCACGCACAGGTCTCAGACATATGCTTCATCCTAAAAAATAATTTATAAAATATTTGGCGCCGACTTCAAAAGATTACTTGTATGAAATTAAAAATTTTCTCAGTTTAAAGTAAATACTTTATTTAAACTTTTTAGTACGTGAGTATTTAATGTTCATTTCACTGAAGTCGGTTTCTTTTTTTGTTTTAAAATATGTTTTTTCTATTTCATTTATTAATATTCTCATCGCGTATATACTCCCTATAAAGATATGAGATAGAAGACGTGAAGCAAAATAATTCTTTGTACGGTACAGTACTAATATTCATTCAAATTCGCAGTGTCTACTATTTCCTATTACTATTTATAATAATTGTAAAATTCCCGACTTTTCCCTACCACATTTCCAAAATTCCAGACCTCTAAAGTTCTATAAAACCAATTTTACTTCAGGTAATATATATTATTCCCCGACATTTCGATAAACGGCTGTAGTAACTATAAGACTCTTTTACCTAGACATTGTAAGGGACTCCTAGGGCTTGCGGGTATGAGAACCCATAAGAACAGCGGAGGCAGATGCAACACCGATTGCGTGAATTAGTCTGCAATGTTGATTGCCTGATGTTGATCCGCACAGGGGCGGATCCAGCAGCAGATTTTTTTTTTGGGGGGGGGGGGGGTGTAAATACAGTAGAAACAATTAGTTTGGGCGCGTGGCTCTGGTTTCACTACTAGCCGTCCTGTTAAAAGTTGACTAGTTGACCTTGAAGACATCTGCAGCGTCGCACGGGCCACATGTTTTTAGAAATGAGCGATAAACACTCCCCTCGCCATGGCTGACTACCAAACGGCCGTGCGCCCAGACTAATTATTGTTTCTACTGTACCTGAGTGGGTATGTATCACCAGGCACCAGGATGGGAGGGGGATTGTTTTAAAATGAGGCCTAAAATCGTGAATTTGAAGCAGTTTAAGGTGAAAGGTTCAATTGAAATGAAACCAACTTTCCAAATTTAATTGTTCACCTATTGCCTGTAATGATATATTATACTGTTAATACAAAATGATTCATGATTAAATGCCTTTACAACGTCCTATACTACCAAAAAACCAGAAACTTTAACTAATGGGTGAAAATATAATATAATTTCTGAGTGCAAATAGAGTAATTAATGAAGCAAAAATTTCAAGTTCAACTCATAATTTATTGTTTGTAACTCCATAAACATTAAGTGGGAATATCACATTGAAATGTTCATAAATGAACTAACTAAAAAAAATTATGTTATTGGTTAGGACAGCAGCTATCAATTGAATTGAAAGGTGATATTCTATGAATAGATAATATGAATCCTGGGAGCTGACTAGATTTCACACAGAAGAATTCAGATCAGATTTTTGTTGAATTCCAAGTGCACCAGCTGTGCAATGTGATGACATCCTTGATAATAGACGTTGCCACAGCCCCTAAAATATAATTAACACGTGAAATACTACAATTTCGACTGTCACGTCATTTTCAATTTCATGGAGCGCGGCCTATGAGCGCGGCTCCCAATCGACGAACCAATAGTATTCGTCTATTGAAAATGATCGTGTGAATTATTTTATTGGTTGCGACAACAATATCTATATTATTCATTATTAGCAATAGTAACAGGCTAGGACCGCATTAATTATAATTAAAAATCGCTATAGTCCGTTGTTCTTCAATTACATTAGAGAATAATTTTAAAATTCTGAAAATGTGTCAAGTGGTAGGAAGGATTGGATAGAATGAAACAGCTTGAGCGATAAAGAAACACTCATTTATACAGAATATTATTATAATTACACTAGAAACTTTACTTGGCATTATGTGTATATTAAGTAGAACAAAACAAAAATGACAAATATAAAAAATTATGTAATATTACAGTCTATTACCATTGTAAGCCATGGTAAAGACTACATTTACAAAATAATTGTAGTAAGTCTTGCACAGGCAAGTGGCAGTTTTGTTTCTTTTCAACTGGTAACATGAGTATAGTTTTGAATCTGCAAAAAGTTACATTTATAAATATGAATTGAAAATTTTAGTGCAGGAATCATAACGATGAATTGCAAGAATAAATTAGATTTAATAATTAACTAAAACAAACAAACGCCATATTATTGAAATCTAAAAAAAATTTGTTTCAAAACAAAATGATATCACAATTTAAATTTTTTATTTCAACACATGCATAGATGTAACACAATATAGAATGTCATACTGAGCAAACTAGAACAAATCCAGACCCTTAAAATTTCTCTAAAAAGATGAATAAGAAAAAAAATCAATTTTTAGAAGGGTAGCACATCAATATCATGTAGTTTCAAAAATATGTTTTCAGATTGTTTAAAGTATTACCAAAACCATATTTGATGTGGAATCAGCACTAAAAGATTAATATTGTAGACCAAAAAACCCGAAATTTTTTTTAAAATTTGTATGTGAAGATTACTGTGAATAAATTTGACATATCCCAGATTTTGTTTCATCTAGGTTTTTTTTAAGATTACGTCTTGGAAACTCCGGTTAAGGAGTAGAGTATAAAAAAGTCAGATGATATCGAATCAGACTAAAAAAAATTATAGTTCAGTGGAGCTGTACAAAGTGGGTAATTTATGGTTGAAAATTCCTTTGAAATTGTAATGGAAATACATTTGTGTATTCTCCATCAATAGAAAATCGCGTTTCTCTTTCTATGAAGTGCTAAAATTCAGGTTTGTGGGTGTTAACAAATTAGTTATAAATTCAGAATTCTAATTTCAAATAAACTGGTTGAACAAGCCTGGAAACTTTCAATTCAGGTAGTGTCTGTATCTTTTCGAGTCGGTTGCACAGGTTGCGTTACTACCAGAGTGATAGAGTGTCAGTCCACATACTGTATCAATTTATGTAAGTCTCTTTAGCCGATTTCGACAACAAAGGTTATGACTGTTTAAAATTAATATGTCTCGGTCTAAAGAACGGAATACGCAAACGAAGAATGAGGTAGTTTATGAAAGCTTTCCTCAATGAGCTGTCAGAGATGTATCAGTATGCCAAGCAAAAAAAGCTTCGTAAAACTGTTTGTGTTGTCAGGACAAAAATACCTTTAAGATAAAGTCTGAAAAGACGGTTCAAGAGAAAGTTCTGTTAAAATTTCATATTAGAAAATGTTGGGTTAAACTTCAAGTATTTCTAAAGAAATTACATAGTGTGAGTCTTTATAATAGTGGAGACTGAAGACACATAAAAGAAGCAAAAGGTAGTCAGTTTATACACAAGAACTTTCTTATTATGAGTAGGCTATGCGATAATTTTAGGAATCTAAATGACTGTAACATTCCTCTCAGTTAGTTGATTTACAGCATAATGAAGCACAATAGGAAGAAAAGGTGGATATAAAAACAGTATAATAAAACATCAATAGTTGCAATTATTGAACACAATAGTGGACGGCTAATAGCACAAATCGTTCTTCAATTCTATTCTTGTTACTTAATGCCAATACACCATTGAGGAAGAAACAGCTGATTATAATATTTAAAAATGTTGTAAACTACAGTACTGTACCAGTTATTTTTCATGAGATTGTAAAAACCATGCTTCTCCTTCAGTGACTAACTAAGAATCAAGTTTCTGAGAACAAGATAGATAATTAAAAAAAGGTTTACTCTGACTGCGTTATAGCTTGCAGAGATAGTCATGATGCAACTTTGTTAACATTTACAATCATGTAGAGAGGAATCAACGTTGTCAACAAGAAACGAATACAACTGAGACCAGATTAAAGAACTGCTACTCTACAATACGTATTTACAAAATAAAGATTTAAGATTTGATCAATTTGATCAATTTCACATGTTATAGTTAAAAAGGGAGAATGTAACATTGATAATTGATAAATCTGTATAAACATTTTCAAGAATCAACTTGCTTATGGAAACTTCACAATATGATGCCACTAAAATATTTGACTAAAGAGCAGAAAATTTGTCTTGCCTTGTAAGATAATAAATATTTCTGATCAAAATTGTAGAGTTACGAGAGAGACCCTGAAAAGCGTCACAAAATATAGTAATAGAAATTAATTTAAATGAATAAGAAACTTGAGCAATAAAAATACCATACGCACCAAAAACATCAATTTTACAAAGGATAACTGTATTTTAATTTAGTTATTTAATGAAATTACAGCAATGGTTGATTGAATGGTTCAGTTGAATAATTATTATTGAATATTCTCATTTAAAAATATTTACTTTTCATCCATTGAAATTTAAAAAAACAGCCTGTAAAATACTGTACTTACAAGACATTTTTTGGGAATTTTGCAATTTTACAACAGAACAAAAATACTGTAGTTTTCATATTACTTGGCAGCAGTTGGGTTCAGATGTAGCAAGCCCTCCCATCTTCTACACGCTGCCAAGTTATATGAATACTATAGTAGTTCACTTGAATAGCTAGGAGTTTTGATCAGCATCTCAAGTAGAAAAACATTTCTGGTGATTCATAGTGTAAAGTTTTCATTCATTTCCATTTATACAGATAATAGTTACAAGGCATTTTAAAAGCGATTTCAATATTACTGCACTAATAATAATATTACCTATTTCTTGTAAATGGGATATGTGATAACTATTAAATTCATACATACATATTTATATAATATATTCAACATTTAGAATGCTGAATACTGTTTGCTTTCATTACAATAGGAGAATAATAATTATATCGTGGTTAAAGAAACTATGTAGAACTGCACCCTAAATTACAAAATAATGATTATAATCTGAACATATTAATCTCTGAGAAGGCACATCGCATAATGTATCTTTGGTAGAGCTGATAGAGACGAGAAGTCAATGAATAACAAGTACAAGTACCGGTACTGTACTTTGAAATTAGTGAATGGGCTTCATGTTTTAACGAAAAAAATTACTTTTACTGGTGGGAAAAAATTTGTAGTTAACAAAAAATTTGTAGAAAAAAAAAAGTAGTTTTAAGAAACAAGGTCTTACGGTTTTAGGTGGATATCAATATTCTGAGAGATGTAATGGCAAATAGATAGTTCGGGGACAATTTGAGAAATGAACCGAAGAAACAGTAAAAATTAACTGCGAGAAATCCATCATCAAACACTAGGCCTACTCGTGAAATTTCAAAATAATTTAGTTGACGATTTTTGATAATAGTTAAGCTAGTAAACCATGTCTGTTTCAAGTAAAATAAGCGATTGTGTAGTTTTCATTCCTGGAATTAGGCCAAATATAATACTGCACTTCTCTAAATGCATCATTACTAATTCACAACGGTTTGTATAAGAACAGTTTAATATTAATGCTGCAGTAATATAGGCTATCAGTAAAATCCAGAGCAGTCAATGAGGTCATGATCATGAACAGACATGATCATCCATCTAACAAAAATGGCTTTTAGAGAAATGAATTAATAATGATTATATTTCTTGTAAATATTTCATTTTCGAATAGCAGCGTTTGATTTAGTGCAATTCAGTTACCGTGGCTCCAATAATGTAGAATGCACTGAAAAATGTATGATCTGCAAATTTCTTTCCAAACAAGAACTTTGATTTGTTTCAATTTCACGTCCTGATCTAGCGCTATAACGTTGAATAGGTTGAAAATATTAAACATTCAAGTTCAATTCTTATTAAAGAAATATTGATATTACTGACATATCTACATACATTAAAATTTTGATAATCGTAAATTTAACAATAACCGAATTAAAAGAACCCATGGCGTAACAGGTTGATGATATAATCTTTACACCCCACCTATTTATTGTAGGAAGGATCTAGAAAAAGATTTTCTTATTGGATTTCCTGTCTTTTCCAGAGATTTTCTTATTGGATTTCCTGTCTTTTCCAGTTTGTAAAGCGACCCCTTTCCATCTCAAAGATCCCTTATTATAAATTCCACACATAGCTTTATTACAAGTCCGAGGATTATAGGATTATATTATAGAGATGTAGAAAATCAATTATTTGGTTTTCTTACCGTGACTTTTCTCAGGGCACTTTATAAACTTATTGGAACTTACAAAAAAAAAAAAAAAAAAACGTAGAGGAAAGGAAAAACTCGTATATTAGCATATTAGCGGAGTGAATTTTATATTTAGGGGCTGTTGCTAAATAGGCCTGAGTTCAAACCGGGCTATTTTTCTGTACCGTAATAGCAAAAATAAATTGCATAATGCTGCTTACAGAATGCGTCGGATATGAGGATGAATGATAGAACACTTGAAGGATTTGGAGGTACCAGATTTTTTGATGTACGAATGTATTTAGCATAGCAAGGTAATTAGAATAGATAATTCTAATGGATAATTCGATTCTAATTTACCTTGGTGTTTAGTATACAATGCGGAAGTAACATCGATAAGACATACAGCATTATAAGGTTCAAAATTTAGCACCAATAACTTTCAAATTCCCAGATAAATTACTTTGATAAGAGACGAAAGTGCAGAAAAAGCTCTTTCAACAGTCCTTACATAATTGTCTTTATGTATATTCGATTGCAGTACAGTATTCCCCCACCAACTTAAGAAACTGTGGAAAGGAAACAAAAAACTTTTTCAAACAAGATATACTCACAGCATATTTTAAATGTTCATCACTTATGCTTAGTAAGCACCAATGGCTTGATTGAAAAAGCCATTGAGACGCTGCTTTGTCTTCGACGAAGAGTTTTAGATGAAGTTAGACTTTCTCGTTATTTTTAAAATTCATCAATAAAAGTGTTTTAAAATATATATTTAATAAATAGTTATGAATTGCCAACACAGCAATGATGAGATCAATGTGAAAAGTTCTCATCAATTTCTACAACTTACACTCACGCCAATTGAGTTTATATTTTCAAGGTGGAATGCAGCTCACCGGTGTTCCTATCTAATGCAAAAACTATTTCATTAAAAATAATCTTTCGATTAGAAAGCGTACGATTTTCATTGAATAAAATAGAAGTACAGTGCAAACAATAATATTCAGATACTAAAGTTCGTATAAAGGAAGGTTTAGCAAAAGTACTGGAATTAGTTGTTGGAGAGGAATTACTGTATCATATTACATAAGTTACATTATTTATAAACTGTATTTGAACTTCATTTAATAATAGCTATTACAGCACAATTTTTATTGAACGTTTTCAAGGGCTAGGGAAATGGCACCAATTTCTATGAGCCAGATTCTAATATAAAATTCAACAATTCAACTAAAACCTATAATTTTTATGTTATATAATATTATAGTAGGCCTTGCTGTTTGTTTAGTGATTATACGTATTTACATTATATTTAACAATAATAGTTATTAGTCTAATGAATCAACACATTCAACTCTAGCGCTGCTAGGCATGAGGAACTAATTAACAATAATGATAATCTTGATAGTTGATTATTCGATTATATAATAAATGTATCTAACAGAAAATACATGAACAAAGTCAGTATTATTTATTATGAATTTAATGTTCAACTACCACTGGTAGACAAATAACAAATGGTACCTACACATTTAAAAATACACCAAATTAAGGTAGAATTAACTAATTCTTACTAGAAAGAGTACAAATATAAATCAATTTGCAGCAACTCCATATTTTGTGCTTTGCTTACAAATTATAATAGACTAATGTCAATTATACACAACTTCTAACAACAAATCTGAAGGAACGTAAATATGCGAAACGTTAACCATTCAATGATCTCCAACAATTGAACTACAATAATTATTGTACAATACGTAACTACAATTCATATGACATGAATAAGGTGTTAGAAAAACTTATGACTATACTTCGATATTCAGTTGAAAAAATATGCAGTCTTTTTTCTAGGACTAATGTTATTTTCATTGAGCATATTCTGGATTCAAACAATCCTACAGGTAAATCAGTACATTAATTACTTTGACTCTTGTTTTCAGATTAATGTTCAGCAGATGTTATCGACTTTTCTTGTAGCAAATCTAATATTTACAAGAACAGAAAAATACGTTCAACTAGATAAATTGCGAGGGATTCAAATATAAACTGGAGAATCCAGTATGCGTTAAAACGACGGAGTTAGTATATCATTCAACTATGATCCTTCAGATTTCCTTCGTAATACTTATGCTTAAATCTGTACATTTCACAATATTTTCTTCTAATTTACAGACTTCAAGAATATTATTGAATGTCTGATATAAATTGATAGTGTTCATCCATTATTAAGCAGTTACAAAAGTCCATATAGCTAAATATCTTTCATCACATTTCTGGATTCTTTTCCAATTAATTTAGTTAAATAACTGATAAATTAATACTACTTAGCTTGATTCGTGAGAATTTCTTTGATTTTTTCCCAGGAATATTCATACCGGAACTAAAAATTCCGAACTAAAATAAAAAATTCAGAGCTCTTTTCATAAATTACTGGAAGATATGTTGTTGGAACCAAGTTGCTTCAGCTGTATTCATTTGATATGAGTTATAACGTAATATTTCATCAGTTCTATAAATATAAATATGTTTTCATTATGATTATATTTTAAACCGTAGGTCTACTCAGCGCTGTTTCGTTTCCCATGGTGTATTTAGTGAAATTTGAACCTTTTCTCTTCCCCTTCAGCCGTAAGGGCTATCAATTTCTCACCTTCTTATTAAAAATAGTATCTAGTTGGGTATTTCACAATGTAACATGAATTCTATACCGGTAATTACTACTTCAATACCAGTTAGAAACCAATGCTCAATTGAAAATTTTTCTCCTATAGCGATATTTTTAAGCATTTTGCACATTTTCAACTGATTTTCTACAATATACAAGTAGTATTGTTTAACAGAACAATCCCCAGATTAAGCGAGGTATTTTCACTGTATAGCATAATCATAACTACATTGATAGTTCTTGGGTGGAGGTAATCGACAAAATAGTTCAATACTGCCTAAGCTATTATAATGAGGTAATGTCGACAAAAAAATCCTGAGTGTCACATAGTAGCTACAGACAAGCTCACTGAAAAAGACGTTCAATACAATCAACATTGGCTTTCCACAAGAAATGATTCAATCGATATAAAAATATTAATACAATATTGCAGAAAAGTAGCTAGTATAATCAATCAATTTATAACGCCGTCCTCTAAAATGGAACAACTTATGTAACCTTACATTACTTAACATTTTGAGTAACAATTCAATACGCTTATTTTTTAGTTTATTGAAAAGAGAGGCTAAAGAGCTTTTCAAGAGGTTCAGGAATAACAAAAAGTAATAATATAAAGCTTCTACAGTAGAGAAGTGTTAGAGAATCAAGAAACAATAAAAGCAATATCATGAAAAAATATTAATTAAAATAATAATAATATCGTATGATCAGGCTGGCTCAGGTCTGGTGTCGAGTTATAAGGTTGCATCTGAACAAGTTCAGGGCTTGTGACGTGAATTAAAGACTGTTTTTTGGCAGCCGGGATCGACAGGTTAAACGTGTCCTCAGAGAAACATCAATTTAATGTTTCAACTGTTTTTTAATTCCAAAACTGTAGTTTCAAATCAATTTTTTTATGAAACCAAGACCCCTCCTTTGGAAGCAAACATCAGACCCATTTATACAGTGGTTCTACTAAATATGTTGAATACCACTGAACATAAACACAAATTAAATCTAAGCTTTGTATTTAAAGTAATCGTTGTGGTGAATGGTCAACATGATCACTGCATGTGATAATTTTTTCAAGAAGCAGTGTAACAGTTACAGCAAGCATAAAATTAGAAGTAAACAGAAGTGGAATTAAAAAAATGTAAATTTTTTTAAAGAATAATATTGGAACTGTCAAAGAAAATAGATTTTGAGATCTAGAATAATTTCCAGAGATGCAAACTTTTACATAATGTGATATATTATCTTTTTATTTTTTCATTGGCTGACAATCAAACTGCGCTGGACTAGAACACGCATAGTGAACTTGCATGTGTTGTAATAAATACTGTATATTGGTAGGTGTAGTGTATGAAAATATGTCCTCGTCAAGATTTGGCTGGGAATTAATGAACTCATTTCAATTACTACAAAAAATAAATATTTCCATTACACCGCATTTAATGTCAATGATTGGTTTTGTAAATATCATCTGACTAAAAAAAAACAATGAAGAATTAAGTTAAATTACTATTGTTGTGTGCTTGATACACCAAGATGAAAGATTTTCATCTATCCTTATTCTGCAGGTGTTTTGGCCAAATCAATTTTAAATTCATTACCTTCAACAAATTGAAACCGAAAGATTTTATAATGCGACTGTTTCAATAATTTATTCAACCAATTAGTTAACCAGACTTCGTAAAGCAGCATAATCGCTATGATGAGCTTCTCAAGTCGAGAGAGAATAGGCAAAATAAGTGAGACAAGAGAATAGACATAATGTGTGTCAACGAAAATTATACCAAAAATTTAAAACCTAACTAGTTTGTAGAATTGCTGTCATAAGAAATAGTTTGAGTTTTAAAAGAAAGGAAATAAGAAAACTGACTATTTAGCGGTGATGCATTTTGGACAATTAAAATGCCGACTGAAGCGTAGTCAACAACCCTAACATATGTAAAATGTGTAAAATTAATGTAAAATAAAATATTGCTACGAGCAGTGTACAGTAGATCATAATTATTATTAATGGCTGTGCTTAGTTGAGACTTTCTTTTCACTGCAAACAGATGTCTCAATTAACTCAGACATCATTAATCTAATTTGTTCCAACTAAATTTCTAGAACAAATGGAAACGATAACATGGAAAAACATTTTTCTGCACGGGTAAAACCTTTAATAACGCTAAATGTTCGATCAAGGAAACATACTGAATAGGAATATATTGTGCCATACTGTAATACATTATTTACAAACATTCTTCTATAGTTGAAAATAAATATATATGCATTTATTTCACACATACATATACACGTCGATTCATTTTCAATGATATTTACATATTGAAGTATATGTTACTTACAAAACATTTGATAGGGTGTTTAAAACTAGATATCAATGTATATTTTTGCTGAAATCAATTTCTGCATACGTGAATGTTGGTGTTGAATTGTTTTGTTGTATGTTTGGGCTGGGCGTTGAAGCCGATGACGTTGAGCTCTGATTGCGCAGGTCGGCTTGTCTGCTCTCTTCACTCGATTCAGGCTTCACCAAATCCAACGAAGCATAGTGCAGTTCTTTCTCACTAAAAGAATAAAGGCGAATAGTTAGCAAATTACACGTAAAAATTCTATATCTAGGAATGATTTGTTTAAAATTCATCCATAATCATTATTATAGCCTACTGAATAAATTCAAATTCAAATTTATTTCTCACAAATACAAAAGCATAGAACTCACTCATAATATACTTAAAAACAAACATTCATGTTATAAAATCTAGATATGAGTTTGAATAATCAAAACCGTGTGAGATCCCCGCATGTAGGCTGAAGCCTGTGTTTGCGAGTGATCTGGTGTTAGAATAATATTTATATTGAGAAATAAAATATTTTTTTACTCAGAAATGTTGATGAAAATTAAAAATAATAGGATTGATTTAAAAAAAAATACATATATATACAAGCATACGGTGAGACAAGCATAAAATAAGTAAACTATAGAAGTTACACAGCAGTATTCAGTATAGGATTCATTATTTGAACATGAATCATCCATAGACAGAGTGCATCATATTCTCTGCCATATCTTGTTGTTGCCCAGCAACCATTTACCAACAAGCCGCTTATACTGAGATGTTCTGTATTTTTGGAATTCTCTCAAGTTATTGGGAATGTGATTGGTGGTGATTGGTCATGCGGTGAGCGTGGTGTTCAAGTGGTCGTGATGTTCAGTCACGACCGCTCAAGACTGCGCTTGGATGGGTGATCGTGTTTCAATGACTTGATGTTATAAGCTTTATTATCACTTACCCGGTGGTTCGGAACCCACCTAAAATAGTAGGTCCACCATGTTCCCCGTAACATGGCTCAAACGGCGAGGTGGAGCTACCCGTAAGGGTCTCCCCACCATTAAAAGCCATACGCTTATTATTATTATTATTGGGAATGTTACGGTATACTATATGTGGCAGATAATGGAAATCTGTCGTGGAATATGTCTTATTGAGTCTTGGTGTTTGTATGTTACACAGTTCTGATGCCCGTGTTGGACATCTGTGCTCTATTTTTTGAAAAATCTCATTATGATTCATGCGCATGTAAATTAAGACACATCTCATGTATAATTGTCTTAGATTCAATACTTTAAAATCGTTGTACAATTCTCGGATATGACACGTGGGACCTCTCTGTAATGCGATTCTAATTATTGAATTATGAGACATCTTTAAAGGCTCAAGAACAGTTTTGTAGCATCCTCCACACGAAATAATCCCCCACTGCAAAATATATTGTACATAAGCAAAATATATATTCCTGAGTTCTAATAGATTTAATATAGGTTTTAATTTATGGAACACGAATATAGACTTGCGTATTTTATTTTTTGTTAACGCGATATGTGGAGACAAAAAAAAATCATTTTATTGTCAAAAACTTTCTCAATGGATTTTTTTTTTCAATTTTTTTTTTATTAGATTCCAAAAAAAAGGATACAATTGTACAGATACAAAGCATATACTTAAGATAAAATACATTTTTATGAGATAAGGAATCAATTCTCACATGAACCGCAAGGTTTGTTGGTGAGATTGAGTTCATATAAATATTGTATTAAAATTAAAGTAATATTTAAAAAATAAAATTTAAAGAAGGAAATCTAAAATGTTTTAATACTTGATTGAGTAGATGTAACTACTAAAAATGAATAATAGAAATGCTAAAAAATTAAAGAGCAAAATAACAACTACTTACGCACTCATTCGCACACTTGCACACAGGAGGGGGGCACACAACCATTCACACATACACACACACACACACACACTCACACAAAACTACACTTGAAAATGATGTTTAATGATAAATTGATCTGATGAGACTTGAACACTCATCATCATTGATGGAGCCTAACCACGATTGTATGGTACTCTTATAATGTGGTAATGAGAAGTTGAAATCGGGATGGCTTATGCTAGGTGGAGCATTTCGCAAAATTACATGGATTAAATATGATGCATTCCTGTCACAAGCAGCGCGCGAATTGCGCTCTAGCCCTGAGTGGTGGAGGAGAGAGCCTCTAGTGGGATAAGGATGATCAGAAGCATTGTTAAAATAAATTTTATTTTTAAAAGCAAAAATTAGAACTGATTTTATGAAAAGTTTTTTATGGTTGGTACCTTGAAAAGAAGAAAAAGGCGATTAGATGAATAAGTTCTGACCAGGCCCAACCCCGCCTTGATTATTGCCTTTTGACTAACAGATAGCTCTTTAATTAATGAATCGTAAGCTCCCCCCCAGGCAATAATTCCGTAAGATAGGATTGACTGCACATATGCATAATAAATTGTCCTCATATTTTTAATATCAAGAATCCCATGAAGCTTTGAGAATACGTAAATCAATTTTCTAAGCCTCTTTTTCAGGTAAACTATATGTGGTGCCCATGTCAGGCTATTATCAATGAGAATACCCAAGTACTTAAATTCATTTACAGACTCAATGATTTGGCAATTGCATTCCTCATTCCATTCTTCACCACAAGTGTGAAGCTTAAGAATGAGATGTGCCGGAGGGGCTCTGGTCTTGTGAAGGAAAATAGGCAGGATTTTAGTCTTTTTTATGTTCATGCTGAGAATATTAATGTCGAACCATTTTTTAAGTTTGATTATGTCCATGGATGCCATCCGATAAACTTCTTCCCAGCTATCTGCTTCAAAGTATACTGCTGTATCATCAGCGAATAAGAGCATCTTACCAGAGATGTTACAGTTAATTATATCATTAATGTAGAGGAGAAATAAGACCGGGCCCATTGTGCTGCCTTGAACCACTCCATAATCAATATTTTGAACACCACTATAAACACCTCCAGTTTCACTACGGCTGCTATTATTGTACAGATTATTGTTGTTATAGCTATTACTAATAAGCGGTCGTGTTGTATTACTCGTAGAGTTGCGTTCAGTAATGCACACAATCTGCCTGCGACCCGTCAAATAACTCTCGATCCAGCTGTGAGACAACCCAGAAATACCAGGATGTGGTCACATGAGTTATTTTTTTGAATTTTCATCATCCCTGCTCCTCAACTTCAACTCTATAAACATTGGTTTTTTTATATTGAGAGTCAAAATATTGCCATCAAACCATTCTGTATATTCTGTGAATAATTACTGTAATGTCACCTTGGAACTGAATGATGACATCAGGGCAGAACAGTGATATCAATGTGAACGAATTATGATTTGCTCACTCTACTATATTATTATGTCGTATTAGATTTATTATAGTAGTAAAATTAGAAGAAATAATACTCGTAAAAAACAACTAAGCTCATTATCTCTTTATCTATTACATTGGAAAAAGTATCTAATTTTGCCAGACTAAATTGTTTTATTCATTTATTTAGCGTATGACAAGACACATTTAAAATTGGTTTAATATAGTGACTTGTGAGGTCAGCAGAGCTATTGGTTTGTCTGACTGTCGTATTTGCCAGCGTGAACTAGCTTTATTCCCATTAAATTGAAATAACAGAATGAAGAAAAATTCAGAAATTCATTGAAATGGAGCACTGAAATATTTGATTTAGTACAAAACTTGTATATAACTTCTAGGGTGAGCTATTGAGATTTGATTAATACTTCGTTAATAACTTTCCACCAACGGTCCAGATACTGCTCTATATTTCCATTGTGTGAAACATAGGAAAATTGTGTAGGAAGATTCTATTGATGAGTGACCATGAACTTTCCTAGTATTATTGTTGATTATCCATTTTTGTAAACTGCAGTATTCATATGTACAAAATTGCTGTGCAGAACTGTCCTTTTCAAGTCGCGGCGGACGCGCTTCGAACTATGTGGTTCTTCTTCGGCGCCTGGTTGCAGACTGAAACGCGTCCGCCGCGACTCAAAGAGGTCAGTTCTGGACAGTAAGTTTCTACATATGAATATATTCTAGTACAGTAGTTATAAAAAACTTTTCAAAAGAAACCAAGTACAGTAATAAGGCTAACACTTGAAGAAAGAAGAAAGACGTGCCAGTCATCTAATCTGCTGATATCTATTGAGAAATTATAAATGAAACTTTTGAGTGATGAGTGCTGCAATAGATTCTGAAAGCATTCTTGTTAGCAAAGGCGGATGCAGGGAAGGATGGAGGGGTATATCTCACGTAATTTAAAAGTATTAATATCAATGTTTCCTCATCTCTAGATCAAGTGACTTATCCAGATATTTGCCAAGTTTACAGAGCATATCTAAATGAATAAAGTAATTAAGTCTGGCAAAATTGATTAGAATTTTTTCCCATGTAATAGATATTTTAGATAATGAGCTCAGTAGTTTTCACCAGTACTATTTCTTCTAATTTCATTACTACCATAAATCTAATACGACGTAAGAATATACAGTAGAGTGAGCAAATCATAATTCGTTTGTACAGAACTTTAAAATATGGCCGTTTCAATCTGTTTCCTTATCTATGAATCAAGTGTTAGCTTACAGCATACAATGTTTTCAGAGCACTGAATATTTTTTACAGAACATTAGAATACGAAAATTTACATTTGTAAAAAATGTTGAAATAAGTAGCTTACCCTGAGGGCGGGCAGGTGGTGGTGGAAGGGGGGGAAGACAGTCTTTCAGAAGGTGTAGGCTGAATGCTGGCGTCATTAAGATGACCGTTTTGCCGTTCACTGGCTGCTGGTTCTGCAGGACTTTCAACAATCGTCGAACAGTCGCAACTTGAAACAGCATTTGGTTGTGATGAGTTGAGCACAAGTCCCCCAAGATCGGCCGCCACATCATCGACCGGTGTAGCAGATGACTGCCGGTCGAACACTGGCGGCGCTGATATTTTCCTCACCGGCTCAGAGGGTCTTCCAGGCTGCATTGGTAGGTAGTCATCATAAGAGCTACTCACTTCTCTAGGATTGTAGTTGATGTAGTCACTTGCATCGGATTCGTGTGATGGAGTGTAGGAGATGCGCACAGTCCCATCAGTGGCATCGACCGGGCATTTCGATGCCGAGTCATAGGTGTTGGCCTCTTTCATTTGACTAGTTGGACCATTCGGTGAGATGGGACTATTAAGGCTGATGCGAAATATGGGCGTTGAAGCGCCAGTATCAGGTGTGGAGAGGCCGCCGTTTGACTCCTTACTCTCCGATCTGGCGAGGCCTTCAGCCCTGCTTCTTCTCCTGCCCAAAGATGAGTAGGGACTTGAAGAGGGCGATGAGCCACCCAGACCCAGATAGGAAGGTACTTTGGGTGGAGTGCCGCTCGACAGCTTTCGCACTCCATTGTAGGTGGGCATTTGTGCAGCACCAGTCGTAGATGGCCGAATAGCGATGGGCTGCGAGTTGAAGCGCGTACGATCCTTGCGCCCATTCCTACGATCTCTCTCCTGCTGCTTGTTTCCATTTCCATTGCCTGGCGTCATGTTCATGTATTCATCATTTCTGCTGCTAGAATTATCGAGAGACACTCTCCTGATCGAGCGGCCATCAGCTGTCATCTCAACATAGCCATCATTCGATCGCTGAGACGATGGCACTTCCATTGGTGCTGTTCTTGTAATGATCATTTTCGTGTTATTGTTATCTTCAACACTCGAAGACTTTCTTTTCAGGGCATTGACGTCCGAACATTCGTCTTTGATAGATTTGAGAGAGTGAGATGTAGTTGAATTGACAGCAGTCTTCATAGGTAGGGAACCAGTTTTTGGATGGTTTACGGACTTGGAAGTTTCGGCAACAGGAAACGAATCAACTCTTGGTCGAGAGGTTTTGGCAACAACAGATCTTGTCTCAACTGGCTGCATCTGCATGTAGCCGTCATCTTCGGAGGGTGACCGAGGACGACGTAAAGGAGATGCAAAAGATGCAGTCGGTGGGGATCGGCCATGAAATGGACGTACATGGTCGACGGGCCTTGGCTCAATGAAGCCAGTCTCGCCTTCAGGCACTTGGCCCAGAGCTGACGAAAATCCGATGACTGGCGGTGATGAGGAGGTAGCAAACGACTTTGGAGGCGAGCGACCAAATTTGAAATCTTGAGTTTTTGGTGAAGATGCATGAACATACTCAGCAGCAGCCGCAGTCTCTTTTTCGTATGGCTTGGGTGAACCCCTTGGTGACATATCCATGTAGCTGCTGCCTTCAGCCGTTGAGTAGGACGATGCTACTGAGGATGTTACCGATCCACAAGGCGGCACTGCCAGTCTCTCTGCACTGGAGGGCTTCTTGAAATAGCGGTTACGGCGTTTGTTATTCTTTGAAAAGTCGATTTCCATTAAATCCTCCGATGGCTCCACTGAAGAGTGACTCGATGACAGAGCACGTCTTGTGGGCGGCAGTGTACTTTCATGGGGCAAACGAGGACAACGAGAGCCAACTGAAAATGCTCTTGTTCGTTGCTGGCACTCACTTTGGTTCAGCATATCTGTCCTGCTGTAAAAAATTGGCATTCATCAACAGATTATTCAATACTCACAAACTATTTCAACAAACACTTTCAAGAAATTTACAAAGTAATAGATACTTAATTCAATGAGCTTACAGCGCCCTTCCATGAAGTTATCAAAAGTTTCTCTAAGATTCGCGACACTGCACCAGCACCTAATAAAATCGTTCCATATTAGTGAAGTAACCAACCAACCTAATAGGAAAATATATTGCTTTACAGGTTCATCAACTTCAATAATTTACAATTTGTGGCAATTCATAGCATTTTCAGTACACTGTTCACTAGTCTATAAAACATCCAATTACAAAATATTTCAAACGAATTAATTTATAATATTTCATCGTAAGCTCATATTTTCATTCATTTTCTGATAGTTTTCTCAACGTTTTCTTCAGCTTTGTTCTCAACTAAGAAACCTACAGGAAAAGTCAACTAATTTCATTTTAATGACAAAGTATTTATTTTTACTGTAATGGATTCTAGAGGTAATAAACCAAGTAAGCAATAGAGCTAACCTTTTATTAAAGGTAGGTCGTGAGCCAACGGAATAGGCTCTGGCAGGTCTTTCACTAGGAGTCAAGTCGTCCTCACTGGGAGTAATGTATGTGCTAACCTTTTCCAGTGTGTACTCTGGAAATCGGATATCTGTTGATGGCGTACCCGATGTAATGGAGCAACTACTGGATGTCGAGAGCTCACCATCGCGGAATTGTTCTGAAAAAAAGAAGAGAATCGAACTTCAACAGACCATCAAGTAGAAAGTCACTATTTTAATTTTAATTTCAATAACAGTTCAGTACAATACGTTGTATCCAACAAGTTTTTACTTCCTAATTTGTAATAATAGTATATGCAACACCTAAATTATCCGATTACTGTATTTCAATTTCATTGTAACATTTTAAAAGGCTTAATTTCCCATCATTAGGTGCACTTTCGTATCATTCCTCTTCGTATCATTTATATCATTGCTCTTCACCTGATTGAGCTATGTATCAAATTTGCAGTGAGATGAAAGACTTTCACTTCACTTTCACTTTGAAGACTTCATGGCGACTAAATTAGTCTCCAATTAAATTAATCAATGGCAGTTTTTGAATGGCATCATCATAGATGTAACAATATCAATTTTTAGTCGAAACAACCATGGCTGAACGAGATTAGAGCTAGAGACTGCAGGAATACGAAGTCAGCCAGAGTCCTAGCTAATCACAGATAAGCGCTTATCCAACCAACTGCCCCAACAGAGCCGCCAAAAACGGTTTTTTCCTATAGCATTGCAATATCACTTGTCACTTGCAAATCGACCATTTTTCTCTCTCATTCTCAGTCTACTTTATCACTTCCTAAATTTAGTTTTCTCAACACTGCTTACTCAGATTTGAAAAAATTGAGTTTGAAAAACGAAAAGCGCCAGTTTACTAAAAAAAAAGATAATAGCTATTTGCGAAACAAGAGTGCAAGTGGGGTATTCAATTTTTCCTACTGTAACGTATAAAGTAATTTAAACAGAACAAAACAGGATATACATAACCTGACAATTCCTCACATAACCTACCTTCGAATTAAATCGATTTCAACAACTACAGCTGATTGTATTTCGTAGCTGAAGCAGAGAAGCCAACCTATTTTTGAATGCAGAATAGGGAACCTGCGTATTACATGCTCACTACTTTGTGTTATTAGGTTGCAAATCTGGAGTGCGGAATGGTACATTACGTTACAAATGGACAATAATGGTTCTAGATCAGCTGATCTAGCTTTCGCCCAAATGGGTTTTCAGTGAAATCGTAGCCAGTAGCCACCCACAAGCGTGCGGTAATAATCATTTGATGATTTTTGCCACTCAGTGTACGGTAATAATCATCAAATGACATCAGCTGTTTTTGATTTCTGTAAACTGCTGTTTACCACATTGATTCCATTGATCAATGAAGAGGAGAGGACCCAGAATAGAACTCTGAGGTACACCTGATGTTAATTAAATCAAAGATGAAGATTTTTCACTGTGATCACCTGGTAGTGAAACATACTGGTAACGGTTAGACATATAGGACCTTATCAGATTAACTGCTGAGCCTCCAATACCAAGTCTCGTCAACATTTCATGTAGTATACCATAATCCACGCAGTCGAAAGCTTTCGAAAGGTCAAGCATTACTCCAATAGTGTAGTTACCTTTATCTATATCACTTACTATACCTTCAAAAAAGTCTATCAGAGCTGTAATGGTGGACCTGTTGCACATATTTTACAATATTTCTAATGACAAATAAACCCTTACTGACCTGATTGATAACCTTATCAACATGCTCATGCCAAACCAATTTGGAGTCTATCATTTTGTATATTAATGATGCCCCTTCAGTCGTACCCAGAAACAAAATGACATTATATGCTGATGATACCTCTCTGATTTTTAATGATAAAAGTTTAGAAGTACTTGAGATGGAGTGTAATCTAGTCTGCAACAGCTTAGTACAGTATTTTAATTCCTTGTCTCTGACAGTTAAGATTCAACTGCAGTTAGACGAGAAAACACATTTTAGTTTAATATTTCTCCGCACTTCACAGCGTAGCGCTGAACGGAATTAGTGTACGCAGTAGGGAGTGTCTCCTTCCTACAGCGGCGGCTCCCCCACCAACTGACCATTAGTGGGTATGCGCGTATGAGAGTGTGTGAGAGTGTGTGAGGGAGCGATGGACAGACGTTTATAGGCTACATTTTTATCACATCAAGACTGGTTTCGCTAATGAGTCATGAGCAAGAAAAGGAGACACAAGAGCAAGAGAGGATGTGTTTTGGAATTGCAATCTCGGTGTCACACCGCTGTGTTTACCGCACTGAAAACTGAACAGAAAATTGAATCCTAAGATTGTGAATTTCAACTAGTGAATTCATCCACATTACAGGGGTGCCCATCCACCCCTAGTCTCATGACGCACCCCGCCCCCTAAATTCAGCACCTGCCCCCCCCCCCCCAATAAAGTAGGCATCCCCCTAAAAAAATGCAAAAAAATAAGCTCCAATATTCAAACAAAATTAAAAGAAGATTTCTATAGGTATTGAAAAAAATCAAACCCAGTCGATAATATACAAAATGTATGTATATTAAAACTAAAAGAAGATTTATATAGGCATTGAAAAAAATTAAGCCCAGTCGATAATATACAAAATGTATGTATATTTCTTGAGATTCTTATAGGGCTTAATTTTCGAAATTGAGAAATACCGGAGCTCTGACTCACAGGCTGGTCCGGGGTCCTCCCTCGGAAAATGTTTGAAAATTACACTTGAATTGGTGCATTTTAAACGCATTTGAGCATGGTTAGTAATGCACATATAATATTACATAATATGCAAAATAACAAGCTAGTTCAGATCTGGTTTAAAATAAATGATTTTATTATAGATTTAGATAGCCGGAGCTCCGCTCCGATGTGCTCCGGCTGACATTAAGCCCTGGATTCTTTACATAGGTAAAATTTTTTTTTGTAAAGGTAAAAAGGAAATAGCTTAATAACTTCCTGCACAAATACTAAACATAACTATTTTAGCTGATTCATATTCAATACTGTAGTATAATAATAATTATAAATCTATTGTCATTAATGTTTTGAACAATGTAAAATATTCAAAATTTGTGGAGAGAGCAGTTTTGGACTTGAGTCTGTTGCTTCTTCACATTCATTGTAATTTTGTCACAATAAATAAATAAATAGACATTCTATGTGGTGACTTCATAATATATTTTTGAATATCGTCACGTTAAACACGGTTTCAATCAACTTTAGCCACCCCCCCCCCCCCAACCCAACTTTTTTTTAGAACCCCCCCAGGAATATCAATGACGCAGTCTGCGTCATAGCCCCCCCTCCCTCCTGTGGGCACCCCTGCACATTAAAATCTGATTCTGATTAATAAAAATATGAAAATTTTAGTATTAGTATACTGCAACTGTAATGCACTAACGTAACGTACACACCCGCAGACCCGCCATGACGCGGGGGGGGGGGGGGCCGGGCTATAAGGGGGCCCGGACTGGAAATATATTTTTTCAAGAAATGGTCCGTGCCCAGACTGAAATATACATATTTTTTCAAAAGAAATAAAACTGAAACACTGAAGGAAGAAAGAAAGAATGGGCTAAATATTGTCAGGTCAATGTTTATTGTTTACTTTATCAATTTGCTGATAGATTTAGTGGAGGAATTTAGAAACAGGATGTGGTGACTTCACTCTTCAGGAATGGAGACATACAGAGGACAAAACACTCTTTAGACAAACTTATGTAGACTGTTATAAATCATGACGGCTATGTCTCCACAGTGCAAATATTAGAGGAAATTAATATTATTTTCTCATCTAATTCCTCAATGTATATTAGCATATACGAAGTAATGCGAAATGGGGGGGTTGTCTAGAAATGAAAGTCAATATTTTTCTTCATACAGTATTTTTAATCCAGTCTCTTGAATCGTCCTGTTGGATGCATGTAGGCCTACACGTGTCTGGTAAATTGGCCTAGAGTAAACCGTATGTATATTAATTGAGTTCGTGATTGTGAGTTAAATTATTTGGAGTGCCATTTTTTTTTCATTTCTATTCTATTTTTCAACATGCTGCGTTTATGGTATTGTGATGTTAAACGGTCATGTTTTAGTTATTTCTATTTTTTATCGACTAGTACATTTTTGAACAATGTTCAGAAGGAATATTTATACCCTTGTTTTTCGGATAAATTCCGTGATTATTGTATAAGTATATCCAGTTTTGGTTCAATTGTGTCAGTTCTCCCAACGCAGTTGAATTTTTTTCTTATAATAGGATCAAGTACTGTGTAAGTAGTTTACGTTTTTTCTATTCTGCCTCTTAAGAATAAATTTCTTTAATTTTTTCTATTTTCCTGACTATTTCCATCTTTCAGGAGCCCGTAGGCAACAGCCAAAATCATTAGACTAGCCCCACTTGAAACATGGTTGAATTTTTAAATTTAATAGACAAAAAGGTGTTTAGTTTTTACATAATTATAACTGTCCACAAAATAATTATGCAAGTTTTTCAGGGATGGGTGGCGAGGGTAAGGGGGGATATTTATATGATTTTGTGGAGAGGGGACGGGAAATCGATTGCAGGGGGGCCCAATTGGAAAACGTTACGCCACTGGGCTTCACGGCATAGGGACTAGAGATTTAGTTGGATGTCGTACCTTTTCCATGTGTAAAGTACAATAGTACTTCTTGCCGATTATATTACAATAATTAATATTGTTATATTTATATAGATTCCATATCAGTGGCTTCCAACAAAATATTTTTAAGGACCTCCTCATCGGTCGAAATATTGTACACCATCATAAGTTATTGAATTTCAGAGTATTGAACATTTTAGTAACTTACTACAATATTATAGTTTATACTGTATTAATTGACTGAAGAACTGTTTGAGCAAGGACACTTATTGCAATAGGGTGCTCTTGTAGAGTAATCTAGAGGCTTGCTGCATGAGTCTACAATCATTTGATTGGGAACCACTGTCTAGAAGTCTAGTTAATTATACAATAATTAACTGGGCTAAGAATGTAACAGCATTGGACTTGTTTCACACGTAAATATATAGTCCGTTTTCGGTTCTAGTCATTGAGGTAGGTATAAGCATAGACGAACCATCTTACTATCCCTGATCAATGGTATAAGTGAGTGGAGGGAGTAGTATTTGCACTGTGTATGAATTTGCTTCACTTCCTAAATTTATGTTCTCGCGTAGAATTTGAATTGAATTGAATTGAATTGAATTTTTTTATTGCCACATAAAAAAAAAACAGAAACATTACAAATGTCGTTGTACAAAATAAAACTAAATAATAATACACTTCTACATTATATTAATCTACATAACTACAAGATCTTTTGTATTAGTGATTACAATGTAATTATATGTAAAATATTTGAATATAAATTATATGTAATTAATTAATTATCTGTATATCGTCTGTAGCCCTAGTACAGTAATGTGCTCAATTACTATTATTTAGTTTTTATAATTATTATGGCATCACCAGCAAAAGGAAAAACCTTGTGCGCTGGTGAGAGTCGCATTTATAGTTTAATAAGTTTATTTATTTTTTAAAAATTTATTTAGTAGACAATATAGTCACTTGCATATAATTTTATTTATTGAATAAAATTTAAAGATGAGAAAAATTTTGATCTAATCCATGAATTAATGTTTCTGTTCATGTGAATTGTTTTATTATTAAGTCTGTTTCTCAGGTATTCGTTTTGTAGTATATTAATGTATTTACTGCTAATGTAGAGGAGCTGTCTTCTAAGTAGTGTTGAATTTGTGTAATAGACTTGATATTCGGTTGTTGAATAGGGTCTCAAATCATAATTTAATGTATCAGTTAACGAGAATTTATTTTTATATTTTAATATGTAATGGGTGATGCAACTGAGATATAACTGTCGTACAGTTAGCACCTGGAAATCGTCAAATAATTTCTTGCTATCATAAATCCGTGGTCTTTTTAGGATTGTTTTAATAATGTACTTCTGTATTACGAACAGTTTATTCAAATGTGTATCAAAAGTACCACCCCAAACAGCTATACCATAACGTATTAAAGATTCAACCAGGGCTAAATAAACTTGCTTATGTTCATTTAGGGATAGGATATTATTCAATTTATAAAATTTATATGATAGGTATTTAAGTCTCTTGCATAGAAAATTTACATGGAAGTCCCATTTCATACATTCATCTATCCATATCCCGAGGTATTTCATACTCTTTTTCCTGTGTATTATAGGGCAGGTACAGTTATCAGTGTTGAGCCGGTCACAGTTTGAATGGATTTTTAATTTAAAGTAGTTATCAGGTTTACCTGTTCTATTTGCCGAAAAAGTAATATAATTAGTTTTGTTAACATTCAAACTTAGAGAGTTAGAATCCATCCAGCTTTTAATAAGACGCATGTCATGTTCAGCTACTTTAAATGTCTCTTTCCAACTATTTTCTGAAAATATAATTACCGAATCATCGGCAAACGAAGAAATTATTCCATTTTTTAGTTTAACATTGAACAAATCGTTCACATACAGGATAAACAAAATTGGTGAAAGTACCGTTCCCTGGGGCAGACCGAAACGAGTAAGTTTCTCAATACTTTGATTGTGATTTATTGTTAGAATTTGAGATCTGCCTTCCAAGTAACTTTTTATAAATTTCAAGGTATGGCCTCTGATGCCATATTTCTCTAATTTATTATGTAATTTATCATGCGGTACTGTGTCGAAAGCTTTGGATAGATCCATAAACACTGCTAATGGTTTCTTTTTAGTATTTAACATCTCTGTAACATTATTCACAAAGTATGCTAGAGCATCCTCTGTATTTTTATTTGGTTGAAAGCCATATTGATTAGTATAGATAATATTATTTTCCTGTATAAATTTCATTATTTGTTTCTTTAATAATTTCTCCAATATTTTTGCCAGGTTACTAATCAAGCTAATCGGTCTGTAGTTACCAGGATCATTTCTATCGCCTTTTTTAAATATAGGTTTAATGTTAGCTATCTTGAATGGATCAGGAAACACTGCTTTTTCAAAACTTTTATTTATAATGTGAGAAAAGGGATCTGCTATTTCCAAAGCTATTTGTTTTAGTGTATTATTATCAATATTATCGGTTCCTGGGCAAGATTTATTTTTTAGTGTTTTAATGGTTTCCATCACATCAATTGAACTTATAGGTTTAAGAAAAAACGAATTACATAAGACATCATTATTTTTATATGTGTAGTTTGGTATGGTCATGTTATGATTAATTTGAGCAGCCAAGTTTTTCCCTACATTTGCAAAATATTTATTTAATTCTATTGCATCAATTTCCGGCTCTTTATTTTTATGCTTATTACTATCATCGTCTATAATTTCATTGATATAATTCCATAGTTTACGTTTATTATTTGTGGATTCCTCTATTCTAATCCGGTAGTAGTTGGTTTTTGTTTCAGTAATCAATTTATTTAATATGTTTTTGTATATTTTTAGATCTTGTTTTAATTTTGCATTGAACGGTTCTTTGATGGTTTGTTTGTATAATTTATCTCTAGCTCTTATTGATTTTATAAGCCCAGACGTTATCCATGGCTTCAGTGGCTTGTATTTATGGGGAAGCTGTATTTCATGGCTGGATTTCTCGATATAATCAGTAAGAAGGGTGCAGAACGTTTTGAACAATTCATCAACATCATTACGTTCATCATTGTATATTAGATCCCAACTTTCAATCCTCAGGAATTCCTTCAACTTTTTAATATTAATAATTTTTTTCTTAATCGAATGACGAGTTTGATTTTTTTGTGATGACTCACTTATTTCCAAATGAAGGGTTAATGAGTAATGGTCCGTAATAGTTGTCTTTAATATGTTTCCAATCTCTTTGTTAATTTTTTTGTCAATCTTTTTTAGAAAAATATGATCTATAGCTGATTCTGTCCTATCTGTAACCCTAGTGTTTCCGTTTATACATGACTTGAATCCATTTCCATTTAGAGTATTTATATAAGAGTTTATAATGCTATCATTTGAGTTTAGGTTCAAATTGATATCACCAGCTATACAAATATTATGTTGATTTGACATATTTCTAATGTAGTCATCTAAACTTTCAACGAATCTTACAGCATTTCTGCTTGGTGACCTATATATGGCGATAATATTCATATACATATTTTGTTTGGTTTTTACGAGTATATTAATAGCGTTTGCTTCGTTTATTTCACATTCCAAAGTCGTGAATGTCAAATTATCCTTTATGTATACAATTATTCCATCACATTTATTATATTTAGAGTTTTTATTTACAATCCTGTATCCATCTATATTATATAAAGTGGGTTCATCATTTTCAAGCCAGGTTTCTGTCAATATTATTATGTCATAGACAATTTTAAAATTCTCCAAGCAATATACAAAACTATCAAAATTTTTACTTATACTACGTATGTTCATAACAAAAATACTGAAAAATGCCTTATCTATATCAGAGCCTAAAGGAGTATATTCGAAATAATTATTTATCACATCTGATTGATTGTCATCACTATTTAGAAGAGAATGCAAATCCAATAAACTATTCATTTTGTTAATCAAATTAGTACAGTTACAATCTCAATAATAATCTAGTCACTACTTTCAGTGTTATCAGTTAGTTTCACCTCAATACTTTCACTTTTCGAGTTATCGGATAGTTCATTCAAGCTGTGAGCATTTAGGATCCGAATAGCCCGAGATTCTTCCTTCTTCTTGACATAAATTTTTCCATTCTTTATCCAGGCGAACTTGTAGTTTTTCTTCGTTATAGCCAGTTTAGTTTCGTAGAATAACTTTTTGTGATAGGGTGACAAATTTTCACAAATAAAAACGGGTCCATCCTTGAGATTTTTATTAATGTGAGTAGTACGTAATCCATTGACATCACTGTTGTACTCCTGTCTTAGTTCCGCTTGACATGTTTTAAAATTATTCAACCAGGTATTTCTAGTGATTCTTGAACCGAACGCAACAATAATGGGTGGAATCTTTTTCTTATCTCTTGTTGGGAGTCTGTGAGCCGCTTCTATGCATTTGGTTCCATCATTTTCCAAGTTCAGGATCTTTGCAGTAGCCTCAATAATTTCAGCAATGTTTTCGTTTCTTGTGACAGGTATTCCATGAATTTCCAAATTCTTTATTCTTCCATATTGTTGTAAATCGACTAAATCTTTTTCCATTTCCGAAAGTTTTGTTTGTAATATTTCGTTTTCCTTTTTTAGTTTAGTGTGATCAATTTTATATTGTTGTACTTCCGTGTTATATTCGTCTATCTTAGAAGAAAAGAATTCTACCGCTCTCCTTAATTCCGTAACGTTCTCATTAGCTTTTTTATATATTCTTGTGGCACAAAAATCTTAGATTATTGTCAATTTTTTCATAATTTTTTAGACACGTGCGCTACAAGTTCACGGAGCTCGCTGAATGGCTTGGAGAGAGGCGTAAACGAATAATGACATCGAATTTTGGAAGGATTACTAAGAGGACGCCACTCACTGGTTGTCAAAATATTGTTCTTGAACTTTTGTATGGGGGCGCTAAAAGTTCTTCAGCCATGAAATATGGAGATAAATAAGAAGGCTGCTCTTAAAAAAAGTTGCTGAGATGACCAGGAAATAATAATGAAATGTTGTCTGTTTCCTGATGCCAATAATACTATTAATTTTACTGTACTGTATTAGTCTATTTCAGAATAAAAGCAAAGCCCAAATCTGTTCTAGGTTACAACATTAATGCACTGTAGTGTTATGAAAATATCAGTTGAAGAGTATAAAAAAATTACCAAATAAACACACTATTCATAACAAGATAAACAATGGGCTGATAAAATACCATTATAGGTAAATTCATAAGACAGGAGTAGTCAGCTAATATTGCACTGCTAAATAAATAGTAAATCAATACCATACATAAAATAATATAATAATAAATCAAAGATCTAATACTTGAGAAGAAAGAAAAGCAAAAATAGTATTACACTAATATTATACAGTCATAAATATAAAGTAAATCAGTACCGTATCTAAAATAATATAATAATAAATAAAAAATCTACTAATTAAGAAAAAGAATAACAAAAATAAGAGAATTAAAAACCTGTTAAATTAAAATAATTAAATTAAAAATTAAAGACCTGGGTGTCAGCTTGGTCCAGTGTATTCTTTAACACTTTCTTGCGCCTCAATAATCCAATCCGGATTACAAAATAAGCAGTACTCACATTTTGAAACATGAAGTTGCCCCTGTATTTGAAAAAAAACATGATTTTGACAACAAACCCCATTTTTCCCCTTTCGTCTACAAAAATCATTTCTCCAACAGCGCGCGCTCAATTTCAAGTACTTGTCTCTCTTCTTTGCATGTCAATACAAAGAGACTTGTCCCTCTTAGAGAAAAAGGTTTCAAATAAAAAATTTAGATCAGATCATTATCTAAAACTTTCACGCTTTCAAAACTTTCCTATCCAAGAAATGAAAAAAATTCTCGATTAGGGTCTGCATCAATGTCACATCACAAAGTTTTTGAAACATCGTTGGATAAATTCTCATATAAAAACTGAACGTGTGCAGGAAATTTATGTTTTTTTGCATCGCTCAAATCACAAAATATCGTTTCTTAAATCTACCAAATTTAAAAATATTCCATCAATATTCAGATAGTGAAATGCCATTGGGAATGAATTTGTACGGATCAAAATTCAGCAGACTTTTTCTCGTTTGGCGACAAGCCAATTCCCCCACTCGTTAGGTTTCACTTCGATGAAACCCCCTACGACTCCATGCTGTGGCGGTGGGGGTAATGCAGACCGGTGGCGCTTTCTGGTGAGCGACCAATTCAACTATTTTTCAAATGAAACCGTTTATTTCTTGTTCCAATTTTGTGACGTCATACGTTTTTGTTTCACAGTTTATGACAAAAGTATAAGGAATTTGAATAAAATTTCAATGGATTTAGATTCGTGTTGTTAATCTCTAGGTGTCTTGCTTTTTAATTTCGCTGATTAATGCTTCTTTTAAAAAAATGACATAATCATGTTAAATTCCCAAAATAAGAAAAACTGAAAGAAAAAAACGAATTTTGAAAAGCAAGTGATCTTTGTAAAAGTATGAAGATAAATCATGTAAATTTTCAAGGCAATTTGAGGTTCCATTCTTGAGATTTTAATGAAATAAAACTGGACAAAATGCTCATTTTCTAGCTTGCTCAGTACAGGTGCAGTTGAATCTTAATTCAAATAAATGTCAGATGATAAATTTTAGTTTGAGACGACAAAATTTTGAGCCAAAATTATATATTGGTGGTGATAAGTAGTATAAAAATGACAGATTCAGCGCAACCTTGACCTTTACCCCCCATCACCCCCCCCCAAACCGGAAGTAATACAACAGACCGGAAGTAATATGACAGACCGGAAGTAATATGACAGACCGGAAGTCAAACCGGAAGTAATACAACAGACCGGAAGTCAAACCGGAAGTAATATAACAGACCGTAAGTCAAACCGGAAGTAATACAACAGACCGGAAGTCAAACCGGAAGTAATACAACAGACCGGAAGTCAAACCGGAAGTAATACAACAGACCGGAAGTAATATAACAGACCGAAAGTCAAACCGGAAGTAATACAACAGACCGGAAGTCAAATAACAGACTGGAAGTAATACAACAGACCGGAAGTAATAAAACAGACCGGAAGTCAAACCGGAAGTAATACAACAGACCGGAAGTGATAAATGGCCCCCTCACCCGAAAAACGGTCCCCCTCACCCAAAAAATGGCTCCCATTCCAAAAAACTGGCCCCCCTCACCCTAAAAGTAATACATAACCTGTAGTTCTAGAGTTCTGGAGTTCTAGAGTTTCTAGAGTAGTTCATCCTAAAAGTGGCCCCCCCTCATCCTAAAAATGGACCCCCTCACTCTAAAACTGGCCCCACTAATCCTAAACGTTGACCTCTTTACCGAAAAGTGACCCACTCAACCTAAAAGTGGTTCCCCTCTCCCAAAAACGGTACCCCTCATGCTAAAAGTTGTCCCCCTCTCCCGAATAATGGCTCCTATGTCCCAAAAAGTGGTCCCTCTCATACTAAAAGTGGCTCACATTCCCGAAAAGTGGTCCCCTCTTCCTAAAAGTGGACCCCCTCACCCTAAAAGTGGACCCCCTCATCCTTAAAACGGTTCCCCTCACCCTAAAAGTGGACCTCTATTCCTAAAAACTACCCCTCTCAACCTAAAATGACCCCTATAAACCTAAAAGTGAACCCCCTACTAGGGACGTTGTGATACTTGCGATACTGCTTGGTATCGATACTTTGCTTGCGATACCAGCAGTATCGGGATTGGTATCGGGCTTCCAATATTATTGGAGTATCGCAAGAAAACAAGTGGTATCAGTAACTGAAAGTATCGAATCCCAAGAAAGTAGTACCAAATAAAACCTCTTGCTGTCTTGAGTAGAATTTAAAAATACTCAATTTGAGTGAAGTGTAGTTTTTCTTATTGAGATATGAGTAGCTTTTTGACATGCTGTTGTGAAACTAAGAAATTTTCAAACATAAGTATCAACATGAAGGTAATAACGGTATCGAAAGTCTGAACACTGCAACGCACAAAATCCTTCCGCGATTCTAGAGTAGTCTGCTACTGACGCTTTGCGGTGATACCAACCACTTTCATGATTTGAATTCAATCCAGTCTGTCGTTTCTAAAACTATTCATTCTAGTGGAACTTTTACAGTGAAATATATAATATTTACTTTATATTTATTTCAAACAGAAGTATCTGTTCTATTTTTCTATAGTAGTGCTCGCGGCTCTATAGCAGTGCTACTGACGCTTTGCTGTGATATGATACCAACCACTTTCGTGATTTGAATTCAATCCAGTCTGTTGCTTCTAAAACTATTCATTCTAGTGGAACTTTTACAGTGAAATATATAATATTTACTTTATATTTATTTCAAACAGAAGTATCTGTTCTATTTTTCTATAGTAGTGCTCGCGGCTCTATAGCAGTGCTACTGACGCTTTGCTGTGATATGATACCAACCACTTTCGTGATTTGAATTCAATCCAGTCTGTCGCTTCTAAAACTATTCATTCTAGTGGAACTTTTACAGTGAAATATATAATTTATGTACTTTATATTTATTTCAAACAGAAGTATCTGTTCTATTGTTCTATAGTAGTGCTCGCGGTTCTATAGTAGTGCTACTGAAACTTTGCTGTGATGTGATACCAACCACTTTCATGATTTGAATTCAATCCAGTCTGTCGCTTCTAAAACTATTCATTCTAGTGGAACTTTTACAGTGAAATATATAATTTATGTACTTTATATTTATTTCAAACAGAAGTATCTGTTCTATTGTTCTATAGTAGTGCTCGCGATTCTATAGTAGTGCTACTGACGCTTTGCTGTGATGTGATACCAACCACTTTCATGATTTGAATTCAATCCAGTCTGTCACTTCTAAAACTATTCATTCTAGTGGAACTTTTACAGTGAAATATATAATTTATGTACTTTATATTTATTTCAAACAGAAGTATCTGTTCTATTGTTCTATATTAGTGCTCGCGATTCTATAGTAGTGCTACTGACGCTTTGCTGTGATGTGATACCAACCACTTTCGTGATTTAAATAATTAGATCCAGTCTGCCGCTTCTAAAATTATTAATTGTAGTGGAACTTATATAACATATTTATTATAGTATAGTATATAAAAAATTGAAAAATTAAATTAAATAATTCTAAAATTATTAATTCTAGTGGAACTTATATAGTAATTATAGTGAAATATATAATCTATGTACTGTGTGATGAGTTAAAGAATTTTTATTATTGGTATTTGAAAACTCCTATCAAGTGATAATCACTTTATGAACAATGTCTCCTCCTACTAGCAAGGTTTGGAACTTTTTTAGAAAGCAAAGTGATAAAATTGCCATCTGTAAAGAATGTTTAAGAGAAGTTAGATTTTCTGGCAATACAACAAACCTTATGAAACACTTGAAGACCAACCATAGTAAGCTTGCAAATGTCACTTGTGTATTAGATCAAAAGTCAACCTCAAAAATTGTGTCTTCTGAACATAGAACTTTGAGCATTTTGCCCCAGGAAAATAGACTTACTACTTCTACAGCAACATCAGAAACAAATTTTTTGATTGATCTGGGTATTGATCCTAAGGATAGACCTGGTTGTAGCAGAGAAACTTTCCAGAAAATAGACATTGTTCCTGATAAGTCTCTCATCTCACCCATCACCGAATCTTTTAAAAAAGCAACAGCCTTTTCAATAGGTGGAACACGTTATTCTAAGATTGTGCAGTGCATTCTTTATTTTATTTGTAAGGACAAAAGACCATTCAATGTGATTGAGGGCCAAGGGTTCAAAAAACTATTAAATGAGTTGGCACCTGCTTTCAAAATACCAAGTGTAACTTATATCAAAAGTCAACTTCAGTTGAAATATGAAACTATGTCATGTAGAATCAGAAATCAAATTAGGGAAGCAAAACATGTCTGCATTTCAACTGATGTCTGGACAGAAACCATGTCAGAAAGGGCATTTTTAGGCATGACTGTCCATTTTTTAATGGGCATAGAAATAATCTCTGTTGATTTTTCAATTAAACAGCTAAAGTCAAACCACACTGCTGAGTATTTGGCAGAAACAATAACCAGCATTCTTCTAGAGTGGGAAATTGAGAATGACAAGATTGTGTGTGCTGTTACTGACAATGGGGCAAATATGGTAAAAGCAGTCCACACAATCCTTCCAAATACACATGTACCATGTTTCGCCCATACCATTAACCTTGTAACAAATGCAGCAGTTTCACATCCAGATATTGTGAATACCATAAAAAAAGTGAGAGAAATAGTGAAACACATAAAAAACAGTGTGAATATGTCTGATAAGCTCAGGAAGATTCAGATTGATAGTGGAATTGCTGAAGGTTCAGTGAAGAAAATGATATTGGATGTGAGAACTCGTTGGAATTCAACATTTTATATGTTGGAATGTTTCCTAACTTTGTTGAATGTGTTGAGTCAACTTTTAATTGAAAGTTCTGATAGTCCTGAACTTCCAAGCTGACAGGAAATTGAAGATCTGAGGCAGATGACAAGTTTGTTGAGACCGTTTGAATATGTCACAACTGAAATGTCAGGTGAACGATATGTGACCATTTCAAAAATAATTCCAATGGTCTACTGTCTCAATAATCAGCTGAGTAGTTTTGAGGCTACTAGCCAAAATGTCAAGTCTGTGAAAAAGTTGTTAGAAACAGAAATGGCAAAACGATTTGGCACTGTTGAACAAAATTGTAGATTAGCAGTTGCTACAATCTTGGATCCCAGGTTTAAGAATATTCATTTTCAAAATCCTGTAGCTTGCTCAAAAGCCATTAATTTGCTGAAGTCCACATCTGTGAGGATGACTGAAAATATTTTATCATCAGGAGAGTCTGAAGAGGAGGGAGGGTATGACTTTTGGAAAGTGCACAAGGATCTAGCACATGGAAGAAATAGAAGTAGAAAACAAGAAGACACTTCTGAAATATCCTTGTACCTTTCTAACCCAGTTAGTTCTTTGAAATCTAACCCACTTGAGTTATGGGAGGACATGAAAAATGTATTTCCAGGTTTGTATAAGCAAGCCCGTAGGAATTTGATTAGCCTGGCTACTTCAGTTCCCTGTGAGAGACTTTTTTCAAAAGCAGGAGCAACTGTAACTATGCAAAGAAACCGGCTTACTGGAAAACACCTTGAGAGGCTAATATTCCTTGGAAGTGTCAATGATGAAGAATGGTTTGCATAAACGTTCTCAATCAATTTGATAGCCAATTGCCTTGTTTCTCAATGTTTCTATTAAATTGTACAATTGTTGTGTTGTGAAAGCAATATTATAACAAGAAAGTGAAATATTGTAATATCCATATATTTTTTCTCTAAAAAATTTGTTTGTGTAATTGGCTAATTTAATTTACTGTTTTTCTCATGGTTTCTTTGTGGTATATCATATATATTAGAATAAGTAATTAGGTATCTCTAAAAGAAAATGGTAATTGAATCCATTTTTGTATAATTAATTAGTTATTTAGCTTAGGCATACTATAACTTAACATGTTTCTATTAATTTGTTCAATCGTTGTGTTATGGAAGCAATATTACAATAATATAGTAAAATATTGTAATATCTTAATTTTTTTCTCTAGAAAATGTATTTGTGTCTTTGGCTAATTTAATTTAATGTTTTTCTCATGGTTTCTTTGAGGTATACCATATTTATTAGAATAAGTAATTAGGTATCTCTGAAAGAAAATGGTAATTGAATCCATTTTTGTATAATTAATTAGTTATTTAGCTTAGGCATACTATAACTTAATATGTTTCTATTAATTTGTTCAATCGTTGTGTTATGGAAGCAATATTACAATAATATAGTAAAATATTGTAATATCTTAATTTTTTTCTCTAGAAAATGTATTTGTGTCTTTGGCTAATTTAATTTAATGTTTTTCTCATGGTTTCTTTGAGGTATACCATATTTATTAGAATAAGTAATTAGGTATCTCTGAAAGAAAATGGTAATTGAATCCATTTTTGTATAATTAATTAGTTATTTAGCTTAGGCATACTATAACTTAATATGTTTCTATTAATTTGTTCAATCATTGTGTTATGGAAGCAATATGGATAGCCATCTATCTGTTGCTTCCCTGTAATTTGTAAAGAATAAATAAATATTTAATAAATGCAAACTGATTGGATGATAAACAATAGTATTAATTGTATTATTATTAATGTAAGACACAATATCCTTATTTAAAGCAATAATATAGCATAACCTACTTTTGAGTCAGAGTTGCAAATTTTAATAGATAGTTCCTAAGCATAATGGATTTGAATAATTTACTTATGTCCTTTTTGTAAATCAGCTGCAAATGTCCTATTAAATTTAACTGAAAACTAAAATCACATACTACATAGTTGCAAAAATTTGATAGATGTTATTTAGTTGCACAAAAAGGCAATTTGTAGATTATTGACATTCATTAGTGAGAATTGTTATGGAAAAGTATGTTTTCCCTGACAAAATACTTAACAAACAATCTAATATTAAAACTGACACTATATTTCACTTTTTAATAATGTTTTACTCACATATATTGGAGATGCTTGAGGAATGCATTTCACTTCTGAAATGACAAATGCAGGCTGACAAAGCTTCTTTGCAGAAGTGAAATGCATTCCTCAAGCATCTCCAATATATGTGAGTGAAACATAATTTAAAAGTGAAATGTAGTGTCAGTTTCAACATTAAAAAGTATAACTTCTACTTTTCTTTTTTTTTTGAGGATGAAGCCCACATAGGTCTGAGACCTGTGCGTGGGTAATGAGTTGGATGATGGTGATTGATGAGTTGGACCTACAGTTTTAGGTGGGTTCCGAACCACCGGGAAGTGATTTTACAGCAGAGAACTGTGTCCTTAGGCATGACACATTGCAAATTGAGTACCTTATTCAAGATTCAAGTCATGGACACATTTTGTGCTCATCTCAAGTGTTTGGGAACTGACAGTAATAGATCTAAAGTAAAAGTTTCAAGTCTGATTTATTTAATAATAGTTTATTCTGCACATCATGAATAACATCATTTGTAGCTCTTAATAAACATTTAGTCAATGAAGGATTTTGCATAAGAATTTGGATTTGGGTATGATAAAAAACTTGACTGAATTTTCTCACACACATTAAATCTAGAATATTTAAATGATCAAGCAAATATCTTCTGTGGTGATTTGCGACATTTGGACATTTGCGATTATTTGAACACAGGAGAAGTTACATACTATGATTATACTCATTTTCAGATGGATATCTAGTCAGATAAAGACATACTGGTAATTCACTTAATCACGTCTTTTTCAAGAGAAGCCCATATACTGCTCCATGGGAGTGCAGTATATGGGCTTCTGTCAATAGTGTTTAAATTGAATAACAAACAAATCAATAAACTTAAAGGAACTCTTTATCAAAAAATGTAAATTTTCGGAACTTGGCACTTTTTATCAAATGGCACTTATGCATTAAAATAAAAAAGGTAGGAGGTGCTTTAGTCACATCTAGCCAGGTTAGGTTAGGTTTGGTTAGAAGCCCATATAGTGCACTTTCTCCGTATCTTCAAATTATGAAAAAAATGAAACCCAATTATGTAATTTATCCTATGAAAAGGTTGGTTAACATTCCTCAGTCAAGGATAAAATGGTTTAGGATACTAATAACATAATTAGATCCAAATAAAATACATCTTTGGCCATATACAGAGGCCACTAATTATCGATGACCAAACCAAAACCAGCTCATGACTTTGACCCCTTCTAACCTTGTTAATCATGACCCAAAATACATACAGAATTTTTCCACAAGATTTAAAAGACTCATCTTGTGTGAGGGAAAAATTACATTAAGCTTTTTTCATCATAATCATTTACTCTTCCAATATTTTAATGCAGCATCCTCAATTCACAAAATTTAAAAAAAAAAATCATAATGACAAACCAATTTTCGAAGTGCAATGCAAGGAGTTATTGAACTATCTTTCTGTTACAAATAATACTGAAGCCTTGTTCCAATACTCTTTCGATACTGATTCGTTGCGATACTATTCCTTGTTATTCCAGTTTCAATGTAGCGATACTGGTCCGAATTTCTAATTCAGTTACCATACCGATTCTTTCCGATACCGATACTCTCGGCATCGATACTTTTGATGTAATATTACTTCAGTATCGATACCATTGGTCCGATACCGTATCGATACCAAGTATCGTATCAGAACCAGTATCACAACGTCCCTACCCCCTACCCGAAAAGTGGTTCCCCTCTCCCGGAAAATGGTTCCCCTCACCATAGAAATGGTCCCCCACTCCCGAAAAATGGCTCCCAACACCCAAAAAGTAGTCGCACAATCCTAAAAATGTCCCTAGTACACCCCTAGTGTTTCCCTAGTGCCCCCTTAATGTCCCTAATGTTTCCCTAGTGACCCTCTTAATACCCCTAGTGTTTCCCTAGTGCACCCCTTAATGCCCCTAGTGTTTCCCTACTGCCCCCTTAATGTCACTAGTATTCCCCTAGTGCCCCTCTTAATACCCCTAGTGTTTCCCTAGTACACCCCTCAATGTCCCTAGTGTTTCCCTAGTGCCCCTCTTAATGCCCCTAGTGTTTCCCTAGTGCCCCTCTTAATACCCCTAGTGTTTCCCTAGTGCACCCCCTTAATGTCCCTAGTGTTTCCCTAGTGCACCCCCTTAATGTCCCTAGTTTTTCCCTAGTGCACCCCCTTAATGTCCCTAGTGTTTCCCTAGTGCCCCCTTAATGACCCTAGTGCACCCCTTAATGTCCCTAGTGTTTCCCTAGTGCCCCCCTTCAAGTCCCTAGTGTTTCCCTAGTGCCCCCTTAATGTCCCTAGTGTTTCCCAAGTGCCCCCATAATGTCCCTAGTGTTTCCCTAGTGCCCCTCTTAATACCCCTAGTGTTTCCCTAGTGCACCCCCTTAATGTCCCAAGTGTTTCCCTAGTGCCCCCTTAATGCCCCTAGTGCGCCCCTAGTTCCCCCCCTAATGTCCCTAGTGCTCCCCTAGTGCCCCTTAATGTCCCTAGTGCTCCCCTATTGTTCCCCTAGTGTGCCCCTAGTGCTCCCCTAGTGCGCCCCTAGTGCTCCCATAGTTCCCCTCCATAGTTCCCCTCTAGTGTGCTGCAATCTATTGCATTAAGTCGAAAGTAAACATAATCCAAAAATGGACACCCTATAAGGAATGATCCAAGCCAATACTATGTCATCTAAAGTCAACATAACCTCAAAATGGATTACACATAAGGAATGATCCAAGCCAATACCATGTAATCTATTGCATTACATCTAACCTATAAATCTAAAGTCAACATAACTTAAAAATAGATAAACCATAAGGAATGATCCAAGCCAATTCTACATAATCTATTGCATTACATCTAAAGACAATATAACCTATAAGGATTGATTCAACCAAATACTACATGATCTAAAGACAATATAACCTATTAGGATTGATCCAACCCAATACTATGCAATCTATTGCATTACATCTAACCTATAAATCTAAAGTCAGCATGGACCCAAAATGGATAACCTATAAGGGATTGTCCAACCCAATACTATGTAATCTATTGCATCAAATCTAAAGTCAACATAACCTCAAAATGGATAACATTTAAGAAATGATCCAAGTCAATACCATGTAATCTATTGCATTAAATCCAAAGTCAACATAATCTCAAAATGGTTAACCTATAAGGAATGATCCAGACCAATACTATACAATCTATTACATTAAATCTAAACTATAAATAGTCAAAATTGTGTCTGCAACAAATCCAACCTATAAATCTAAAGTCAGCACAACCTCAAAATGGATAACTATGGGTGACATCGCCCCCATCACTTATGAGCATTACTCAGTGGTTTGGGACCCACCTAGGTACCCCATAGCATGACACCCCTTTGTGATGTCCCCTAGTACTCCCTTAGAGCTCCACTAGTGTTCCCCAGTGTCCATTAGATCTCTCATAAGTACCCCTAGTGCTCTCCCTAGTGTCCCCAATGTCCCAAGTGCTCCCCTAGTACACCCCTACTGTCCCTAGGTTGTTAGGTCATGTTGGGTAGGTCATGTTAGGTTAGGTTAGTTTGGTAAGGTTAGGTTAGATTAGGTTGAGTCATGTAAGGTTTGGTTAGGTTAGGTTGGATCATGTTAGGTTAAGTTGGGTCATGTTAGGTTAGGTTGAGTCATGTTAGGTTAGGTTAGATTGGGTCATGTAAGGTTAGGTTAGGTTTGGTTGGGTTAGGTAAAAGTGCGCGCACTTTTAAACCCAACTAACCTAACCCAACCAAACCTAACCTAACCTAACATGACCCAACCTAACCTAACATGATCCAACCTAACCTAACATGATCCAACCTAACCTAACATGATCCAACCTAACCTAACCTAACCTTACAAGACTCAACCTAATCTAACCTAACCTAACCAAACTAACCTAACCTAACATGACCTACCCAACATGACCTAACAACCTAGGGACAGTAGGGGTGTACTAGGGAAGCACTTGGGATATTGGGGACACTAGGGAGAGCACTAGGGGTACTTATGAGAGATCTAATGGACACTGGGGAACACTAGTGGAGCTCTAAGGGAGTACTAGGGGACATCACAAAGGGGTGTCATGCTATGGGGTACCTAGGTGGGTCCCAAACCACTGAGTAATGCTCATAAGTGATGGGGGCGATGTCACCCATAGTTATCCATTTTGAGGTTGTGCTGACTTTAGATTTATAGGTTGGATTTGATGCAGACATAATTTTGACTATTTATAGGTTAGATTTAATATAATAGATTGTATAGTATTGGTCTGGATCATTCCTTATAGGTTAACCATTTAGAGATTATGTTGACTTTGGATTTAATGCAATAGATTACATGGTATTGACTTGGATCATTTCTTAAATGTTATCCATTTTGAGGTTATGTTGACTTTAGATTTGATGCAATAGATTACATAGTATTGGGTTGGACAATCCCTTATAGGTTATCCATTTTGGGTCCATGCTGACTTTAGATTTATAGGTTAGATGTAATGCAATAGATTGCATAGTATTGGGTTGGATCAATCCTAATAGGTTATATTGTCTTTAGATCATGTAGTATTTGGTTGAATCAATCCTTATAGGTTATATTGTCTTTAGATGTAATGCAATAGATTATGTAGTATTGGCTTGGATCATTCCTTATGGTTTATCTATTTTTAAGTTATGTTGACTTTAGATTTATAGGTTAGATGTAATGCAACAGATTACATGGTATTGGCTTGGATCATTCCTTATGTGTAATCCATTTTGAGGTTATGTTGACTTTAGATGACATAGTATTGGCTTGGATCATTCCTTATAGGGTGTCCATTTTTGGATTATGTTTACTTTCGACTTAATGCAATAGATTGCAGCACACTAGAGGGGAACTATGGGAGCACTAGGGGCACACTGGGGGAGAACTAGGTGCGCACTAGGGGAACACTAGGGGCGCACTAGGGACATTAAGGGGGCACTAGGGGAGCACTAGGGACATTAAGGGGCACTAAGGACATTAAGGGGGGGGGACTAGGGGAGCACTAGGGACATTAAGGGGGCACTAGGGAAACACTAGGGACATTAAGGGGGCACTAGGGAAACACTAGGGACATTAAGGGGGCACTAGTGAAACACTAGGGACATTAAGGGGGGCACTAGGGAAACACTAGGGGCATTAAGAGGGGCACTAGGGAAACACTAGGGACATTAAGGGGTGCACTAGGGAAACACTAGGGACATTAAGGGGTGCACTAGGGGAATACTAGGGACATTAAGGGGGCACTAGGGAAACACTAGGGGCATTAAGGGGTGCACTAGGGAAACACTAGGGGTATTAAGAGGGTCACTAGGGAAACATTAGGGACATTAAGGGGGCACTAGGGAAACACTATGGGTGTACTAGGGACATTTTTAGGATTGTGCGACTACTTTTAGGGTGTTGGGAGCCATTTTTTGGGAGTGGGGGACCATTTCTATGGAGAGGGGAACCATTTTCTGGGAGAAGGGAACCACTTTTCGGGTAGGGGGTTCACTTTTAGGTTTATAGGGGTCGTTTTTAGGTTGAGAGGGGTAGTTTTTAGGTATAGAGGTCCACTTTAAGGGTGAGGGGAACCGTTTTAAGGATGAGGGGGTCCACTTTTAGGGTGAGGGGTCCACTTTAAGGAAGAGGGGACCACTTTTCGGGAATGTGAGCCACTTTTAGTATATGAGGGACCACTTTTTGGGACATGGGAGCCATTATTTGGGAGAGGGGGACAACTTTTAGCATGAGGGGTACCGTTTTTGGGAGAGGGGAACCACTTTTAGGTTGAGTGGGTCACGTTTCGGTAAAGAGGTCAACGTTTAGGATTAGTGGGGTCAGTTTTAGAGTGAGGGGTCCATTTTTAGGATGAGGGGGGGCCATTTTTATTATGAGGGGGGGGCCACTTTTAGGATGAAGGGTGGCCAGTTTTTTGGAATGGGAGCCATTTTTCGGGTGAGGGGGACCGTTTTTCGGGTGAGGGGGGCCATTTATCACTTCCGGTTTGACTTCTGGTCTGTTGTATTACTTCCGGTCTGTTATGTTACTTCCAGTTTGACTTCCGGTCTGTTGTATTACTTCCGGTTTGACTTCCGGTCTGTTATATTACTTCCGGTTTGACTTCCAGTCTGTCATATTACTTCCGGTTTGACTTCCGGTCTGTTGTATTACTTCCGGTTGGGGGGGGGGGGGGTGATGGGGGGTAAAGGTCAAAGGTCAAGGTTGCGCTGAATCTGTCATTTTTATACTACTGTGATACTGTTGAAAATGCAGATTTTGTGGATCTGCTCGGTCTAAGGATAGACTCCAAATTGGTTTGGCATGAGCATGTTGATAAGGTTATCAATCAGGTCAGTAAGGGTTTATTTGTCATTAGAAATATTGTAAAATATGTGCAATTACCAGTTGCTAAGATGGTGTACTTTTCATTGTTCTATTCTTATGCGGCGTATGGAATAGAATTGTGGGGCAGTGCTCCTAGTGTGCACTTCCATAAAATATTTATATTACAAAAAAGAGCTATTCGATATCTGGCTGGACTTAAGTTCAATGAATCGTGCAAAAACGCTTTTATAGACTTGGATATTTTGACTTTGCCATCGATTTACATGTACAAACTTCTAGTCTTCACTCACAACAATATTTCCAAACAAACTATTAACTCCCAAATACACAAATACAACACTAGAGGAGGCAATCAGATAGCAGTTAAATGATACAGGCTTCAATTGTTTCAGAAGACGCCTTCTTATATTGGGTCAAAACTCTATAATCATTTGCCAGTACAACTGAAGGCGTCAAATAATATGAACAATTTCAAGTCAGGTTTATTCGCTTTTCTAGTGAGAAAGGTATATTATAGTGTGCAGGAGTTTTTGGTCAACCAATAAAATTATTAATTCTAAAAAAGTCTAGTAATTGGTATTTAGTTATGAATGAGAGGAGTAACAAATATACGTCTAGTCAATATAGTTACAATTAGCTTTAAAGTATTATCACATGTTTTTGTTTTTTTTTGTAAAGGATGTTCACTGTTGATCGTTTGTTCATGTTCTTTTTGTTCGTTGTCTGTTTGTTGTTGTGTGTTTGCTATGTTCTCTGCATTTCATTTTAATTCTGTTCAATTGATGCTGCTGGTAAAGACGATATTCAACTGTATGTAACTGTATATGCTGTGTTGAATAAATCAATTTCTATTCCTATTTCTATTCCATGACTGGTAAACTGTCTATGACCTACAAGTATAACGAAAATAGCTATTTGTGTAACTAGAGTGCAAAGCACCGTTTTTTCTGCATCGAGAGAAACAGTTTTTTTCACGAGCCAAAGGCGAGTGAAAAAAGTTTCTCGAGTGCAGAAACAATACTTTGCACTCGAATTACACATTAAATTTTTCCTACAGTAATGTATAAAGTAATTCAAACAGAACAAAACAGGGCATACATAACCTGAAAATTCCTCACATAACCTATCTTCGTATCAAATCGATTTCATCAACAACAACTACAATAACTATTCACAGCTGAAGCAGAGTAGCCAATCTTATTTTGAATGCAGAATAGGGAACCTGCGTATTACATGCTCATTATTTTGTGTTGTTAGGTTGCAAATTTGGAGTGCAGAAAAGTACTTTCCCGCACTGTAATTTACTTTCCCACACTGGTGCAGGAATAGACTATTTTGCGTGCTACAGTTAGTGCAAAAATAGGCACTTTTTCAGGTCACTGTAGGAAAAGTACTTTTCCTACAACTGCTCGTAAAGTAGTTCTTTACGGACTGAAAACTAATTGTAAAATACCTCTTTGCTGCTCCGCAAGCGGTAAAGTACTTTACGCTCGCCAGCTGTTTTCTTTATGCATCTGTTTTGATTTTGATGCCTTCTCATTGGTAAATCACAGAATCCATGAAATTCACATAACCTCAACAATGGCGAACGCTAACCAAATCCGTGCATGGTCTGTGATGTTACGAACTACAAGCTTTTATTGTGTTGGAATCCAGAACTGCAGTTTTAGGAAAAATACTGTATGCAATTCGTGCGTGAAGCTTCTTTATCGCTCTCGCAAAATGAAATGTTTTGGCTCTTGTAAATGTTTTGGCTTGAGCGATAAAGTCGCACTTCACGCTCTTAATATATAAATACTATTCCCGTACTGGAATTTACTTTCCCACACTGGTGCAGGAATAGGCTATTTTGCGTGCTACAGTTAGTGCAAAAATAGGCACTTTTCGGGTCACTGTTGGAAAACGAATTTGTCTAAATGTTAGACCATGTTATTCCCATTTTAATTTCAATAAAATCACCACATTGTTGAGAAAGTATTTTACCAGCCAAATTCCTGTTAGAGCGACCATTTATGTCCATATCGACATAGCCATCGTCATGTATTGAGGGAGCCATAGGAACATATCCTTCCTCTGCAAGACTACTTCCTCGACTGTGATTGGCTGAGTGCATCCCTCCTCTCACTCCAGTCACCGTCCTCTCACCTAGAAACACGATTTTAAATAAAGCATTGAAAAATATCCAATCTGACTTGAAAAAATGTAATAACATAAATTTGGAATTGATTTGCTCCAGCAATATACAATAAGGTTTCCAAATCTAGATACATTTCACGTTCATACAATAATAATAAAAGATAGTTTAAGAAGACCTGTGATTATTTGTAGCTAATTAAATATGAACTTATAGGGATGCTGTAGTAGATAGTGTATGCTATATATGGATAGTGCATCCTGAATCATGCATAATAAATAATAAGAAAATCGTAATTATTTTTTGTCAGTTCAGCTTATAACATGATGGTTTAGTTGTACATGAAGCTACTACCGCTTTCAACTTCTCTTTTAATGTTATAAACTATTATATCGAGAACATGAGACAGGTCATGTATTTACAACATTGATGAATGTTAATTATAGCCTACAACAAAGAAAAAATTTTTGTTTAGCACTGGGAACTACGAAACTAGCTCAATCACCTTCTTTGTTGTAGTTTTTAGTATATTCTTAACTAACAATCTACTAATCTATTTCAATAGCTACCTCATTCTGTTATTGATATCCGAACAGGCGGAGTCTTCAGTACGGAATAAAAACTTAAAAATGAATGATATTGATTTCATAACTACATTCTAAATATCTTCAACTATTCGTAAAGACAGGATAACAGCATCTTGTTCAAAGTAATTATTACTTTGTATATAATTGAGCATATTGATTGAACAAAATGCTACATATTTTCAATTTTCTCTTCTTTTCTTGGGTGAAAAAAATAGAGCGTAATTTGATTCACTTTTCAAATGTAATTTTTTATCGTCAACTAAATTTAATATTACTGCAGTTAAGCCAACAAACAATTATTATCTTCCTGGATTTCTTGTTCCATGACGAACTGCGTTGTTGTGAATTCACTTAAAAAGTTAATTGTTATCTTGATGTGCCAATCCGAAAGATCAATTTCTATTACAAAATACGATTTTTGGACACTGCACGTTATGAAACTATGTTTTAGTGATACTAAGATATTAGCATGAAACTAATATTAAGCTTAGAAGTTCTACCTGGACTCATAGGCATGTAAGCAGACGATGTTTCCAGAGGGGAAGAACCACAGGGTGGGCTGTACATGTCAGACAAAGAGGCCTGCAAAAGTAACAAACAGAGATAAAGATAGTTGAAATCTATAAAACCTGAATATAATTCAAGTAATTTCTCACGTCATTACATTAAACACAGATTCTTCATAAATATGATAGAAATTAGAAGAAACTATATTCATGTATGATCGAAAAGAAAAATTACTCTCAAATCATTTTATCCGAAACATGCATGTTATGTACATTAAATATATTATGCTAGAATTTAATCATAATTTTACAGCTATTAATAGGTAATAAAGTTGTAAAAACTAAACATAAATCGCAAAAAATAAAATGGAATTATTTAATTAAATAGGTGATTTAATTCAAAAGATGTCACGAACCTGAGAAGGAGAACTGGGCTTGAATCCTGAAGTAGAGTTTGGAGAAATTTTTCTGTAGTGCAGATTGTTGTTTTGGATTGGTAGACACAAGGACCTCTCTCTCTGAGGATTGTTTGTCCTTTCCTCTTCACCTGCTCAACAAAGGTAAGTTTTAAAAGCAAATAACAAAATTAGCATACATAATAAACATGATTCGTTGTTGTGACTCCATTACTCTTTTTCGCTGATAGATTTAAACTATAAATTGATAATGTTAAACTTTCTACATGAATATCTACACATACTTATTGCGTGTAATGGTCATTTCGCACTGTTATAGTGCTTCCTTGCACGGTTGGAGAGACACGGTTGGAGGTACACAGTGTGTCTGACGGATATGAAATATGAAGGAACAATATAATGAAATGATGCAATAAGTAGGTTAATATTCACCTAGAAAGTTCAACATTAATAATTATAGTTTTAAAAGGTTTCATTCATTCAAAACATTATCGAATTTTAAATTGACGCATCCCTAACACCGTCTCTATCAAATGCACGTCAGAGTTCTTAGAATAAAATAAATTTCAAAAATAATTCAATGATTGAAATTTGCATTTTTGTTTAATACAACCCAAAAAATCATAGAGTCCAATTACTACTTTACAATAATGTTGAAGTTCGTCAAAGCGTTTCATTTACACTGGCTATGAGGACCAGAATTTCACTAGCTTGACAATAGCAGAACGACTTTTTTAGTGAAGTGGTTGAGAGGGAGTGGGAGGGCATGATCCCCCACAGAAGAGAACACCATGACAGCATTGACGAAAATTATTATCCAAGACAGCTTAATGACCAGAACCCTATTGGTTCAATCCTTGAAGATGGGTTATCGAATATGAAGAATTCTTCATACCTGCTCCATCTCAATATCCGTGGTTTTAAAGTCAATAAAAATGATTTGTAAATTTTCCTCTCTGAATTCCACTCACTCATTCCCATAATCTGCATCAATGAGCACTGGCTGAGCATGTCAAATGTTAACCTCCTAAACACAATTCAGGGATACGTTTGTGCTGATAATTTTTCTAGGGTATCAGATGATCATGGGGGCTCTGCAATTCTTGTAAGAAATGGCATTAGACATAAAACTAGGAGTGATCTGAAAGTGTTCTGTAAGGAAAAAGTGTTTGAGGCATCGTTCACTGAGCTAATCAAACCTAAGATACTCATCATCTCTCTCTATAGGGTCCCTAGTTATGAGTATGTGGGAGAGTTTTTTGAAACTCTTGATACATTTCTCCATCACATAAGTGTGAGAACCAAGTTTGAAAATATTTTTTTTGCAGCAGACTTCAATATAGATTTGCTTACCAACTCTGATAATGCCAAAAACCTTGATGACATTTTTGCTTCATATGGCTTTTCTCCTAATTTCAGTACCCCAACTAGGGTAACTCCTGTATCATCTACTTGTATCGATAGTATTTTTTCTAAAGAGATTTTAAAAGAAAATACTGGGGGGATTGTTTTTAATATGGGGTTTTCTGACTATATGGGATTGCTGCTGCCAATGACAGAGAAAACCACACTGGAATCAACTGTTCCAAGAATTCGGAGAACAAGAAGCTTCACTAACCAAAATCTGAAGGCATTTAGAGATAAGCTCTCCAATGTTGAATGGTATTTCATTGAAATCTTGTACAGTCAATGAAAACTTCGATTGCTTTCTAGGTAAATTCCTGCTCATTTTCAATGAAACATTCCATATTATCTCAATGAAACATAAGGACAGGAAGGGTTGGATAACTGCAGGAATTATTATATCAAGTAAAAAAAAAAGAGAACTCCATAAACTTTACTTGAGAACCCTGGATACAAACTTTAAAAATTATTACAAGTCATATTATAAAATATTCAAGAGTGTGGTGAAACTAGCCAAAAGAAAATTTCATGAACAGCACCTAGAGAAAGCCAGCAATAAAGTAAAGGCAGCATGGGATATAGTCAAGTTTGAACTGGGTAAGCAGACAAATAAAATGAATACACTCCCAGCAAGAGGCTCCAGTAATCCAGGTACAGTGGCTGAGGATTTTAATAATTTTTTCATCGATGCTCCCAATCGTGCCAGTCGTGTTTGTAACGTGTCTCTCTCAATGAGTAATGTGGAAAGCAATCATCAGTCTAGGTTGAGATTCAGATTGCTTACTGCCAAGCAAGTGGAAGCTCTAATAAAATCTCTGAAAAACAAGAACTCTGCTGGGTGGGATGAAATTCCTGTCAGAGTATTCAGGTTGGTGGCTGACATCTTATCGGAACCCTTATCAAGAATTCTTAATCAGTCATTTGTTTTTGGTGAGTTTCCAGAGAAAATGAAATTTACTTTAGTGAAGCCTATTTTTAAGAAAAATGACAAGGACAACTTAGATAATTATAGACCCATTGCCATCCTCACTGCTTTCTACAAACTATTTGAAAAGGCGGCAAATGAACAAATACTTCTCTTTCTGAAAATGAACAATATAATTTCCAAAACCCAATTTGGCTTTTTAAAGGGGCTAGACACAGAGGCTGCAATGACAAATTTCCTCAATCTAGTGTCAGCAGGCATAGATGCTTCTCAGCGGGTGTGTGGTGTGCTATGCGATTTGTCAAAGGCATTTGATTGTGTTGATCACAATATTCTTGTTGGCAAATTGGAAAAGTATGGCATCAGGGGTAGAGAGTTATCATGGTTCAATTCATTCTTGAGAGGGAGAAAGCAGGCCACACTAATTCATTATGAAAACAAAATTTTCCAGTCTGAATGGGCTCACATCAGAACAGGCGTTCCACAGGGTTCAATTTTGGGTCCCACACTATTCATTATTTATGTAAATGATTTGGCATCTTGCTCTAGAAACCCTTTAATACAATATGCCGATGACACATCGTTTATTATCTCAGATTCCAGTTTGAGAGCTGTAGCTAGCCACATAACAGACGAACTTAGTAACATCGAAGAATGGTTTGCAGCAAACGGTCTGGCTATGAATACTAGCAAAACAAAGTGTATCACCTTCCAACCCCCCCCCCCCCCATTTTGCAGGTGGAGACTATAGTGAGTTGGATAGTTTGAGTGTACCTCAGCAGAGCCTGACTGTTGATGTCCTTGGTATAACTCTAGATAGGAAGTTGGAGTGGTCAGCACACACTGATAAAATCTGTTCAAAAATCAATTCAGCTTCCTTCTCTTTACGTGTGCTCAAAAATACACTAAGCTTTAAATCACTGCTGACCGTATATTATGGTTATCTCTTTCCTTATCTTAAATATGGAATTAAGCTTTGGGGAAGATCTAAATTTTTTATTAAGGTCTTTAGATCTCAAAAAATGGCAATTAGAATTATTCATGGAAAACCCCCAAGATTTTCATGTCGTGAACTCTTCCAAATAAGCCAGATACTCACTCTGCCATCACTTTACATTCTAGAAATCTGTACATACACCCACAAAAACTTGGCCAACTTCAGTCGTAATAATAAGTTTCACAGAAACCCTTTAATACAATATAATACAAGACACTCAGCATCTTTATCGGTAGCTGCCCACAGGGCAACCTTGTTTGAGAAGTCTCCACAGTATATGGGCCCAAAAATCTATAACACACTCCCTCAAAATTTGAGAAATTCAGTTAATATAAAACAATTCAGAGGGCTGTTGAAAAAATTGTTAGTTGAGGGGGCTTACTATTCGGTTGAGGAATTTTTACAGCAATAATATTGAGCGTTCTGATGGAAAGAGTGTATATTGCATTTCGAACCTTGACTTGGACCTATAATACTATAATATTTTATGACTCATCCTCTGTCTGAGTTTTCAGATGTTCTAGGATGTATATATATTGATTGATTGATTGACTCATGTGCAGACTGCTCAAAATAATAATGAAGATTTAATATTTTCAGACGTACCAGAAGGCCACTTCAAGCAATCTTCAATGCTTTCCTCTAGAATGACAGGCTCCTCGGGAGTGAGGGAGTGTCCCAACCTGTTTTCACAATCTCTTCCTTGCCAGGAACCTTCAGCATACTCCATGCAATCACCTTCCATTGACAGTGATGAGTCAGTCAATCCCTCTCTCTCAGGACTGTAAGAATAAATCGATAAAATACAGGAACAGATATTGATTGATAGATGACTGTTTAATGATAGATTTCACAGTTGAAATGTTCAATAAATAATATAGAATATCACAATGAATATCATAGGTACTAGATACCAACACTTACATCGTAATGAAAATATACGAGTAATTCAGAGAACCCCCTATTGAGAGCCAAGATTTAGCAAGGCAATAAATAATTGATGTAAAGAATGTACAACATTCAACATTTTATTCAATAGATCTGATGATTTGAATTTAAATATCTCTCGGATGCCAGCATACCAAGGAGCCCAGTGCACAACTACGTACACATAAATAGGAAGTGTTTTATTGACGTTGCCCATTCTAGTCTAGTTGAACAACAGAGTAGACTTTAAATTTGCCAGTTTCTCAAATAATAAACTCATATATCAATGAAAAACTAAATACTCAAGTACAGTGAGTGAGAATACTCAAGTACAATGTACAACTGCAAATATTTTATTGGTTTATGTTTAAAATCTTGAAATTAATTCTGTGACCTGAAAACTAGCAATTTTCGATAATAATAGACTCCAAAATATGTTGTGCTGTATATTTGGAAAGAGAAGCGATTCAAAATTTATTTCCCTGAGGCCAATATAAAGCAATACAAAGTAATTCATTTCTCAATCTTACTACGATACAACTTTAAAGAATGTAGTGAAAAGCCCTAAAACCAATAGTTGGAATAATATCATATCAATATAATACAGGCAGTCGCTCTATTCTACGATAAAACATCTTAGAAAACGGAAATCGGACTTATTTTTAGAAACAGGATGAAGATGTTTCTTCAAATTGGCGTAGCACGTGTTGAAGAATGCCAAGTTTATTAGAATACTTCTCTTGCTCTCATTCTGAATGAACAGAAATTTAATATGAATCATCAATGAAAAATTATGTTCAAAATAAATTAACGTTATTTTCGTAGTACTCTATGTCATTTCTTCTACTTGCAGAAGACAAACCTTGGCCGCCAGCAAATATTTGAATAACAATTGCTCTGTTTCAGCTGCATTTTCCTTGTGGGAGAAGCATGAACAGCAAGGTGCATATTGAACAGCACGCACCCTTACAGCCGAAGATGACAAGGATTGGATTAGATTTGCTGCATTTATTTCTCCTGGTAGGACGAAGTTAAGAGTTAGTGGCTCTTTTCCACTTAACCACCCACATACAATTCCAACTCAAAATTAATATTTACACTTGCTATTATAAAGAAAAGTAAATTTGAACAAAATATTACAAGATAGTGCATAGAACAAAAATAAAAACAATAAAAAAATGGTCTACTAAATAATATAGTTTTTTATTTTGAGGATGAAGCCCACATAGGTCTGACAGACCTGTGCGTGGGTAATGATATTGATGATGGTGATTGACGAGTTGGACCTACAGTTTTAGGTGGGTTCCGAACCACCGGGAAGTGATTTTACAGCAGAGAACGTGTCTTTTTTGCTGGCCAATCTGATCGGTCACGGTTGCAAACAGGACCAACGAGAACGAAGCTTATCTCTATCTGATTGAGCAGATACCTGCTACGGCTCGCGGCTATCACTTCCCCATAAATAAAGTTGTAAAATAATAATGAGAAAATATATACTTCAATTGAGAAAAAACGATTTTTTTTAAAAGCTTCTGAAAAGACTAGATAAATTAATATACTCTACAACTGCAAAAGTCACTCACTCATTGACATTAAAGATTTTCATGATGCCGGTTGATTTTTGAAGGGTTTTCTATTGGAAACTCTTTTTGAGTGAGATTCGACTTGGGAATAATCTCAACATTGTTGAAAAGGGGCCCCTATTTTTTTAGGGGGGGGGGGGGGGGCCAATTTACCCTCGATTTTTGGAACTTTTTATTTGGGCGCGGGTGGTTTTACATGAAAGCTAACGCAATTTTAAAGGGGGTTGAACCCCAGGAAAAATTTCGAAAAACTCAATGGGGGCGTTTTGGAGGGGGGTCAAAAAAGTGAAATTTCTAAATACTGAGATATTTTGAAAATTCTTTTTTTTATTTTGTAGTGCTTGTTAAGCTGAACACAATGGTTTGTGGCGGAATGTTTTTAGTCGATCGGTTTAGGGGTGGGGGGTGGGGGAAAATTGCCCAAATTTTTTTTCAAAAAAGTTGTTTTGGGGAAAAATTTCTGTTTTTATTGTTGATAATGGTAGGTAAGTGTATTTTAAAAAGGATGAAATCAAATTAAGCTCAAAATATTGATTAAGGGGGTTGCTAGGGGGGGATGAATTAGGGGGGTAAATCTAAATATCGAGATATTTGGAAAATTCTTTCTCCCATTAAATAGAGCATAAAAAACTATAGGTGCCCCGATTTAAAAAATTTTGAAAAAATCATCCCTCTTGGAGTAGGGGGGCGAAAAACACCATTTCACTGATTTTGGGGGGGCAAATGGAGGAAATTGGATTTTGAACTTTTTTGTTGATTGATAATATTAATTTTTTATCAAAGAAAGTTGATGATAGAAATAGGCTCATGCTGAAAATTTATGGAAACGGGTTTTCAATCACAAGGGGTAGTTTGTATAGGGGTTGAAAAAGATTGAGATTTTCGAATATTTGTTTTCTGTAGATTTTATTAATGGGGAATGATAGAGCAATGAAAATAAGGTAAAAGGTATTCGTGAAAATTTTTCGAAATAACCATCCCCTTCGAAGTTAGGGGTGCCAAAATACAGGAATATTACAAAAATGCAATTTTGAAAATTTATTACTTTTTCGTTTATGAGAAATATGAACTTTTCTTGACATTATGCTGATATTTAAACTGAGGTTAGAACATAAAATGAGAGAAATTCCTGATTTTCCCATAAGGGTGGTTTTTGAGTGATGTTTTAAAATTTGGTCTTTTTAATTATTGATTTTTTAAAACTTTCATCCATGGGAGTTAATTGTCAATAAAAGAATAATTCGAAAGTTCTCATGATGATTTTTCAAAAAATCCATCCCCTTCAGAGTGAGGGATGCCCAAACTGAAGCATCTTGGAAAAATGCCATTTTGGAAATTTTTGACTTTTTTGTTCAATGATAATTGGGATTTTTTTCTGATTGCAAGGAAATATTAAAACCAAGGTTAGAACAGGAAACCAAAGAAATTCCAAATTTTTTGATAAGGGTGGTTTTCGGAGGATGTTTTAAAAGTAAATCTTTTCAAATAATTAATTTTTGATAAATATATCTATGGGTTTTGATTAACAATAAAAAAATAAGTCAAAAGTGTTTTTAAGAATTTTTCGAAAAAATCATCCCATTCAGAGTGAGGGGTGCTCAAAGTGAGGCATCTTCAAAAAATTCAATTTTGGGAATTTTTGACTTTTTGTTTATGATAAATTTGAACTTTTCCTGAAAGGATGCTGATATTAAACCCAAGGTTGAAACAGAAAACCAAAAGAATTTTCCGATAGGGGTGGCTTTTGAGCGATGTTTAATAATTTGATCTTTTCAAATGTTGATTTTTTGAAAATTAGGAGGGAAAATAGTAGCAAAAGTAAGCTACCGAGTATGAGAAATCAAGAACACCGGAACATAAAATTATACTTTTTCAAGGTTTAAATATTTACCTGACAGGACTAAGGTCAGTCATTTGTGGAGAATAGGAGTTGTAGATGGAGCTGGGTCTGGCAAAAGGTGGGCACCTGTGTCCTCCTTCACTTGACGTACGTGGACGTGACGGCATGCTGGCACATCGCTCGCGTCCCACTCCGACAAGGCCTGTTCACAAACAACAATCACAATCATTATTAAAGTGCACTGCCACTGAATGCTTCCATCATGATACATTATGTTGTATCTGAGATTGTTGTCTTCAACAATAATTCATAATTCAGTTCTGAAATGATCTATGATAGTATCTGCAAGAAGATAGTATTCAGATATTATCTCCAAGTTTGATTGATGCTCTTGATAGAAATATGGTATGAACATCCAAGTGACAGCGTGAGGTAGCAATGCCGCTATGTTATTGTAGCCGTATTTTTCATTTTATCTATTAAGAGCTGAACATGACTAATAACAGACAATAATTTTATGGAGAATCAGAATATTTATGAGAGCGCTTCTTAGCTCGTTTATGGATATAAGAACTGCTGATATTTTAATGAGAAAGATTACTGTTAATAGAAGACACTGATTTTTAACTGAATTGCGGTGATATTCATTCTATAATACAATGAATTCTGAGGTAATAAAATAAATTATTCCATTATATTCAATTCTGGGTGAGGGCGAGTGTTTGCATATGATTTTTTTTTTGGTGGAGAGACCCTTATGGGTAGTTTGAACCACATAAACTGATACAATATCAGAAATCAGAAAACAAACAACATTCTACTATTTAATAGTTTGAATCATTAAAAAAGTAAATAAAAACTCTAAATAGTTGAGAAATTACTAGTTTCCTTTTAAAAAACTCTAAATCAACATGAGTCAAGAAAGGAACTTCAAACTTTCCTTGATAAATAAAGGTATTTAAAATAAAGTTGACATTTTCAAATAGCTACCTTACAGACAGCTGAGCTTATTCTTCTTAAAAAAAAAGAAAAAAATATATATTATTTTTACTGGCCGTAAATAAAGCATAACATTGTAATGATGAATTTCTTTTCTGTGAATAACATCAGGAATCTAATACGAACAGTATCAATAAAACAAATGGCAAAGATCTGGTTTTGAATTTTTGAATTTCGTTACTACCAGTGCAGAAATAAATTGATTTCAAATTAAATTTTACTACTAAACTACCAAAAGTTAAGACATATCGCTGTCAGCAATAAGCTATTCTTTTCATGCCAAAAACATAAACAATATGGCATTATAATACGACAAATGCATCATATGGTTGATGAAAGCGAGTAAAATGATGAAATCTGAAAACACAGCAAACTCGAAAGCCATATTAAATCACCAGAACATAGATCAAAATCAGGGAGCTTCCAGTCCAGTGAGATAAGGATTGTGGATGGCGGCGGAAAGGGCTTGACTGTTCAGAAGTGAATTCAAGCGGCTTAGTAAAATAGTTTATGAAAGATGTGAGAGAATTGTTATACAAGAAAAAAGAGCATGCTTAATTGGACATCATCATTCTCAAAGATAAATGTATCATTCAAGTTAGAGAAGAGGCATATTCTCATAACAGAATTACATTAGTTAATAAGTATGGTGGATGGAGTATGTAGATCAGAGCTGTAACCGTGTTCGAAAAAAGCACTGATACGAAAGATGCATTCTTCATATTATTTTATCTTTCAAAAACGATGGTGACAGGCATTATTGTAAATGAAATCCTTGGAGCTGAATTGCAGCTACTTTAGCAGGAATCATGGTAAGCATGATTCACCGCAACGCTGAACACAAGTGGATGTCTTTTAATCTAATGTCTATTAATTGCATATTCCAAGCGAAAACAAGACCTCCTACAAACTTTCGGTTTTCTTGCCTTATTGGTTTATTAGCGTATGCATAGTGTGTCTTGATCACATGATAGGGTTGTTGGCACTATACGTTTGACATATTCTTATGCATGCGACTCTAAACCGATAAGGCAAAATAACCGTGCCGTTAACGTTTAGTCTAAACGTTTAGGACTTCAAATTGAAAATTTAGTTTATAGTTGGGATAATGAAATAGAAAAATTGTAACACGGTAGGCTAAACGCCCTTCCTCTGCAACACACATCCTAATAAAATGCACCTGACCATCTTCAAATTGATTCACCAATACTTTTAACTTGGCCCTAAGCAACTCCCGCAATAAATTCTTCTCCCAAACTCCAATGGAAAACATAAATATTCAACTTTTCTTCATTCATTAACTTCTCACGAGGAACAATAAGCACAAAATTACTGTTCCAAATAAAATTTCAATACATTGATTCTCTTTATTGATTAGAGCTGATAAATAATCAAATAAAAAGAAAAATTTTGCAATGACTGAAATAAGACTGGCTGTCGTATTCTATCAATAAAGCAATTAATCGAACAGTTTTTACTGTAAACCAAAATGCTAAATCTGTTATTGTTAGCATGTTAGTGTGTTTATCAGACAAGTAACATTAATTTGCAAAATAAAATGCTAAACCACTTATTATTATTGAAAAATAATGTTAGTAGGCTTATCGGACTGTCGAGCCACAGGCAACGGATATTATCGTGCATAATAAATTGATTAGTGGTAGAAAAAATTTATTATGTAGTTAGGAACAAATAGAAGAGAGAAAAAATGAACGAGTGATCAAGAGAATGTATGATGAGGGCACGATGTTAGGGCATCCATCATCTACGTACTATTGTGGCATATGGTGGTAGTGGTAGTGGTGGATTGTTTGGTGGCCGGCCTGTTTCCCGTGCTTGCCCTGCGCGAAGGAGGAAGGGGAGAGAGGGGGAACGAGTAGGTGCGCTGGTGCATCACAACCCCACCCCCTCCAACCTGTGGCTGATTGACTGCCCAAAACAAACACAACACACACACTGTACACGTACAGAAATACACATCACCTTTCATTAGAACACCGCAACCATACATTAGCAGTGCAAGACGAAACAAATTATCAAATGCATAATATCATTATACAGTAATTTACACCCGAGATGTGACCTCATGTCTATTGAAAATTTGACAGTTAGTTTCTCACAGAGTAATTCGTTTAAATTTTATCAATGCAGCGGACACAAAAACGATAATAAAGAGTTCACAGATAAATAAGTAAAAACGCAAACAAGATTAAACATTTCAAATAATTTGGCTCCAATCAATAAATAATTGGCATTAATGTCAATTTCACAAAAACAAATTAATTAATATAAATAACATGTTGAAAAAAATAAAAAATATTTTAATGAATTGCAGAACAAAGAAATTGATTGTAACCGCAAATGCAACTAATGAAATAAGTTCTATAAACATCATATAAATGTTTCCGAACAAATAAAAAGTGCAATAAGTAAAAATACATTCAATAAAGTACATGAATAAGTAAGTATACAACAAGCAGTACAAACCAAAATCCAAACCAAAAAGCTAAAAAAAGAATCAAAACATAGGGTACATACAACTACCATAATTAAACTAATATTTCCCTATTTCTATGTGAAATACATATATGGAGTGACAACACAATTATACATAATAAAAATCGCAACTAAGATTCAATTCAACACAATAGTTATTATTTTTTACTCGATTTAATATTTTTATTTATAAGTTGTTAATTGTTTGTGGTTTACAGTGGTTAATTAGTTATGAAAAAAAAAACAGGAAATGATCTGTTATTCGAATAGGTCTTCCAGCAATTTCGTGAACAATAAAATTTTCTAAAAAATGAGAGAAGAAATCAGATTCCTATCACTTGAGAAAACTTTTGGTAGAGAACTCCACACAGAAGAAACAAATTTATTGAAAAGTCGAGATTTTCATAAATACAGCATAAAAATTTAGATTCAATATTAAATAATCATGAAATGAGATCAATATCAAGAAATTGAACGATACATAGAGCCTTCAGGTTAATAACAAAAAATATCGATTTTATGCCCTTAATAATAATTAAAGTGATAATCGATAATCATCTTTTTTCAATATCCAGTTTCTTTCGCACTTCCTATAAAAGTAAACTAATAAGAAATATTATACCAGTCAACAAAAAAAAAAAACGATTAGTACAAAGAGCAGATTAAAAATCCTGAAATATCATTAGGATAAATACTTTTCAACAAAGAAAGCAACTTAAAACACAATCACCTCCAGATCTATTCAGAATTCCCTCCCGAATTCTTTCTTCAAGTTAACAGGAAAATTACAACACTAATAGTTTAGCGGGCCGTTTAGCGCAGTTGGTTGGGGCGTCGCAACTTCAGCTTGCTGTCGTTTAAGCGGTCGTGGGTTCGAATCCCGCTCCACCGTCAGGCATTTAAGTGTAATCATTCACCTCATTACCCACGCACAAGTCTCGGACTCATGTGGGCATCATCAGCAATAAAAAAAAAATAAAAAATAAAAAGTTTATTATTATTAATGAAAATCTAAAAGCACAATAAACGTATAGAACAAACAGAAAGGTGAAACCCCTTCATACAGGTAATCCAATACCAAATTAATTATTTCTACAAAGATAATGATTAGTAAATACAAACACGTATAATACAGATAATATAATATGCATTATTTCTTCGGAACATTAGTTTTACTCCCAATACTTGTGATCAAATATGGTGATATAAGTAACCATAAAAAATATTGTACTTTTAAAATGTTATATCGAAAGTTTAAAGAGCGTGGATCCGTGTACTACATTCAAGTGTTTAAATAGCTGTTTATTCATTTTTCTCAATTGTTGAATTTTAGATATCTATAAGCGAAATCCTCAGCTACTTGGTAAGTTCTTTAGGGTACATTTATAGAACGCCAGGTATGTTTGAATAACTAGCTATTGAATAACTTAATCAAACACAAATAATGAAAACAAAGTTAAAATAATCAAACACAAATAATGAAAACGAACTTAAAACTCCTGGGAGTTGATAAGAAACCCTACTGAAGACGACGAAGAAGAAGAAAAATACGAAGTCGAAAAATCAGCGTTTAATAACAAAAAAGTTCTTAGGCCCTTAGTAACAATTACAATGAGAATCGATAATCTTCTTTTTTCAAATGTTTAGCTTCTTTCGTGATCCCTATAAAAGTAAACTAAAAGGGATTATACTAATAAAAATTTTAAAAACGATTAGTACAAACAGCAACACAGTTATATGGGGAATGGAAATCGAACCCATGACCGCAGAAATAGCAGTCAGTCGGAGGTAACGCTCTAACCGATTACACCACTGCTTCTTTGCAATAAATCATTATTTCAGAACTTATTTCAATACTTATTTCAGAACTATGTCACTCATAAAGAATTAGACATTTTCTGATGTATCAAGAACTCATTTCATTTGCCTTATTCATTTTGAATTTACAATGAAAAATTATTCATGCAATTATGCAATATAAATCAGGAGTTCAAATGGTTCGATAAATGATTCCATGCAGTTTTAAAATTCAGAAATATAAAGAGGATGGATAAATATGTTCATTATTAATAATGACAAACATGAAGCTGTTAGTCAAAAACAAGAAAAATGTGAGGAAAAGTACCAGAGTGAGAGACCGTCTCAGAGTTGAGTGCAGGCGTGGAGTTCTCATGAATCGGGCCGTATCTCTGACTCTTGCTATGTACAACAGGCCGTGAACCCTCCTCTGTAAATGTACACTACTGCAATGCCTGAACTCAATTAACTAACTATTGTACTATCATCATAATTTCAAATGTCAATAACATCGAAGCAGCAGTAAACATTTCAACTTTCAAACTTCGTTTGAAGAAAGCTAGACTGATCAAAATGACTGACCAATCGAATAATATCGATGCATGTGACCAAGAAAGCCCCTCTAAATGATTATTAAAAAAAAATTCACTACAAACTATAAGAAGCTATACATCAAAGTAATGTTTCTTTATGTCACAAGTGATTTAATACAATAAAATCAATTTCCTTGTAAACTTACACAAACTTTAGAGATTGGGAATGGAAGATAGTCATGCTGAGGACCAGAGTAGTAACCTAAAATAATATAGACTAATTCTAGACTTACATAACCTTGCCTATCTATGTACTATCTCAATTCTAAGGATAAATTCTACTCCACATTAGGAAAGGAAAGACCTCTAATTTGTAGCTATATATTTTCATTATGAGAAAAAATTATTGCATATTGCCAGACATTTATGAATTCCTTTGCCGTAACCGGGTTAGAAATTGTTAATATCCGATGTTGCTCGGAGTTTGTTAATAAATCTTTCTCATGAAGTGATGAACAGAAGAGATTCGTGGAAACATGCATGTGCATGTAACATGCGAAATTTATCTCGCAAAGAATTAAACAGTACGTCTTATGAGGAGAATCAGTACAAAATTGTTAAATCTTACAATAATACATTTATTAGAAGTTCCGATAGATGGATAAAGGAACAAATTAAAGAGGTTTGGAATGGCAGAGGAAAGTAGACGACTGGACATACAAAAGTGGAGAGACGTTCCAGAGGAGACCAACGAGAGAAATTAAACTTTTGAGTGTTCTATCATAAATTGATATTTGAAAACAACCCTTATCTAAATAATAAGCTGATTATGATTCAACTGATTCTGTAAATATAGCATCAATTAATTAACGAAATTCTTATTCTGAAATATTGATGTCTACAAAGCCATTAAATAAGAATACAGAATTGCCGAGACTTTCATCATTCTAATAGCACTTGAAATGAGCATATATATCAGTGCTTCGATGTCTGAACTTCAAATATTAAATGAGAATTCAAGAAAGATAGGATAAAACTTTCTACTTGAGTGATCATGCTTAGTACTCAAACTTGAAAGACAATAATTTACAAATATTATCAAACTTCCGCCTTGATACCGTATTTGTATTTTAGATGATTTATGAAGTGTCACGCCGGTAGTGGTTAAGATTCACGCATGTAGTAAGCTAAGCATGTCATATCGAACAGTCAAAACATATTTTTTATCAACATTGAAACAATGCAGCATAAACTAATTTTTCAGGAATAAATTTATTTACTGTTTTTTCTGTGGAACCAAAATATGAATGTGAAATTATTTCCAGATAAATAAAAGAGATTGAAAGTGGAGATAAAATAAAGCTTGAACAAAAAACGTTCTACAGTTTTCTAATTCTAGTTCTATAGATTCAAATTCGGAAAGGAGAAGCGATATAACTACTAAAGAAGCGTACAAGGTGATTTAACAACGCTTTTTTTGTATAAAACTTACTCGGTGATTCAAACCAATCTTAAATGAACGTGCACAAAATATTCTGCAAAAATAGTGGGAAATGTACTGGAAGAAAATGTCTAGTGTGCAAACGCTTGCAACTTGAATGGACGGACAGATTACACCGGAAACATTTTTGCTATTACTGGTTATGTAGATGAATAATTGAGTGAAGAGGATGATTTAACTTACCCGGGTGAGCGGCAGACCACCTGAGGTTGACGGTGATCGGCTTGGAAGCCTCAGTCGCTGAGGATGACCGGTGTCTCGCCTTTGGAGCCAAATCCTTTTGCGAGTTCCTTTTGCATGCACTGCAAAGACATGTATTATTGCGATATAGCCAATACAAAAAGCAAAAGCAAAAAAAGGTTAAGTGAAATATTAGTCGAAATTAACCGCCTAACATCTCTAAAAACTGAGCATTGCTCAAATATATTACAATAACATTCCGTCAAATTGTTTTCTAAAGTATATATTTTCTTCATAATTATTTCAGTTAATTTTTCGACGTACAATGGTTATACTGTTATCTGGTGCGAAGACGAATCCAACAAATCAAAGATCATTAAAATCGGTTGAGCTGTTCTCGAGTTGCAATCGGTCCAACACCACATTTATATTTGTCTATATAAATAAAATTAGAGTTTTGTCTGTACATTTATCAGAATTATATATTTTTTGGTTATTTTTACGTTTTATACATCAAATAAGCCGAAAATAGTCTTATCTCACTTTCTGTCTGTCACGGCCCCAAAGGCATTTTACGCGGCCTTCTCCTCAAAAAGAGAGCATCGATCGGGATTTTAGTTATTGAACAGTATTGAACACTTTATTGACAATGTCTTTAGCTATAAAAAACTAAATTAACTTTTTTTTAACAGAGTAATAAACGTTTAAAAACCAAGTATTTTGCGATTTTGGATACATTTTACGCGGCCTTCTCCTGAAAAACGAGAGCATCAATCGGGATTAAAGTTATTTATCAGTATTGAAAAACTTTTTGACAATGTCTTTAGCTATAAAAAACTAAATTAACTTTTTTTTAAACAGAATAATAAACGTTTAAAAACCAAGTATTGTGCGATTTTGGATACATTTCTTCAAAGTTTTATTATTACCACATAAGAACAAATCACGTAGTTTTTCATGATATATCAATCAGCTGTTCTCAAAAAATATTCTCTCCCATACCTGTCACTGAATTTCTTACGTTCTAAGTTGTTTACTAAGGGCCCGTTCACACGATACAGTTTTTGTGCGGTACAGTAAATTTGCTGTATCAGTTATTTTGCAGTGCTTTCGTTTGCATGTACATTTCATATTGTATGTTCACACAATACTGTTTCGACTGGATCCAGTAAAAAAGCTGTTCTAGCCGATTTCTACATTCGGTTTTGTCTTCGAAAACTGTATCGCTAAAATCAGCTGTACCGCAAAATAACTGTATCCGTATCCGGTGGCACATGTATTGTACCGGTAATGGATATGTTCAAACGATACGAAAAGGAAGATATTAATTGTGAAAATTTAATTTCTCTAATATATGAGAGACCCGCCTTGTGGGACAAGACTTAAGATTAATATAAAAATAAAGAGAGAAAATTATCAGCGCGGCGAGAAATGTGTGGAATATTGAAACCAGAATTTGCGTACTTTGATCAAAATTTAAGAGAAACCTTCAGTAAGTAACTTATTTAAAAAAAATATTACACAAATAAAAAAAATCCTGGACTGGAATAAATAAAACTGAACTGGAAGCGCAATGGAAGAAGGAGGAGAGCACAGCCATAAGCAGCAAAGCCGGACCGTGTGAACATCACAGTAAAGTTGACGCCGTACAGTAAAAAAACCGTACCGCAAAAAAACTGTATCGTCTGAACGGGGCCTAAGCTGCTAACAACTTCATGATCGTTGCTATCAAAAAAGCCGAAACATATTTGGTCTTATTTCTGAACATAATCCGTACGAAGGACGGGCACAATAACTAGTCTTCTATAAATATAATAAGGGATTGATTGATTAATTTCTTTTTTCATACTAATAATAGTTGGACAGTTACTATAATAAACGCAAATAGAACGGGCGGGTGATGAAGACACCATTTGTTGGTGGTATTTGTAAATTTTCAGCAGTAAAAAAGTTCGTTCTAAATATTCTGCTTTGTGTTTCCATTTGAAATGGAAAGTTATCATAACTATAAGAAATGAAAGTGAATTACAATAAAATATATAAAAATTAAAAAATTGAATATTCATCAAAAATAAGGAATAAAGACGAGTAGCACCAATGAATCCTTTGCTGAATCCTTGTAATTGGACAAGTGACGAGTATTTGTTTGTTTTTTTCTAACAAGTAAATAAACCCCTATTTTCATATGATAGACACATCTCCAATATTTAGAATAAACATAATATGCAATTTAAAGCTTGATCTTACCAACAGATGGTGCCACCATCACCCGCCAGTTCTATTTGTGTTTACTTTAGTATAAATACAATATATAGGCATCACCAAGTATTATTACTGTTTATCTATATACAAACATGAAATTATGACTGAAAATGATATTAATATGGTATATAGAAAAAAAGGGAAAAAAGCTTGGTGATACATTTGCATGAAAAGGCGAAGTTAGGGACGGTGTCGATCTCTTACACTTAACCTATGTAGAGAGAGTGTGTTTGTCTTACGGATCTCATAAAAACGGCAACGATGATTTGGATCACTAAATTTGGCCCATAGCTTCCTCAGTGCAACTCGAAGCCCGATTTTTGATCTTCCTTTCAGACAGTCAAACTTTACAAAATTTATGTCCAAATTTCATTTTTGTGCACTATTACTGTTTAAAAATGTGTTTAGGTGCAGGACGCTCATAGAACAGCTGATAACATGATACGTCACTATGGTGATAATATAGACGATACGCTGATGTCTTAAGCCAAAGCTGACAGCAGATTAGCTGTGTATCAATATTACAGCTGCTAATTATCCAGCGTCATGCGAGCTTACTTATCGTGTGTATTGAGCTTTTCCTGCAACACAATCTAAAGAACTATACACTAAACTATGTAGGTGGGTAGAGCTACAGAGTTGCTAAAAAGGTAGTTCAGTATTATTATTATTATTAATATTATTCGAATAGCCCATTAACGAGCAAGTTAGATAAATTTCCTGGCCCACGCAGCTTTCATTTTTTCGGAGTGTGTATTGTGTAAAGGTAGTTTACTTATAAAAAAACACTAAAAATACACATCATCAGTGCAACAAGCAGTTCATTTGTGAACATCTCTTTTCAAACAGATGAACTGTGTAGTATAAACACTGTATGGTGTTTACTCACCAATTTTGTAATTTTGTAATCACTACCAGAAAAGAATAACTCCAAACTGGATTACCGGGCAAAATTGGGTAAAATGCCAGTAGATATTAGGATTGACAATTCCAGGGCTTGAACTAAAAGTAGGTCCAGACTGCAAACAAAACCCAGTCACGAGCACACTCCGTTGCACATAAAAAGCTGATCGTATCATCGTCTTGCAACAGTAACCATAAACACAATGATACAACGACAATAATATGATCAGCTGTTCATGTGCAACAGCGCGCTCGCAGTGTGGCTGGCCTATCTTGATAAAAATCATAGTGCACTCACCTCAGAATAGCCGCATGCATGTTCTGAGCAATGTTGTTGTCTTCAGTTTGCATCCACAAGTTACCAGCACCAGTGACTGCCATCTGACCCAGTTCAAGATAGAAGAATGATTCAAGCTCGCCACACCTCCTAATGCTGTGCAACTGTAAGAAAAAACAACGCAACGGTGATATTTAATACTTTATAATAAAGAAATATGAAAATATTATTAAAAAACCCCTTAATGAAAATTAAATGTATCTACGACTACGCTATAAAGTGGTCAATAAAGTGTAAAAAGTAGAAATTATGCTTTCTACATTACACAGTGTCATAATATGAAGAAATTTAGCAATAGTGAGAAACAAATGGAAGAAATTGAAATGGCACTCACCGAAAATTCTATGGGCTCAGTCTTTTCAGAGTTCGGTCCCATCTTCACAAGTGACAATGTTTTGTCTGTAAGGCAAAGATGATAGGGTCCCAGGATGTTCTTACTATGGCCCAATTCTTTTTTCTGTACAACAACCTGCCAAACATGTTCTGAAACAAAAAAAGATACAATTAACGTGAAAATTAAATCAATTATCAACAAAAAAGTGTAATTAATTAAAATTAGATAACGATGCTATTAAAGTAAAGAATCTATCAAATTGCATTATAAAAGTAATGCACTGTAGAAGTCTTTTTTATGCAGTTTATGATACAACATTCATCCATTCATGTATTTGATAAATCCAGAGGTCATAGCAAGCTCTATTGTAATTTCATCTCTCTTAGCACACCTGAAATTTTGAATAATGTACAGTTGCGCAATTGATTTACGCGGAGAACTTGAGTAGCCAATGTTTTTGAAGAAGCGTGTCTCCACACAAAGGCACCTCTAACCCTCCAACCAATAGGCCGACTCTAGATGCCAGGAGCTCAGATGACTTGCGCAACAAGTCATATTAACAAATAAAATAATAAATAAAATCTTTATTGCAGCTACTCCCGAGTTATTCGGGAGCATTACAAATAGTCACAAAATCTCAACACAGATCAGCATTTATTCAAAAATGCAAAACGTGAATAATAATAATTTTAAAAATAACTTTTCAAGATCAAGATTTATAAAAAAGAGAGAATCCAACTAAGTCATTACAATTTCCTACAGAGTATTTGTCAGTTCAAAAGTCTTCGTATTTGTACAGTGGGTTATTCAACAGGAAAGGTTTTAGTTTGTTAAATGTCTAAAATCTTGAGGAAGTGCATTATGAAGCTTTATACCAACGAAAAGGAAGGTCTTGCGGGTATTGGCATAGTTATAACGGTGGGTGATTATGTTGCTCCTTGTTCGTGTGTTATGGCTATGAACTATATCCTGTTCTATGAAATTTGCCAAATTTTCCTTTACATAAATCAAAATCTGTACAACAAATAGTGAAGGCAGGGTCAAGATTTTAAGCACTTTGAAACTCTCCCAGCAATCAGCTCTTCTGGGGAGTCCACACATTAGTCTTATCGCTCTTCTTTTTATCCCAAATAGCTTAGAAGAATATGCTATTGAGCCCCAAAGGATAGTACCATATGCTAAGTGAGACTGTATTTGAGCAAAGTAGACCACTTTCAAGATATTCATACCCACACATATTCTTAATTTCCTGTTCATAAAAATACTAAGTTTTCAGCACTGATATCAATATGCTTGGACCAGTTCAAACAACAATTAAAAGTGAATGCCAGGAACTTAGGCCCGTATTTACGAACGTGACTTATCAAAGATCGACTTGGATAAGTCAGACGTTAGCAATAAGTCTTACTTACACTTACAGGTTCATGACATGACAAGCCAGCGAGCAGCTGTAACACGAAAAGCCAACCCAGCTCCCACAACAAAGATCTGACTTAACATTAATAATTTACATTAAACAACTCTAATTTACACTAATATAAGAGTTTACACTACATAAATGTTGCAGGGACAACTGAGTCGGCTTATAACCTCACTTTTCAGCTCGTAAACTCACCCAGTATAAGTCATGCTTAAACTTCAGTTCGTATTTATGAACCTTACTTAACGATGATCTTAACTTATAAGTCAAGTCATGCTTATAATTGGTGTCTCAAATCCGTTCTTAGCCAAGCTAGGTACAGAGCTGACTTGAAGCCATTCTTAGATTGTTGTGTTGTATCACATTTCGGCATCATTTTTAGCATAGCATTGGCTAATAAAAATAAAATAAAATTTTTCACCATTGCAATGAGGTGTAATTCACTGTATATTTGACTTATTGAAATTATTTATACTTCTTTTATATAAATCGAGTTCTAACCAATACATTTTTTTGGCACTAGGATAGAATTCTCTTTCTACGAAATAGAATGGACGAAGTTCTTTGGTCTGCTGGCAGGTAGCGCTCACTACACTGCATCGGATGCTATATTTTTAAAATCCGAAAACAGAAAATAATAATTAAAAAGATATTGGTGTGGTAGTGGAACTGATTACATAACAGTAACTGCAAATTTACATGCAGTGCAGTATCTTTATCTTTTTTTTGACAATTTATCACAAGCATAATATTGCTGCAGCAAATAGAAAGAAGTATTGATCATTTTTAATGAATGATGAACTTTCTACACATAAAATGATGATAAATACTATTGTAAATGAAGCAATAAAATGTATTTACTTACCGAAGGTTGGCCTTGGAAGTTCGCCATCAGGAATATCTTCTCCATGCTGTAAAGTCAAGAGTTTCTTGAGCCAGTCTTCTAGCTCCTCATCACTTTCCAATACGAGGCAAAAGCAATCATTTTTCGTGTACAGTGCTATCACCCACTTCTGCCTAGTATCATTTCTCCTATTTATATTGAAACAAGTTTTCAATGTTATACTCCTGTAAATAAAAACATGATTGTCAATCAGTAAGAACACTCATGAAAGGAACAAAACAAATATTGCAGACTACATCCCAACGCAAAAGAAAATAATTGAACTATTATGATGACTACTTCAAGATTAAACTTCTCACTTCAACCCATGTAAAGGATTCAAGTTTGGAATTTGGAGAGAAACGTCAATTCTAATGAAATTATTGAATTACGTTTGCTAAGATTTAAAATTTACTGAAAAACCATCAACTTTCTTTGTAGTGGCGAAGGTGATATTGTGGAAGGTATCCATAATGAATAATAAACAAACTGAGTTTGTTCGAGATTGATAATGGTATAACAACCAAAACTAGTTTCTCAATATTTTTAATAAATGTGGTTGTGACAATTTCGTCTTATTATTCATTAAAAACCATCGATTTCAACTTGACATTTACTTGCTTTGTTTCTGAATTAGAGAATAATGTAATACAAAAAAAAAAAAAAAAATGTTTTGAATCACAACATAACAAGACGAAATTCACTCACTAATAACATTAAAGAATAATGAGAAAAAATTGATTTTACTTGAATATTGGAAAATTCAGAATATTTTACAATAAGAAATGGAATATTCGAAAACTGCAAATTTATATGCATTATCTACGTCGACTTTGCATTACTATGATTATTTAAAGTACAGTATTGAACGTCAGCAAGCACAGACATGAAAACGTTCTAGTAAAAAACATTACATTGAACGATATTATGTATTACGTAATATTGAACATATTACGTAAACTCTTGCATAAATGTATAAAATACATCATAAATTATACATAAAATTTAGGATATATTTAATCTATGAAAATTAAATTAATGATGCACATGCAAGACACATATGCTTACTATTCAATAGCGTAATTGAATTTCGACAATGCGGATTCGTCCATAGAAATTTATTGATCTGTAAAATTCATTCATTGGTAATAATCACAATGGTTCTTGAAAAATAATTTTTGAATTGCAAGATCTATTACTCGACTGACGCTTTCAGAGGCTGAATTAAACACACTTATGGAGGTTGTACATTACCTTTTTGGTCTATTATTGGAACGAAACTTCTTTTCAGAATCGTAATATTCCAAACGAGCTGAAGCTTCGGCTGAATCTTTTCGAAGAACAAAATATTTCTTTTTCATTGTCTGCAAAATAAGATGATCAATTATTGTAAAAAAATAGATTTGAGTCAAAATTGGTCTCATATATTTAATTTTTTGAGATAGAAATTCTCTCAATCTATAAAAATAATGATAAATCAAACTGGCTGAGACTACAAAGTAGCTGATGAATCACAATGTCTACAAGAACAAAAAATGTTGAGTAAGAACACGTTTCTCCTCTCCCAGCAAACTTAGTTCATTCTTAAGCTATAATATATTACTTTGTTCAAGAAATTTATAAACTGTATGACCGCACACATATTTCATTCCACAAAACTTCTTATATAAACCAATAAGTTATACAAATACTCAAAAGCTATGACAATTGTATCTCAACTAATTACAGTTATATAAGTTTCATGGGCTAGTTATGCAATAACTTTTAATCGGCTATGAGCAGAGGTATTAATGCTATTATTATAATTTTCTTTACTATTCATCATTTTTTTAAAGGATGAAGCCCATATAGTTCGGAGACTTGTGCGTGGGTAATGAACTGATTGATGATGATTGATGAGTTGGACCTACAGTTTTAGGTGGGTTCCAAACCACAGGAAGTGATTTTACAGCAGAGAACAGTGTATTTTTGCTGGCCAATCCAATCGGTCACCCTTAAAGAGAAGGCCCAGGAAAGCGCTGCTTATCTAAGCTGATTGAACAGATACCTGCTACAGCTCACGGCTATCACTTATTGTTCTTGTTTAATAGAATATTCATAAATGAAAATATGGAGATTGATGAAAGGCAATTGAGTAAAAATTGAAATAGGAGTAACAGACACATATGAAGTGCAGACAGACAGTTTATCCGTGGTACAGGAACTACATAGATGTGTAAATGTAAACTGTAATAACTAGTCTAGTTAAGACAGTAAGTTCAGCGAGTGGTGTGCATTTATTTGTGCGTACATGCGCGAGACAAATGCACAAAGGAACTGTGAGACTATGAAATATTAATGTCATTCATTTTTTGATAACAATCTGACAGATGAAGACATCATTTACAAGTCAGAGAACTGAAAAGCTTAAGAGAAACGACGTCAAACGGGTCAAGTACAAGGAAAGTGAACAAGCATTAAAAACTGTACTTCAAATATTTCACGACAAAAATAACAAAATTCATGTACAAAAAATACACACATTTCAATAATACTTCCTCATACAAATTTTAAATAGTAGAATTTTTAGTAGATTAAGACTATAAAATCAACAGACATTGCATGAATTCAACAGAATATGAATATAAGATCTAAAATGAATGATGAAATTAAAAGATACAAACTTTTAACGGAGTATTTCACGTTGAAATGATTATAATTAAATTCTGATTATGAAAATTACATCAATAAATAATGTGTTTATAAAATTAAAAATAATACCACATGGAGTACAAGCGGTTTACTAAACTTTCTTTTTCATTATTTGTTACTACAGTAAATAAAAAACACTTCCAAAGTAATTCCGTTTCAGCATTTATAATTTAAATTAGTTACTGTATTTAATAAGTTGAAATTTTGACAAAAAGCATAGCATACACCAGCTTTCAACTGGACATGCACACACAAGCGCAAGCAGATACTGTAATAAGCCAGCTTAAATGTATAAATTTGAATTAATCTGAAATTTATATCATTACAGATTGTAAAACTTGAACACCATTATTATTTTAATTTTATTATGCATGACAATAAAATTCTTACAACAAATAAGATTGATTGTCAATACTTTATTCAACAAATAAGAAGGTTTTCATTTTCATAGAACGATCAATCTTAATGACTTCTTTACGGAATGATAAAATAATAGATATTTTTTCAAAACAGATTCCAATCCACGGAAATTCTCACGCGTGCTCACCTGTCATTTTGATATGCTGATCGTTGATTTCAAGTTTCCTGACTCCAGTCCGAGGTGGCCTTTCCATGCAATATTCTAATAGTGGATTAAGCTACACTTTCAACACAGTTTTCTGAGAAGTTCGGGTTGTCAAGGCTTGAATATTCTTGATCATAATAAAAGAGATGAGGTTCTACTCTTCTAGCCTATTTCATCTGCAACTACATCTTTTTCTTCTCTTTTATTGGTCCACTTTTTTATATTACTTCAGTATATTCTATTTGCAACCTTGACATTAATCTGTAATTTATACCATAATAAGGTACTTATACCTCACGATAAGTTTTCCTCTCTTTTTATTGTTCTACATTCTTTACATGACTTTACAGTATCTTTCCATTTTCTGTGTTAAAAATGTATAAATGTATCTTCAACTTTAAAGTCAAAATTATAAAGTTAAATTATTTTATGTAAACTGCGTTAAGGAAGCTTTTTGGGCATAGGCTTCCATCTATGCTTTGTACTAAATAAATAAATACATTCAGTCAAGTGAATACAACAATAAAAGCTGAAATATGTTATAACATTTCATCTGGGGTATTTGTCCTGCGACAGCTTGCTAGATTGAACGACAAAAAGTTACTTTTTACAGCTTACCATGGGCTCTTACTGTCACATATTAGGTATGCTATCTTAGTATGGGGTAATTCATCAAAACAAAATCTTGATAGGGTGTTTAAGATCCAAAAGAAAGCGGTTAGGTGTATAGAAAGAGTAAATATATTAGATTTATGTGGGCCGTTGTTCAAGAGACTTGGTCTCCTAACTGTACCCTGCTTGTATGTGTATGAAGCTACTTTATATGTAAAAACGAATGATATTAACCAAAATCTTGACGTACATGATTATAATACAAGAATTCGAGGAGATTATCACTTAGTGAGTCACAATAGTAGCTTATTCAAACAAAAACCTATATATATTGGTAGGAAATTCTACAACAAGCTACCGCATTTTTTAGTCTTGAAAATATAGAAATATTTAAAAAACAATTGAAAAAATATTTAGTTGATAAAGCTTTTTATAGCGTACAAGAGTTCCTTTCACATCAAAATTAAGCCTCACCTCAACAAATTGATATAGTAATTATGGTATCTAGTGTATAATTGTTGATCTGACTTGTCTTATACTCCTTAACTGGAGTCTCCAAGACGTAATTTACAAAAAACAACTTTGAAAGTAGCTTGCTAGATTTAAACCTTCATAGGCCCTTATCAAGCAAGGTCCGCAAAGCTACGAACAACAGCACTGATTGTATTTTTACTTTTTAGACGACGATTGCCTCTCCAGTCGGCAGAATTTCTTATTTTCACAATGTTTCTTAGTAGTTTGGCAGCATTGAATTTCATCCTCATTTAATAAGTCTTGAATCTATTGCATCAATGACAATCAAAAACCTCAACAAATGGCTAAATGAAAAGATTGAAATTATTAAAAAAAAAAAACATCGAAAAGAAAGAAAATACAAAATCGCAAGGGGAGTAAAGCCGTATATTGACTCATTGTTCCAACAATCTCTCTAAATAGATTGAGTAGATCACAGCATGCAGTCTTTGGAACATTCAAGTACAGAAAAATTGCATACAAGCATAATGCATAAAAAAAAGCCATTTCCCTCAACACAAACTATTTGCAATAAAATATTAATACTACTAGCCTACAATAAAGTTCAAATTTTTCAAGCAGAATTCTTTATAAATAAAAATTGATGTACAGTATTACCCATACATGAAAAAATAAAAAATATCCTTCAGTTTCTAATAACTTGAGCCTTCTTTATAAGGAAAGGAACGGAAAAATAGAATATATCGACTAAATCAGCAGAATCAGCATATCACAAATAACAAGAAGCATCACATAGATATTTCATTCATTAACTAGAGATAATTACCGTGGAAAAGAAATTAAAAATTGTTTGGTATTCAATGCTCTTCACAGTGTAAAGTACCTTGAGCTTTTTCAAGTATCCCATCTTGACGATATCGTCAGTATTCTGCCGGCTAGGTTCCCTGTCTCCTCCAAGAGACGACCAACTCTTCACAGACGACATGTCGGTAACAATTAAACCTAAAACGAAAAAATATTAATGATTATTATTGTTTTTAATCAAATACTGATTCAAACTGCGCAGAACGAGAATTGGAAAAAAACATTTATCACCATAGGTTCTAACGAAAATACATCAGAGTAAATTGCTTATGGTAATTTAATGATTGTTTATTCAATTTTTCTCGAGCAAATTATGGCACTGGTACATCATTATTTACTCACTAGTACGAGATAGTATTTTTGGCTTGAAAGTTGCCATAAAAATTTGATATTATTTACGGTTTCCAGTGTTTCGTTTTGAGTGAACTTTCAAATTAATTGCCTTCAAATGATAAGGAATTATTTTATTTTTTGAGTGGAGTATTTTGGTAAATTAAAATTCTCTACATTAAAATTAACCTCAATGTTTTAGACAATATAACATATTAAAAATTTGTGAAGAGAGCAGTTTTGGACTTGAGTCTGTTGCGCCTTCACATTCGTTATAATTTTGTCACAATAAATGAATATAAGAAAAGAATAAACATTCAAAATTGAATTTATATTCAGATCTATTTTTATGAAGCCTATAAAAATTATTTTCCTGTTTTCTTTACAAGAAATGCTTAAGAAAATTAATAGTCATTTAATGTCTTGCATATTATAAAGAATTCATCGTATCTTGAAAACGTGCAGTTTTCAATTACTTATTCTCAATCCTTTAAAATGACTTAAATTCCCTGCCATGTAATGGTAAACAATAGAAATTACCAAGAAGCAGATGATGTATAAGAGAAATGATGAACGTAGACGAAAATCATGACCTATCAAACCCCATGACTTTCATCAATTCTATTAAAAATTAATGTATTAGACGAATAGTAATAATATGAATAACTTCATTGAATCTTTCCTTTGAATTTAGTTAATACTGTATAATAATAATAATAATAATAATAATAAATATTCAAAGCTTTATAAAACATGTATGTATCCAAAAAAGTGACTATTTGAACATTTCAATTCACTATTAAAATGTTACCGTATTAGAAAAAATTTCAGACTGTAATAAATTTTTCTATAACAGGCCTTTTACTAAACTTGTAACCAATTTCGGCTGGTATATTTAAACAAAAACATCGACTACAACTAATCACTACATGAACTTAACTGCTATTAATACAGAGTGATGCATTTATGTGCTAACCAAATTAAATCAGACTTTATCTAGCGAACACACTAAATCCAAACTTTTGTTGAATAGGAAGGAAATTCATATCGAATCTGCACCAGAAAAATAAATACTGTTAAGTAAATATCTCCTTTGACACGTACTATAATGAAATAAGCAACTAATTATTATGTCTGACAACCAGAACTTAACACAACGATAACAATTTGCAGCAGTCTGTTGAACTACAATTTTAATGGAAGATAGTGAAACATTTCAACAGAATTGAATATTCCATAGAGTGAAACAAATTACATTAAATTTTTCTATAACACGAACTGTTACAGCTCTGTAAACTAATCAGGAATAGTCTCTACAGATTATCGATAATGTGGAGCGAGACATCAGATGTCATGAAGCAAACAGCTCAGAGACAACTTTGGAATTCTAATTATTCAGAATTACATAACAGCCCAAATATTATCACAACAACTAAATATTATCAATCATTCGATAGTTCAATTTCTTGGAATAAGAACCCCGTTCATTGTAGGCCTAGCTCATAAATCAAAATAACTATATGATTTGATCTCAGATTAAAAATGAAATCACTGAATCTATCTTTGTGGATACCATGGAGTTGAGTTCAATGGCATTTGGTGCGTCATGAATAAGGCAAAAATACTGTTAATGGAATAGTTTCAACGCAAGGACTTCGATCTATCAAACTTATTTACCAATATTTTCAGTTCCATCGGTTTGGACTTTCTCCTGGTCTAGTTATTCAATTTATAGAATACCCAACATTATTATGGGACAATTATTTTCATTTCATATCTGGCTTATGCTAGTTAATAGTCTTTCAAATGAAGTTTATATTATTTTTATAAGACGAGTAATATGCGTGAGAAGCGAATAGCAAATATGTCTGTTTGAAAACCTGAGATTGGAAATCATATCTATTCCAGGTTGAGAAAATGAACTTTCTCTTGCAAGTTTGTGGGAAGATATAACAGTTGTTCAATATTAGAAAATTGCCTCTGAAAATCTAAATGACCACATGCATTACCAAGTCAATCACTATTTAAATATTATTTTTTATTGACTAGTATAGCAAGAAGTTTAGAAATCTCAACTTGGCTTGGGAATAGAGCATCATGCTTGTAACTTTATTTATAATGATCAGATTTATTATTATCATTACAGTTATTATATTAACTTTTTATGTGAATTCAGCGCCTTGCAGTCAATTTTAAATAAGAATAAATAAAAAATTATTTTTTATTTATTCTTACTGAAAATTGACTGCAAGTCGTTGAATTCCCCTCAAAAGTTAATATTAACAACGCAGTTCGTCATGGACCAAGAAATCGAGGAGTTATTATATAAGGTTATTATAGAGGCCAGTAACCGCATTAGTCACAGTGAACTGATCAAACTTTATTAAGTATCAAGGTAGAAAACACAGCAGAAGTCGATTTTTTTAGAGAATCTTAAGTATGTGTCATACTAGATATTACATTTTTGAACTTCCACATTAGCCGATTATCATAATTCTGGGCTACAGACTGTAAGTGGTCGCCTGGTTGGTGTACCTGTATGATTAGTGAATGTGGGGGAAAATAATATTTTACTATATGCTTGTGAGTTACACTTTCAATAATTGATAATGAATACATCAGATGGATAAAAAACAATTCAATCACTCGAATATGTGTTCAATATTCTCAATAACAAAACATAAGTGGGGAGAATTAACTAGAAAGCATGTTTCAAAACTTAAAAAATTAATTGCTTCTATTGTTCACCAATTGTTAAATTGGGAAAAGCCAAATTTATGTGTGGTATGGTAATCACATGGACTTGGACACATATGATTGAATGTTCAGTTACTGTGTTTGTTATTTGGTTTGTTTCAGCTGTTAGAAAGAACATTTTAAGTACTAGTAAGTGTTATTTTTGTAGATATGATAAACATTCCAGAGACGTTTGTCCAGCCAAAGAAGAAATGTGTAGAAAATGCAATAAGAAAGGCCACTACGCAAGAATGTGCAAGAGTTCTGATCCAAGACAACTCAAAACAAATTCAAAGAGCTCTGGAACATCAGCAGCTTTGTTAGGTACTACAACTAACAAACCATTATTAAAGAGCTCTTTAGTTGAGGCAAAAGTGAATGGTCTGACTGCAAACAGCCTAATAGATACTGGAAGTACATCAAGCTTCATCAATTTGGGTTTTGTTCAAACAAAAAAAATTAAAATGTTTAGAGAAAGTGGTCAAGTATCGCTAGCTGCTTCTGGTTTGAAATCTCATGTACATGGATTTGTTAAGATTAATTTAAGTTTACTGGGTCACAATTACAATGACTTAAAGCTATCAGTTCTTGAAGACCTATGTACTGCTGTACTTATTGGACATGATGTAATGAGACATCATTCAAATTTGGTTTGGGGGTGAGAAACCAACTCTGATGGTGTGCTCTTGTGCCAATGTTGAACCACCAAGACTATTCAGTAATTTAACCACAGATAGCAAACCAAATAACAAACACACTAACTGAACATTCAATAATATGTGTCTAAGTCCATGTGATTATCATAGGCCTACATTATTAACCAAATTGGATGATCAGGTGACATTAACGTATTAACATAATGTGGTATGATAATCACATGAACTTGGACACATATGATTGAATGTTCAGTTAGTGTGTTTGTTATTTGGTTTGCTATCTGTGGTATGTATGTATGTAATGACCAATAAAGCATATGCATACATACATACATACATACCACAGATAGCAAACCAAATAACAAACACACTAACTGAACATTCAATCATATGTGTCCAAGTTCATGTGATTATCATACCACATTATGTTAATACGTTAATGTCACCTGATCATCCAATTTGGTTAATAATGTAGGCCTAAACCTATTCAACAGAATCTAATGAGAATTACGAAAATTGGCATTCAAGAGCATTTTCACTTTCAACAAGCAATATGTCTAAAATCAAAATGTACCTGAAATCAAGCCGGCAGACTACTTAGAGGCCAGTAAAGAACTGCATTAATAGTAAAAAGCACTGAACAGAATATTGAGTCAATAGAAACTGTAATCTAACAATGAATCACAGCAAAACTTAATTCACTAGCACCTCATCTTTGGAGTCTTTTATTATTTCTTGCTGTATTATAATTTTACACAATGGATCATTAATATAATACAATAAAATCAAGATTATCCAACAGATAATAAAACCAGTTATAAAGTTATGAATTGGAACAGCTTACATTTGATTGTAGACGTCATGACAAGAGTGATCAAATCATTTCGTACTTTATGGAGAGATACTGATGTAATAGATTTCAAGCCAAGACATCATACTGACACAGGTTGAAGTGGCAAAAATAAACCAAGAACTTCTTCTACAATCGAAACAGAAACTGATTTCCAATAAGTGAAGGCATCTAATGATGCACTAATTCCCTTCGGATTCTGATAAAGTAAAGCACATCTGCATTCCACTCTTAGGAAGTAATTGGAAAACTGAAATAACCAGCATGGTATTAAACAGGGAGTTGAGAATTTTAACAAGGGACCAATATTAATGAACTTTGAAAATCATGAGAAATTGAGAATTTTGGTTTTAATATTAGCCTAACAAAAAAATATTTTATGTTTTCCATCACAGGCTGATGAAGCTTCTCTTTAAAAGTGAAATGCATCCCCCCAGTATAAGAGAGTGAAAATCATATATTAAATAGAAATACAGTGTCAGTTTTGATATATTGAACAAAAAATTCTCCCAACAGAAATTTAAGAACAAGCATATCTCATTGCATAGAAATCGAGAAAAAAAATTAAATGTCAGTGACACAGAAAGTTTTTTAGTACTAGTAGATCTTAATTTAATGTAGCTCAAGGGTAAAATGATGTTTTTGAATAGGCTTGTGTATGCAAGATGAATGTTTTCCATTATTGAGAGTACCCAACATTCAACTAAGAACATGAGTAGGAAAACTAACATAATCAACAACTCTGATATTCTAGAAACAGCAAATGAAGATTAAACAGTCGTATCGATTTATTAAAATCGAATGTCCAGCGAATGAAATGAAATGAGACGATTCCACTTGTCAAGATAACAAAAGGATATTATCATGAGAATAACGGCTAATAAATGAATATGCTCTTCTCACAAACAAGAAAGAAAATAGACAAATGGCATAATAGTTGACTGTACTTAAGATAACATTAAGATAGCCTGTGCCCCCAAGTTACTAAAAATGGTTGAAAATGACGCTGTTTTTCATGAAAGTGCAAATTTAAAAACAATTCTGAATGTCAGATGGATAAAATTGTATATTATTGATATGAACATTTATTTTTTAATAGGGACGACCGATTTCCTGTTCTTTCGATTTAATTAGTCATACCTCAGATTACGACATGTTTACTTAGCTAATCTGAGGTCAGACCAATGAGGGGATAATCTAATCAATCAAGGAATTGAAGAATCATTACATGAATGAAATAATAGCAGTATTATCAGTTATTTAAATATCCGTTAGAAGTTTGAGTAACCAAGAACCACTGTTTCAGATTCAAAAGATAGACTAGGCCTAATTAAACATTGTGAAGCAAAAATTCAGTCACTTCGTTCCAAAGTTGAAGCAATTCATGAACTATCAGTAACATTGTTTTTCAATTCTAAATTTCTAACACACATGTTAGCTTGACACATCAAAAAAAAAAAACAATAATTAGCGTGGTTATGAGTTCAAATAATGTTATGCTTGAAACTCTTTAAGTTATTACACAAGAGTACCGTGGCATTCTATGAAAAATCTAAAATGCTTGAAGATAGGTATTTTAGAAAAACCATTACTTCGTTGAAATTGCTTCGGAGCCCACCTAATTTTGTAGGTCCACCGTATTCTCCGTAACATGGCTCAAACGGAGTGGTGGAACTACCCCACCAATAAAATCCATCATCTTATATAAATGATAAATGAATAAACTATTATAAGAATAATCCCAAAATTATAAGAATGCAAATTTTTTATAATGAACAAGGTTTACGATAAGTCCAAGGTTCCAATTCCAATCAATTTTCATTTCACTTTAGAATACATAATAACAATATACATTGTCCCAGCTTTCAGATTGCTATGAATGAGAGATTTGAAAAAAGCAGATGTCATGAAATAAAATCTCAGTATTAATTTTAAGCCATCTCCAAAAGATGTAGCCTATTTCACATTTTTTAAATATGATATTTCATTTTTCTCCTTCAAATGCTCCCCCCATCCAAAGATGTATAGTCTTCGAGAAATTTCACTAATAAATTATGTAAGCGTGTTTTAAATTAGTGGAATTAATTTGATTTTAAATGTTATGAAATAAATTATGAATGTATTAATGATTTTATGTCGACGAATATCAATTTTTCTTCAATCAGAAAGTTATGGTTTCCATATATTTATCAATATTCTATACCATCTGTCCATAAATCACTCCTTTTATGATAAAGGCATGTATGGCAAATTTCAAACCTGCTTCATAATTAATGGTTATTGTATTTTAAATGATATTCATAAAATTTATTTATTCATTCGAAAGTATGGTACTGTACTTTCTGTACTTTGGGGACATTCACCACATGCCAGAGACGTCCTCTTGCTTCAAAAGAAGGTGCATCGTGTGTTGACATTCAGTGAGTGCAATGCGCATTGTCAGCCCATCTTCCAGCGTTTGGGCATACAGAACGTTTTTTGGACACTACATACTGGCATCACTCCTATATGTTAGGAAAACAGTTCAGCCTCCATGAGGAGATATTATGTGCATTCCTATAGTACTCGAGAAAGGGCAAACTTAAGACATGCCACGATGTCGGTTGTCTAAAGTGAAGGATAGTTTTCCGGTGCTGGCATTAAAAATGTTCAACTGCTTGCCAGATTTTGTAACGGTGCGTCCAATGTCTCTTTGTCACGATTGATTGGCTCCCTTTATTTATTTCCTAGGAGGGCGAAGTTAGGGCGCAGCCGGCCCTCTCTTACATTTAACCCTCCTATACAATTCTGACTAGACTTTCTAAGACTTACAACTAAATACTGATAAATGTATAAATTTCAACAGGAGTATCAAACGATGGCTCATAAAGAAGTTATTATAGTATTGACGATTTTTTGGTGATTGCTTTGCTGGTCTGTGACGCTGTTGTCATCTGATCTAAGTTTATAAATTATTTAGTGACCATAGTATGTATGGTATTTAACGTTTCTAAAAGTGAAACTTGACACGATCTATCCAGGAAGGCCTGGTCAACGATCAAGATTTGGATACTTCAACTTCTCAGGATTTCCTACTCTTCCACTTAATCCTCATTTAAATCAGAACTATCATTCTCACTAAAATAGTAGACGTTTAACTGGCTGAGTTGTCATGCTAGCAACTGGATTAGATTCATGATACCATCCCATTGCCCACCCACCTCATACGCCCCCTTTCACAAATGATATTCAAGTATGCCACACTCCTTTCATTATGATGGTAGAGTTTGAAAAGTTTCCATAATTTTTTAATTGTAGATATTATACAAAGCTGTGGAATTGTATTAAAGTAAGTTATATTACTTTCTTTACAAGTAATCAGTTTCTACCTAACAAATGTTCAAATACTGCTTATTGTTGTCTGGAATGCAAAAATTATCTACCCTTCATAAAAAATTCAATATTGGAAAAAACTATATTTGGTTCCTCCTATTTAATGCCGATCAGTAATATCGGATGTTATTGTCACAGTCAACGCCTGTTATCACATACTGAATCCTTTTTTAAGTTTAGAAGATATCGTTGTTTTTAAACAATGCCACAGGCGATTTGAGTACAAGAGGTAAGATTGCTAACTTAATACGATTATAAAGATATTCAATTAAAACGCATGTGAAGAAAAACTGGCTGAGATTAGATTGAAAGAGGTACATGAATATGATCCTTGTGGAATCTAGAAGGTGCCCATGCAAACCTAAATTGAGAGAGGCCTTTTATTTGAGACTTTGTCTTTCTAAACGTATAAGAAGGGCAGCCGAAGGAAGATAAGAATTATTTGAGGAGGATCATCAGCGAGGCCAAGAGATGACTCAAGATATGGGAGTCACAGCAGAAAATAAAAGTATTTTATTATGAATCTTGTGCATTACTTTACAAGATACAAAAAAAAAGCTAAATCAATTATATTGCTTTCCAAACGATGGCTTGGATTCAGGAAGTACTTCAGATGTCTGCTGGATAGTATACGCACTCACCTATGCAGCCAGACCCTGTGAAGTGGTGGGAGTGGACTTGTAAGTATACAGCTTCAGAGTTTGTTTTGGTGGGCTTGTCATACCGTACTGATAATTATTTATTTATTTATTGTGACAAATTTACAACGAATGTGAAGGCGCAACAGACTCAAGTCCAAAACTGCTCCCTTCACAAATTTTGAATATGTTACATTGTCCAAAACATTGAGGTTAACACAGACTAAAAATTTAAAATTTGCTAAAAACCTTCACTCGTAAAATAACAAAATGAATCTTCTCACTCAACCACTATTAGTTTAAAAGTATGATTGTTCAGTGAGGAAAGCAATATTCACAAACTACCTCACTCTTTGTTTGTGTTGCTTCTCATGTCATTCTTTGGACAAAAACATCACTTGATACAAAGTCATCTACAGTCGAGAAATCGGCAAGGTACTATAAAAATTCATGCATACAAGTACGGTAAATTTATTTGTAACATAAGTTTTAAAGGAGCATTGAACAAAAATTGTATAACATTTAAATGATTGGCCCAGTTATGAAATAGCAATGATTTGACTTGATTTGCCAAAACAATAAATAAGTAAAAGTAAATTCGTATGGCTTTTCGTGGTGGGGAGACCCCTACGGGTAGTTCCACCTCGCCGCTTTTTTTAACGACTGCTTTTTTTTTATATGCAACCGGGACCGACGGCTTAACGTGTCCTCCGAAACACGGGAATAAATAAGTACAGTAGCCTAAATAGGCCTCTATTTCTAAGTCCTGATGACTTGATAACTGCTCATGTAAAAAAATTTGAAACTTCATACTTTTCAAAAATTTTTGAGATACCAGATGACCATCACATGTCTGAGATTTTGGAAATAAATTTCATGGATAATAAAAAAAAACAGAATTGGCGAATGAAACAGAAAAGCCTTTAAAACACAAATTGAAAAGTCCAATATTTTTAAATTAAGTGGTTGAAAACTACTAAAATCTAACAGCACGAAGGTAATTAACCATAACAGACCAATGCACAAATTAGAAATAATTAATAATAGCAGCCTAAGTTAATAATAAGTAATACTGCTGTTTCTATCAAGGGTCTTGAGAACTGTCTAAATTGGAAGACCTCATTGCATATCAAATATTTCTGGAACCCTGTGCGAAACACTATTTGGAATCAAAAAGAATGAATTTGGAAATTGCCTTTTATGAGTAAATTTACCATGCTATGTTACAAGGTGGAGTAGGATCTCTAACGAAAAAGTAGCATTAAGTTTGAGTTATGCAAAGTAGGGTTAAGAATCGTCCATGTGTTGACATTCCAGAATTTTGTCAAATCTCAACAGAAATATATCAAACGACCGAGAAATAACTAAACTTTCAATAAAACTGGGAACTACATGAAAAATAATAGCCATTTGACACCCAAACTAATAATTAAATAAGTTAAAACAAATACGTAAACATGTGGCAGCACAATGGTTTGTTTCATTAATATTTACCAAATAAATACTGTACTTACGGCAACTTTCGAAGACGAAAGCACAATATAAGAAAATTTTACGAATATTAGAAAAAAATGTCCAAAATAAACATATTTTTCATTGTTTACGTAAAGTTTTTCCATTGGTTAGGCTAGTCTGCTATTCAACCAATTTGTTGTGACTTGTTAGAGACGCACTGTTTTTACGTCACTCATTTTCACTAAACACAAACAACAGTTAATGATATCGAATATTCTAATTATATACACGTACACTGTGTTCTACTGTGTTACAATTACCAAGGGCAAATATTTTTTATGCGCAATATCTGAACAATTGGAAATTCTAGGTCAAAGAATGGCATTTCCTGCCAAATCCTGTAGATATTTGTCCACAAAAATCCGTACCAACGATATACAGTCATTGTTCAATACGTAGAGCTGTTTATTTCACTTATGAGTAGGATTCAGATTGAATTATCTAATGTAACTAGTGCAGTGAATCTTCTATCAAAACCTACCACTAGACGCGAAGAATCCCTAAAATTAATGCGCAATTAAATTATTTCCTACATTTAATACCAACATCAAAATGATCCACACAGTCCAATTAGTGATTTTAAGAACACGACACTGGCATGACACCGGATTAAAGTAGTCGATTTACTACTTTTCGAGCCAAAAATAAGAAAAGAACACTCATCAGCACACATCTTAGAAAAGGTCATGTGTGACTGTGTACATGTCGAGGTTGTAAACAACTTGTACGCATGCGCTGCAGGCCAACAACTCGATACTGGCACGATGATTAAATTTGCGTCATGCATGAATCATTTTCCTTAACACTAAATAAAGTTATTTAAAATCGCAATTTACACTGCACAATGTGTCTTTGCACTAATCAAACAAAATGTTGGGATGAAGAGACAATCACAACGTACGATACACATTCAGCGCGAACAGTCGCGGACGAGTCCTTGACATTCTAGACTGCCTACGTCGAAATAATATCAACCGTTATTTCAAAACAGTGGGCGAAATTTTTCTGCAAACCAATTGACAAGTCGGAGTAGGTCCCTAATGGAATCTGAGTAACAAGTTTGAGACGCAAATAGGTGACAGCAAACGATGAAAATCGAATGACTAGACGAGACACTGACAACGCTTGAATGCAAGAAGCATGGTCTCACAATACTACGTCGCAGTAAGCGTACCGTACAACTGGATCGATTACCGAACGAAGGCCCAACATGCCCGCCGTCCGTCGCCACCTCTGACGCGCCGTGCCGTGTCAACTCATTCATGGCTGTGCTGTTCTGCTCCCTGCACCCTGCCCCCGTCCATAGCCTGCTCACTCACTATTCCCACATTCCCAGTCCCAATTGCAGGGTAACGCCTAGCGTCTGGCGTTGTGTTATGTAGCGGGCGGACACACCCACGATAAAGATGCGACACTTGCACCTACACTAAATTGTCAAAAGAATTGCTACTTATTTTGAAATAGGCTACCTGTATTCAAATTCAAAACAATTAAAATCAGATTTTCCGTTAATTTTTCCAACATTGGCAGGTTGTTTTTTAGAATAAGTTCACTAAGATCCCGTTTAAAATTATCGTAAATTTTCGAAATAAGGTGAAAAAATTAATTTTCAGCTATTTTATAGTCTCCTACTACACCTACCCAATAGTAATCAGCAAAGCAGTTCATTGTTATTCAGTTATGTAAGAAAAAAGCTGACTACATTTTCAGTTATTTCACAAATCATTAACCATATAAATCAATTCATTGTAAAATGGACTTTTGAAGAATTCGAAGTCTGGATACTAATCAAATTTTTCAGCAGTGAATTGTAAACTTTTTAATAAAAAATAAACTGGGCCTAGGCTACTATAAAATAAGTTAATATATTAACTTTTCATGTGAAATTTAACGACTTGCAGTCAAATATGAAGATTTGACTGCAAGTCGTTAAATTTCACATGAAAAGTTAATATTAACAACGCAGTTCGTCATGGAACAAGAAATCCAGGAAGTTAATATATATATAGCAATAATTGAAATACAGACTTTTCAATCTTATTTTCTACATTTTATTGAATGCAAGCAGAGTGGTTTTGTTTGGTTGATGAATCAATTTTGGAGTTTGATATGTTGAGATGAATTATACACCGTAGATAATTTTGTTGTCTCAGAGAGATCCTAGGAAAATTTGCAAAACACTTGAATATGGAAAAAAATATCTCGGGGAAACTATATAATAATTCTTAACTATGATTAGTTTGTCGTAGACAAAATTTTCCCTGCCACATAAAACACATACAAATTTATAACATGTGAAATGAATAATAAGACGAAGTTGTCACAACCAAACTTATTGAAATCAGTGAGATACTAGTTTCGGTTGTTACACCATTATCAAATCTCAAATGTTTGAGACAAACATTCAAACATTGTTTGAGATTTGATAATGGTGTAACAACCGAAACTAGTATCTCACTGTTTTCAATAAATGTGGTTGTGACAACTTCGTCTTATTATTCATTATGGATATCTTCCACAATATCACCTTCGTCACTGCAAAGAAAGATAAAATGTAAAGCATAAATTAATTTTATCTCATGCTGTACAAGTTCATAATTCAAGAAATAATCTTTTTTCCTATGTTTATAATTTTATGTACCCTTATTGGCATTGATCCTGGATCAATAAAATTTCATTCTTATTTGACAATACTGAAATAGGTAATAATAAAAACTAAAAAACACTAAAAACTAAAAAGTGGAAATTATGACTCACGTTATGGCGCGACAGCCGTTTCACTCTATTGTCAAGAGCATCATCAGACGACCCACAGTACCGTACACTCAAAGAGTAGACAAATTCACGCAAATACTTTCTAAAAACGGTCCATCAAACTGTCCTGATTTTGTCTACAGACAAAGTTGGCTATTTGGAAGCAATCAGGCATTTTTTACCGCAACATAAATCTTTAGAAAAATATATGAATGATTTCCATCTGTATTAGAAAATAATTGCTTTCTTGATAGGAATCAGCAATCAGCAATCAAGCAATATTTCAATTCTACTCATTTAAACGTTGATTATGCTCACTTTCAAGTCATTGATTTTTTATTATAATCTATTGTATTGTTACTTGTCTCTTAATTATCGGTCACCTGTACAAATGTTTAAATAAAATTCAAGTTTGGTTTTAGGAGAATGTGAAATATCAATTTATATCAACGGAATTTCATCGTAAAATGGGGTATGGAGTAATACTGGACTAATATTACAACTCGGGTGAAATCAGAACTGCAGTTCTAACGGGAATGAGTAGTGACATCCGACTCTCATTGATAAGATAGGAAATGGATAGATCCCCAGATCAGGTAAATTAAAAATAAAAATAATACAAATAATTATTTCGAGATGCAAATTACACATTATTTTGTAGTTTCTAAATCACCAAGATAATAAGAAATATTCAGCAATGTCAATATCAGATACGGCGGTATAGATACTATATAGAATAGTTATTAACAAAAAACAAAAATGATAGAAGTTTGAACATGTTTTATCTTGAATCTTATTTGACGAGACAGTAAAACTATTTTTGCAACAAAAATTACTATACTCGGCTCAATTGCTGCAAACTTTACTGGGATAATTTACACTGCATCCATTATTCACATTTTCATGTGATTTTCAAACTTTCGGTTGTTAATAATGGAAGAAGAAATAGCTGAAGTGTAGATGATAACATACAGGTAGTAGACGGTATTTCAAACATAAATTATTGATGCTATTGGGGATATTAATTCGATACCATAATAGAATTGAGGTTTTTTAAATGATGGTTTACTGTTGAAATATTGTAGATGGTAGCAGACCGTCATCATCAAGGTCTCTTTACAATATGTAACTAAGAGCCGAGTTTAAAGTGGGAATGAACACTAATATTATCATGTGTGAGATCGTTTCACTCCAATGCACGAGAATTATCAGATAATGTGAACTGTCAGGAACCAGTTCATTCTCGGGTGATAGCAGTGCCTGATTATGGTCGTCCATTTTATTGAAATGATTGTCTCACATAAAAATGTGTGATTATTCTCATTTATTTTAGTTTAATTTGCAGTATAAGAGTATTAAGTGATGCTAAATATTTTGCAATGATACAATAAATAGGTTTTTAAAATACAGTAGGCCTACAGTACCTACAGAATCAAGAACTAAGTACTAACCTGGGTCCAGGTTAGCATATTTTCCATCAAGTGTGATAGTGGAAAATATGTTTCTCATCTGTTACGGTATATTTCGTTTTGAAATACTTTTACAGGAAAGAAAAATCATTTCAGCTGCAAGTTCGAATACAAGCAATTCAATATCTTACGAATTTGCAGATAAAACGGAATCAGTTCATATAAAAGCATTGGGACAGTTAACAAGCAAAATTGATCAGATTCTTGCCAAAATTCAATCAATTAGAAATATTAGAGCTAAATTTTCGAATTCCAATATAAACCAAGGTACTAGTTATTTAAGTAGCAGTAAAGTTGAAGAAGTGTATTCCAAAGAATCTATATACAATAACTTGAACAATATCGACAACGAAATAGGGAATGCTCATTTGGAAATGGAAGATTTTTTAGATGAACTGAAGAGATCGAGAGATGTTTTGAAACCTGATCACTTAGTAACAGAACTGGTTGAAAAGAAGAAATTAAGAGAAAACAAGGAAAACCTTATAAGAATTGAGAAATTTATAACGAAATGCCATGTGAAAATTAATAAACAGTCGAAGAGATTGAAATATAAAAAAACAAACAAAACTACTAGAACACTCGTGGGTAGAATATTTTCCAAAATTGAACTCTTGAAAAACATGGTTGGTAGAAATGGATCATTGAAACCAAACGAGTTAGAATACAATTTTAAACATGTTCCTCTAGATCTACTAGGACATAGTGTTCGTTTGACCAAAACTGAGAAATTTACAAATATGACAACAAGAAATGATAATGCAATCGTTATACTGTACAAAAGACCACTAGAAGAGACTATTAGTCATTTGCAAAATAATAATAATAATAATATCCAACAATTCAAATTTGGTGAATTTCACGAAACCAAATATCCTTTTCCTCATGTAAATGAATTCTCTTCAGCACAGAATATAAAGCAGAATAAGTTTTTAAAGAGTACTGTCAGTGACACGATGATTGGTAGTTATTCGTATTATGAAGCAAAGGTTCCAACAAATCACTATCAAATAAATTCGAATCAATTCAAAATTACATCCTCTCACACACTGAGTTGTAGAGGAAATGATCAGAAATCTAGAAGAGCATCGATTAGTTCCATAAATGTGGATAGGTTTCATGAAAAGGAAATAAAGAATTGTCAAAATAATAAAAATCTGAAGTATTTGTGTACAAGTGCAACACAAACAATCCAATCAGGAGAAACAATGGAACAAACTCTGGCCAAAGTAATACAACACATGAAAGACCTCATTCAAAAAGAGACAGGAAGTCAAGTTGAAGACTTTAAAATTAATCGTGATGAGAGTTCTGAAGCTAATAACCACTTGCGAACAACAGACAGCCAACCAAAATATTCAATAACAGTTCCACCAAAAGCTAGTATTGTATCAGCGGGGTTGACCTGGAAATCCGAATGTAGGAATATTCTTTACAAAAAACAATCAGATCAAAGCACTAAAAAAATTTCAGAACTTGCTATGACAATGGAAAATAGGTACAAGAATGAAGCAACAAATAATGATAGTAAAATCATAAAAAATGATAAATATAATTTGAGCGATGGAGCTTTACACCAGATCGGGTATGGAAAAAGGTTTGTACAAGAGTATGAAGAGAAATTATTAAAGTACACAATCAGTTTTATAAGCTTGAAAAGCAAGTCCAAACTTTCCAGGCGCATTATGCACTCGATAAAGAATAATGCTAAACGGATTTGTGAGAAATGTCATCAGTCTGTTAGAAAGTATGTTTCTAGAATAATGAATAATGCTTTCTTGAGATACATTTCACCATGCTTGGTTTTCAAGTATTCTAACATCATCGAAATGAAAGAAATCTATAATAAACAACGCGAAAACTTGGAATTGTGTAAAATATCACTTTTTGGAAAGCACCATGCATCTCACATACACCTACCAACAGCCCATAAGAAACAGTTTAAAAATAAAGCTAGGGAGCTTTATCGTCAACGTAATAAACATAACATAATAATTAATAATGAGAAAAGAAATCAATTTTTTCATGAAATCAACAGATTACCGTTAAATAATTCCAGAGAATATACCGGCAGTGAGGATAAATTTATAACGAATAATGCTTATTATGAGGGAGATTTCATTGAGGCAGGTATTAATTTTGATGGCTGTATGCCAAAAGTAGTAAACAATTCAAAATATACAAAGTTGATGTCGGATGGTAACGATGTTGCAAAAAGTGATAACATTTTTGAACAAATAAGTTATCTATTACAAGAAGTAAAAACGATGAAAAGGTTGATAGATATAGACTTTGAAAGAAACGTTTACAACCACAAAAGAAACTCAAGACGAATTACGCAATTAATATTGAAGAACAATTCTAATTTAAAAACAATCCTCAACCGATTCAAGACGTTGAATGAAAGGATGAAGGCACTTAGTATTAAGCAATCAGAAATTCAAAAAATTGTGAACAAATGCATTACAAGAAACAAAGTAAAAAATAAAATGCATGAGCCAAATTTCAAAACTTTGAATCAGAAAGTGAATAGACTGAAGGAGATGATCAGTTCCGATAAAGCGTTCCCCAAAGAGAAACTCAAAAACGCCATAAGTGAACACGATAAGAAATTTAAATATTTGCAAAGTGAGCTGAGCAAACTGAGTACAACGATAAGAAAAATCGAAGAGCACTTAGCAGTTTATATGCATGCTATTGGACTATTAAAAGAATGTGTAAAAATTAATTGGAATAAAGTTCAAAACATCGATCATATAGCAAATTTAAATGCATACCAGCAGCATTTAACATCTAATACGTTGGATGACATTGAAGCTTACATTAATAACATGATGAATGCAGTGAAAACTAAAATAGATTCGTTGGAGGAAGATGTCCAAACGAATAGATATCTCATTGAAGTAGGAGCTAATATAATAGATAACAAAGTAACGATGCAGAATCAAATAAACGAGAAGCTGGACCAACAGATGAAAAAGCAGGATTATGACAAAGACATTTTACTGTCAGGTATACTTGAATTGAAAAGCCAATTGGATAAAACTATAGTGGAAAGACAAATAACACAATCAATGAATAGAAATCTAGAAGAAAAATATCCACACACGCAAAATCTATTCATCTTTGTAAATGAAATGATATCCAAGCAAAATCAAATTAACAGAGAGTTGGACTCAGTCCTACAAAAACAGGAAAGAAGATTTAGCTATTTTGAGAAAGTTGTGAATTTGAAACTAACAGCACAACATGAATTTAACAAATGTGTGATTGAAGATAACATTTTTTGTGAAAAAGAAATTCATTTTTTAAAATTATACACACAAAGTGTGAACTTGAAATTGAGCGACAAAATCAAATTATGTTCGAAAGAAATGAACTATTTGAAAAAAAGAATGGAAGAGCTATTACAGAGCAAAATATTGACTGAAATGAATTTGGGAAGCGGTATTTGTAGTTACCAGAGCCACAGCAATATAATAACAAAGGAGAAAAAGTTTCGAGGACAACTTTATAGATCTACTAATACAAAAAGTAGAAAGTTCCTCAAAATTATAATAATTGTACTATCAATTTGTTTGATATCTTTTATAGTTACAATATCATTAAGTTTTGATTTTGAGCAGACAATTTTCACTGAACAAATTAAAGTACTGAATGTAACATAAATGAACTGATTGTCTAATAAAACTAAAAGAATAATAATTATGTTACGAAAAGAAAGTATGATACGAAAATATTAAAGAATGTTGTTACTTGCGGTCAATGGGTGTGTCAATAAATTGGTTAAACATTAATTACTAAAAAAACTCATTCTTGCCAAGATTCTCAATTAAATGGTCATTCTAATTGATTTTGATTGACAGTAAGATCTTGAATGATAAAGCGTTTCAATTTTAAATATATCTATATTGATTTCAGTCTCATAATGTTGTGTCCCATATAGCTTCTGGAATTTGTAGAGGATAGTTATTATTACTAAAGTACAATTGTATGAATATAGAATATTATTCTTCAACTTGAAAAAAAAGAATTTCATACGTATCATACGCACTCAGGGTAAACAGCCTTGCAACACCATATTAAGATCCTCACTCGAAACTACATAGCATTCTTGAAATAACACTATTAGGCCTCACACCGGTGTTAATTTTTACAATGTTTTCGGACAATCGTTCTCTGCATCAGTTGCAAAGTTGCTGGCCCAACAAAAATTCTAAAATATATATTACAGAAGTAACAATTCGTCACTTTCATGTAAATTTTCTGGACAGATCAGAATCTACAGCCTCAAAAGACACACACGCTCGTCCACGCTGTCAATTTTAATTATAAGCTCAGCCTGATTCCCAATTATGCGAATAAATCTTTCAGGTTTTTGATTCTGATCAGAACATCTTCCTTTACCTGCATCGTCATCTTTATGCAATTCTTCCATGAATGCCTCGGTCTTCCTCTTTTCCTCCTTGTTTCGGGGGTCAAACTACTTAATTGAGAATCAAGAGGTTGTTACAAATTTTTATAGTATTATAAATAAACTGTATTATGTATTCTTATGCATTCTTATTTGCACACGGAACTAGCTGTAACGCGGGCGATACAGCAGTTTTCACAACTGAGCCTGAAAACAGATTGCATGTTGGCCCATGTCCTTACTCAACTGAGTTTAAAGAGGTTCATCTTTCACAAAAAATATAATACTCCATTGTTACGTTTAATTGATATGATTTACAATATCAACCAAAATAGTTTAAAATGAATAAAATATTTATCAATATGTGTGATGATACCTGTACAAACAAAATCAATAGTTTGGCCAACAAAATTAACATGATTTACATATAATTTGTACTAAGAAATATTTTGATTAGGTTTAAGCACAAAAGCGCTTTTTCCTCAGAAGTTAACATTTAATCACAGTTATTTTTTGTAACAGTTGTAACACAATGTTATTAGTATGGTTTTGTATAAAGCTTCGATTATAATTTGAATAATTTTCTAAAAATACAATACTGCAAGTACAAAATATTTCTTCAATGAATACTGTTCGTTTACAGAAACAAAAATTGCAGTAAGTCAATAGTTCGACCATAATAGAGTATATTGACCCTAGAAGAAGCTCTAACCACAATTTTCGAACTATTTGCCATAACAATGTGAAACGTTGACATCAATAATAAATATTAATGAATACACATTTAAAGTTGATCGTGCAAATCCATAATGAATATCTTCATTGATTGTGAAAATTCTAAGGATTATAACAATGCAATTGATATAAAATAAATAAACGATACCGGAATAATATACACTATAATATAACTAATATGACCGTACAGCAGGAGGTACTGTTTGTGCTTCTTTCTCATCTAGAGTTTTGTCGATGACAGGCCTGTAATCAATGCTCACCTGAAAAGTGAGAAACGAAAATTAGATAAATTTCGATTTTCTATATTGGAGATGATAGATTGTCTCAGCTTATGAATATTGAAATTCAATTTAAAAATTAGATGTCCCATTCAGCAATCGTGGGACTGAGAATTAAAATGAATTTATACAGTGTATGAAATGATTCGTGAGTAATTATAAATAGTCACCTACTCATATCTCTCATAACACACAGAGGTGCGGAAGGTTTTTTTTAGAAAATTACCCCCATCTGTTTTAGAAGGTCCAATCCTCCATTATTGGAGAATCTGATATGGGTGCGGGTGGTTTAAAATTAACATTAAGAGGATTTGAGAGGGGGTTTAATCCGTAACAAAAATTCGATAAACCAAACGGGGCGTGTTGGAGGGACTTCAAAATCTTAAAAACTCCAATATTGAGATCTTTCGATTTTTTTGTAGATGTGGCGAAAATTTACTTTTCAAAAAACGCATTTTCAATTTATATTTTTTTGATTGGAAGTGGAAGATAACACCATAAGAAAAAGGTTGACAAGGAGCTACTCTCTAAATATTACAGTGGGAGGTAAGACAATTTAAAAAACTCAAATATTGAGATAATTGGGAAAATTTTCTTCTCATCAGATAAAGCATGAGAACTCTGAAGTCTTCTATTCGAAAACAAATTGTGAAAACAATCCCCTTTGAAGCTAGGGGCGAAAAACTAAATTTTACTGAGAAATGGGGAAGGGTGACAAATTTTGAACTTTTTTGTAAATGGATAATAATTTTATGACTGGAGGTAAATATTAATAGTCCAGTAATTTTAGGAAATTGAAAAAAAAATGATACAAGCAAGAAACTTGGCACTTATGTAGTACTTTTCATGCTGAATAACATACTAAAAGTCGTCGGCGATAAAAGTTGTGCTTCAGCCGCCATCTTGGAAAATGGCGGCCAAATTTCAGTTTTTCCCAATTTTCTCAAAAACCATCAACCGCAAAGTTTCAAATGAAAAATATTTTTTAGATTAATATCTACAACTTTTGTTCTTTGCATTTTTTCAATATATTCAATCCTTACGCCATAAAATAGAAAATAAAAAATCACCTTTTTTGAAATTTCCTCAAAGTTTGACTCATGATTTCTCATTGAAATCAAAGTTGACATGGCAAAATTCTCACCAAATCGATAAACCATGATAGGTAGCTCATTTTTATGACGAAAGACCAAGATATTCATCAGTCTAGGATTGTACAACCCTTTATCTTCACCAAACCTAGCTTCCAATGTGGAAATTCATCTTATGATTTACAACCAATTATTTGCAATTGAAATGGAAATATCATGATGATTTATTACGAATAGGATTCAAAATGATAAATTCAAGTTTTTCAGTAAATGAATCTGACACATGGCCGCCATATTGGAAAATGGCGGATAAAATCTAATTTTCTTGTTTACATGAAAACTATTGCTCAGATTGGAAAAAAGTATGAATAAAAAATGATCCTTACTCGATGTTTTAAAACTTTTGTTTACTTTTTCTCACATATTATCACTTTTTTGATATTTTCAACCCTTGAGTTGTAAAATGATCTCAAAAAGATTTTAATGTTTCCATTTACAAGACTACACTTGGAATTCTCAGCAAGAGCAACTATTTCATTGGAATGTTCTACAAAAGTTTCTCACCAATATTAATTTATTCAATGCTACTTACATCGCTAAAATTTTCGCGTGACAGGGTGGTGGGTCAAGTAGAAAATGTGCGGCTAGTGTTGATATGGTGGGAGGAGGTGAATCTTGTAAGGTGATATGTAATTCTTATAATAAAATCAGTAAAAGAGTTTTATATCACCCTCTCATCCTTATAAGTTTGTTGGCTTTGTTATCAGAAGCCCCTTGTTTAGGGGGCTAGAAACCACCCCAAGTCTACAAATAATAAGAAAACTAGTAATGGTAGTTTGTCGCATCCTGTCATTGCATTAACAAAAAGAATCATCTCACCAATTTCTCCTATAATACTTTGCTGCTTTGAGATTATGTAAATAGTCTCATTTATCTTGGATTCAGAACCTGGTCGCAAATGCATCACATTGTATTTTTTAGAGGCAGAGGAAACTAGAAAAACAAATAAGTTTGTATCTTAGCCTACAACCACTACTGTCTTGCCGCTTTTAGATCTCTCCAAATCTGTAGACACAATCAGGCAATCAGCATCTGCCTCTGCTGAGCAAACTTTAATTTTGTTAGCAATACATCTTTGGATAAGCATTTCAATCAAGCATTTCTTGTTTTGCTTATTTATCAAAAATGCAGCTTGCGTTGTTGTCGAATTGCTTTCATGTGCTTTAATTTTAGCACAGGTTCGCCTTGCTGCTCTGTGTTCTTGCTCACAACATTTAATCGTAGGGTGGTCAGGATATCAATGAAATAGCACTACGCACTTATCCTTATACTGGGATTTCAAATACGATATACGAATCCAAAACTTCCTTATAAGTAGCTGGTCTTGTCCATGTAACTCAGTGCAAGAGATGTCCACTATCCACAATGTAGGTGTAGTCTTCAGGTATCTCAATCACTTTTCCAGGAAGAAATGCTTTCATGAGAGATGATTTCACTCCTTTATGAAGTGACACCTCATCAAATAAGGAAGAAGGCCAGAAAGCTAACTCATATTGAATCACGGTTTCAAATTCTCCGGTTCTTTTCAATACATATGATACTATTGAAAAGCTGCTATGAATTCAAAACCACATTATCGTTTCTCAGTTTGATGGATGAATTCACAGCAGCTAGCGACTTCACTTTATATTTTCGCTAAAGGATTCTCAGTGACCCAAATGTTTGTCCAGTAATTCTTTTCATCGACTCTTGACCCTTTTCTTTGGCCTCATCACAGTTTTATCCCCTACTAGGCCTAAGACAGGCATACTAAATCTCCTGACTCAAATTGGAATGGATTGCGCTCCATTAACCAATTGCAGAAAATTTCTTGATCACTTCAATATAAATAATATAACATAATGGTATTACTTCTAATAAGTACTTTCCATAATATATTGTGAAGATGAGAGTTGTAGACTGATTGTAGAATTCTACAGCATTGAATAACGCAGTCATAATACCCGTTTGATAAATTTTCTTATCATTTTTTTTGTAGACTTTGGGTGGTTTTTAGCCCCCTACACAAGGACCCTCTATTAAAAAAGCCAACAAACTGATAAGGATGAGAGGGTGATATAAAACTCTATTACTGATTTTATTATAAGAATTACATCATGTTACAAGATTCATCCCCTCCCACCATAACAACACTGGCCACAAATTTTCTACTTGAACCCCCCCTGTTACACGAAAATTTTAGTGACACAATTTACATTGAAACAATTAATATTGTTGAAAAGCTTTTGTAGAACATTCCAATGAAATAGTTGCTCTTGCAGAGAATTCCAAGGGTAGTCTTGTGAATGGAAACATTAAAATCTTTTTGAGATCATTTTACAACTCAAGGGTTGAAAATATCAAAAAAGTGATAATATGTGAGAAAAAGTAAACAAAAGTTTTAAAACATCGAGTAAGGATCATTTTTTATTCATACTTTTTTCCAATCTGAGCAATAGTTTTCATGTAAACAAGAAAATTAGATTTTATCTGCCATTTTCCGATATGGCGGCCATGTATCAGATTCCTTCACTGAAAAACTTGAATTTATCATTTTGAATCCTATTCGCAATAAATCATCATGATATTTCCATTTCAATTGCAAATAATTGGTTGTAAATCATAAGATGAATTTCCACATTGGAAGCTAGGTTTGGTGAAGATAAAGGGTTGTACAATCCTAGACTGATGAATATCTTGGTCTTTCGTCATAAAAATGAGCTACCTATCATGGTTTATCGATTTGGTGAGAATTTTGCCATGTCAACTTTGATTTCAATGAGAAATCATGAGTCAAACTTTGAGGAAATTTCAAAAAAGGTGATTTTTTATTTTCTATTTTATGGCGTAAGGATTGAATATATTGAAAAAATGCAAAGAACAAAAGTTGTAGATATTAATCTAAAAAATATTTTTCATTTGAAACTTTGCGGTTGATGGTTTTTGAGAAAATTGGGAAAAACTGAAATTTGGCCGCCATTTTCCAAGATGGCGGCTGAAGCACAACTTTTATCGCCGACGACTTTTAGTATGTTATTCAGCATGAAAAGTACTACATAAGTGCCAAGTTTCTTGCTTGTATCATTTTTTTTTCAATTTCCTAAAATTACTGGACTATTAATATTTACCTCCAGTCATAAAATTATTATCCATTTACAAAAAAGTTCAAAATTTGTCACCCTTCCCCATTTCTCAGTAAAATTTAGTTTTTCGCCCCTAGCTTCAAAGGGGATTGTTTTCACAATTTGTTTTCGAATAGAAGACTTCAGAGTTCTCATGCTTTATCTGATGAGAAGAAAATTTTCCCAATTATCTCAATATTTGAGTTTTTTAAATTGTCTTACCTCCCACTGTAATATTTAGAGAGTAGCTCCTTGTCAACCTTTTTCTTATGGTGTTATCTTCCACTTCCAATCAAAAAAATATAAATTGAAAATGTTTTTTTTGAAAAGTAAATTTTCGCCACATCTACAAAAAAATCGAAAGATCTCAATATTGGAGTTTTTAAGATTTTGAAGTCCCTCCAACACGCCCCGTTTGGTTTATCGAATTTTTGTTACGGATTAAACCCCCTCTCAAATCCTCTTAATGTTAATTTTAAACCACCCGCACCCATATCAGATTCTCCAATAATGGCAAGATGGCGGCTGAAGCACAACTTTTATCGCCGACGACTTTTAGTATGTTATTCAGCATGAAAAGTAGTACATATGTGCCAAGTTTCTTGCTTGTATCATTTTTTTTTTTTTTGAGGGCCGATTTTGATCTAAAATTACTGGACTATGAGAGCAGCTGAAAATGCAAAGTAACCCTTTTAGGGGGTAATTTCTAGGAGTATCAAAAATTTTGAACTTTTTAAATATTGATTTTTTTTAGTTTCTGCCATCAATGCTAGATAAAGCAATGAAAATGGAGTCAAAAGTGAACTTGAACTTTTTTCGAAAATATCATCCCCTTTTGGGTGAGAAGTGTTGGGCAAGTGAGGTCTACTGTTCACAGAACTACTAGTATAAATTTAATGAGCATTTATAGTATTTTATTTATCGAAATTAGCCATGCATTATGTCTATCAATGGAATGTAAAATGCAACTCTGAAACGGGATTAAATGAATTTGGTAATTTGGTATTTCTACAAATCTGAATTCTTGAAATAATATCAATTCTGGAACATTTAATGAAGTCAAAAACTCAGGAAATTCAAAGAAGTGGAGCACAGTTAAGTATGTATTATGCAGAGTCAAGTATTACTGTATGATGAAAAGTAAAAGTAGGTAGTCATTACCTTTCCAGTCTTAATATCCAGCCACGCTAATGTATGTTTTCGCCAATGCTCTTTGTAAGGTCGTTCTTTCTGTCCTTCAAGTGGTTTGGAGTAATCGAATTCATCAATTCTTATCTGTAAAACACAATAAATTAAACAGATTATTACAGATGAAATTTTATACAATTAGGATAATTTTAATTTTATATTTATTTATTTATTGTGACAAATTTACAACGAATGTGAAGGCACAACAGACTCAAGTCCAAAACTGCTCCCTTCACAAATTTTGAATATGTTACATTATCCAAAATATTGAGATTAACACAGACTAAAAATTTAAAATTTTCTAAAAATCTTCACTCGCAAAATAACAAAATTTAATTAATTTACATTTCAAGTAAATTTAAGCTAGAAATGAAGTAAATAGCAATATCGATTGCATTACGGAACTATACATTTCCAAAATTCCGTTTTATGTTTCATGTAAAACTGCTAAAAAGATCAGAAATTTGGGTACTGGACTTGAAGTGAAAACTATCTTTTTTGGAGGTGAAATTTCCTTCTCACACCCACCTCTGAGATCAAAAGTTTCATTTTTAATAACAAAATGAACATAAATGAAGTCTAAATTATTGTTTACTATGTATTAAATAATATTGGCATCCAGTTTTCACATAATTTTATCAAATAATATTCCTTTCGAAAAATAGCTCTCAAACTCAAATACTGATATAACCGTTTCATATATTTTTTCCTATGAATATCGAAATTTGAAAAAGTTATTTAGGATGCATGTAATTTTGCATTGTTTACCTTGAAGTCTTCTCTAGCATGAGCACCTCTGGATTCCTTTCTGTTTTCAGCACCAAAAATAGTCGGTAGAGCACAAAGCATGAGATTCTGAAGTTCAAGAGTCTCGACCAAGTCTGTATTCCAAATGAGGCTCTTGTCCACAACCTAGAGAGAAATGAAGAATTTGGAGAGAATGATGAATTTCTTAAATGCGAATAATCTATGAACACTTATTGCAAGAGCAGTTTATGCCCTTTAACAAAATTTAATTAATTTACATTCTGAGTAAAGATTTTCATGAGTTAACTTCTAGAGAATGTTTATTTAAAATACTTGATATAATAGTAGGTAGCTTAAAAAGTTTGATAAGAAAGCATTTTACAGTAAAATTCCAAACTCTTCATTGGTCATGATCACTGTTTTGAAAATCTCACTGAAGAACTGTTATTTTTCCAATGATCCTCAGTTTTGAAGGAATACTGCTAAATCTAACCCAAATGAATTATACTACTTAAAAATAATTATTTAGCCTAGTGTATAAATGTATTTGAGTGAAAAAGTCCAAGGAACATTAAGTTATAGGCTATCAACTTATTAAGGTAGATCTAATTAATGTTGAACCTGGATCGAGCTATTATGAAACGCCAAATTTAATATTCTCAATTATCTGTTCAAAATATTTCAATGACGTCATAAAGATTTTCAAAATTGGAAAAAATTTCATTTGCTAAAATATTACTGTTTGATAATACAGTATTAATAATCCCAAAATGGTACTCAAACGATTTCATTGCAAGTGGTGTATAATAAAAAATATTTCAATTGACGATTTAGCAGCAAGTTAAAATTCATTCAACTTTGAACAGGATCTTATAAAGTACACCAATACATCGTAGGACTACCATCTTTCATTAAGGACCCGACAGGGCATTATTGAAATCGTGCCGTTGACCGTCCGTCCGCCAGTGAAAAATATCTTGAAAGGATAACATGACTAAACGGCGAAGTGGAACTACCCGCAAGGATCTTCCCACCATTAAAAGGCAATAATAATAAAAAAGGAAGATTCTAGACTCTTTGAAACTTGGAATGTAGCTTTCTCGTAATCCAAGTGAGATTTTTATTGATATTTGACTTGGGACCAAATAAATAAAAAAATAAAATAGAAATATTTTGCCGGCTCTGGTAGCGCAGTTGGTAGGAGCGCTGTGATAGATAAGGCTCTGGTTGGTTTCGTTTCCTCCAGCCAAGTTCGAATCTCATTCAGCCAAGGATGTTTCTCATTATTCACCAATTTACCTCATTACCCACGCACAAGTATCCAGACTCATGTAGGCATCATCCGCAATGAAATATAATGAAAAATAGATCGACATTGAAGCATCTAGATTTATTTACGCTACCTTAAATCATAACACATTACCATTAGCTGATTCACCTGGAATAAAATTAAAAACTTGAAGGTTGTTCATCCCAATTATTCACATTTTTCTTCAAGTGTGACCGTTGTTATTTTTTTATTGTTTTGATATCTTTCTTTAAAATTTAAATCGTCAAAAAATAAAAAATTAAATAAAATATTGAGCATTTTTATAGAAATTTGTGAATTAAAAAGAAACAAGACATTATTGTAAAGAACTGACGATGTGCAAATTATTTGTTAATGGAAATAATATAATGTTAATAGAGAACATTGAAGTTTATTGGTACATAGGTCTATCAGCATCTGGTCCTTGGATAATTCATTGTACTGATTTATTAAACATTCAAGTATGATTCTATACCTTGACATCGCGCAATACATTATACAAATCAGCGATTTTCTTGCAGCCTTCTTTCAGTGTTTCAGCTTCACGGAATACAGCGGCGTGGTTCTGCATGACCTTCTGCATTTCAAGACGGAGGGCGGCGGTCAATGTGGAGCCTTGAGAAAATCTAATTGAGTCCAGGTTGGCCACTGACTCTTCGCCAGTGTTCTACACAAACAAAAATAAAAATTCAAATAGAATAATTTAAAAAAAATATTTCAATCCAAAGACATTGTGAAAAGCTATGGAAACTGCAGAATTAATCAGACTATTTTAAACGATAAATCAAAAAGGATAGATAGATGATAGATAAATCGCCTTTATTTTGCGCTTTATCTTATAAAAGCGCTGTGGGCGAAGTTGAGATCCCCTATTTCACTTGACCCACAACAGGATGAGCGAGAATAGGATAGGCAAAACTCAACAAACCAGAAAAAATAATTGAATTACGATTAAAAATCTATTTCAGTTTTTCTATACTAAGAAAACTCACAGTGAGACATTCACTACTAAAAACATTACGCAATCTGAATGCTTGGAACGAAATGTTTCTGAACAAAATGTGATGTACTTCTACTAATAAAAGCTGAACTACTTCACTTTCATAAATAATATTATAATACAATATTAAATGGAGCAAATCACCTTTTTTGATATTAAATAGAAAGAAATCAAGAAAATAAATCCCTACTACATAATAAGTTTAAGACTGATTTATCGTATTAAACATTCTAAACAGTCATCTTTCAAGATGAAGAAATAGGACTTTCAACGGTATAACGAAAGAACTAGAAGTTGAGCTAGGCTTGAAGTTGAGGTGGCGAAACGCCAAAAACAAAACGATAACTTAAATTCAGGTTTCAACTTCAAAAAATCCATTATCCGTTCAACAAACATCAAATAAGACTTTTCGTGTAGTCGGACTCTGAATTTCAGTTTCTGTTTCGTTTTCGACGACTACGAAATCGTACTTTTACTTTCTTACAAAAAAAGTAGAAACAACTTGCACAAAAATATATAATGATTCCAAAGATCTCAAAATAGCAAAACAACATATCAAATAGTCACGAACGACAAAAATAAATACATAATAAGACCTAGAATAAGAAATACCTCTTGACATAGAAATTGCATCATTACAGATATCAATCAAACAAAGATAGCAAAAGCCTAATTGACGGAATATTAAAGGAAAAAATGGATCCTTTTAGATTTCACTATTGTGTTACAATTACTCTTAAAAACTGACCTCTTTGAAGTCAGGAAGACGTTCTCCGGGTTTACTGTCTTCAGCGATTGTTTTGGCACAAGCTCTACCAAAAATCACAAGATCTAGAAGAGAGTTGGCACCAAGACGGTTTGCTCCATGCACCGACTGGCAACTGCACTCACCAGCTGCATAAAGTCCCCCCACTATCTGATCTGAACCATTTTTTGTTGTTACCACCTGAAATTAACAACAAGTATTTCCAATGAATTAAAAGGGTAATAAGAGCATTCTAAATGCAGTACGTTTCAACACATGCAAGCTACACATACATAACAATAATGGCAACTGTACAGTAGATACAGTACAATAACGGATTATTTATTTATTCGTTTAAATACATAAAAATACTTACAGACAAATCCATTAAGAGCCTTATTGACATAATTGAATCAATTAACAATTGAAAGAAAATAATAAAAAGAAAAATAACTAAAAACTAGTAAAGATGAAATTAAATTACAGTACAATAAAAAAAAGAACAATAAATTCTTCCTTATAATACACTGCAGTTCAGATAAAATTGAAAACTAAAGAAAACAAAGCAGGATGGAGAAAGAAAAAATAATATAATGGTGAGGAAATAGTTTGTTACTATGGAAATAAAGAGAGTTTCAGCTCTCCTAAATTAATTCTTCAACTGAGCGACAAGAGAGCTAATTTACATATTTTTTGTATGCATTGAATGAGTTCCACTTGTTTATTAAAACTATTGAATAATCTCAAAGTTTTTAGAAGGAATTAATTGTTAAGAATGTAAGACAAACAATTGTCTACGCCACTCATTTTGTAGTAAACATCGCTTCCATTGATATAGAGATTGTAAATTGACTCTTCTTGACTCACTTTCCTTGAATGTATCTCTCACTCCTATCGTCTGTGACTGGTACAATCGAGAATCTACTAGAAAATTTTCTGTGAGAGAAATTAAGAATATTCTGGAAATTGCTAGTATGAATGAAAACAGTAAGTTATAAAAGGGATCTCCTCGTCTGTGTTGAATCAGGGAGTTGTTTGACCTTCCTAACTATACAGACAGTGTGATTACGTAACCAGTGACAGTTCATACAGACAGTGCATATTATCCAGTGCCAGTTGAGTGACAAAGTTTATGCATATCAAGTGCTCGCAATCAGACTGTACATTGAGTGTTTAACTGTTTTAGACATTTATTTTTACTACATTGAACAGTTTATTGGAAAGTTGTTTATTTAATTATCAATCACCCTATTTATTATTAGCTGAATGTTATTGATGTTTTTTCTTTTTGGTTTTTCTTGTGATTGTAAATTTTAAATGTTGTAAAAGTAATTTGTGTAAATAAAGTGCGAGTGTTAATAAATTTCAAGAGTTGCCTGCATTATTTTAGTGATAGAACCCATAACAGAATTATAATGGTGAGTAGTTTTTATATATGGGATATTAAACAAAATGTTGATATTAAACATTCTTGGTCTTGCATACGGTATATTAAAGTTCAATAAACTGATAAAATTATGATTTAAAATATTGAATATCAATAGAGCATTCAATGATCTTCGCAATTGTAGTGACTGTACTTTAAAGATAGATTTTAATTCATTCATTGGAATGTTTTAGGGATAAAAACAATTGAATTTTTAATGCACAAATGCCTAAGAAATTTATTTTGGATTTTTTCAATATCATGGATATCAATATCACGGATTGAGCATTCAATGATCTTCGCAATTTTAGTGACTGAACTTTAAATATGGATCTTAATTCATTAATTGGGAAGTTATAGGGATAGAAACAATTGGATTTTTCAATGTATAAATGACTAAGAAATTTATTTTCCTCTCTCCTTTATATTACATGTTACACATGATCAAATACTTATTTGTGAAGAATTTATATAAGTACTGAATCCAAAAATCGAGATAATATCAAATATAACAACAAATTAATGAGCGTTTGAATGTACTTAAAGAAAGTAAAAAATATCTAGCAATAGTAATAGATGAACATTTGAAGTGGGAAGCTCAGATTTATCATTTACGAAACCCGGTTGGGAAAAAGGCTACATAAGTTTGTACAATAATTGAGAAATATAAATAGTGTTAATCAAGTGAGAATGCTATTTTTTACACTTGTACAATCAATTGTACGATATGGTGTTGTTGGCTGGGGTGGTTGTGGGATTTCTGTTCTCAATCCTTCCATTTGTAAAGAATTATCAAAATTTGTTTAAAAAAACCTGTTAGGTATTAATCTAACAAATTTTTTTATATTGAGTTCAACGCGCTTAGAGTGCTGAATAGTCGTGTGATTTTGATGTGCTCAGTTTTGTCTATTTACGACCAAATGAGTTTCCCATAGCCCCATATCATGGTTATGAAACCCGTAGACAATTTGGGAGATTTCTATTGGAACCACGACTTAGAACGACTGCTGCCAATGCAGCATACAGTGGTCCTAGGCTTTTCAATAGCCTGCTGCCTCCAAACTAAAGAACTCTTCATAATTAATTAGTTGCAAACAAAAATCCTAGGTCCAGATCCATTTTCTGGTTTTCCAGTAAGCTATAAAAGGTCAATGCAAGTCCTACAAGAAGAATTATCAGTGCTGACAACAAGGCACAAACAATGACAATTTATGGAATGGCCGTAGCCGAGTGGATTAAGTGCTGGTTTGCTAGCCCAAAGGTCCCGGGTTCGATCCCAGTTCTGACCGAAAGTTTTTACCTCGGGCCACTCCCGTGTTTCTAAGGACACGTTAAGCTGTCGGTCCCGGCTGCCTAAAAACAGTCGTTAAGTCACGTCAGAGGCCCTGAACTTATTCAGGTGCGACCTGAGCCAGCCAGGTCACACGATATTATTATTATTATATGACAATTTGACAGTAATAATAGTCATTCAAACTAACAAATTTATAATGCCCAATAGTTAACAGCATATCATATGCACATGCATAATGTTTTAAATTGTATTTATCTACGACTACGATATAAATTTCTTATCACAATTAAAAAAATAATGCCATAACAGCTGACTTTATTCATGTCTAATTAAAACCATTGTATAATGAAGCTATAATAACATCGTTGTTACGTTTCCATACACGCTCTATGCCAATCGGAGCTCAGCATTTTTCCCATTCAGTGTCGAAAAAACATAACCCTCATATCAGCTGATTTAAACATTCTGAAATTAAATTGAGTTTGTATTTCATTTCAAACCCACAAACGATTGTCAAAAATTAAACATTCTTGGTTATATCAGTTTGAGTTAGTTATACATGTAGTTGTTAAGTAAAGTAAAGTTGTAATATTGCATTCTACGACTGAATTGAGCCATAAAGCCAATCGTAAGATATTCAGGACGCGAGTGGCTTGTGGCTTCAGGGCTGCCATAATACAATCGTTGAATTGTATTTCAACATCTCACTAACCTGGCCCTTGTAGTTGGTTGGAATTCCACCCATATTGTAGTGTACAGTTGGAAGTACAGGTATGGGCTCCTTGGTCACATCCACGCCTGAGAAAATCATTGCTGTTTCAGAAATTCCCGGCAACCGAGAATGCAGCTGTTCGGCAGGTAAGTGATGTAGCTGCAGGTAAACATGATCTTTGTCTGGGCCCACTCCTCTGCAAGCAGAAATTTAAAAGTTATAAGAATTATAAAAATAGTACAGCATTATATACGTGAAATAAAAATACACATGAAAAATATTGATTTTGTTCAATTTACTGACCTAAAAAAATTATTCAATATCCCAGACTATTCATCCAGTATCATCTTGTATGCATTGCGTGTATTGTTAGAGAAATGTTTTTAAATTGGATAATTAAAGATAATTGATAGTTAGATAATTGATAGTTATCAATTAATGATAATTGATAGTTTAATTGATAGTTAGATAATTGTTTTTAAATGTTAATGTTTTTATTGGTATGCAAAATACACCTGGAGGAAAGAAACAACAGGGTTTTAGCTTAAAACTGCCTCTATTACAGAATAGTTAAAATATTAGTAAGCGTTTTACATTTTTTTGACAAAATATGTAGTTTAAATGTACTGTGTATTGTGTAATTGAATACTTGAATCTATAAGAGATATGCACTCAAATAAAAATTGAATTTTGAATAGAACCAATTTTTATGAAATTTTCAGGCACAATGTATAATAGTCCTGAGATGGTTCCTGTGAAGTTTGGGAGTTCAAAAGTCCTCGCTGAAGGACATAAAAAGGAGAAATATATTTTTAAAGGAACAGCTGATGGAAGTCAACAGTTTTTAATCATATGGTGGGCCCGCCCTTAGCGGCGTTATTTACGCTGTCTGCATACTTAAGGACCTACCGTGAAATCGCAGAATTGCAGTAATGTAGGAAACATTACGCTTATGTTTCATCCATTATTTCTTTGGTGGAAAAACAACATTTTCTAATATTGCAATTTAACCAAACAAAAAATAACATTTTAGGAAAGCTAGGAAGATGCGGTTTGTGCTAGGCTCTTGGGAATTCGCCGGATACCGCTATAATAACTAAAATCCTGTTGCAACGCACGGGTGAATCGCTAGTAATACTTATTACCTTATCACTAGATTATTCGACCACAGCATAAAATTGAATGCCTATTCATTGCAATCAGTTGGAACTAAGTATAGAACGCAAAAAATAATAGATTGAAAATGAAGTATTTGAACGGAAACTTAATCGACCCTAAGCTAAACTACAAATATTTAGATTTCTAATCAATGATATTATTCAAGTTTATATATTCCTCCACCCTTAGTTTTGCTGACCCCTCCAACATTATGCAAAATATCTATAAAATGTTGGTCTTTCTTTTTTATATGGTATTTTCAAATTTTAATAGGTAAATGTCTATTATCTACAGTTATTAGAATTATACTTGGAATTAAAACAACGGAAAATATATACTGGAAATTTCAGAGTTTGAAATATGTAAATTGAATGAAAACAATACCTAATATTAGTATTACATTGGACTACCTACACTTAAGGTTTTTACTAGTTCATCTAAATTACCGAAGATATAATTTAAAATTTTTGTACACCTTGATTAATATTAGTGCGAATTAGAAAAGACGATTTAAATATTTTATAAGAGGGTTTCTTCAACATAAAGAAACTACTTATGAACAGCCAACTTTATTTGAATTTGACTGTGAGTTTTCAAATCCCATCCGCAAGTCTCAGCCTACTGCGCAGGCTACTTGAAAAGCAGTGTGGAAAGATTATGGAAACAAAATTCGAAATCGTTATCAACAACATGAGGCGGATACTCAGAATAATTCACTCTAATCACAACTAGGAAGATATACAATGTGTTTTATTAATTACGCAACACTCAGGGTTCTTACATCCTACAGAAGGGTTAAATTATAACTCTTATAGACAATCATAGCCCGGAAACTCCAATGTTGGAGACGCAACTTGAGAGCTGCAATTAACAAAAGGAAAATCGTAGAAGAGTACTGAGAAGGCTCAGAATTTCCTGCAATTTGGAACCTACCTAGAAGAGCTGCTATAGATGGTGGTAAATTACGAGTAGTATAATCACAACTTAATTAATTGGTTTCATCATTTTCAAGGTGAATTGAACGCTGTGACTGTGAATAGTGACTTGCCTTCCTTCTCTGATTTCCATAGTCATTGACCGTGAGACAACATCTCGTGAGGCAAGGTCCTTAGCTACCGGAGCATACCTTTCCATGAATCGTTCGCCCTCAGAGTTGACCAGATAGCCACCTTCACCACGGCAGCCCTCAGTCATCAGACAACCAGCTCCATAAATACCTGAGGAAATGGAAAAACAGAGATCATAAACGTGCTAAAAGAGGATTGAGGTAGATATGAGGCATACTAGAAAATAAGAAAGAATTTGTAAGACGTGGCTGGATCAGGTAGTCTTTGTTACGAAATTGTTATGAAATATTATATCATGTATTAGTATACAAAATAGTTAGGTCTAGCACATCTCACTTTTCAGACCGTGTTATCTGCTTTATCACTTACCCAGTGATTCGATAGACCCACCATTCATCACATCTTCATCATCATTCACATCATTACCCACGCAAAAGTCTCGGATTCATGTGAGCATTAACAAGTAAAAAAAATAATAATAATTTGTCAAGTTTTATATTGTTTTCTAGATTTTCAGAACAGGTCTTAACATGTCTCACTGTAATAAAACATAAATCATGATAACTAATAATATAAGTGTATGGCTTTTGGGTTGATTGGGAGACCCTTACCATTTAGTCACCCCCCCCCCCCCACACCACCGTTTAGTCATATTATGATGATAACTGATACTACTTTACAAACAGACAAGGCCGGGGGATGTTTTTTTCTTTATTAGTCACATTTTAATAATACTAATCACATATTGGTTATATACTGAGAGAAGAATGATTGTAACCATATATTATTAAAATGTATACATGTACTTTATTTTCTAAATTATTGATGAGGCTTGGAGATGTATTGACGACACAAGATAGTTTAAACAAATTAAAGTACTTTTGTACGGACATATGTGAATAGAGAATTTGAATTAGATTTTATTGAATTTGAACATGGAAAATTGAGAGCAGAGAGCAAATTACGTCAGTGTATGACATAACTTAAGTAAATGTGAATACTTTATTTATATGAGACTAGAAAAATGTAGGCACAGAAGATTAATACACAAAAAAAGGAAGGCCGACAACTGTTATCGTGAGTAAAACCCTCACAATGCAAATTTAAAATTTGAAAAATAATAAACTATAGGGATTAAAGGAATTTGAAATTAATAGATTCTGAATAAACTATACTTAATAATTCCTCATGGATAGGAATATTTTCTGTTGTTAAAATAAGAACATACCAGTTGGATGGAATTGGACGAACTCCATATCCTGCAATGGCAAAGATGCTCTTGCAATCATCGCGTTACCATCACCTGTGCACGTGTGAGCTGAAGTGCACGAGAAATAGGTTCTGCCATAACCTCCTGTAGCCAGTACCTATCAATAAGAAAAACATTACACTTAATATATTATTTGCAAATTAGCTTTCTGCCCTGGAAAGCCATAGTAAGTCCGTAAAATGTAACCTGTTAATAGAAAAATATTCGAGTATTCAATGTTGTAGAAAAAGAATGAGAAAATAACATACTTAATACACGGATAATCGAAAAGAAGGAACAGCTTTCAATAATTCATTTCTTCCAAACTGCATATGATAGAAATATAATTCCTGCGCTCCAACAAATTTTCATCAGCCAATCACGGCCGCATTGGCGCTGTTGTAAAACTTTAGTAAAATGTCGACGCCACAGGGACGATCATTATACCATATGTTTTTGAGCTCACAGAAATGCATATCATAAGCAAGAAAGGAGCTTCACAATCCCCAACTAACTGTATGTCGAGTGCTGAAACATCGTCTGCATATGTAGTCGTACACCAACTTTGTAATTATTGCTAATTGCAATGGCAAATTTTGCTAAATGCAGAACAAAAGATCGCTCCTTTAGCGTCGTGCCATTTTATTAAAAAGAAACAGCAGCGCCAATGATTGAAACTTCTATCCAAGCTGTCAGAAATTTTAAACCTTCCACTTTCTATGAGCATTGGAATTATGTTCTATCTTTTTTTTAGTTTGGACAAATATCAATAAAACGCAAAACCAACGAATTAATTGATTTTCATTCCAATAAACATTAAGAACGACCATTAAATTATTTATTGCTTTACTATTCCTGAGACCTTCCGTCTGTTATACGGAAAGCAACAGCTAAATACTATTTTGGACATCCTCCAAATTTGTCTTCTAAGCACCCCTCACTCATTCATTCTTATTCGCAACTGCCCATTCATGTGTACTGCGCCGAAAATGCTTCTCAAAACGACCTTTGAACGTTCAGCAAAAACAATAAACAAAAATCAATAATCACTTATAAAGATTGAGCACTCACTGTGTTCTTGGCCTTGAACCTGTGAATGGTACCATCTTCAAGACAGAAAGCGGTAACGCCAATGCAGGTGTCTCCATCCATGATCAAGTCCATAGCAAAGTATTCAATAAAGTAGTTGCAGTCATAGCGCAATGACTGGCCATAGAGGGTGTGCAGCAGCGAGTGCCCAGTTCTGTCAGCTACACAACAAGTGCGATGAGCCTGACCTCCTTTGCCATACTTCAAACTCTGACCACCAAATGCTCTTTGGTATATTCTACCTTCTTTCGTACGCGAGAATGGCATTCCTGCAACAAGAGTGCAGTAGCTTCATTAAAGCGCCAATAATTCCATTGAATGAAGTGATGCACAACGTAAAGTCAGCCGTTCACTGTGAACGGAGCGGACTCTTGGGAGGTCAAAGCACACGCACTCGTACCCATGTTTAAGGCCCTCGGCTTTTAATCTGTATAATGATGGCTTGTTTAATTGAAATATTATAGCAATTCAAGTAGAATTAAAAAGCCATTTTACACGCGATTAACAGCTGAGGGCCTTAACCATGTGTATGAGCTCGTGATCTTCAATCTCGTTCAAGAATTGGCTCCGCTCGCAGTGGATTAATGGACTAGCTACTCAAGGTTGGGATGCACCAACCAAAACGATTCATTAATTCCATGCTTGATCGAGCAGGTTTATCAGGTTGGTTTGTTCAGATCGACTTGAGCAGTAATGACGGCCGAATGCGACAATTCATTGAACCTTTGCCTCTGCTAAATTTCACGTGTATAATGTTCTCATTTCTGATGAATAGTCAAGTTCTCTTTATAGATCAACATTCAATAATTTGGAATTTTGATTACTACTAAAATCGTTGAACCACAATTTTTTCCAGTAGTCAACTTATTCTTGGCAGTGCACAGAAAAATACAATTTTGTTTGGTAACAAAGCAAACGCGAGGCAAAATCATACAACTGACAAGAATAAATGAAGATCTATACTATACAGCTAGCTATTAATTTTGAAAAGCTGTCATACCATAGTTTTCCAGCTCAGTAACTGCAAATGGTGCCTCTTTAGCCAAGTAATGAATTGCATCTTGATCTCCTAACCAATCTGATCCTTTAACGGTATCGTACCTGTAAAATGAAAAATTAAAGATAACTTCAACGGACATTAATTTAATTGAAATATGTAAAATATACTCTGCAATTATTGTTGTAGAAGTGACAATAATAATGAATACGGTTGACGAATGAGAAAAAATATGAATGAATATAATAGTTATGATACTGTAGCTGGGATCTTACTTCATGTAACTTTCAAGATAACTTATAACAGGAAACATTACTAAAAACACCAATTAATTTATCAAATTATAAATAGAAAAATGTTCTAAGAGTTTATTGTTGCACTTGTTCAATCCCAAAATAAATATATACATAGTTAATTGATATTTTGGGAATGGTTTAGGATGGAACACAATTATTTCCAGTTCTACTAAATATGTTTGGATCCACGAAAATGTTGGTTCACAATCATCAATTACAGAAAATTAGTAGTGGTTCTGAGTATTAAAGTGAGCCTGAGCTCATACTACAACTGATGACTTTTCTATTCTCTCCATAGTGGATTTGCTTAATCACCATCATCAATTTCTTCTTTTTTTCATAGTTTTTGCGACATAGTCTCATTTCAGAAATATTTTCATACAGTATAATTTCTAACCCTATTAGAGATAGGTTATTTTGGAACAAAAAAGTAGTCAATAATAGATTTCTCATTTCTTGAGCATCTAACCTTGGTGAAACGATGCATATCTTTGTGGGTAAATTTACTGTTGAATATTGATAAATTATTGTTTATGCATAGATCAATCAGTCTTTCTCCATTATTATTGATTGTGCTTTCACCATATTTTCCCATCACCTGCTCTGTTCCCTCACATGAGTTCCCTGCACGGCCATTCAGGTCTCCTCTCAGAATTACTGTACCTTTTGCATTATTAATGGTAATTTGAGTTCCTCAAATAAATGATTTTTCACTTGTGCCAACTGTTCATCACATGGAGCATATGCAATTATCAATGAAAAGATCTCACGATTCTCCTCTATGTTCACTCTCATGATGCGCTCGTTAACAAATTTCCAATCCTTAATGTTTTCCTTCTTATTCCTATGAATCAGCATTTCCACTCCAGCTGATGCTCGCTCCGCAACACCATCAAAGAACAGCAAATAATCAGCATTCAGCTCAGTTCCTTTCCTTTTTGTCTCTTTGACTGCCAGATACTCAATCATGGTCTGCCTTCTTTCCTCCATCAATTCCACTTCCTTTCCCCTTAGCACCAAAACATTCCATGTTCCAATATTCAAGTTTTCAAGGATCCCCTGTTTTTAGTCCATAAAAGTCCTGTCCGTTTTCTCTAGATTTATATGAGGGCCCACTTTGGACACTGATCATCTTCTTGCGATGATATCGGCAATCCTTGAAGAAACTAACTTGAAGAAGTTAAATAAATAAGAACCTGAAAAGGAGTACACGATTACGGCATATAAGCTAGAAAGGAGCAAGTCTAACTGGGCTACAGAGAATCAGTAGAGAACACGCTAAGAGAAGAAGCAGAGGTGGACAGTCAGGTTGAATTGGAAAAGTGCTGGACAATCCTGCATGACACTCTCATCTATGCTGCAGAGGAGGCATGTGGAAGAAGTAGAGTTGGAGCAAAAGGTAAGAAGACAGGTGGACAGTGGAGGTAAAAGCAGAGGCGAAGAGGAAGAAATAACTGTGGTAGCGTTACCTGCAAACAAAGAGCCCTGAAGCCTATGATCAAAGCAAAGATCAAGAACAAAAGAAACAGTGGAGGCAGAAAAACAACAGTCTCGGAGAGAATGTGAGTCCCGCATGAGGAAAATTACAGAGAAAAACAAAAACTCTTCTATAGAACATTGAAAGTTCTAAGAAAAGATAAAGCATGCCCTCTGAAATTCATAAATGATGAAGCAAGAATCTTCTAACACAAGAGCAGGATGTAATGGCAAGATGGAAGGAGTGCTTTTTAAATTTGCTAGCAGAAAGTGGAAATGAGAGAGAAAATAGGCAGGAAGACATTACAGATGAAACATACTAATAGAGGATGATATAAAGGAAGAAGAACTTGATTTGGCTGTGAGAAAGATGAAGCTTGGGAAATCACCTGGGCATGATGGCATTACACCAGAAATTATCAAACTCATGGGACCTATTGGCAGGAAATGACTCTTGAGAGTGATAAGATTAGCCTGGAGTTAAAAGAGAATCCCTAGATTTGGGAAGTATCAGTAACAATTCTCATTCACAAAAAGGGTGACAATAGGGAATGCAGTAACCATATGGGCAAATCTCTATTGAGTGTACCTGGTAAACTTCACTCTAGAGTTCTGCATGAGAGGTTACAAATGTCTATTGAACAATACCTTGAGGAAGAGTAATTTGGCTTTAGACAGTGAAGAGGTACCCAGGATTCCATTTTTATTATCGGCAAGTTCTTGAAAAGAACATGGAAAAGATGTGTATTTATGCTTTATAGACCTCATCAAAGCATTTGACAGAGTTCCATGGGATGTTTTATGGACAGAGCTGTAGGATAGAGGAGTAAATCCCAACCTGTTGAAGGCCATCCAGAGCTACTAAATTCTTTAGAAATGATGTAAGAGTCGGAAGCCACTGCTCTGAACAGTTTCAAACAAGAGCATGAGTTAGACAGGGAGATATCTTATCACCTTATCTTTTTGTCATATTGATGGATTGATTGATGAAGGCCTGCAAAGGAAGAGAGAAGAGATTGATGGTTGGTCACTGACGACTGCATAGAGTGCAAGTTTCAAAACTGGCTTATGCAGATGATCTTGATCTTTTATGCTGCTCTGCAGCATATTATAAATATTTGGAATGAGGAACTGGGAAAGAAAGAAATGGAAATAAGCATAGAAAAAACAAAAGTAAAGGGTGCGAGATTGATATTGTTATGGGTTCTATACCTAAAAATAGGGCTAGCAACACTGAAATTATCACTCGCAATTTTTTTACACAAATTAGTCTATAAACACATACTTATCACAAGAAAAGAAAATCATATCATTACATGTTAAGCTAATACTGAATTTTGGTATCTATGCACAGAAATTGATTACTAATTAAGAATGGGCCGATCGATAATTAAATACACAACTGTCCAATAAAGTAGAAATAAATGTCAAAATGATCAGTTAAACACTTACAAAACACAGTCTAATACGTTATTCGATAATCCCAAATAATATCACTTGATATGCGTAAGCACAATGTCTTTATACTGTCAATAAGCCGCACGGTTCTCTTTGCAACTACACTGGATTTGAGCACTGTCTATTTCAGCTGCACCGGATCGTATTCTGTCACTCCATGCATGGGATTCTTAATCTGTCACTCAGTCTGTCACGCGAGCACAAACCTTAAACAGATCAAACAACCAACTCAACTCAAAACAGATGATTGAGTCTTTTTACACTATTGATCGCTCATACTAGCGATTTCCAGAAACCTGTAGAACATTCCAGCAAATCTGTGACCTCAGTAGAATGTTCTCGTAGTAGACGGTTAAAGGTCGTGAATCTGAGCAACATGAGGGAGAGAGACACTTAAGAAGAGTGAGTCAACGAAGGTAAATCCACAATCTCTCAAGTTACGTTCGATGATGAATGGAAGCGATGTACATAGAACAAGTGGCATAAACAACTGCTTATTTTGCATTTATAACACTATTAAGTTGAAGGACAAAAGGGTTGAATATTTTTAAATGATGATTAGTATTTCTTTATTTATATGGATTTCAATTAAATAGTTTCAGGTAACGGAAGATTCATACCAAAATTTATGAACCTAAATGAGTTAATAGTAGAAAGTAAACTTCAATATTATTATTTCTTCATAACATACTTGTTTACTTTCCAAATTGAGTCTTAAAAAAAATGGTAAGGTTTTGAAAATTATTCATAAGAAATTGGAAATCTTATCCTTTATTTTATTTTGGCAATTGATTAATATTGTGCTTGAAGAATAGGCTTCTAATAGCTTGTGCACTGAATGAATCCGAATATTTCTATCTTAGGGCAGATATTTTGATTGATAAAATGATTGAAGATTTATGAATTTAGAGAATTATAAATTTCTCTTAGTTTATTTAGAGAAATGATCAGTAATACAAGTACGTATTTTGTACGAAAACCACTCGAAATTTCAGCAATTCACGTTCCTGGTTACCCATGATATTCACAAATTCACGTCTTTGTTACCAACGAATTTATGTAACCCACGAAAATTATGGAACCACGGACTCTTGCTGACTAAGTCCTTGGAATAATTATGAAAGCATCAGCTGCTGCTCTGGGGATGTTACGCTGAAGTGGACATCTAACGACCCGGTACAGTAAGGAAATTGTCAACTGACAGAGGTAACCAAGGTTATTTTCGTAATGATTCTTCAAGTGAAAGTGCGTACATCGTGAAGCACTAATTTCATACTTGGCAAAAAAAAGAAAAAGCACTGAAACTATAAAACTTATTTAAGTGTCGATAAAAAAAAGGAAATGTTTTGAATTTGAGTAGGAGCATACTGAGGAAAATATATAATGTGATGTAATTTTTGAGGGAATTGTCTGAGGAAAATATATAATGTGATGTAATTGTAATTGAGGGAATTTCTTTTTGATACTGAGTTTAAGATTATAGTTTGAGTGGTTGTTTCCTAAACTGGTGTTTAATTTGGCTTGGTAAACTGTTCCTAGTGTCATATTAATAGGTATTTGAAGGTTTCTGGTGTACAAAGGAGTAGGAAGGAAACTCCTTCCTTTCTCATTTCGCCATCTAAATTAAGTTAGTTTGTGTCTTCTAAATTTATTCAACAGGTATAAACACAACAGCTCAAAGATGCCGCTTAAAGCCATGAATTTTAATAATAATAATAATCTAAAATTAATACAGTGATAGTATCTAATTACTTGATGACTGTACAGTCGGTTCCTTGGAATCTCTGTTGTATCGGCTTATTTATTTGTAGATAATTATTTATTTGTATATAATTGAAAAAGATTGGGTGTTGCATACATGTGCCACTTCCAGTCATCCTCTTCCATGCTGCCGAGAGCTGCATTGATTCCTCCCTGGGCGGCGACCGTGTGCGATCGGGTTGGAAAGAGTTTGGACAATACGGCGACCTTGAATCCTTCGGCCACCAGACCAAAAGCAGCTCTCAGTCCGGCACCTCCCGCTCCAACAACCACTGCATCGTAATTGTGATCAATCACCTTGTAGTCTCGAGATATCTGCACACAAATTAACACAATAAATTAAGAGAAACAAGGCGCTAACTAAACAATAGAGAGATTGCGCAAAACCATGTTGAATATAAAGATAATGCGAACCTCAACACTCTATGCATCTGCTTGCTCTACAACATCTTGATGTTCAAGTGCTTGGATGTTTAAGGTTAGCATTATCATTAAAGTAGTTTTTCACAGATTCCCTTATATTTGTGTAAAGAGGAAATGTCACTATGCTTCTGTTATTATTTATAGAAGCTATCTAGAGAAAGTGTCACAATTCGTCGGTGACGTGTGGCAACAAATCGAGACTATTTTATTTTTGTGCACTCGCAACGTAGTCTGACAACTCGAGACTTTTTTAAAAGTCAGATTTCGTCGGAACCGTTCAGCGTCATAATATGACGGTTCTACTTCCTGAACATACTGTACACGTTCCTGAATCAATTCAGGAGCGGTCTCTGATTCAAACTCCTCTTACGGCCAGTTTGACATTCTCCCGCTCGGGACAAAACTCTCTAACTGGGGAACTTCGGTTTATTTATTGTTTAGGACCAATTTATTATTCAGGCTTATCATTTAGTCAAAACTAAACTGCTTTACAGGAGGTCAGTGGATGAATATAAACAATAATAATTAAAAAAATTCAATCAACTTTTGTTCATTATTCAGAAAAACTCTTACCTACAACTTATGAGAACCACCATATTGTGAATGTTCATTCTTCATAACTAAAAATATGGAAACGTTTTTCCACAGGCCTTGCCTTCATTTATTCAACCTGGACGGCAACTGTCCAACTGACCCTTTTCGACTGAACCGAAATCGATGGGTGATTGTCCGAAATTGAGACAATAGCTGTCCCGAGCTCGAGAGCGACAAAAAATGCTTCAGTTAGTAAAAATTACTCAAATAACTGCTTATAATAATAATAGTAGTATAAATATAAGTAGGGCAAGGTGAGGATTCAGCCGAAATTTCTCCCCTTTTTATCCATTTTTTCCCAACCCCACCCTAACCCAACCTTGACAACCCCATGCTGCTTCCATCCAGCATAACAGATACCCTGAAAATTCCCACTCCCTCGGTAACTAACCTGCTAAGAGCCCACGAAAAATACGAACTTCTGAAGCATTGAAGCTGGCGCAAATTGAATGGCGTCATCTTGTTCAGCTCGCCCAGGCGGTCCAAATTCATTTATCAAACACTATTTTCCGACAACGATTAATAAGAAAAAATATTTTAAAAAATTTATATTATCATTAAGTAGGAAAAAATAGAGGTTCGGGCTATTTTGCTTTAAAAAATTTTTCCACTTTGTTCCCATTTGTCTACCTTCTTACACTTTTTCATCAACCTTTACCCCTACCCAAACCCGAAAAATTCCCATTTTCATGGGAACTAGGGCTCCCGTAAAAATCTGAGCTTTATAGCCCTTCAAGGTAGCGCAAATTGAATGGTGCCATCTTTATCAGCTTTCAAAGGCAATGCAAATTCATTTATCAAACACAAATTTCCAAAGACGATTAATTATAAAAAAGAATGAAATTTTTTCCCATGCTCATGTTTTTCTCCCATACTCTTTCTATCCCAACGAGACCCCCTTAACTTTTCAAGCATTGAAGCCCTATTTTAAACCCCTCAAGCAAGCACAAAGCCTGAATGAGGTGATCTGATACAGGGCATTTGTACCATATTATTCAGCTTATAAAACCGGGGCCTGGGGTAAATACCCACCCACTGGGTATTACCCGGCCCACATCAGTAGTCACAAGCCAAAGCAACAGATTTGTTATGTATTTTATGTAGCTTTTTTGTGCACTTCTCTTTTCAAATAGCTGAACTGTATGGCTAGCAACACTGCAATTTCACTCGCCCTTCCCAATTTCGTAATTTTGTGACCGCTACCATGAGTTATCTACCAGAAAAGAAAAACTCCAAACTGAGTTCCCGGGTAAAATGCTAGTAGAAAAACAAGCATACTTTTAAGCGCGACCGCCAAAAGCAATAGTTTTCAACGGAGTCAAATGTGATACTTTTAAATTGAAGATGAATATCCTCAGGTTTTGGATATTTGGGCAATGGATATTTGACAAATTTAAGCATTTCCTCAGCTATGAGCATATACATATTTAATTTTGAGTCATTCAATTCATTCCCAATACTTTAAAGGAAATGGGAAAACTAATTTTTTCATCAATTTTTAATGAATAATGAAATTTCAGGTTGCGATGTTATGTTTCAAATACCGAGCTGACGAGTACTGTAACGCATAATTATATATTAAATGGTATTGCATAGATAAGACATGAACATGTATATTCTGAAAGTCTGAATTTATAATCATCACCTAATATTATTAATTACAGCTTGAATTAAAAATTTTTCACCACAAAACTAAGATCTAGAATTCAAATATTGCATTTCGATCAAATGGATTGAATCTTCACTACTTACAGAGCCACTTTCTTTATGTTGGTTTCGATCGCCAAAAACGAAATGGAGCTTTCTGGTGCTCAACGCAGGACGGCCAACACAGTTCTGAAAATAAAAAATGTTTTAATCATATTATGTTATGACAATAAAAGCTCACTTATTCATGTCATACTAAGTTGAGAATGAATAAGAAAAATTGGGATTTTCCATACACGTAATTGAATATAACTTGAGTAATATTGTAAGTGCAATGTACATCAGCCTTTAACCCTGATCGTTATTATAGATCTACACAAGTCTAGAAAGAGCCTGCATCGGAGCACCGGTAGACGTCGGCAGGTTACTAGAAGGATAAATCGCCCGACGAAATAATTGCAATTTTTATCCGTCGGGCCATTAATTCAACTCTCATTGACTCATAGCAATCTGCCGACGACTACCGGAGCAGGCTCGCAGAACTCACCCAATATCCCTCCCCGTGGTTTCTCCTAGGAATAGGGGCTCCTCCATATTTATAAGAGTAGGCGATTATGCCATTGTTTGGTCCGCTCACGCTCCTGTGTCAACTACCTTCAAAGCTTAAAAATAGAAAGTTAGAGAAATTTAGAAGGCAAAACTCAATAAAACTATTGACGGCCGTCGGGCATGCGTCGGCCGATGGGGGGAAAGTCTCACGTCTTTCTATTATCACATAATGTCAAAGAGGTTAAAATGTATAATGTCAAGAGGGGTTGGATGAGAAAGGAATACCGTACGATTTTGAACACCATGAAAAGGATTATCAAGAAACAAAGATTCTGAGACAAGGTTTCTGAAAGAAAAAGGAATGAAATGGAAACTAATGAAGAACGCTGAAGACAGATCAAACACACACCAAGAAAAATGTCAATGAAAAAACTAATTTATTGGACGTGGAAAAAAGAAGAAAGGTTATCTGTCATTCAACATACGAGGAACTGTCAATGTGAATTGAAGATGAAATCAATAGGTACCGTACCTGAATCTATTTTCATCATTTGATGTAATGATAAAGCTTCCATTACATAACCATTTCGCTATATTTAAAAATAGAGTACAGGACTCAATGCACATACTAGATATACAGTACTAGAAAGTTAATTGAGTTAAATATTATGAATAATAAAATGTAAAATTTACTTACAAGAGAAGAAACTGCACCATTCGTTCCTAGAATTGAAGACAGTTTCAAAATCGCCCCAGCCATTTTCAAATATGAAAACACAGTATATTATTAATTTAAAATATGCTCCGGTATTTGACCTACACTACATCACAAACGCAGAAAGCTCCTGTTCAGTCGCTCTACATTTGACATCAGATGACCGATCAAGATGCCAATCACATTGAGAATGATTACAAAACATACATAGAATAATAATGAATATAGCAACGATAAAAGTTTAATATTACATTAAAAATATTTTGACATGCATGAAATCTCATGATCTTCTCTGACCTTCATCAGATGAAACTGGAATCATAATAATAATGTACTGATTTGACCTTTCCGTGAGTCAACTAAGTTATTTATTTATTGTGGTATCGATATTCATTATTTAGATAAATATTTCTATTTTCACAATTTTTTCTCAAAAACTAATTTCAAGCTATCGATCCAGAAATAAATCGACTAACCTAGAGAAATATCGACTTCTGTGCTTGTCCTATAATCTATCTTTTGCAGTCCTTGACTGGGTCACAACCGTTCAATATCTTGAAGGTAGGTTGCAAATTCTAATTTTCTTCAACTAATCAGTTTATTTTCCCTCTAAAATAATTAATTTACATTCTAATTAAAATTGCTTTGTACTATAATTTTATACAACACTTATAATTTGACTTGGATTTATAACAGTTTAGCTATTAATCTCATTGAAATTTTAGCGTGGAGAATTGTTGTAATTTGCCGTAGGCCTATTAACCAATAGGCCTAAATATAACTTTTATTTTTTATTTTTCAATTTCGTTTCATAATTTTTTTGTAAACTTGATAAAAGACAGACTTATTTTTTTTAAATAAATTGACTTGAGTTTTTGAAACCAAGGTTATGTAGAAGCGTGTGTCAGGGTCATACTTATAATTTGTAATTCTTATCACGTTCTTGCCCCTCAATTCTTTTCTATGGCATGTTGATTCTACAACCATTTTCACTTTTGAACCATTAATTTTTAGAGTAATTTTCACTTTAATTTGCTGTTTGACTTTGAATGATGTAATAATTTTCCTTTAGATATCATTGATGATTCATTCATTCATTCCCTATAGCGCCTGACCTTTCAATTTATTCAATCATAAGTAACTTATCACGTGTTAGTAGAAGCAAATCTTCTTCGAAAAATGTTAAGAAATAAGAATAAAGTAATCGATATATGAAATTTATCTCTGACTCAATTATTTTAATTATTAATTCAGTAAATAAATTAAATTAATGAAAAAAGTAATCGAATGTATTACAGTAATTATTAATAAGCTGTTAATTTGTTGAAATTTAAATCAACGTTTTGATAGATGAGAACTTCCCACACAGCACAAGGATGTCCTCAAGATATCCCAAGAATATCCCACAAGAATATCCTCAGGACATCCCATTATATCTAATAAAATATGAACTAATAAAAAAATGTGAATTAACATGGACCTGTATTAGTTGTCAGGGACCAGATAAAATTCCAGACATGAAATTAAATACAGATTCATGTAGCTATAGTAGTGAACTTAATGACGAAAATCTGGATAGTGAACTAAATAGGCTCCTAACACAGGAAGTTGAAAATCAGAGGGCTATATTAGAGGTGCTCAGAGATGACTTAGAGCAAGCTAGGATAGAGATTAGGAATTTAAAAAATCTAGTTTTAGAGAAAAGAAGAAATTGTTCAACTGAACCAAGGTGTATCACATTTCAAAGAAGTACCGACTAGCAGAAGAAATAAAGCTAGGAAAAGTTTGCCTAGCAACTTGAATGTTCATCTACAAAACTATTATCAACCACTTCAACTTAATGAAGAGAGTACAGAAATTAAGATTACTGATGTGATTGATGAACTGACTACTGTGAAATCTAAACAGTTGATAAAGAAACAAAGGGCACCAATACTTGGAAAAACAAACTGCTCTCTGTCTAAACGTTATAAGAAAATTCTGTTGTGTGCAGATAGCCATGGAAGGAACTTGGCGTGGCATATTAATAAGAAAGTGAATTCTCACAAATGTATAGGCTTTGTTAGACCTGTTGCTGGGATGGAACAGGTGCTGAAAATAGATAATATTGAGGGTGAAATTCAAAATGATGATATTTTAGTCATGCTGTGTGGCACCAATGATGTTGCTAGGAATGAGGCAGCCAAAGCTGTCATGGGTATCAGGGAGACAGTTAATCATCTCCAAAATAATAAAATTATCTTAGTTGACATACCCAATCGATATGATCTTGTGGAGTGGTATTGTGTGAATGATGAGGTGAGGAAGACAAATGAAGCACTAAGAGTTATCACCAGAGAGCATGAGAATGTTGTGCTTGTGGAGGCGAGCAAAGCTGATAGAAGCCTGCATACATGTTATGGAATGCATTTCAATCATTGGGGTAAGAGGTGGCTTGCTGAGAAAATCTGCAGAGTGGCTGAGGATGGTAACTCACCAGAATATGTTGAAACACTTATTTCTCTGACTGATAGCTTCTCTTCATCCCTGAGGGTATCAACAGCCAATGTCAACATAGTCTCTCCATCTCACCAGTGGACCTGCTTGGTGATCTACTCTCTCCTGTGGCCATGCCTGAGTATAAATCACTTGAGTCTGTGACATTGCTGGACGCTGGACCATGAGGTACTAGGCCAAGATGTCAATGTTGGGTTGCCAACTGCAGCTACCTCTCCTACATCTTTTTTGGGAAACGACCCCCTCACAGTGGAGTCTCCTCATACTTAAAAACAAGGAATGCTCAGGGCATATCAACTAATGTACTCAAAATGAATAATAGACAGTCTAATCTCTGACCTGAAAATGTGCTCAATTAATGTTCAGAGTCTAAGGAATAAAATGAATGAACTTGAACATTTATGCTATTCTAATGATATAGACATTTTATGTATTGTTGAGCATTGGCTAGTTAATGAAGAAATAGAGGTGTACAGTAGAATAGGTCATTTGGAGATTGTGAGTCACTTTTGTAGACAGGCCCTTTGGGGTGGAGTATCTGTGTATTTCAACAGAAGGCTTAATCTAACTGTCAAACAATTGGACTTGAGTGTTTTCTGCATTGAGGGTGTTGCCGAGTTCGCAGGTTTGTGCATTGCTGAATTGTCACTGGTTGTGATTGCTTTGTATCATCCTCCTAGTGGTGATGTGAACATGTTTTTCAATAGGCTAGAACTATGCCTGTCTTATTTGCTGTCAGCTGGCTTGTTCCTTCTTATTGGCACAGATCATAATTTTAACTCAGCCTACTCTCCTAATGAGATGAAGGACTTTCTCCATGTGATTCAGGGCTTTGGCATGCATAGTACAGTGAAAGCAGCAACTAGGGGTGATGCATCTCTTGACTCTATCTTGACCAACCTGGATAATGGCAGCTACTCTGTTATTGTTAGTGATGATCAGATCTCAGATCATAAGCATGTTTTACTGAATGCCAGGCTGGCATATCTGGATAATCTTCCTAGGGTGTCTAAATCATTCCAGTTTAGGGTGTTGAGTGTGGATACTACTGTTTTATTCTGTGCTGCACTGCAGTCCAATATTGAGGAATGGTTTGATTTAGTGAAAGTATTTCCTGGCAAGGAAGGGTTCAATATTTTCTTCAGTAAGTTTAATGAGTTGTTCAACTCTTTTTTTCCCACTCAAGTCAAGGAGTGTGAGCACAAAGTCTGGCAGAGCTGCAATGAAATTAGGTAGACCTAGTAGGCCAAAATGCAACTGGTTCAGTCCTGAGCTAGCCAGACTCAGGGACTTTATATTAAATGACTTTATATTAGTAAATGACTTGACCAAGACCAATCCTAACATAAAAAACTTATTGCATAACCTTAGGCAGGAATATTGCTTCAAAATAAAAAATGCCAAATTGAATGCCAATGCTGAGTTCATTAGTAATTCATCAAACCCAAGTAAAACTGCCTGGGGTCTCATAAATCAGAATAGGCCATACTCAGAAATAGTGGACAACTCTTTTGCATCAGCTGATGAATTCAATAATTACTTTGTTGAGTCAGTGGCAAAAATTGTTAATGATATACCAGCTGACTTGAAAAATTCGCCTTTAGACCATTCTCTGCTGCCTCCTGTTATGTCAGCTTTCAGTTGGAGTCCAGTAAGTGCTCAAGACATAATTGATACAGCACTGAATTTAAAAAAAGGTAATAGTGGAGATATTTATGGCATGACACCCAATTTTATAAAACAAATTATATTTATTATTGCTCCTTTACTGGCATTCTTAATTAATACATGTGTATCTGAAGGCATTTTTCCTGACCAGCTGAAAGTTTCTAGAACATTGCCAATTTACAAAAAGGGTTCAAGAAATGATACTGCTAGCTATAGGCCTATATCTAAAATATTTGAATATATTTTATTCACCCAATTGTATGACTACCTTGAGAAGCACCATCACCTGGTGCCGGCTCAGTTTGGATTCAGGAAGAATAAGTCTACAGTATTGGCTGTGGAAACCCTTGTGCAGAATATTTTAAATTGTTTTGAAACCAGGGAATCTACCAGTGCCTTGCTGTGCAATTTGTCACGAGCATTCAATTGTATTCCACATGATATACTCCTGTTGAAATTAAAGTATTATGGCCTAAGTGATGGTGCACTCAAGTTGGCAGAATCCTATTTAGCTGACAGACAGCAGATAGTTTGCTGGAATGGTGTTGACTCGCTTCCACTGCCTGTTGAGAGGGGAGTTCCCCAGGGATCAGTGTTGGGGCCATTATTGTTTCTTCTCTCAATAAATGACATATTTTATTGCTTATCTGGTAAGGCTCTGTTGTTTGCAGATGATACCACCATCTATACATACAATTCAAGTATTGACATTGCCAAAAGCTCTGTTAAGCTGTATGATGATGCCCGTAAGTGGTTTTCTATAAACAAACTAGCATTAAATGAGTCCAAAACACAGGAAATAGTATTCTCTTTGGGCCATGTGAGTGAGTCTAATAATCCAGTTGAGCTTTTAGGTTTCATGCTGGACCCTAAACTGTTATGGGAACCACATGTTGATATGATATGCACCAAGCTAAGCAAAATTATATATCTATTAAGAAGACTTAAGTGTGAGTTGCCAGTTCACTTTATTAGACAAGTATATTACGCTTTTTTTCATTCCATCTTGTCCTATGGTATCAGATTGTGGGGTCATGCCTCAAGCATAAAAAAAGTGTTAATGTTGCAGAAGAAAGCTGTCAGAATTATAAGTAATGCAGATTATTTGGACCATTGTAAGCCATTATTCAAGGAGAATTCAATTTTGACCGTAATAAATGAATTCATATATCAGTGTCTGAAAGAGATAAAGTTGAGACAACATGTATTGATAGTTGGCAGTGATATCCATGATTATCCAACTAGGGCCAGAGGTGATCTTCATGTTCCTAGGTGTAGGCTGGGTAAATCTCTATCCTGTTTCCCAGTAGTTGGTATAAAATATTTCAACCTCCTGCCAGCTTCATTCCAAAACCTCCCCCTACCCATATTCCTTAAAGCCTTGAGAAAATAGCTAGCTGCAAATCCTTTTTATTCCACAGACAAATTCAAAATAGAAGTATGTAAGCTAGTTAGTTAATTTTATTATTAGATGAATCTGAACTATTGTATTTAGTATAATGTTTTGATGTAGCCTTATGTATGTTTGTACCTTCTGGCTGAATAAATTGATTTGATTTGATTATCCTAAATAAGCCCCAGGGATATCCTAGGGATAACTGAATGTCCGCCCAAATCCCGTGAAGGATATCCAGGGGATATGCATAGGATGTCCTGGGGATGAAATATCCCACCATGGGATTTTCTAGTGGATATCCTCAGAATATTCCTAGAATATCCCACTTTAAGTTTCCAGGGATATCCCAGACAGAATATCCTCTGGACATTCCATTATATCCTAAATAAATCCCAGGGATATCATAGGGATAACTGAATGTCCGCCCAAATCCCACAAAGGAGATCCAGGGGATATGTATGGGATATCCTGGGGATGAAATATCCCACCCCAGGATTTTCTAGTGGATATCTTCAGAATATTCCTAGAATATCCCACTTTGAGTTTACAAGGATATCCCAGAAAGAATATCCCAAATAAAACCCAGGGACATCCTAGGGATAAGGGAAAAGCTGTCCAAATCCCACAGAGGAGAAATCCTATTATTATTATTATTATTAGAGGTGTGATATTAAGCTGGTGAAAACAGTTACTACACTGTGATCAACAGGCTGAGATTTGATACTTTATTAAGGTAAATAATTAAAGTAAATTGAATAGTTTGTGCATTAGTGACACCCCCATCTAACAGCTACAAAAATCCTAGTGAGAGGTACAAAATTCGGTAACTTTGATCTGTTATTTTAGGCTGGAGGATTCTAGGATCATAGAAAAAGTGTCTTTAAATACTCCAAGAATAGGAAAATTATCAACTTTGTTAGTTACAATATTTATACTTAAATATTACAAGGGATATTTAATAAACATTGTGAAATTGCATATCAATTGATACAATGTGATGGTAGCTACCAGAACTTCCAACAGATCGCGGTAGGATAAGGTAGCCTAGTGCGGAGGTGGCTTAACCCCCAAAAGTATGTTAACCACTATTATCTCAAAAGGGATGAGTTTTTCGAGACAAAATGTTCAATTCAATCTTAATGAGAATAAAATTCCCTACAAAATGAGTGTTCATACTTAATTATATGATTAGTGGCTCCGAAGTTAGGTTAGGAGAGAGATAGAGAGAGAGGGAATGAGTGAGTTTGAGAGAGTGATGAGCAAGTGAGTGAAGTGTGAGGGGGTGAGAGGACGAGAGAGAAAGTGAGAGAATGCCTGAGTGAGGGAGATATAATACCAGTGATAGTGAGAGAGTGAATAATATATCTTATAGGCCTACTGTAAGTTCTATTACTAGTGAATCATTTCAATAATGAATATCATTGAAATTTAATACACATTTGAATTTAAACTCATGTGAAAGCAAAGTAATTGAAAGTGCTAGAATTGCTAGAAGGCAGAATTGTAACATCCTCAATGCCAATTCTAGTCAACCCTAAGGAATAATAAATAGTAGGCTATACGTAAGTAATTATGCATTTGAGATTTAACTTGTTAAGCATAAGCCTACATTTAATTGAATGTGGTAGGATTACATGAAAGCAGAATGGGAATGACCTCAATAACATAAAATTAATGATGCACATTGCAACAACATCACATTTTATTCATCCTGAGATATTGCCAAGATAAAATATTTTAGGATGTAATCTTCCTCATATCCCTGAATATAAGGGAGTATTTCAGGATTGAAAGGTATTATATTCCTGTATAAGATATCCTGGGATTAGCCCAGAATATCAAATCCCTGATATAACATTCTAGAAAGATTCAGATATATTTCATTCTAGTATATATGATATCCTGGGATCTCCCTGGGATATATCATCCTAGCATTTGATATTCCTGGTTATCCCCAGGATTTACCATCCCAGTATGTGATATCCTGGGATTTCCCCAAGATATATCATCCCAGCATGTGATATTCTGGGATATCCCCAGGATTTATCATCCCAGTATGTGATATCCTGGGATCTCCCATCCCAGTATGTGATATCCTGGGGTATCCCCAGGATATCATATCCCATATGTAATATCCTTCAGAGATCCCAGTGACATTCAAATATCCCGGGATCTTTATGGGACATATGGGAACTGGTCAGGATATCCTGAGGATATTTTGTGCTGTGTGGGTTCATCATTCCATATTCTACTACGGTACTTGATGGTGAAAAAATAATTTACATTTCAGAACCGTAAAAGATTTGTTCTACTATCTAACTTGTAGTTCTGTGAACAGTAAACCTCATGCACAAGAATAAAGGGTGCTTGCACAGAGGAACATACTCTTATGTTCTCAATGATAATCATCATCAAAAAAATAAACACAATCATCAGAGCTAATCATTAATTCTATTTGTGTAGTCTACTTCATGTCTGCCTTTGACAAAAATTACTGTAGCTCTGTTTTTATTCACCTAGGCTGTGTTTCTATTTTCCATACAGCTAATAGTTCAAACAGATGAGATTTCTCATGACTGCTGATTGAATTTATATATAATATTAATTAGAATTCTATAACTGATATTTACTTAGTAATGACTTGTTATTATACTTACTTGAAATATTAGAAATTATTTGTTTCTCTCAAATATCTATTTTGATGGATAACTTCCAATTTATATGAATGTTCGAACAGATGAATAAGAGGGCCCAAGGGCTACCTTAAAATCTGATTATGATGGAGAAGAGAAGCTCATTTTAGAAGTAGACCTCATTGCCTTACTTTTTTCCATTAAAATATCCTTTAGAAGCAAGCAAATTTTGAAAATCCTTGAATACATCACTGGGACTCCTTAAGTCTTCCAATTGTGTAATGCTGAGGTGAATTTGGCTCTTCAATTTGCCAATTCAACTATGTGATTGGCAGCACTGCAATATTCTAGTCAGCCGATTCATTTCATGGCCGCTATTTTGGCTTTCTTCGAGTTTTACTGTATATTTAAAGGAAATGATATCAATGTCGGATTAACAAAATTGACTCGTGTCAGCATTTGCTAATTAGCTGACCAACCTAAGCTGTCCGTTCTGTAAGTGGCAACAATATATTTGTTATAATATAAAAAAGTTTTGCCAAATTATTATTGCTTGTACATCATTTTTCTATTGAAATGTTATGACAAGTTGGAAAGAAATAAGACAAATTCTCTGAAGTTTCATCTACATATAGTGTGTAATATTTTCATTCTCATTATAAATTAATTATAACCCAAGTATCATTCCTTTTGAAATTAAATACTTTTGAGAAGCTTTTGTCTCGTATCAAAGTTCAAACTTTTATAGTATCAAATCTTAACTGCCAAATGTTATGGAATTTTCTAATTGTATTGTGTATACTGTAAAGAAACGGCCCCGATTGTTGGTTTCACCCCATACCAAACCATAGCATAGTCTTGTCCTCAGCGAATTAATGCTATGTCTCTCATTCTTTCTGGTTTTTTAAGAACACTGCAAAAACAATGAATGTGTTTTTGTCGCTTGAACTAATGTTTCTCATTCTTTTTTATTTATTGCAGAGATATCACTAAAATACCAAAATGAGCATACCTGCTGGTGATGCCGAAAAGGGAAAGAAGGTGAATATTCAATTTTATAAAGTACAGACAGTATTTTTTGTGACTTTTGTAGGGAGCTCGCTTGTCTCCTATGGATTGCTCCTTGAGTGTTTGGTGTAACTCTACCCAAACCTAAAAGCGTCAGACGGAAAAATAGAAAAGTCATGACGTCATTCGTCAGAATCACCCTTAAATTGCAAATTTCAGCTCTATTCGTACACCTTTTCAGTACAAGAATGAAGGTTTTTGCTTATCACAGATTTGAAGCTTTCTTGATCAACTGTCAATGATATGGATTACTTAATAATTTAACTGAAATACGTCATACCCACACCATTTTTCTAGTTCTCAAAAACGGAACAACCTTGCTTTTAATAACCCTGGAGAGGCTCAACAACGTAACAACCTTGCTTTTAATAACCTAGGAGTGGAGGGTCATCGTGCCTCATGTGTGACTTTATAATTCAGTCATCTACAGCCAGCTATTGATGGTTGTTGTTTCAGGCTTGGTCTGTGAATCAACCCAATCGTGACTCAATAGGCGGTGCCTCACTCCAATATCTTGTGAAACAGACCATAGATTGAATTGAATTTGGGCATTTAGCTGGAATCCAGCTATATTACTCAATAATTACCAAGGAAAGTCCTTTTCAAGCTTTCATACAAGCCAACCCATTTTTATTGCTTACTTCACTTGGGTTTCCTAATAATTACTGTGTTCCCAATTATTGGTATACGTTAGTTATTTTAATAGGTTAATAAATCGAATGTTATTTAAGGGAAATTTACATTGATCGTTCATTATAATTGGGTACTAAATTACTTGAAAATGAAAAGGAAATTTATTCTGCTTTAAAAATACAAAATATTTATAAACAATTCATTGATTCTGAATTAAATTGCAGTTGCTAAAATATAAAATACAATCATAATTGTTTGCGGCCATTGCGGTACAAATACCTTGAAATACAAAATAGAAAAAGACACAAAAATATCAAAATTGAAATGTACAGTAACACCAAGATAAACTCATAGATATTAAATTCGCTGCCTGAGGAAGCAAAATGCAGAAAGATAGAGATTTTACAAAAAATAATTATAATAAATAATGTTGGAAAATAAAACCATTAATATAAATTTAAAAATTACTTCAAGGTAATATAAATTCATTAACTTTTTATGGTAAATTCAACGACTTGCAGTCAATTAACGCAGATCGTTATCGAACTAGAAATCCAAGAATAAATTAATTTTTATGAGGTAATTTTCATTGCATAATTGCGATTGAAAAAACACGGTGGCATAATATAAATATTTTTATTCTGTCCAAGAATATAATGTTTTGTTGTGTTGGATAAACCTCAATTACCTGTTCACAATTTGGAGAGGTGAAACTTATTTTGATATGGGGCAGTATCATGCTTACTCTCTTTGTTATGACGAGGGCATCTAATTTCTTTCAATTATAAATTAATGGGTAATTTTTTCAAATATTGTAAACTATGCTTGGCAGTGATTACTAACATTGTTGACTATGTTCCAGGTGTTTGTACAGAAGTGTTCACAGTGCCACACAGTCGGCAAAGGTGAGAAGCATAAGGTTGGGCCAAACCTCAGTGGATTGATTGGCAGAAAAACTGGCCAGGCACCTGGATTCACATACACCGAAGCCAATATTAGTAAAGGTATGTTGAAATAAATCAATATTAATTTTCAACTATGAATGCTTTATTTAATAAGCAATGCATTATCAACTTTTTAAATGCTGTGTCCATTCAGTGTTTTCATTTATGTTGCAGAACATTTTTTAATCAATTAACTTTGAAGAAATTCTTGGATTTCAACTTTAAAGTTTTTTTTATTAAATGTTTACCTTTTGTTTTTTGGAATATCATAGTTAAAGTAATTAGTATAATCAAAGATCAGGCAATTGCGAATGCATTTCGAGCCCCATTCAAATTTAAAACAAAAGCTAGGCAAATTTTACAAAGAAAATACCAATTTCTAAACATGAAGAACGAATAATAGATCAGGTGAAGAAAACGTGAAAAATTGTAGAATAGTAATTTATATTTTTTATCTTCAAAGTTATTTCTGGTATTTTAGAAGATGATGATGATGATGAAACTAGCATGCTCAGTGGTTTTGGTTTGAGCGTATACATCAAATTTCCAAGCTTCTGGAATGAGAAAATCTAAGCAATTAATTTTAAATTTTCCCTGTCCCAAACTTAACTATGCAAAGCTCCCACGAACAGTAGCTTTTCAATTTCAATTGCCATAATTCACATTATAATATTATGCTGGTTTATTATATTTTATATATTTCAGTATAAGGGTAGACTGTCAAGCATAGAGCTTCAGCATTGTTTCAGTAGGCTTAGCATACTGTTATCATTATGCCAGCTCAATGAGGAAAACAATCGCAAAGCATGTGGTCTTCAGACCGATGAATATTATTAGTTGAAATTTTCACATTCGCAATATGCTAAAGAGTTATACATACAAAGTATTATCAGTGGCGTAAAGTACACCCCCGCAGACCCCTTGGTGGGGGGGGGGGCGGTCTGTAAGGAGGCCCGGACTGAAATATATATTTTTTCCAAAAGAAATAAAACTGAAACTGAAACACTTTAGGAAGAAAGAAATAATGAATAGGCTAAATATTGTCAGGTCAATGTTTATTGTCTACTTTACAATTCGTTAATAACTTTAGTGAAGGAATTCAGAAGCAGGATGTGGTGACTTCAAGAGATTAAATGGAGACATACTCAAGACCGACTTTGTGGCCTCGCTTTACTCAGTATCGAAAATGAGAGAGCCAAAAACTTAAATCTTGATGAATTTATCAGTATTTGCAGCTCAAAAAGCGGGGTGACAGCGACAGGTTAGGTTACATTAATTCATTCAGACTAAAAGGTGTAAAATATTGAGATTATAATTTTTATAATAGGAAATTCCTACTTAAAAAATTCCTGACTAGTTTTTTTTTTTAATTGAACCTGTGTCCGTGTGCGCGAACAAGACGAATTCTGAGAGAACAACACTTCTGGAACAAGGAGGCAAACCGTTTTATTCAGGCTAACCAGGAGGCTGTGAATGTGGACCCTATGGAAGGCATCAATTTCAAGATTTCTATGAAGTTAATATTATTTACAATTTAATTAACTATCATCTATTTCCGTCTTTCAGGGACCTGTAGGCTAGAGCCAAAATCATTAAACTATTCCCTCCTCCTCCCCCCCTCTCTTGAAACAAAGATTGATTTTTAAAATTCAACAGAGAAAAAGGTGTTTAGTTATTACATAATTTATGATGACTGCCCATAAAATTGCAAGTTTTTCAGGGGGAAGGTGACAAGGGTAAGGGGGGATATTCATACGATTTTGAGGAGAGGGACCCAGAAACTTGGTTGCGGGGGGGCCCAATTGGAAAATGTTACGCCACTGAGTATTATTCCCATTGCGTGGTCTTTTGCTGCTCAGGAGGCTCCATATTTGATAATGATAATGTGACATGTTATCCCCACAATTCCTGTTCCTCCTGCGCGGACTTTCTCATGTAACTAAGGAAAGTAATGCAATCATCAAATACGTAAATAGTGTTGTCAAACGTTAGTGACAAGATTATTTTGAAGGGCTATTACTTTCGAATGAGTAATAATCACATTTATCCATTTCAGGTATCACCTGGAACAGAGACACATTGTTCATTTACTTAGAGAACCCGAAAAAGTACATTCCAGGCACAAAGATGGTGTTCGCTGGAATCAAAAAACCAGAAGAACGAGCTGATCTCATTGCTTACCTAGAACAAGCTACAAAATAAATTATTAAAAACCTAATTATCAAGGTATTGTAGTGATGAAGGTATTATTATGCAAGTGAGGGCCAAGGACTCAAGTGGCTACCAAAGTACATAGGAAAATATGAATGTAAAAATAGCCCATCTTCTTGTTGATTATGATCAATAATCCGTGTTCGTTTTATTTATTGTGTCTGTGACACACTTCATGTTTATGTAAATTGTATATTTAAAAATTGGTTCCTTGTTGTCTAATAATAAAAAGAAAACCCATTAATGTTAAAAATTTGTTTTTGTCTTATCCTCTTACTTTCCTTATAATTGAAAATCAAACAGAAACGGTTAAATTCTTTTTTCTAGAAAATCAAAAATTGTTCCCTAGGAATATATTTGTGTATAAATAAAACAGAGACTTCAAAGCTTGACCTACTTTATTCTATTTTTAATTCCAACTTGGCATTTGTCCCACTGCATGACTGTTCTATTTCAGCTTTCCATTTTGAAGGTTGTATTAAATGATTGGTAAAGTACAGAAAAAATATTTTTGTCTTTTACTCTCCTGCATTCTTTTAATTGTCCCGATATTTGCAATAATCTGTTCATCGTATATCGTTTTCATTTTTCAAAATTTTATTAAAGATATGGAAAGTTTGTTTTTGAAAAGAAGGCACTGCTATCAAGACTAACGGCTTTTGAAACATTTCAAGCGTTGTCCTATATATTACAATTAAAATTGTCACTTCTGATAGTGAATATAATGCTTTTGAGAACCGTTGCAAAACTGTTCCAAGTACTGAAATTTGATACACAAAGGAAATTAAACAAATGTAGATGATTAACTATTACAGCAAAGAACGTTAATTGATTGGCGTATGTTATACGGTAGTAGAAAGATTTTACACGCTATAGAAATGTATGCTTTAAGAGTTGAGACACCTACACATACACAACACTTTAGTGTACGAGCGTATTTCCTCATTTCAAACTCTCCTTTAGTTATTGATTTTTCCCCTGTAAATCAGTGGTCGTTCTTTGGTCCGTGTTCTTTCGGGATATACAAGTGTAGAATTATTACTATCCAAATTATATAATCACAGGTTGTTTGAAAGAGAACTCCCTAATAGGTAGTATGTAGGCATATAAATTGAATGGTGAAATTAATGAAAAATTTACATATAGAATGAAAGAGATTACCTTCAAACCGAATCTATGATTTTTAATGAATGGCCCGATATGATAATTGGCTTTTTTTTTTAAATTAAAAACCATTAATTTATTTTGAATGGAAGAAAGCCCAGCACCGGTTTTGGTGGCAGATTAGATGATAAGGGCGGGTATCCACGGACGACTATCGCATGTGGTATGTGGGTACTACCACAGATTACAGAACAACATGTGGCTTTTGTAAAATGTGATCAAAAAGTTTACAAAAGCCACAACTCTTCTAACCAAAAAACTGACATGATGATCTAGGAACCCACACGCCTCTGAAGATGGATCTCAAAGATTCGAAAGCGCTCGGCCTACAGATTAAGTAAGTTATACTTATTCTTAATGAATATTTGACTGCAAGTCGTTAAATTCACATGAAAAGTTAATATTAACAACGCAGTTCGTCATGGAACAAGAAATCCAGGAATTTTATCCTATATCCAATAATTAATTAACATACTGAATAGGCTATTACTGTATCTTACATGGGTTCCACTACAAGTATAGATAGCTACTGCTAGCCTATTCGTTTATTGACAGATTATGATTACCTAATAACTATAGTGCCCAAGTCATTAATCTTTTGTGGAAATTAGTGCTAAGTGTATGGAATAGACTGATAGGTTTTGGAACTAAAGTGAATGTGATAGGGATTTGGTCTGTTTAATTATTTCTACAATTTAAATAAAAATTAAGAAAACTTGTGCGTTGTAAATGTATGTATAGTGGGCTACCATAGCCGATTTCGACTGTAGGTGACTCCTCAACATTATTTTGGTCCAAAGAGCGAACGACGAGTGAGGTGGTTGCGATTACTTTTCTCACTGAGCTAACATACTCTGAAGCTCTATGCTTAACAGTCCACTCGCTCCTTTGCACAGGTGAGTGTGTAAACTATCTAGCACATTTTTGCGTCCTAGCCAACATTCGACAGAGACGTTTGCAAAGCAAAACAATCGATGTAGCCTTTTTTGTATTTGAGATGAGGAAAACTTCATCCACAATAAGGAAAATCTTGTGGTGGTTTGTGAAGAAAGTTTAACTTTGAAATGACACTAGAGAAGCCCTGTTAGAAACAAAAATGTTTATTGGAGCGGATTTTACAATAGTAATTGTTTTATCATGAAAAAGGCAGGAGTTGACATTCTAGAAAGAAGAATAATTAGTAAACTGTGATGTAACTTTAGTATTCAACATTAGCTTTTTTTTGGAGGATGAAGCCCACATAGATCTGAGACCTGTGCGTGGGTAATGAGTTGGATGGCGGTGATTGATGACCTAAACCTAGGTTTTAGGTGGGTTCCGAACCACCAGTATTCCACTTACACAAACATATATTTTTCTAAATAAATTGTCTAAAGTAGCGATATATCTTTCAAATTGTGGAATGTTGATAGATAAATGGCTTTTATTTGTGCACTTTACATAAGTAATAAAAGTTCTGTGGGCGAAGTTGAGGCATAAGAGCCCCCTCCACTCAAACGACAGTATAAAAAAACTATTTACAATGCAAAAAAAAATGATAGGGTATAGCAAATAAGGTTAGTAGTTAGTTATCTTCTTACCCACTTGAGGGTAGTTATATAGAACTCCTTTGAGAGGGTTTGAACACAAAGATTCATCAGTATTTTCCGAGTCATGATCACAATGTATTAGCCTGCTTGCAAGTACACTGAGCTGTTTGATAATGAAATAATTATTACTCAATTTTTGTAAGTCACGCAATCTTCTAATATGCTCAATGGTATAAGGGATCATCTACCTATTGTCCTCTCAAAGTAGGGTTGCCCTTTATGGTAATCTTCAAAAATATGGGAATTTACATATATATACAGTTGACTTTTAATATTTTGAAACTCATATAAGGGACCACGAAAAAAATTCAATTTAACGAGACTTCAAATAATAAACAAGAGGGAGGCAGGGAAAATTCAAATAAACAAGAGTTGATTAAATCTCCACCATTATTTGAATACCAAAGTAAATTGAAAATCAAATTAATTAAAAACTGTAATTTTAAGAGTTATATTTAATTGCATTTATTTTGAAATAATTTGCAGAATAATTATTTACGAATATTTTATTAATAAGAGTACTGTATATATTTAGTCCACCCTCCACAGCTTTGATACTGTATAGTACGCTTTTTATCACTTATAGTACTGTAGAATTCATATAACTTGGCAGCGTGTAGAAGACGGGAGGACTTGCTAGATCTGAACCCAACTGCTGCCAAGTTATATGAAAACTACAGTAAGACTCTTGTTCTTTTGATTTGGACTCATCACTCAAATCAAAGCGGACACAAGACTGGGAGCTTTTTGAAACCACTACTGAACATGAATGCAAAACATGTCTCTATTTGTTAATAAACAAGTCGCGACAGGTCTGTGAATCAAACTTCAAATTATAGAGAGTACCGGGAACAGAAATTCAAATTATAGAGTGTTGGTGATCAATATAGCATTCGTTAAACTTCTAAAAATAAAATTTAAATTAAAAAAATAGTTAGATTCGTTAGATTAATTTTTTTCCAAAACGATGGCCAAATAGAATTTTTGGAATTGCTTTAAATGAAAACAGTTAATTTTATCAAAAAATGTTATGAATAGTGAATCTTAGGCCTTTTATTGTGAATAAAATGACACCTTAGTTTTGAAAATTCGTTATTATTAACCCCTCTGGTGAAAATGCAACCATATAAGAAACGTTGGCCCTTATGTCACTATGGTTGTTTGGTCAACAGCAATTTTTTTTCAAATTCTTATTCTGATAATCATTAAAGGACTTGAAAAAGCATCGAACATTAACATAAACTTTGAAAATCTGATCCTTCCATGCTGTAAATCTATAAATAAATTCCACCTTATCCTGGAAAATGATTGAATTATCTGCATAAATGGCATAGATATTACCATCTAGGTGAAAACTATATCTATTTTGTTCAAGTGTGTACTTAGCACACTAATTTACCCTGACCAATTCACAGTTTTCGATTTTCGTCAACCATTGAAAATGACTAGAAATGACTGAATAAAACAATTTTTACTCTCAAAATTATCCATATTTTATAAATAAATCATTTAATATAATATAATGATTAAATTAAAATTTTTAAATAGTGTCTCAGTTAGAGAATATTGTTATTTGCTCTATGTTCTTGAGCATTATCTTGACTGATAGTTTCATTAAGTTAATAATATTGCTATTTGTTTGCAGGTGTAGTAAGAAACAACAAAAAATCTCTTCTATTACGGATTAAGAAATCCAGTTAATAATAATACGAGCGATTGGTTTCGATTTTCCACAGATCGGGAAGGAGGTAGGGAGAAGAGGAGTCAGGTTGTCACAACTACTGATGTGTAACTGCAACTGTATTATACCGCATGCCAAAAGAAATTCTGATCTTCTAAATGTGTACCTTTCAATCCTGGTAGTACATGTTGTAACGTGACTGGGTTCAAAGATGGCTGTTTGTGGACATATCAAAGTGAAATTGTAGTTGTGAATAAAATAAGGAAACGATGTGGTAGCTCATGCTTTTTAGAATGTGATAAATTTAAGTTCAAATATGATTCTTCCAAATGTCCATTAAAAATCAGCAAGCTTTTGTAGTAAACTCACTAGAAAAAACGACTGATCTTCTAAATATTGAAGAGCTGAGATGCAAATGTTTGTTATTTCCACACTGTGGCCAAAACAATGAAAGTCTTGTGCGTATTCGTTATTGCAACTTGGATTATTGTTACTGATGAATACAATAAATTACTTTCAACTTTGTTTGAAATTTTCTCAATTTTGTATAATTTATTGTACTAAAGTATGACATATAGACTATAACTTATAAGTGAATTATTTACTCACATTTTGGTATAACAGCCATTACGCACTGTTTTAAATGAATTTGCATATTTAAACGCGGAATTTAGTCTACATAGCTGTTTCTAAAGATTCACGTCTACAACAGTGCTAAACGGCTGTCACACCAAAAATATGAGTTTATAATTCCACATTAAATATGAGTTACCTGTCACTCAAGTTTTATAATACACAGTGGAACAACTTTGAAGATTCTTTAAATGAGAATTTCATGGGTACTAATATGAGATCATTTTCAAGTGGCTCATAATCTAATTCAACATTTATTCTACAGTACCGGTATAGAAAATTCAAGTTTGTAGGTGACATTTTCCAAGTGCCTTTGCATAGTAGGAAGTTAGCAATTTTGTTGTTCACACACTTGAAAAAATACTTAATTTGTAGATAATGAACTGCTAAATTTGATAACTAAATTACATATTGATAACAAACTAGATTTGATAACAAATTTATTAATTTTTATTATTGAATACCTATGTGATGTTTTCCATGACGAAATACTTAATGAACAATCTAATATTAAAACTGACACTGTATTTCACTTTTAAATAATGTTTTACTCACATATATTGGAGATGGTTGAGGAATGCATTTCACTTCTGCAGGCTGACGAAGCTTCTTTTCAAGATTCTTTCGAAGCTCCTTTGGGTAACCAATGTCGTTTACCCGGCATAATTGCATTGCATCATATGATTTCGAAACACATGTCTTTTCTAGACATGAGTCCAAGACATCTCTTGGAATACGATTTTAGAGGGACTATTTATCAATATTTCTCCAAGGAAAGCCCCCCAGACCCATCTTGTCCTCGGGGGTATTCCATAGTCTCCCAAGTCTCAGATAACCCCCCCATGAAAGGATTTTCGCTACGGTACTATATATTGGGCCCCCTCATCTATAGCCGCCCCAGGCCCCCAACTATGTCAGTACGCCACTGAGTACTGTATCACTTCACACTTAATTTGCAACGTTGAACCCTGGGCCGGCTCCAGGGTTTTGGCACCCTAGGCGAAAACAAATTCAGCACCCTCATTAAAGTGCCTTTGGTAGGGTCTACCATGTATAGGAACCTTGTAAATAAGTTTTTATTAATAATTGCTATAACAAAGAACTTCGTCTTATAACCTTCAATTAATTACTGGGATAAGGAAAAAAATGAAAGTCAATTTTACATAAAACTCACTTTTAATGTAATACATACAGTACAGTATCCACAAACCTCCAGAAACATAAATTCTAAAGTCCTAATAATGGTACTTTCTTGCTTTTTGCTCAGCAAATTCTTGTATGAGGCCTTTTGAGTCTAACTGCCTTGCTAACTACCTTTTGCAGAAATTGTCGCCAAACCCACGAGTCTCTCCTGGCACATGTTACTACGCAGATATGTTTTAATTAACTTGAGTTTTTGAAACACTTCGTTCAGCACTAGCTATGGAAAGTCGCAAAGTAATCAAAATGCGGAGGGCTACACAAATCTGTGATGTTTTCCATGACGAAATACTTAATGAACAATGTATTCCTCTAGCATCTCCAATATAAGTGAGTAAAACAATATATAAACGTGAAATACAGTGTCAGTTTTAATAGTTATTACATTGCTACACAAATGTTAGGTTACCCATTTTACAGATTATGTTCATAAATAATTTAGTTTAGGACTTCTCTAGGTTTTGTTACTGTGGCCTGGAGATGATGAGAAATTCTTAGTTCAGAGCACTGTCCCACAGCAGCAATGTCAGATTCATTCGAACCGCGCATCATCTTTTTCGATTGTCAATGCTTTTTCTAAGTTGTTACACATTGACTTAGTCTTGTTTTAAAGGTCAGGAATGTCATATAAATTCCAAAGACCCCAGATACTTCATTTAACAGGGAAACCCTTAATTTTAGCATTACAAGCTGTGCCTATAGCAGTGAAATAAAATTGGATCTTTAAACATTCTGAGGGGTCATTTGCAATATTTTCAGATTCATCTGTTGATTTGAAATCAATCATATCCCCTCCTAAAATTTGGTTTGAATTCAAACTTCTTTTATCGAATCCGGATTTTGTCTCTCAAAAACGGGTTCTATTCCAACTTCTTATGCTACTTCTCTAACTCTAGAACTCTGAATCACTTCTAGGTGCAACCAAGAAATTTTCGGTGGAACTGTGCAACTAAAATAGCCTAAAAAAAGAGATGTAATTGTTCGGAAATTTCCTTCAGATTAGAAATATAGACAAATAATTGAATTCCTGGATTTCTTGTTCCATGACGAACTGCGTTGTTAATATTAACTTTTCATGTGAAATTTAACGACATGCAGTCATGTCGTCAAATTTGACTTCATGTCGTTAAATTTCACATGAAAAGTTGACAAATAATTGCTTTTCTTCCTCCAAATTTAATTTATCTCCTATTATATCGTAATTTCAAATTTAAACTCATAATAATTTTTTCCCTCTAGGGCGGGCAAAAAATTTTTCCCTCTAGGGCGGGCAAAAATTTTTTCCCTCTAGGGCGGGCCCCCCCCCTGGCTACGGCCCTGACACAGCCATTTCTACTAGAGACGGCTGTGCTAGAATATTACAATTACTAATACTCTTGTTCAATATCAATAATGAATCTACCAATAACTTCTAATAATGTGATACTATGGCAAATAAAATAACAACTAAATATTACATAATAGTAGTTTATGCAACGGTTGTATTATGAGAGCCTTTAAAGCACGAGTTAGATGTTAGTTAGGGCACGAGCGAAGCGAGTGCTCTAAATATCTCACGAGTGCTTTAAAGGCCAAATACAACCGTTGCATACACTATTTTATCTACGACCACTGATATACAGCGATAAAAACATTTTCAGAAAAAGAGTCAACATGATTTGCTTCTTTCCAATCAATGAATTGACTAGGTTTTTTCATACAAACTTTTCGATTTCTCAGGCAAAAGGCTCTTCAATGCCGAATTTGCCCTTTCAGTTATTTCGGTTGAAGCCGGGCTCTGAGGAGTGTATCACAATAAAGTCGTAGTGTGGCATTCATGCAGGAATGCTCCGTATCAGTGTGAAGAGGCAGTAACTAAACATAGGAAGAGAATCTGGCAAAAATAAGTTTGATGAAAAAATCTCAAATTTCAAAAAATTCCCCCCTCCAAAATAAAAAGGGGGGCACCTGAGTGGTCGATAGTATTTTTCTCGAATTCCTCATGCTTGAAATAGGGTGTCATGTGAAAATTGAGTTCGTTAAGTAACGGGAAGGTACTGAACAATACCACTCCCCGGAAGCCATGCTATATTCGGTGAAAAATATTCTAAGTCCCTAATCTTTCATTACAGTTACAGTATTGACTGTATCATCCATTAGCGGTGAGCTTCCTATGTTTAGTTACTGCCTCACCACAATGATACGGAGCATTCCTGCATGAACACTAGTGTGATACACTGTACGACTCTGCTGTGATACACTCCTCAGAACCCGGCTCCTACCGGGAGTATCTCACATCGTCTAGATTTCAGATCGTCTAGGTGCTATTTTAAAACGAATCTGGAGTATGTGAGACGGCTGGAAGTTTCATGCGCTGATCGTCTCAGATCGTCTAGTATTCACATCGACTAGCGTCTCACTTCCTCTATATTTCATATCGACTAGGTTCCATAGCAGCCAGGCCGGTACAGTCAGCTACCGACTAAAATAGAGCCCGCCAGCTGTAATCACACGTTCTAATTATTCCATATCGTTTCACAATGCCATTTCACTATCTGAATTCCAACGAAAAAAAATAATTTTGGTACACTTGACAAATGGTATTACGTGATCCCAACAATGCAAAAAAACATCAATTTGAAGCAGTCGTTCAGCTTTTAAAATGTTTCAAAAATTTTGAAATGTGAACTGAAAAAAAACTCTAATAGAGAATTTTTCCCATTTTCATGGAAAGTTTTAAAAGTGGGAAAGTTGTAGATAGAGATCTTATCTTGAGTTTATATTTCAAACTTTTATCTCTATAAGGTGAACCTTCTTCTCTTTGAATTAGGAGCAGAGTTTACAAGTTGGATAAATAAAACTAAGCACTTAGTTCCTTTCAAGTTGTTTAACGATTTAGTTTTTCTTCTACAGTTATTCACTGTTATTCTTTCAATGTTATTAATTGCTATATTTACAAAGTTTCATTTTGATGTACAGTATACAACGTTTTCAATATAGGCCTACAGCAATATTTAGCTTAATTTATAACAGAAATATACAATGCCGTGGATAATTACTATCCTATAGCCTACACTGGATAAATATACTGCAAATACTTTCAATAACTTACAATAAGAATAACTATTTATGTTATAATAACTTACAATTAAGGGAAAGGCTCCGTTGAGCCTGCCTTTGGTTAGAGTCAGTTAGAGACATTATATTCTATATCATATGTCAGAATTGAATTACGTTGATTTCAGCTCTAACTGAAAATCATAAATTCAAATCGATTTTTCAAATACGAGTAGCTTTGGATAAACTCTACATAAAGAAATATTTCTTATTGATTTCATAATTCCTAATTCATGCTCTTTATTTTTTATTAATCTATCCATATTGCAGGAATATTTGTCTATCAAGTCTCATTTTTAATTATTTTTGAACATGCAGGGTTTTCTTCTCAAAAGATTTCACGAATTATGGAAGCTGTACGTACATAAATCATTTGATTTCAAAATCAATAGACATTGGAAATTATGTTTTCACTATCATTGCCATAATGAATATCTATATGTCTTAACAGGAAAATGTCGCAAATTTTGTCCAGTTTTTTTATGGACATGTACTCTATTTTTGTGAAATTCAAATTCGAGTTATGGAGTTCGCTGTATCCACTGCAATCAATAGGAGAGGGATTGGGGGGGAAAGTTTTGGGAAATGAACTCTCAAAAACTGATTTTTAGCAGTTTTTTGCGGAGGATAGTATCCACAAAAGTTTAAAGCTTGTGCGTGTGTAATGTGATTGATGTTGATGAAAGATGAGAGAACCTACAGTCTCAGCTACAAAGGTAAATGGCTGTAAACAATATCAGAGCAGCTGGAAAAGTTGAAAACAGTCAAACGGTCACCGTTTTTACCGCTGTCACGAGTATTACGTGACTTATCTTCTATTGCTAGGAAGACCCAACGATTTCTATACATAAATATTTATGTAGCCCCATAGAAATCGTTGAGTAGAACACGTTAGCAATCATAGAACCATCCACTACTCAAAAATAAGTTCTTGATAGACAAGTAGGACAAGGATTCATGATGAATCATTCTGTACAAGCAAGCACAAGTTCCCTATCTTCTTTGTCTAAATCCAAAAACTATTGTAGGCTACATGTTTTTCTGGATTGTACAGCGATGTGCAATGATGAAAAATTATTATAGAAGCACAATAGCCTATAATTAGCTCATAATTATTATGTCTGAATTTAAGCCAGTATGATTTTTTACCAAGAGTTTTGGTGAATTTTTTAATAAATCAAATGTTTGTAGAATCCTGTTTCTGCTAGATTGTGTTCATGAAGGAAGACTCGAAATGAAAACCCTCAAATCGAATTCAACATATTGAGTAGGTATTTGAATAAAGTATGTATTTAATGAAAAATCGTAACTTTTTATTTCTCCTGTGTTATTGATGAATTGGTAGCCCTTCTACAGTTTCACTCTGATACAGCGTCAATAATATTGACAATAAATGATGTTATAACTAAGTCATACTGTATTTGTTTTACGGAATCACAGTGAGCTCTATATAACTTTCATTGAACTGAATATTGAGACCATGGAAAATTGACAGTTGATAAGGCCCCCACCGACCCCGTTGCGCAAAGGTAACGAACAAGTAAAAAGGAACAAACTGTTTTGATAACTTTTTTATGAGTTTGTGATACAGTATTTCAGTGGATCTCAATGATAGAAAAAATGAAGGATGTAGTTTTATTCAAGTGAATCAAAAACCTAGGTAGCAAGAGTAAAATCCTATTACATTAAGTGAGCAATTTCTGTATCTGTATACCGTATTTCTATCCAAAATTTAAGATTAGCACAACATTTGTGAGTCAGAAATGATTTCAAATTCAAAATGAAATTGGTTTTGTCCAATGTTTTTCTATGAAACACTTGAAACACAGCCTCCCTGAGCGGAGCTCGGTTCATTTCTTCCATTTAATAATGATGTTATTCTATGGTGGAAATTTTCCATATATAATGTGATTAAGTTATAATAATACAGTACTAGAAATATTTTTCTGCCACTCTAGAATGTCTTTTTTATTGGGTGAAAGGTTGAAACACATACATTTCACAGCTAATAAAGAGAACTTCCTCAATTTCGAGTATTTTAGATAAATGGGCTAGTGTGTGGCCACGAATCTGGAATCTGAATTTCTTCCTTTTTTGCGCGATTTAGGTTCGGGTGGAAAGGATGAGTCATACATAAAGTTTGTAGAATTATTTATATAAAAATGGCTAGTCTCGATACGGCAATATTTGTTTAGTGTCGCCGGGCTGTCGCGCCGGTAATTGCTTATTTCCCGTCTAGTTCATCCCCTCTCTATTTCTCAAATACTGTTTTTCAATCTCATACCAAAATTTAGCATCAGTTACTGCTGCTAGTACAGCAATAAGGCTGTGCAGGCAATTGTGAGTCTGGAACTTTCGCAAGTTGTGAGTGTATATATACCAAGATGGAAGGCGTCATTGAGATAACGGGAGATAACGGTTTTTGTGAATGAATAAATAAATGAATAAAATTAAAAGTACCCTGCTATCAGATAGAATTTTAATAAAACAAGATTAACCATGACAAGTGATAGGCTAAACAATATATTACAATGAGTTCAATCAGGATCCTGAATTAAAATGATAGGTTTCACATAAAACATGATTACTGGAACAGTGTATGCAATTTGTGGACCTACATTTCAATTTGAAACTTAAAGACATTGCATTACAAGAAGATTGAGTAAATATAATAAAATAACTAAGATGATCACCTATCTCTAAACATGACTGCATAATATCCTACTGAATCCGGATTCTATCTAATATTCAACAAATAAAATGGTAGCAGCACTGGAATCCAAGCAGGCTAATCAAATCATCGACTTTTCATTTCATATTATTCCTATCTATTATGATTTTATTGTCCAAATAGCCTACATTGAAATAAATGATCAGATAGACAATAATAAGTATTTATTAATTATGATGTTTGAAATTTAGCAGTTTGAAAAATTGCAGGTTAATTCAAAGAAAATCAGCTTGAATCAACAAATTATTGGTCTAACTAATGATGCGAGAGTTGATTCTCTCAATTAGTATTGAATCAAAGTGTAAGCCCCAATTCAATCAAATTTGGAATTGATTCAAAACAAGTGGTCTAGATTAGCATCTACACCACTAAATTTAAAAAAATCCAATCCTGGCTACGCAACAAAAATAAATTTTCAAAAATGAAAATGAAAAACAAAACAAAAATGCTTGCTTATCGCTTCCGGAAGTTATTATTGACACAGCGCAGAAAATAGCCTACTTCTTTCTTCCTAGCAAAATTGGAATTGTTTCTATATAAACATGTGTTTATGTAGGCCTATATTTAGGATTAGGATACCGGTATATAATTAATTGTTCTGAAAATATTGAAGCCAATAATTATTGTATTTATGTCTTTTTGTAAATTTTCGGCTGTGCGTTTACAATAAATAATACGTTTAATAGTAATATTAATATAATAGTTGAGTATTCAATGGTTTTATATCAAATAAACCCTGAATCCACATCTTTTTTTCTGTTGATGATAAGTCTATGACTTTTGCTTGGGTAATGAGGTGAAGGATGATACAATAAATGCTAGATGGAATGGGAATCGAACCCATGACCGGAGCAGCGATAGCAGACTGAAGTTGCGACGCTCCAGTCCACTAGGCTACGCCGGCTCGCCATCTTCCATCTAGCCAACACTTCTATCATCATTTCTTTGCGAGTAAGACAGGTTGATTACTGAATCTCGTTAAAATGGATAACAGAAAGTAAGTTACTGAGATTGTCAAGTTCACAGAGCATGCTTTGCTAGCACTTACTTCAGTGGCGTACAGATAATGGAGCGAGTGGAGCAGTCGCTCCAGGGCGCAAGGCTCTGAGGGGCGCACCGTTCTTGATAGAAAATTGCCTTTTACTTACAAAAAATGTATTACTATAATGAAGGCCAAAAGGGTAGAATTGAAAAAAACGTATGTATACATCGCTGCGCATTACTAAAAGGAACATTCATGTCAAATTTAAAAGAAATCGGTTCACGCGTTCAGCCGTAAATGCGTTAAAAACAGACAGAATGCAAAACGGTCGAGTCAAAAGTAGAAAATAGACGAAAAGGAGCAAGAAAAGATAGTGAAGCCAAAACAATTTAAATTGGGTGACAAAAGATATAGCAATTTCAAGTAATTCAATGAAGACTGAATTTATTCTGGAAAAATAAATCCACAACAAGTTCAATGGTTTTTATATTAACAAGAATAGGAGTGAAATACTTTACTTTTGAATCCTATTTCCAAAATATAAGAAAATGTCTATAGGAATAACTTGCAAAATGCTAGAAAAATAACTGTAAATAAATTTATAGAAAAGTGAAAAAATCCAAAACAAGCTGTTTGGAAATTGATAAAAGCAGAATCTGGCCTGGCGAAAAATCATTCATCGGAGATTCGCATCTATTTGTGTGATTCGTGTACTTTTTTGCAGATTACGTCTTGGAGACTCCAATCAACAAAAAAAAAACAAAAAATCAACTGGAATAAATAAAATCACTTTCCTGCCTAGTTTAATTTTTATAATAGTAAGTATGCTCATAGTTTATTATGAACGATTTTGAAATCGAATTCGAATAGGAAATTGAATCGAAATCGAATAGGAAATTGCAAAATTCCCATACATGTACAGCTTACACTACCAAGATAACTTGAGACTTGGAGTACCTTCTATTATTAAAATCCATTCCAAACAGACTAATCTAATAGCCTCCTATTCAACTGTCTAGAGTTTTACTGTGTGCAGTCAGGAGGTTGAAGTCACTTCAATTTTCTGAGCTGAGACTCAGTTTTTCCAGGAAGTAAAGTCTATCATCACAGTGACTTGAATTGTGTCGTGATACACATTTTATGAAGTTATGAGTACTTCTGAATCTTCTCACTTCAGTTTCAAATTAGTATATTACGTCACTAGGCTGGAAAGTAACGTTTTGCCGGTCGAGCATATGAAAGTTTATGCACGAGGCGCAGCCGAGTGCAGAAACGTGAATATGCGAGAACCGGCAAAAGTTTACAGCCGTGTAATATACGATAGTTTTTGTTACACTTGATAGAAAGGCATGATACAATCAGCTGGATAATAATTATGCGAAACATTCAAAAGTATTCAAGACAATTATCGAATCAGCTGCTTTATTTAGATTCAGAATTTGATGGGCGAATTCCCATATATGAACCATAATACTGATAGCCTAGTGCAATCAGCTGGATAATATTCGATGTACTGTAAATTATTGACAAAAATATTTTCCCCACCAATCCAAGAAATGTCGAAATGGGCTAAGAATGTTTCATATCAATTCAAGGGTAGCCCTAACCAATTTGAGCAAGAAAGGTCCCAGGATGGGGGGGGGGGATAAAATTGCGTTTATCTACTGGAAGAGACATAAGGGCGAAGCTGGTCTCCCCAGATCCCGATCCCTTTCCCCTTGGCGATGGACAGTTTCCAAGTTATCAAATCGAGTTTAAAACCGATTAAAACCAGTTGAAATTTATTTCAAATTGGTTATCGATTTAAAAAAATCAACACTTCCCTGCTCACGACTGTTTTCCCTGATGATTGGAAATTCTCAATTGTTATCCCCTTGAACGAAGTTCCTAATCCTATTTCTCTTTCTGATTATAGGTCTATTAGTATCTCCTAGTGCTTACCAAATTTTTAGAAATTCTTGTTCATGACCAGATGAGTAAGTTCATTGCTAGATAAGGTTTGATCAGTGACTTTCAGTCTGGTTTTAGAGAGGGACTTAGTACCCTTCTGAGAGTCACTGATGATATTCGTAGGGCATTGGATGGGTAAGAGTTGAATCTGATCGTTCTAGTTGACCTCAGTAAAGCCTATGACTACATTTTTCACCCCATTCTATTTTATAGATTAGTAAATATGAGCGTCTCTCATTTCACTATCCCTCCACGGTCCCGATCCCTACCCCCTTGGCGATGACTCAAGCACAGTTTTCACAGTTATCAAGCACTATTAACTTTAACCCGTGAAATGAGTTAAAATAGGAGGATTTTAAGTCTAGAAACGATCAAAATGTGGCTATAGATAGGTTACTTTTTCGGAGGGAGGGCCCCTGGACCCCCTTTTGAGCATGAAAGCCACATATTTTTCATCATAATTGTGAAAAGACAGCTTTGAGATATGGGCCTACTGTGAAGGTAGAGAGTTTGTCTGTCACAATTAAGGGCAGGCTTATCGGAACCTTTCACCAAGTTATAGTATTGTGTTCGAATTCACTTCTTTTATCTTTTGTGACATACATTCATATGATAATTTATTACTTTGATAAAAGCATTGTAATTCAACAAGAAACATATTTTTAGAATGAATTTAAGTGGCGAGTCTTGGAATGAAGTCAAAGATAATATCTGATTGAGGTAGTACATTATCATTGTTGTTAGTGAGGGGGGAGGGCTAGTTTGTACCCCCCTCACTAGGAAATTTCTGGTCACGCTTACGGGCGGAACTCATTCATGACCCCCCCCCCCCCTCAAATTTAGAGCTGGGACCACCCTTGTATAAGATAAGAAGTCACTCATCTCAAGTGTTGAGGTAGTGTAGTGATAGCTGCTTCCAGTTCTTTGTCACTTTCAAAATATATCCTGCCAAAAAGTCCTTCAGTTTATATGTAAAGCATGTTTGTCAAAAAGACTTGGTTTTTTCAAATTTCAAAACGGGTATTACTTTCCGGATGCCTAAGTATATTGAACAGCATTTAAAGAAATTTGAAGGACTCTATAAAGCAATTTGACAATACGTTTTAACTCTTTCATTTGATGGAAATAAGATCGTAGAAGCTTTAACACTGATAAACCTATTCATATTTCATGAATGTTTTAGTCATATTGATCATTTAATTTAACCTTTTTCATTGTTTCAAACTCGATTTATGCAATGAACTTTTAAAAATTCCAAATAAGTAGGTTGTAACTCATGATTTGTGATTTAGGCTACATTGAAATGATGATGATGATGTGAATTGGATTGATTAGGAATAAACAGAAGAAACAATTCAGTAGGCCTATACTTGTGATTTATTGAAACAAAGTTAAAAGGAATAGCAGATATTGAAATAACTGCACAGTAGTTATTTTCAAACAGTTTGTTTCTCATAATTTTTACAAAAATAATCTATTTTGTTCAGTTTGATCAATTGAGCAATTTATTGATATGCTGTAGTTATATTTTTAAAAGAACTGCCATGAGTATTCCGTCAGAAGGATGGTCTTGGAATAAAATTATGTGTATTACTAGGCTAATTTATACAAGAAATTTCAAGTACTTCAATAGAGAATTCTTGTTATTGGACCCTATCATCAGAGTTGTTAACAATTCATTAAGAAATCAATCTTCTACCTTGTATTAATTAATTGAGATTGGGACACTTATTATATTGGACCTTATCATTAGAGTTGTAATCAAATCATTGACAAATAATTATTTTGTACAATGACATTTGTAATGTTTCTGTTTTTTTATGTGGCAATAAATTCAATTCAATTCAATTCAAATCAATATATCAGCTTGTTTTATGCTAATTGAGACAGAAGTGATGGGAAATACTGAATCATATCTTATGGCGAAATTGAACGCCACTGTGCTGGGCGTAGCGAGAGGAGTCCACTTTAATTGGAACCGAGCATACTAGACGAAGTGAGAACTGGACGGTTTGAAAACTAGACGCTCTGCGACAGCGTAACGCAAGAAACTAGAGGGTCTGCAATCTAGACCACCTGACACAGAGAACTAGATGGTTTGAAAACTGGACGCTGTGACATACTAGACGCTCTGCGACACTAGACGGTCCGAAATACACCCATTTCTTCGGGTGTTGAGATAATTTCATTTTCACTGTCACTATTATTCATGTTTAGTTGGATAGGTAGATCTATCATGTACCGGGGACCGGCACCAACAGTTCAGCCAAACATACGCATGAGCAACATAACCTATACAGCCCTTTTTTTTTATCAGATGCGATACTGTTTTGTTCCGTTCCAGTATTTCGAAACTGGAACAGTGAACTAGGGTCGTGTTATAATGTACAAGTTGTACTGTAATGAGGTCATTACAGTGCAAGTTTCAAATTCCATTTCGAAAAAGCTACTGTTTCGATTTCAATTATGAAACTGTAATAATTGCGTTATAACACGGTCGTAGATAAACTATTTTTATAGTACAGAAGTGTAGTCTAGATGACAGTAGAACGCGATTCAAAGTTTGAGGCACAAGTCAGGCTATGCAACATTCTTTGTGTAGTGGCAGTAATGAACTCGATTGCTATCGATATACAACTAAGAAAATGTATCGTTTCTTGATGAGACAATTTATCGATATATTGCCATATATATAAAATATGATTTTGTAAACCAACTTACTTTTACTTTTTCGTGTCCGAGCAATAAAGGCATCAAAGTTGTCGTGTCCAGTATTGTGCCACCAAAATGCCAGAGGCATTTCCCTGCCACAGATCGTCAATGGTGCATTTTGTTGGGCAAAGGGCACACTCCAAAAGATGTTCAGTGTCCTGCAGTTCACCACACTCGCAGTTCAGGTCGCCAGGCTCTATTTGATGCCATCTAGCCCGGTTCACTCTTGTTGGTGCAACCCCAGTTCTAAGTTGGTTCAACACCGCCCATGTTCGCCAATCCAGGTCAAGTCCTGAAGGTGTTGGTGCTTGTTTTGGGAACCATGGAGGTGGGTTGAAAGATGTAGAGCCCAAAAAACCCTTCCTTGATTTTAGCCTTGAGGGTGGTGGTTGCTCCATTTAGTACATTACATGTCGTGTGTCAAAAGTTTGTTTGAACCACTCAATGTATTCTATTTCAGCTCTGCGTACTCCCGGTCTTTCAATGCCTGCTGCTCGGTGCAACTTTTCAATGGGAGTGGGTTTCATACACCCTGTTATTAGGCGACAGGTTTCATTAAGTGCTTTATCGACCTTCTTGGCATGTGCTGACCTATTCCACACAGGGCATGCATATTCGCCTGTTGAGTAGCATAATGCTTTGGCTGTTGTTAATAATATGGCTGGCTTTGCACCCCATTTGCTACTTCGAAGTTTCCTCAGGAGATTGTTTCTTGTGCTTACTTTCAGCATTGTACTTTGGCAATGATCTTTATATGTAAGTGATCTGTCCAATATAACTCCAAGGTACTTCGGCGTCTCTGAGTGTTCCAGCAGCTGGTTGTTCCATGTAACATTCAGACGTCTCTTTGCTTCCCTAGATTTCAGATGGTAGGCACATACTATTGTTTTAGCTGGATTTGGTTTTAGGGAGTTTGCTTTATAGTACTCTGACAGACCTTGTAGGGCGTTGGTGAGTTTTTTCTCAACTCCAGGGAAAGTTTGATCCCTAACAGACAGTGCAAGATCATCCACATACAAAAAGTGTTCCGCATCTGTGAAGATAGGTTGATCATTGGTGTACAGATTAAAGAGTAAGGGTGATAACACCCTACCCTGGGGAAGCCCATTTCTTTGATTTCTCCACCGACTTTTTTTCCTTCAAAGCTGACATAGAAGCGTCTGTTCTGTAGTAGTGAAACTACTATTTTTGCTAACTGGTGGTCTCCCATTGTCATGAGCACCTTTTGTAAAAGCAGCCTATGGTTTACTGTGTCATATGCAGCCGATAGGTCCACATATATGCAACACCTGTTATGAGTTTTTCCTGAAAGCCCTCTTCAATGTGCTCTGTCAGCTTCAAAACTTGACTTGTACAGTTCTTTCCTGGTCTAAATCCAGCTTGTTGGGGAATGAGTTTTTGTTCAATGACTGGTTGAATATGTTCCAGAATCAATCTCTCATAAAGCTTGTACAAATGGCTGAGGAGTGATATAGGTCGGTAGCTGCTGGCTTTGTCAGGGGCCTTGCCAGGTTTAAGGAGTGCAACTACTTTAGATTTCCTCCACAGTTTCGGGATACTGTATTTAGTAACACAATTGTTGAAGAGTTCAAGAACCCAACTCCTGGTCACACTTCCGAAATGTTTTATTTGCTCTGTACAAATATCATCCTCACCTGCTGCCTTCCCAACCTTCATTACACTTATACATTTTTCCAGTTCTTGCATGCTGAAAGGTGCGCTGAAAGTTTGACCAGCTACAGGAATTGGAGTGCCTTTCTGTCGCTTATATTTTGCATTTTGGGTTTTCCCATTGAGGAGAAGTTGGTGGGCTATTTGGTTGGAAGATACTTGGCAACTCTGACTCAAAGGTTTTCTGTCACCATTAAGCTTCTTTATCAAATTCCAAGCTATTTTACTGCTGTGTGTCATATCCATCCTCTCTAAGGTTTCCACCCACTTTTTCTGTCTCTCCTCAGCCATGTTCTGGATAAGGGCTTCTCCATATGTGATTGTTTCCTCACTAAAAGGGTCCTGGTCAAATAACCGTCTGTATCTCGCCAGCACATGCAGGTTATCTTTTGACAAACCAGGTATGTAATTCTTTCTGCATCCTCTTGGTATGTGTTTACAGGAGATTTTTCTTAGGATTCTCACAAAAGTTTCATAGTTCTGAGGCACTGCTTCCAGTTGAGCAACAGCGTCATCTAGATCAGAAGAGTATCGAATCCAATCAGCCTTTTTAAAATTAAATCTCCTTCTAAAAGGAATTTCAACAGTTTTGATGACTGAGTGGATGCTTATACCAATAGGCCTATGTTGCGATCTCGGAATATGGTGATATACCTCTTTGGTGCAGTACCCCTCAACACATGCACTAGCAAAACACAGATCAGGATTATAGCCCTTTCGCCATATTTTACTGTAGAAAGAATTTGGAAGTTTTGGATCATGGACAAGGCTTAGTTGGTTTTCTTCTGCCCACGCTTCCACTGATTGCCCATTTAGGTCTGTCTCTTTATATCCCCATGACAGGCTGTGGCTATTAAAGTCACCAATTATTAGTTTAATTCTCTGTGAGAAGAAGTTCTTTGGTGGGAGAAATCTGAAAGGTTTTCCAGGTGGCTTGTAGACAGATGTTACAGTGCAGTTTTGAAGTTCCACTGTAAGTATTTCAATATCGTCAGCATTAGTAAAAGAGGTTGACTTTAAAGCCAAGTCTTCTCTGATAAAAATAGCACTGCCATACTTTGAATTTGGCACTTCAACTGCCCGTGTCATTCCATAGATTTGTGGTCTATTTCTTGTAAGATCCCTGTGTGTTTCTTGAACGCACAATATGTCACAATTTGTATTTTTACATAGCTGAGAAAGTAATTCCTCTTTGTCTTTTGTAATTCCTTCAATATTAATTGAAATGGTCGTCAGAGATGGCTCTGAAAAGTGCCTTTTTGATAGATTGGGGGGCATTCTTGCCTTTGCTCGGTGGTGAAAGAATTAGGGGGGAGGAAGATGGTTGGCAGGTGGGAACCAGCCAGCTTCTTTCTTGTCCTTGGAAACTTTTACACAGATTATGCTGTTGTTTAAATTCTCGAAATGAGTGCATCATTGCCAACATCCAACCAATACCAATACCCCTTGAAGTTGGACAACTCATTGGCAGTTGTTGTTGCCAGACCACTATGGCGTGAGAAAATAGAAAAGGAAAAGAGAAGAAATTGATCAAGAGAGATCGATAGAAAAGTTTGTACATGGCTGTGCGTCGGCGAGGCCCGATCCCGTGAAACCATATCACGGGGCGCCCCCCACCGCCACCCAGCCAAGTACTAAAAGAAGGCCGGCACACAGCAAAGTCAATGGAAAAAGTGCCGGTCTTAGAAGAGAAAACGTCCAGAGCAAGATAGAGGGAGAAGAAGGAAAAATGGGAAGGTGAGGAAGAAGGGCTCTGGATAGGGGTTCCCTTTTAGTCGCCTCTTACAATAACACGCAGGGAATACGGTGGGGGCAATTCTAGACCCCCCCCACAGGGAATGTAAACCAACGACAGAGCCGACAACCTGGACCACATTCCTAAGTGGTCCAGTTTGACGGGTGCATGCAGCAGCAACCTGGACCGATTCCAATTTCATCGGCTCCCATCAATCTGGACCGCCGACAACCTGTACCAAATTCCTAACTGGTCCAGTTTGTCGGGTGCGGGAGGCGACAACCTGGACCGATTCCAATTTCATCAGCTCCCGCCAATCTGGACCGCCGACAACCTGGACCACATTCCTGAGTGGTGCCGTTTGTCGGGTGCATGCAGCGACAACCTGGACCGATTCCAATTTCATCAGCTCCCGCCAATCTGGACCACCGACAACCTGGACTACATTCCTAAGTGGCCCAGTTTGTAGGGTGCGGGAGGCGACAACATGGACCAGAAAAACCGGCCCAGGTTGTCGGTGGTCCAGGTTGTCGTTGGGCAAGTTTGGCGGGGCCCCATATTGGCTGGGCCACTCTTAAACCCCCAACCCGCCCACACAACAATTGGTAAGCCACTGATCAAAACTATCGACGTTTCCAGATATCAGGAGAACATCGATATTATATTGAAAAGTATTGCTAAGAAATAAAAAGTTTCAATTTGCATACTATTCGCTAAACACTATATTATAATAATTATGATTAGTGTTCTAATTATTAGAATTATAACTATAACTATTATAACTAATTATTAGAAATTATAACTATCATAACTAAAATATCGATATGTCGAGATATCGATACTGATATCAACATCAATATTGATATCGGGAATATCAACTCCTAAATAATATCGAACCCTAATTATTTAAAACATAACCTCAAAGTTCATTTAGTTTCACTGCTTATTAGAATAATTCTAAATTATTATTTTGTCATGATGTGTGTCTTTGAGACGTGTGTGCCGTACCTTCATGTAAATTCTTAAATCGGCATTAATTCGAATTAGATTTACCTAATAGGTTTGTTGGCTGATTAGATTTTATTTTATGAGAAAGGTCTAGAAAACACATCAAATGGTACGTTCAGAAATATTTGTCTTAGAATGTCAGACTCATGCACTCATCTCTCCTTGAATAAATAGTATTAGTTAGATCTATCTTTAGACCACTGTTTATGTATTCAACAAGTTCTAATCACCATTTTTCAATAGCCTATAGTTTATTGTAATTATAAAAATTCTCACAATATCGTGAGAATACTGATGGAATATGAAACATCGATATGCTTCAAGTTAACTTAGTATTGAATGAGCATGTGTGACTTGTGTGTGCCATGCCTCCATGTTAATTCGTAAATTAATTTAATTTATTGCCCAGTAGCTTAGCTTACATTACAGATCACAGAAAATTGTAGAGTTTTTTCAGATCCTCACGACATATCTCATGCTCAAAGAGCTCATGAGCGCCCAATTCCTGAAAGTTGTGCTGTGCTGGGACTGATTTAAAAACCTAACCAATGATTTGAAATGAACGCCCGGTCACCAAAAGCTGTGCTGTGGTGCGCTTTGCCAGTGGCCGGGCGTTCATTGAAAATTATTGGTTCAGTTTTAAAAGCTGTCTCAGCACAACTTTCACTGGCCGGGCGCCCTAATGCATGCACAGAGCCCATAGCGTTATATTATGATATTTTGATGGTGTGCAGAATCTCGAGGCGCTTTTTAAAAGATAGAGAAAGCATTTACAGATAAAAGTTTTGAGATCCTCTTCCTGTTCGCTCAATCTGCTGAGAGAATATTGTGGAGTTTTGTTGTTTACTCTTGTAGAAGGACGCAAAGGTAACCGCTTTACCTTTACATGCTCTTTGCTAATGAGAAAAAATCCCAATAAAAATTGAATTTTACCTTTCATACTGTGGCTTTAAAAGAGGAAGTAATGACTGGTGCCATTCAAGTATATTGTCAATGTATTTGTCTCGTATACATTCCTTTTTTTATTGCTTGATCCTAAAATTCTATCTGTTATAAACAATATATATAATGTTCCAGTATTTATCATTTCAGGCTTGACAATGAAGTTCCTGGAATTTATATATGGTCCACCATGTGTTAGTATAAATGAGGAAGTGCATGATTTACATTGAATTATCACTATTGAGTGTCAAATCAACACACTTTTTTGGTCCCCATCTCAGATTTTGATGAACTTACGTTAACTCATACTGAGTGATGAGACTTATAAAAATACGTAATATTAGATTTTTATTCCAATCTGTTTACGAATTAACAACCATTCGAAATTATAAAAATTCCCATGAAATTGGAAATTTGACATTTTTTACATTGCTATAGCAGCTGGTGCAATCAAGCTAGAGGGCTGTAAGTGTTATCATTTTGCAGCAATTTCCTTGCTCTTTACTTAATTTATGTGCTGTAATTGAAAAATTTTAAGCTAGCCTCAAAAATATATTTATTTTTTAATTTTTTTCAATAAGTTCACTTTTCAAATTTTATCATAGATACTTTATAGTTTTTAACGTATGTCAAAAACTTGAAAATTTCGGATTTTTTCCAGTTTTTTTCCTATTATCTTGATTGAGATTGGACTTTCGGGAAAAGATATACAATACATTTGTAGAGCAATTAAATTTTCCTACAAAATGAGTTGTCATATTTGATTCTCCGACCAGTAGTTCCGATGTTAGAACTCATAGAAAAGGCAATGTTTGGGTCATTTTTTTAGAAATTGACATAAATTCATATTCTCACGTAGTTGTAGTCTGTGAAATTGACCAAGAATTTGCTTTTTTGCGCGTTTCAAAATCACTGGTTGGAGAATCAAATAAGACCACTTATTTTGTAGGAAATTGTATTTTCTTTATAATTTGTATCGAAAAAAAATTCTCAAAAATGCCATCTCAATCGAGATAATAGCAAAAAAAACTGGAAAAAACGGAAATTTCATGTTTTTTTATTTTTAGGGTGAAGCGGTGCTCCAATGACTTGATAAATTCGAATTCAGCGCTCTGAAGTACATAAAGAAACATTGAGAAAGCAACTTTTATAATTTTGTTTTGGAAAAGCTACCTCAAAGCTTAACTGGACAAATACCGGTACAGACGTTTATTATTAGAGAATATTTTTTTCAAATATGAACTTTTTGAGAAAATCAAACAAAAAATACATTTTTGGAGTTAGCTTAACATTTTTAAATTACTACACATATTAAGTCACATATCACTGTAGAGGGAGAAAAATTGTGCAAAATGATTCTACTAAAGCCCTCTAGCTTGATTGCACCAGCTGCTATAGCAATTTAAAAAATGCCAAATTTCCAATTTCTGGTGATTTTTTGAAATTTTGAATAGCTGTAACTCGGATAGATTAGAATAAAAATCTAATATTACGTTTTTTTATAAGTCTGATCACTCAGTATGAGTTTACCAATGTTCATCAAAATCTGAGATGGTAACCGAAAATAGTGTGTTGATTTGACGTGGAATGACCCTAGAGAAGCTATAATATTATTTTGTCTTGATTGCAGGCTAAAAAAAGTGTAAAGAAACCTGAACTTAAAGTGAAACAGATTTCGCATCCAAACAGCAGAAAAGCTCAACAACTTACAAAGCAGACAAATAAGTGAGTAGAATTTTCTTTAATTTCACTCTACACTGAAAAACTGGTGGGTTGGCAGGGTTGGTAAGGAGACAGGTGGTCACGAGTGAGGAAAGTTTTCTTATTTTTTCGGAATCTAGTCCTTTCACTAATGTAAATGCTCTTGAAACTGTGCAAAGTGGTATTCAAGGTCTCAATCCTTGAATTAAATTAATAGTTATTACCAACTGTGCTGATTGCGATCAACCTTCATATACATCAAAGTTTTGTTTGCATATGAGATGAGCCAGTTGGCAATGCTAATTTTATGAATCAAGCAAGCCTAAACTTGCCTAAATACTATTTTGTTGATCCATTTCTCATTAATACCTGGTTTTATTTGACCGAAATCAATGACGATTTTACTTGCACTAATAGGAAGTTTCAAGAGTCTAGAATCTTCGTTTCAGAAGTTATCGCATGGACGGACGGGCAACAGTAGATTTCAATAAGGCTCTGTCGGGTCCTTAATAATAATGCAGAATTCGAAAATACAATTTTCCCAGTGCATGATACTTTTTATTTTAGCCCTTGTCTTCCCAAATTACCTAACTTTGTTTAATTGAGCTTTATTCGTTAATGACTTATCAACTTTTCTTTTAGGTTGATTAAACGGAATAAGTCAAAAATTCAACATCAAATGAAATTGAATACAATTGGAGAAAAAATGCTTTTTGTGAAAGAGAATGTTGATGAACATACTACAATTTGCACTTCGGAAAAGATTTCAGAGATCATCGAAAAGTAAGTTTCAATAAAATATTGATCAATTCTGCAAAGAATTTTATATCATCTGCTAAGTTCATCTTGATGGAAATTTCATTTAGATTATATGTAATTAGTATTATTCTTAATTTTTCACACAATAACTGATTCGTACTCGATCTGTCACTAATTCCGTATTAGGATGATTCTCTTAAAGAAAAAGAATACACGGTCTAAATATTTTACATTAATGATATTTTTAATATCATGATACCTTATTCAAAGTATCAAACTTTAACGTTTCACTCAAGTCAGGTGAAGTATCGAAAGAATAATTTTTCGAATTACAATAGAACATTTTGGGCCCTGACAAGAATATGGTCAAAAAAGATTCGTCTTGAAATTCAAGACTGCTCTTGGTGTTTTATCGATGGAATTCAGCATGGTACATTAATATTAATAAATAATAATTAAATAAGCAGTAAAATTGAGGCAGTAGTGGGAGGCAACTTGGGAGCGGGTATTGATGAAAATAAAAAAGAAAGTTGCTGATAAATGGTTAGAAAGACGAGAGCTTTCAGTTTCATAGGGTCTATGCGGCCTTGAAAATTGATGATAAGACAAGAGATTATATGAATAATGGGGCTAGAGGCTAGACGAAGCTTATCTCAATGATATTTAAAGTCAGAGAAGGATTATTTTCACTAAATCATGGCACACATAGAGAGGAGGAGATAGGTATATGTTCGATGTGCAATAGTATGTAAACTGAGGATATCTTTCATTTTATCGGTAGTTGTTCGATTTTAAGCGAAATAAGAGGTAAATGGCTGAGAGAGAGGACAAGGGAGGGAGAGAGAGAGAGTGCGTGTGTGAGAGATAGTTATAGAATATCTGAACGGTAAATGTTGGAAGAGTTTGTTAGGTTATTTAAGGGAGGCCTGGAAGTAACCCACTATTGGAAAACCAATAATGTTTTAATTGAAGAGTCTAGTGTAAAATGGCGTGTAATATTGTCAAATGTAAACAGAGTACTTAACAATTATTTTGTAAATTTAAGTGTTGAGGCAGATGATGGGGAAGGAGATAGTGTTCTCAGTCACATTGAACTGCTTGATCATTATTAGTTGGAATGGGGTGACTTTGACGTTGGAGGCAGATTGATTCTGCTACAGTCAGGTTATTGCTATGCAGCTGAGTTCTGCTCGAGCTGCAGATGTGTTTGGTCTCTCTAATTCCTATGGCAAAAGAAAGCAATACGAATCATGTGTGACCTTGATGCTACGTGCTCATGTAGATCAGCTTTTTGTGATCAAAATAGTATGACGCTGCCTGCACTTTTAATTTACCAGAATTTAGTATATGTTAAACAAAATATTGCCAATTTCGATACCCATTCAAGCTCTCACAATTTTAGTACAAGGAATATGGAAAATGTAACACTACCTTATGTTCGCTTAAGATAAACGTACAAAAGCCACTATCAGCAAATAAAATTGTTCAATAGGCTACCACAAGGAATCCAGTCAGGAGTTTTAAGACTGTAGTTGACAAGTATTACATCCAAATCTCTCTATTCAATAGAGGAATTTTTTGAATGGGATATGATTGGTTTTTAGGGGTAATTGTGACGACGGCATCTTGTGAAATTGTATTTTCTATATTGTATTTTTTGTTTTTATGTGTTGTGACTTTGCCTATTACTGTTGTAAGTTTATTGGCAATAAAAATATCTTATCTTAAGTATCGCTAAGGGCTGATGAGAGAATTTTATTTAAATAGCCTATGTGAAATAATGGAATGGATGGGATGATGATTAATAGTTATTTTAATTGATTATTATTAATGATTTATTGATTATTATTGCAATTATTGATGGTGTTTTAATTGAAATTTTTTTATTGATTATTGTTATCTCGATTGCAGTCTGATTATTTTCTCATTTGTGTTTGAAATCCATCACATTGACGTCCATCTTTTTTAAGGTTTCCCGGATCTCATTATTTATACAGTATTATTTTCCTTGATAATGTATGTTACCAGGAGTAAGATAAAATCTATCAACCCGGCTGACAGCCTCGGCTAAGCCTAAAGAACTTATTTTAAGTTTTACAGAAAATAACTATTGTGAAAAAAAATTATTAAGAGAAGAATTTGATATGTATTTTTTATTTTCTGGTGTAATATTTGAATTATGAAAAATAAAGTTCTATTCTATTCTATATTGTATTGTATTGATAATTAATTGCTTACTGAAATAATCAACAACTATACCTGTAATTATTACAGACCTGGGCTCTCTTGAAAATTTTCCCTGTTTAGTATGTACTCTAAATCTACATTCACCACACATTTTGAAAACAGTTTTGTTTTTTCATGTGCAAACTAGATACCTGAGTAGGTTTGATGAAGAGCTGGAACAAATTGCTTTGAAACATTCAATTGGGAAAAGGGGCCGTCAACACGCTAGTCGAGAAGATGCTTTAAACATGATCAAATCGCAAGAAAAATTGGAATATGAAACTTGTGGAATAGGTAAGTGATCTGTCGAATGAGACATATTTATTTTGTAACACGTTCCTCTGATGATTGCCAAAATAAGCCTGAATAATTGCTAATATTTTGTCGTAACACATAGTTTCATTTTATGAAATTAAGTGTAGTTATATTTTCCCAATCAATTATTATTGTTGTGCCAGCGTGAATCTCGCACTTTTAAGTGAGCTGATAAATGGGCAGAGAAGCTGTGAAATTCAACCAATTAGGCTATTATATCAAACTTTAAAGAAGTATTTTATAAGGCTAATTAGAATCAAAATTCTTGGAACTCATTTAAAATTTTAAATTTATATTACTGTATTTGGACTTATGGATTTTTCCAATTTTGATTAAAATTTCCCCTGATAGTAATTCTAATACAAGGTGCGGCAGAACCGAGTAATCAGTTTTAAGGAGCAATAAAAAGTGACTTAGGATATATCTGTGTTGCTTGTGCATAATGTGTTAAGTCCAAAAATGCCAAAAATGGGATTATGTGACTAGACTATCAAATGAATGTTTTAGAAACGATTGTGCATAGTGTGGTAAGTCCATATATCATTATTGAATGTTAACTCATTTGTGCGAATTGTGATATGTAGTGGACTCTACTGTCATGCTAGTGCAGAGTGTGTTAAGTACATATATAGCATTTTGCACAAATGACAATGCAGACCCATATTAGTGTAAAGTGTGTTAAGTCCAAATTTTATCAACTTGCCACATTCTGCACTAACGACAGTATGAGCACATGTCAATAAATATCAAGTTATAACCAGGTCATTGACTTATCCGCTCTTAACCAGTTCATCATTTCTTATAAGCTGGTATGAACTGGATATTATTTTATTGTTGCAACATATTCAACAAAGCAGTGGGCGTTTTGGTAGCTTACAAAGTAGTTCATCTATGTGAAACAATGTCTAGAAGAGGGTGGAAACTGGTTAAACTTGCGAAAAAGAAGAGCAATTTGAAAGCTGTTTTCAACGAATCCAATGGAAATAAAGGTGAGATGATTTTCTATCTATATAACATTATTTATGCAGACCAAGGCTTGGCAAATTCACAATTTGTGAAGTTTCAGCCTCAAAACATGCATTGTTATAGTCTTAATATTATAATATTATGACAGTTGAAAATTCTTTATAATAAAATTTCAGTAGTTCCATTTCTTTTAGTTTTGTATAACTTCTTTGGAGTGTGAATTGTATTTTGTAATGAAGGCAAAAAGGGTTCTACCTGTTGTCTCCAGCAATAAACTATTTATTTATTTATATTTACTCATGGATTATTGTGCTCCTTCCAATGGATTATATAGTGAATCTACTCATGCCATTACTCTGTTGCGACATTGGCTACACAGATGTCAGTAGAAATCTATGTAGTACTATCAACACACAGATATATTAATAGTACTCGTTTTCTCTATATATGTGTATCAACAATGCATATAGGGGTGGCAACAGTTGACACAAAAGCTTGAGACAAAAGTTCATTTTTTATTTTTAATAGTATATGAGGCTGAACTAGCCTTTTTCTTGACTATAATAGTCTATTCTTATTCCAATGTATCTCATGGTGTTTCTGCATAATCCAGTAGACCTAAAACTGATATCAACTAGATTATTAGGACTCTGTCTTTTCATTTTAATTTTTTAAATAATTGATGGTTGAGTTACACAAAGAGTAATAACAACAAGATAATAAAGAGAATAATAATTATGTATAATGATAATAGAATTGATCAATATAAAACTGATCAATATGAATCTTTGTCCAAATGTAATATTATGCTGTGAATAATAAATTATATGTGCTTATTTTTAGATAATCATGATGATAACATGGAAACATTGGAAGAATTTGATAATATGGACGATTCTGACGCAGATCCGGACTATGTTGATGAGACCGACTACTGTCCATCCCACTCTGATGAAGAGCAGGCTCCATCAAAGAAGATCCAAAGTTTATCACATTTTTATAAAAGGAAAATTTCCACTCAAGGTAAAACTTTTAACTCGCTTAATACCATTGAATCTGCTTCTACATCAAGAGTTATTGAGATTGGCAGCAAACCACCCTGTAGTGAGGATTTATTAGTGGAGGGAGGGAAAGATGCAAATTTAGATGAATCTGACGAAATTTTACCTATTATTGAATCTACATCAACATTTCCAAGAGTCTATGAGATTGACAACACTCCAGCATGTAATGGGGATTCATCAGTGATTGAGGGTAGAGATGCAAATGTACATGAATCTGAAGAAATTCCACTCACCAAGAGAGGGCAGCCAAGAAAACGGGGTATGAAGGGTGACACTCGAAAGTCAAGAGAGGAACGGAAATATGCTTTAAATCGGGGTCTAGAATACAAAACCTGTACTGGGAAAAAAGTAGTAGCACGAAAAATGGAGCAATTGAACGCTTGTAGGAATAAATGTAAAGAAAAACTCACAGCTGAAAATCATAAAAAGTTATTTGAAGAATATTGGTCTATTGGAAATTTCAATAGAAGGTTGGACCTCATTGCAAGCTTAATAAAAACAAGAGACAAATCAAGGGTGAGAGGCACAAATACAACTAGTGAGAAATTTAGGCAGATAACTGTTGATTATCATGTGAATGTTGATGGAGATAAAGTGAAATTATGTAAGTCATGCTTCATGAAAGTTTTTGGTGAGAAGAACAGATTCATTGAAACAGTAATACAGAAAAAACGATTTTCCTCTTCTGGTATTATACAGTTGGACAAGAGAGGTTCTGCTGAACCAAAAAACAAATTATCCAATGCTGTAATTGAAGAAATCAAGGCATTCCTAGTATCAATACCAGCATATGAAAGTCACTACTCACGTAGAGATAGTGACAAGAAATACATACCTTCACACTATACTTTAGTTCAGCTCTATGAGGAGTTCAAAATTAAAAATCCAGATGTGAAGGTGAGTCGCTGCATTTTTGAAAGGGAGTTTCATAATATGAAGCTATGTATTAAGAAACCAAAAGTTGACACTTGTGCCACATGTGACAAGTTGACTCTAAAAATTCAGCTGGGGGCGGGTGATGAAAAACATCGTTTGGAGGAACAGCTCAAAGACCACCAACTCCAAGCAGATTCAGCATATGAATCAAAAAGACGTGACAAATTAATAACAAAATGTGATGATACAATGAAAACTGTGACATTTGATTTACAGCAATGCCTTCCAACCCCCCTTGTGAACAGCTCTGTAGCTTTCTACTTGAGACAGTTATGGACATTTAATTTAACAGTCCATGACTGTGATAGTGGACAACCGAAATGCTTCCTTTGGCATGAAGGGATTGCTGGTAGAGGAGCAAATGAGATAGGGTCCTGCTTGTATGATTATATCATGAATTTGAAGTCTGAGGTGGAACATTTGATCATGTATTCTGATACATGTGCTGGTCAGAATAAGAATAGTCATGTGGCAGTGATGTGTCTTGTTACCTTGCAGGATTCACCAACATTGAAAAAAATAGATCATAAGTTCCTTTTGTCCGGCCACACTCACATGGAATGTGATTCCGACCACAGCCTTATTGAGAAGAAAAAGAAAAGGTTCAATGGAAATATTGAACATCCTCATGACTGGGCACAACTCATTCGGCAAACTGGTAAGAAGAACCCTTTCATGGTGAAAGAAATGCAGCGGGAAGACTTTTTTGATTTTGCAGCTCTTTTGAAGACTGAACTGCAACTTCGTAAAGTTGATGATGAGGGGAGACTGTTCAACTGGCATCAAGTTAAATGGCTCCATTATGAGAAAAATCATCCAGGTATTATTTTTTATAAAAAATGTCTCAATGAGGATGAGCCGTTTAGTAGACTCAACTTGAAAAGAAGAGGACGCCAAGGAGGTTTGAAGCCTCAATTACGCTATAATACTCCCAACAAAATTTCTGTTGAGAAGAAGAGAGATTTGTTGAGCCTTATGCAATTTATTAATCCAGTGTTTCATCAGTTCTATCAAGACCTTGAGACATCTGAATCTGTGAGAAACGTTTTACCAGATGCTGGTGATGAAGAGTGTGAATGATGTATTTGAGAATGATTATTACTTAACAAAAGTTCAATTTTTTGCATTTTTATCTAGATTATAAATTTCTTTCTTTTTGTCAGTTTTGTAAATAAAGTTACAAGGCAATTATAAAGAATTTCCAATTTTTTTATTAATCTTTCATACGTGAAGAATGATTGCTCAAAATTACACTCTAATCTTCAGAAATTATGAAAAAACTACTTTTAATTTTATCTTATGTTAATAAATTTTCATTGATTTCTAAGACATTTTTAGTTATGGTTTATAGATGTGTAATAATGATAGTTTGAATAGTTAAAGTTGAATTGTATCTTGATATTATTATTCTTCTGTTTTCACATTTTGTATTTTTTTTTATTTGTAAGTTTTGTGAATTTTTTTCTGGCAATGATGATTTTCAACTTTGACCTTATCTGTAGAGACAGATGTAGAGACATTCAGAAGAAGTCACTCCTTTTATTAATTGATAACTCTTTTCTAGCAGTAATTGTAGGTGTATGGAAATAGTATGTAGTATGTAATAGTAAGTGTATGCAAATAGTATGTAGTGAAAATTCCAGAAAAAAGTTCTGAGTAAATTGTGAAATATTTGAAGGAAGAGTATAAATTTTTCCACTTCATTCAACTAAACCTGAAGCATTACTTTTGTTTATGCACCTCATTCCAGATATTATTAAACCTCAAATGACATCATTTTATTCCTGAACAAAAAAAATGTTGATAGTGGAAAGTGTGTTAAGTCCAAACTTTCATGTACTCTGTGATAAAACTTTATCTTTATTATCATAAATGATTAGGTAATTTCCATTTGATTATTATTTTAGTAGCAGCATACATGGAGGTCAGTTGTGAGCTAGTTATATCACAGTAATTTTTAAAACCGGATTTATGGAGGGTTAGTGAACTTTCAATTGCATTTATCTAAAAACTATGTTTTTGGACTTGACACATTATGCACTAGCAACACAGATATAAAGAAAAAATGTTTTTATTTTCTTAATCGGTCGAATATACCATTTTATATTCATTAGGTTTTGAAAATAATGTCCTGAAGATGGCGGCCGTTAGCATCAAAGCATTGTTGAAGGAGATCTCTGAAGTTTTGAGCAACTCTTGCACACATATCGCGGGGTATGGCATTCACTTCGTCAATAGTCCGCTGTTTCAACATTGCTAAAGTGTGAGGGCGGCCTTTGAAAACCTTTTCCTTCAGATATCCCCAAAGAAAGAAATCGCAAATGCTCAGATCTGGTGACCGCGCAGGCCACCCAACATCACCTCTCAGAGACTAGGCGTCCCGGGAACATTTCTCTCAAAAAGTCAAGTGAAATTCGAGCTGTGTGAGCAGTAGCTCCATCTTGTTGGAACCGCAAGTCCGCCAGCCCATGTTCTTCAACAATCTCGTCTAATTTGGGTTGCAGAAAATTTCTCAGCATTGAAACATAACGCTGGGAATTCAGTGCCACGGTCACCTCTTCCTTCCAAAAAAGTAATGGCCTACCACGCCAAATTGTGATATGGCACACCACACTGTCACTTTAGGAGAATGTTGCGGTCTTTCATGAATAGGGTTTTCTTCAGCCCAGTAGCGAAAGTTTTTCTTATTCACACACCCACTAAGATGAAAATGTGCCTCGTCACTGCTAAATAAAGCTGCATTTGGGATCTGAGCAAGCATTTACTCACAAATTTTGTCGGTTGGCGTAGTCTGTTTGGCATAATTCTTGAGAAATCATTATTTTAAAAGGATGGAACTCCAAATCGAAATGCAAAATCCTTCTCAAACTGCGGTCTGAAATCCCCTATGCAATAGAATGTCGTCGAGCAGAACGTTCCGGTGATCGTTGGACTGCTGTTCTCACCCTCTGCACATTTTCTGGCATTCTAATGGATTTGGGCCAACCATGTGTATCGGTTCTTAGTGTTCTACCAGTTTCCTTGAACTGCAGAACCCAGGACCGAATTGTATTTGCATTAGGAACGGCGTTGTTGCGTGGAATTTTGAACTGTGGTCGAAAAGCTCGTTGTGTAGCGATCACAGATGTATTGTTTTCATAATAAGCGCGAACGGCAAAACCACGATGAGCGCCGGTCCAAACCATGTTGACTACTGAAATGGGGTTAACTAATAAACAAAAACAGACCATGTGCAAATTTGTAACCCTATCATAGCTGATGTGACAATCGAAACAAACTGCTTAGTCGGTTCTGCTGCACCTTGTATTATCATGTAATGCAAATCGGTGTTATTTATGTATTAAGAGCGTAAATTGCGACTTTATTGCTCAAGCCAAAACAGTTACTGTGCAACGTGTAGTGGGGCGCAGTAATTTTGCGGGAGCGATAAAGAAGCTTTATGTGCGAATTACATACAACTGCAGTTCTGGATTCCAACACATATAAAAGCTTGCAGTTTGCAACATCACAGATTTTGGCGTGCGCGGATTTGATTAGCGTGAACCATTGTTAAGGTTATGATAATTTCATGGATTTCGTGATCCACCAATCAGACATCAAAATCAAAAACACAGAAGCGTAAAGAAAACAGTTGCCGAGTGTAAAATGTTTTTCCTACAACTGCTCGTAAAGTCGTTCTTTACGTACTGAAAACTAATTGTAAAATACCTCTTTACTGCTCAGCAAGCGGTAAAGTACTTTACGCTCGCCAGCTGTTTTCTTTACGCTTCTGTTTTGATTTTGATGTCTTCTCATTGGTGGATCGCGGAATCCGTGAATTCACATAACCTCAAAATGGCGCACGCTAACCAAATCCGCGCACGGTCTGTGATGTTACAAACTACAAGTTTTTATTGTGTTGTAATCCAGAACTGCAGTTGTAGGAAAAATATTGTATGCAATTCGCGCGTGAAGCTTCTTTATCGCTCTCGCAAAATTACTGCGCTCCGCTATGCGTCGCGCAGTAAATGTTTTGGCTCGAGCGATAAAGTCGCGCTTCACGCTCTTAATACATAAATAACTATTATCACTCGCCGAGCAGTAAAGAGGTATTTTACAATCAGTTTCAGCACGCAAAGAACTACTTTACGAGCAGTTGTAGGAAAAGAGAATTTTCAGCGCTGTTTTCACCTCTGACCTTAGCTGTGCTATTAATATTGGAATCAATCATCTCATGAACTCTTGAGGTATTAATGAACCGTATGCATGCATAAAGAAACCGATCACCCTTTTATTACAGCCCTTTTCAAGCACTAACTTTTGATTCTAATTTATTCTCAGCGTTTGAATGTTATAATATCAAGAGATCGCTCTTTGTGTTCATGTCTTAACTCAGCGTCTCCTTCGAAATGTCGGATCAAATCAAATTACTTTATTACCAAATATAAACATTAAACAAATGAAACTACCATAAATAATTAGCTTATAGTACCTACTCTTAATAAAGGCAAAAGTGCTGTGAGCAAAGAAAAAATTTCCGTACGTGCACAGGAGATCATTGGAATACCAAAATTATATGAAAATGCAAAAAAATACTATACGATTCTATTTTAAAGGTTCAATTTAAAGATAATTAATGAGCACAATAAACAATATTATAATTTTGTTAGCATAATAACCTTAGTGAAAAGTAGTTTGATATTTTGTGGGAACAAGCTCAGGATCTTTTGTCCAAGCATGTCAGCGCTTGAACCATTCGGCTACAGTCACTGCCTTTTTCTGTTAGGGTTGGTGACTGGCTATTATGTAATATGCTCTAGGAGGAATATATTCAGTACTTCAAATTGTTTCTTTTTTCCTAATTCTTCTTCAAGTTTTCTATTCAATTGCAAAAGTACTTATGTCATGATCACTGACTTGTTGATATGATAAATTTCAATATTAAGCATACTCTAGTAGACATGTCTCATAGGCAATGGTCAGACGTGTCTCAGATTGTCTATGTAGACAGTGTGTAGACAAATATAGTGAAGAGGTTTTATTTAAAGTTACAGTATATCATAAGGCTTTGTCTAAATAAAAATTATCAATTAAATTATAATTATTGATTAATAATTGAAAAGAAAATTATTGAGTATATGAGTCGAATGCTTAGTCTCATTGCTAAGAGCTATTCATTTCTATGTCAGAAATTTATCTGTGATAATTTTTCCTGTTTTATAATAATCTTGGAATAAGTATTTTTTTAATTATTATTTTCTACATAATTTACATTAGTTTTTCCAAAGATACAGAATATTATTGGACTTTTCCATACAATGCGTTTTCATTTACAGAAATTCCAGATCTTCTTAATGCAACCCAGGTTTCTATGTTGAAGGATTGGAATGGTGAACTACGATTTATACAAAATTTTAAATTGAGGAGGTTTAGTAAACAATATTTATCTTCTCAATCAGATAAAACTGATAAAGCAAATTCTCAATTAGAACCATCAAATGAAAATGATGACATAAAATCGTCGTCGGAAAATCGTTGTATGGAAATGGATAGTGTTGAATAAAACGATTTCAACGCACAAATAGTTTCAAATTCAATTACCTTTCACTCAATCCTAACTTCAATAGTGAATTAACTCTGAGATTAGGGCTACATGGCATTTTGCTTACAGATAGTTCGTTTGGGATGTTACTAAAATAAAAATCACAACTTGAGATTTTTGTTTTAGCAACTTGCCAGCTAACAAAAATCAAATGTAACTTTCGTGAAAGTTTTTGAAATCTGCAATTTTTACCAGGTTAAGGCTATATGAGTTGGATGAAGGAAAATCGTAATTTTTATTAGTCTACTGAGAGTTGCTAGGATAAAAGGAAGAATAAGTATTAATTCTAATTTTTAGTAGGATATCAATAGTTATTGCTGAAAAAGTATCTAATCCTATTTCTACTTGGACTAAAATACTAAAATTTATTTTCATTATACTAAACACTGTTGTTCTAAGTTTTTGTTGAAGATTACTCTAGATAAGTTTATCCTAGATTATTGTTTATAATATTTTGTGTTGAACATTCAAATTCTCGTTCTGAGTCTGCATCTGTCAGGGATTGGTGTGACATTAATTTGAAATTCAATTAGACATTCATTGCTAGTCAACTCATTCTTGGTAGTTGTATGAACTTACTTCACGCATGTCGCTCACTACTACTGCTTTACGCTAATAGACGGTTCACATTCTTCGTCGAATGGAAAATGACTACTTTCCAGTTGTTTGGAACTCTAATTTAACAGGGATGCGTAGTGGGACAAATAGAAATGTGTGTTTTTGCGCACTGCCAAGAAAACCTTACATACTAACCTTCTCTCATGGAATATCAGATATATCTTGTACACTTTATTGTTGCACACTGGAGAATCTGCTCATGGATATTGTAGTTCACTTCCATTGTCAGGTTTAAACTCCTGCGTCCTTCCATTGCATGTAATATTTGATTCTCAGTGATCCACTGCATTTACTCGGTTCATAAATATATTTGTAATTGATTGTATATTAAGGCTTTTTGGTATTTCAAGTAATTTTAATGTCATTCATGGATATTGATATGGTTTTAATCAAAATGATACTTGATATTTCAATGAAAAGTTTAGTTTCTTTGTAATATTAAACGTTTTGAAATTTTTCAAAGAAGTTTACTTTGATATGATTGGAATATAATAAATGCCATTAATCTCTGACGCAATATTTTGAACCTTGACATGAAAAACTTTAAACTCAATGTAATATTCAATGGCAGGTATTTTTAATTCTAATAATATGCAAAATCTGTCAATTGCACTCGTACATGTCCAAAAAAAAAAAACTGAGTATATAAATATTATATTAGTATATAAATATAATTTACTAGACGGCAGGCTCGCTTTATCCTCCTAGAGAATGGCTCCGCCTCCTGGTCCCTCGGGGAAACAGATTCATACGACTTCAGAGGCTCGTTTCGCTCGACTGCCAGAGTAAGGGGAAAATTTTCAGTAAAATTTAATCTTTTATGACCATGTAATACATGAGAACGTAAAAACACTGATAAAACTTCAAACTTGGGCGTATTCATGGGAAAATTTCAAAAACCTTTCTTAGTAAGCGTCTAAATCCAAAACTTAACATGTATACAAAATTTAAACTTTTCTGGTCAATTACCTCTTGAAAAAGCTAAAAACAAGTAGAAAAACGTCAATTATTTTTTGGGTGTATTTTTGGAACAATTTTAAAACCCGTTCTTAGCACGCGTCTAGGGTCTTGACTAAGAATGTGTACCAAATTTAATCTTTTTTTGGCCGTTCAGTTCGTTCAATTCATTAACCACGCACAGATCTTAGACTGATGTAGGCTTCATCCTAAAAAAATCTCAAAAACCTTTCTTAGTATGCTTCTAAATCCAAAACTTAACATTTATACCAACATTTAACTTTTTTGGCCGAGTTCTTTAAAACCTTTTAAAAATGCTAAAAAACGTCAGTTTGGGGCGTATTCTTAGGAATTTCAAAAACTCCGTTCTTAGCACAAGTATGGGTCGTCGACTGAACGAACATGTGTAATTTCAACGTTTCTGGCCGAGTTGTTTTCGAGAAACGGTGATGAATGAGTGAGTCAGCGTTATTTTCCTTTCATGTATTTATAGATAAATGCTTATACTACACGCCATCAAATTAGGCGGCTGTAAGAAATTACGGTGTTGCCAGATATAGGACCATGCCAGCAGCTGTTAGTAGAGAATCGTCAACTTCAACGTATGGGCAACTTTAAACGTTCTTTTTGCCAAGTCTACAAGTCAGTTGTTTTTTCAACACCGCAATTTTTTCCAACCGCCTAACTGGATGGTGCGGAGTATAGTTGAATACAGCAATAAGAAATTTCAATAGATAATTCTCAAGCAAATGTAAAACTAAGCAAAGGCACTTCATCATTAACTTTGCTGAATACCTCTAACAAGTGGATATTGTGGATGAAAAAACTTTGCTGAATACCTATAAAAGTAGTTTTACAAGTGAATAATATTGTGGATAAGTATCCTCATTATCTAGAATTAGCTCTTAGATAAATATTCTGCATTCTTATGATTTTTCTTTTCTCAAATATTCTAATGTGTGTCACAGAAAATACTAGTTCGACAAAAATAATTGCCTTTATTCCTATCTAGGATTGGTAATCTAGTAGGTTACGTTTGAAATAATGCACTATCAAGCGAATATCTCACCTAAATTCACAATATTGGATTACCGCTGTGTTATGATTCAATAATATATTGTTTCCTTCATAGCATTAAACTACAATTATGCCGACATTAATTTGAAAGATGCTCTAATACTGGACACCACGCAATTGGTATTCATCATTCGCATTATTAGTTCATGTACTACATGAGTAATTAGTACAAAATTATAAAAATATTGAAAAGCGTGCACTATACACAGGAATTGGTGAATTTTACTTGAATGATAGGAATAAATTAAGATAAAGAAAATCTTTAATACATGTAAAGTACACCCCAATTTCATTCTAAAAAGAATGAAAGTGTAGTTTGTAGCATTTATATATTGTTTCAAATCTATAGGAATGTATTGAAAGCAAATTCACTTATTTTACAATATTCTAGACAAATCAATGAAAGTAACTGTAGGTTTATTTATTTGTTTATTGTGACAAATTTACAAACTTAGGTTCTCTGTTATTCTGCTACATGCTATTATATTCCTTGTCTGGAAAAGCAACAAGGAGCACAATAGGCCTACTAAATTATAAGGTATTTAATGGGCTAATTAGTGGTTGATGTACACATATTTAAAAAAAAATCATTTAAAATAATGATGAATGTCATTCAGTTATTAAACAATCAGGGCTTAGTCTAAATTGAATTATGTTTATAACACTGTATGCAGGGGAGTTGATAAAACATTTGAACAATCATTGAAAGCTTGTCATTTCACTTCAATTTGGCAATCATTATCAGTTTTCTCATCTACATGTACCGTGTGTGTATAGTCTTGTACCGGATGGTTGATTTGAAGATTTTCCTACCTCAACTAGGTTGAAACACCGAATATGCATGCGTGGAGTGGGATAGTTTGCAACTGTTTTTTTCGGAGGATGAAGCCCGCATGGGAGACCTGTGCTTGGCTGAATGAGTTGGATGATTATGATTAATGTGTTGGACCTACCGTTTTAGGTGGGTTCGAACCACTGGAAAGTGATTTCACCGCAGAGAACAGAGTATTTTTTGTTGGTCAATCCAATCCGTTACACTTACAAAGAAGGCCCAGAAGTTCGTAAATTATCTTATCTGACTGAACAGGTGCCTACCACGGCTTGCGGCCATCAACCAAGTTATAAAGTATCTAGCTTCCTTCAAACACATGTAAAAAGTAACGAAAAGAATGTAATCTGAAAATTAAAATCAAATCGATGAAATATTAATATTATCGATGAAAATGTTGTTGGTACAATGGATAATATAATGAATAGCTGAGTAGTTAGTCACAAACTCAAAAAACAGTGAAAAAATCGAGTGTCCAACTGAAAATGATAATGCTAAGTTCTCTCAAACAATGAAACAATGCTTAAGCTCTGTTTACTTATAGGCTATATTTATATATGCAGTCTTCTTCCATCACTGGATACGGCTAGAACGGTGAGTAAGCAAATGCACATCTCTATTACCATACCGTAAATTATTATGTGATGTACTTGCATTTTCTTTTCCACAGCATATTATAAAAATAATGTTTGGCGTTAAATAGTTTCTATAAAGGAAATAAAACACTAACTTTCATGTGATGGCTATTTCGCTCTAATATTGTGCTTCATTAGACACAATTCTGGAGGCTCCAGATTCCAACCTTGCTACAGTAAAATGTCAACCATGTCTTACGAAACACAATACAATAAGAAGTGTTTAACGTTTATAATAAAGTCAAACTTTTTAATATTATTGTTAATAAGATTTAATTCTGTGATGTTTTCCATGACGAAATACTTAATGAACAATCTAATATTAAAACTGACACTGTATTTCACTTTTAAATAATGTTTTACTCACATATATTGGAGATGCTTGAGGAATGCATTTCACTTCTGAAAAGAAGCTTTCGTCAGCCAGCAGGCTCAAATGCATTCCTCAAGCATCTCCAATATATGTGAGTAAAACATTATTTAAAAGTGAAATACAGTGTCAGTTTTAATATTAGAAGATTTAATTGTTACAATAATTGAAGAATTCAATTCTTTAATTAAAAATTGAAAAAACGTTTTCTTGATAGAATTTCACATTCAATTTACTCCTCAATGAAGTATCTTGCGGTTACACTTATTTAGAACCCTAGACCTCAGCTGTTTGGGAAGTCAAGAAAGCGACTTATTACAAAACGAGGACTACCTGAGTTTTTTTTAGGATGAAGCCCACATTGGTCTGAGACCTGTGCGTGGGTAATGAATTGGATGGTAGTGATTGATGAGTTCGACCTACAGTTTTAGTTGGGTTCCGAACTACCGGGAAGTGATTGTACAGCAGAGAACAGAGTCTTTTTTGCTGGCCAATTCAATCGGTCACCGTTACAAAGATGGCCAAGGAGTCTCGCAGCTTATTCTGATTGAACAGATACCTGCTACGGCACTCGGCTATCACTTCCCAAGTTGTATAGCAATTGAAAAAAATTCCATGATTCCAATATTAATTACAAAATTGTTTAATGATGGGAAAATGAGTTATTATTTAGTAGAAGAAATGTATAGCAACACTTCGTAAATTCATAACGAGAACTTATCCATCAAGTGTGGATACTTTTACAATCAAAGTTACATTATTCTGGATAAGTAAAAATTGGTTTACAACTAAAATATACCTGTCACTCTTTAATCTGACGAAGTTTTGTATAACAGAATGTTTACTCATGAATATCGTGTCATGTAATAAGTTTGATGACATAGTTTTGGATTAGGCCTGCCTGCTTACTCAGTAGTTCTGACTAAATGAAATATTGTAACCCATTCCTTACAGCATTGATGAGTATACTATTCTGAAATAGTGCTGCGCTGTGAATTTTCAACTGTTTCCCAAAATAATTGATTTCATTATTGGATTATTTTTCAGATTGCGTTGCAGAAAATAGTTGATACCTTTAGTAGTGCATACTCAATAACCCGCCTTGTTTGCCTGGTGAGTTTTTCATTGTATTATTATTATTAATTCATATTATTTCCAAATAGATAAATATTATAAAATATAACATATATAAATATAGCAGAATGAAGCAAGCCAATATTACCGTATATTAGTTTAGAATAAAAAAAATTCTTTATTTCACACACTTATAAATGAAATATAAATACAATATAAAAATTCATGTAACAGAATTTAAAACAGGCTATAACATAGATGTGTGAATAAAATTAGGTGCTCCCGAGGTTACCACTTTTTTTTTATAATAAATATTTTAAATAAGCTTACAACAAAAAGATATAGAAATTATTGGTAACTGTACTATTCCTGAATACTACATAAAACTAAAGTTAATGGTGAACTAATATTTTTATGGAAGGCTATTAGTGAAAATAAGGGTTTATTATCTGACAGAATTTTTCCAATTTATCTTATTTTGTATAGTTTAACAGCATTTAGTGTTCATTAAGGATAAAGTTCATTTTTAACATTTTATTGCTATTTTTGGTGTTATCCCGTAATTGGTTATTTGAAAATTGAAATAAAATTCATTTTATAAGTTTTTCATAGAGAGAAAAAACAGGATAATGAATCTTTGGCTTATTACCTGCGACAGTTACCGTATTCAATTCTTCTGGTTATTATTTTATTCTTGCTTTCTTGGATCCATCATTTAGAATTAATTTCACCTCTTCCAACTCTCAAGTTTTGGCATTTGTATTTTCAAAATCTTGTAGAACCCAGTTATTAATTTAAAAGTTATTCGTGAGTTAATTGAAAACTTAACAAAACAATATTACTGTTTCTTCTGCGGGTTTCATCCTTAGGTACCGTACTTGATTAGGCTAAAAAAAATGTTAATGAATATAAATGTGCTTTACATCAGAACTTACATTTCTGAATAGTATCAGACGTGTTTCAGGAACTGAATCCCATCTTCAGTGATCTGAGAATAGAGTTGGATCTTCAACATCAGAAAGCCTATATTCATTAACATTGACAAAATTACTAATTTCCAAAAAAACTGACTTTTGTAATTTTGAACTTTGTGGGTGAAAGCACATGATAAACCCTTGTCAATACAAACATTACCGAGTAGTAACCTAAGGCTCCATTATAAATGGTAAATAGGTACTATTATACTGTATGAGAGGTTTTGAAATCTTTTATGGAGTATTATTATCATCTGTAAATTAATTTCTCCAAACTCACTGCTTCATTGAAACCTCCAGATATCAGCAGCGAACACGTAATCAGTTTTTCTCTTACAATGATTAAACTCTGGGATTAATAGCATTTCTACAGACAACTGAGTCTGTCTAACAGAGATTTAGGCCTTATGCTGTCTTTTCTTTTTGTTATGCTTCAAGTGCTCACTATTCTATAGTTTAATTGCTCATAATAATTTAGATGAAAATAACTTGACATATTTGCACGAAAAGTTGTTAATGACTTACAAGTAAACTTGAATATAAGGAATGCTTTTTATTAATAATTGTAGAGTTAAATCTTATCAAGCACCTTCATAAACGTTTTGCTTAAGGCTGTTATATTTTTGTATTAAAAAGGTTTCTATTCTATTCTTGAAAACTATCAATGCTTCACAATAATTTTTTTGGTTTTTAGCTATATTTGTTTTTAACAAAGAATTGCAATAAATTAAATGAAACTACTGTATTATACAGGTATGGTTTCCTGCTAAACAGAAAACATGTTGGCTTACAACAGTCGATCAGATTCTCTCCACAAATTGGGAATAGAAAATTTCCAAACCAACAGTATCTTGGGTGGAAGCCGTGTTGGGCTGACAACAGACGACCGGCCGCCAGGTAAAAATATAAAAATATATCATAGACTTAATTTTAATGAAGGAAAATCCAATATTACCACAGTAGAAATTAATATAGAAAATCTATACCGGTTTGTCAAGGCAACTGGGGAAAATGGAACAGAGCTCATTAGCTTTTGGTCCTAGTGAAAGTTCAAAAGTTTAATTTAAATGTATAAGTGAAATTCATGACGATACCACTAATACCCGTAATTTTCCAGTTATTATACTGACCCACCTCTGTTGTTTAAATTCGTAATCTTAATCAATATTACATTTATTGATGGTATATCCAAATTTGGATTACCAAATTACGCTACTGAAAATTATGAGATTTTTCATAGATTAACTAAAAATTGAAATAATTACATGAAACTAAATTTCACAAACTGAATTCTATGCAGAATACACCACATAGACTTGTTTGTTCATGGAAATCATTTTCTTTGTCATTTCGGACAAACTCTGGTTATTTTTCATGAGCAAAAACATTCACTGTTGTCGAAATTATTTTTGTTCCTCATTAAATTCACATTCTTCTCAACTCATTAATATACTTGCATTTCTTGTCAGTGCAAATTGTACACTACTTTACTTTCTTAAAGGACTGATTTTTTTATCAATTATATGAAGTGAATAATAATATTCAATCTCAAATACTATCCATTAGTTTTGTTTTTTGTTTGGTACAGCCGTAACAAGGAAGCAATGTTCCAGCAACATGTGACACGTCATAGAAAGTTACTGTTAGAAAAATAAAAACACATCGAACAGAGATTCATGTTTTTCATGTTTTAATCTAAAAACATAAATTTACCTTATTCAGCAGTGCATCGTCTGCCATCATATTATAATATTAAACATATTATAAAAACTTATGATTCCAATCCTCTTACTTTGCCCTCATGACCGGTTTCGACGCTCAAAGCGTCATCTTCAGGTGGAAATCCTCAGTCTGAGTTAACTTTCGTCATATTAACCACTAGTACACGCAACACACACACACACACACACACACACACACACACACACACACGCACACGGAAAAACGTCGTCGAGTAATTAAAATTTCTTGAACGACGATAACCAAAAAATAAAATCTGGCCGGGCCTGGTAACAAGGTACCGGTAAAAGTTGCGAGTTATTGTTACCGAGTCCGGCTGGGAGATTTTTTTTGTTATCGTTCAAGAAATTTTAATTATTTGACGATGTTTTTCCGTGTGCTTGTGTGTGTGTGTGGGTTGCGTGTACTAATGGTTAATGAGACGAAAGTCAACTCAGACTGAGGATTTCCACGTGAAGATGACGCTTTGAGCGTCAAAGCCGGTCATGGAGACCGGTACGAGGATGGGAGATGTAAGTTTTTAATATATACTGTATAATATTACCGTTCTAGGTAATCGGAAAGCCTGAATGGGCATGATCTCTACAGCAAACTGAAATGATGAGTGTTATCTTTAGGAGGGAAAAAACAGGGAATAAGAGTGATTAGAATGTAGTTAAGATTGAAATTGTAGTTTAGAATGAGAAATTTATCCTCTAGCTTACAAGCTGTTAGGTGTGTTTTGTTCTATAGCACAATCAATTTTCAAACGACTCATTTACATCCATTGCTAACTATAGGATGTTATTTTTCTCATTACCTACAGCGTTGTTTCACATTTTTGCAAAATTAGTGTAACTGGCCAAATATAGTGGCTGAAAAAAGTTTCTCTCTCATACCGATTTCATTGAAACTTGCATTATTTAGTGTTGGACCATTATTAAAATAATAATTCTTCTTTATGTTGTTATCTTCCAGGTTGTCTGCAAAGATTATGGAAGAGCCACTACCCGACAGTACGGTATTGCACAAAGTGTGGAAACTATAAATGTTCTCACAGAAACCTGACTCCTTTGATTTTTGGAGTTTTTCTTGGACTTATCTATATCACGTCTCTTTCACTGTTTCTATTGATGAACATGGAAAGTAAGTAGACCGCATCGCATTCCGTTTCTGTAAATTAAACAGATTTTATAAGGGGTCTTGAAGGTTTATAGAAATAAATTACATACCTATATAATAATTTAGATAATGAGGCTAAAAAATAATATTATCATGTTTGCCCTGACCCCTGACTGGCTGAGTTCTGGTGTAAGAGTTCTAAGGTCGCAGCTGAACTAATTTCAGGGTCTCTGACTTAACAACTGTTTTTGTGTTAAATCAATAATAATTAATTTCATCTAATATAAACTTAAAAAACACTTTTAAATAGAAATTAACTCATGTTATGGCGTGACGGCCGTTTCGCTCTGTTGTCTAGAGCATCGATCGTCAGACGACCCACAGTACACTGGTTTAAGGCATGAGTTTGAGGGTTATGTATGTTGGTATGGTGAAGGGGTGGGGGGGATGAGTAGGCGGGAGGTTTGAAATTGGGATTATTTTGTCAAATAGAGTATGTGAGAAGAAGTTAAGTTGATCATTTAAAATGTTGTCAGGTTGCTGCTTTGCATGTTTGTAAATCTCATATTGTTCTAAAACATTGAGTTTCTGGCTTTTGTGAGTGAAGTGTAGTGTGACTAAATTAGTGTCAATGTCTGTATAACTGTGGCCTGTTGAAATGATGTGTTCAGCAAAAGTGGAATGTGTGTTTGGGTGTGAGATAGCTCTTGTGTGTTCTTTGAGTCTAGTAGTGAATGTCCTGCCAGTTTGTCCTATATAGAACTTGTTGCAGTCATCGCATTTCAATTTGTAAATTCCAGATCTGTTGTACTTGTTTTGAGATGTTGTCTGAGAATGCAGGTGTTTTTTGAGTGAATTAGTTGTTCTGTAAGCTATTTTATATTTGAGTTTCCTGAATGAAGCTGCTATTTTATGAGTTTTTTGTTGAGGTAGGTAAGTGTGATGAATGTATTGGGGTTGTCATTCTGTTTGTTGCTGGTGTGAGTGATTGGTTTTGTTGATATTCTGTGCAGTAGTTTGTCTATTAGTGTGTGTTTGTAACAATTCTGTTGTGCCATGTATTTTATAGTATTCAATTCTATATTGTAATCTTCTTGTGACATAGGAATGTTTGTTAGTCGGTGGAGCATGTGATTGAAAGCGGCTTGTCTATGTTGGGTTGGGTGATTTGATGTGTTATGGATTATTGTATCAGTTGTTGTGGGTTTCCTGTGAATTCTAAATGTTTTGAATGAATGTTCCTGCTTCATTATAGTGATGTCCAAGAAGTTGATACTATTATTGTGTTCAAGTTCTAAGGTGAATTTTAAATTGGGATGGACGCCATAACGTGAGTTAATTTCCATTTAAAAGTGTTTTTGAAGTTTATATTACATATTAGTGGAAACAAGATGGATCTTCAACATCATAATTTTATTTAGTTGAATTTCTTTTATAAAGCCTGAAGTAATTCATACAATATTTTTGGTTTTGATTATTTTCTGGTTGGATTATTTTATTGAGCTATTTCATTTTATTATTGTATTGTATTTTGCTATCCGATAATTCATGTTTTTGTTGCGAGTAATGGAGTATAATAGTTACCAATACAGCTGAATTATTGTAGACATTATTATTCTAGAAATATAATTTTCATTTCTATTTGTTCATCTTAAGAAAGAATATTTGAATAACTGGTAAAATTCCTGGAAATTACGTTTGCTGTAACATAAGGAGATTCTGGAATCAAGAAATAATGATATTGAATGTAGATGGGTGTAGAAAAGCCTAGCCTCTCTGTATGTGAACTCGTGTAAATGGAGTCACTTATCGTCATAGAGTGTTCTCATAGAGCAATCTTGCTTCACTATTCTTGATTCTAGATTCTTGCACACACTACAGCAAGAGTTTACACACACTACGAAAGCGCTTTATGCCCCCATTAACTTAATAAGTAAGCAATTTTAAATTCTGGAGCTCAGTTAGATATATTGACTCATTATGGACCAGGAAGTGGAGAGCTGATCTCCTGTTCTTGTAAATGTCTGCTATAGCTTTGTGTTTTTGAGAAGCAAAATGCTTTTCAGCTCCACGAGTGGAACAATCCAAGCAAGTTCTGTATTCTGAAAAGATTACATTCAGAGAAAGACTCTCAAATTACATTCAAAGGAGATCAAGAGTACATTTAAAATTTGATTCTCTCTTGAATTTCTCCTTCTTTAGTTCTCAACAATAATTCTTTTTGTTTCTATCAAACTATCTTTAAAAGTTTCCTCTAGCAACATGCTCCACTAGAAAAATTGGACTAAAGTCCAATGTTCAAAAAGAATGCTCACTGAAATTAAAATCACGAGTTTTATGAATAGCATGATATCAAAATTATTTGTTTCACTTTTGACAGTAAAATTCAGCAAGCTCTTCTTAAAAAACTTAAGAAAACTGTATTTCAAAACTATTTTGATCCATGTGTATATTTATACCATATCCGATTTTGTTTTGATCTATAAGAAGCGAAAATGAAATAATGGTGTAATTTTTCTGCCTTAAAATATTTTTAAACTACTTTTATTGATGTTTTACCACTACAGGTCCAGTAAAATCGCAAAAATCTATAAAATAAATAAAAATTGTATAATATCAGAAAAGTCTGAAAAGAATATCCAAATACACTCACATATTGAGTACATTAGAAAGATAATACAAAGATAGAGCAAAGAAAGGAAAATTTTTCCTGGTCGATTTGCAATTTATTTTTATTATTGTATTAATGCAAACTCCACCATCAATGTAGAAAATTAACAGCAATTTGTACGACTTTTCAATTGCGCTAAATGAATTTTTTTACCTAGATTCCATAAATTTTTGTTCATTTTCATTGATTACAAATAATGCCTTTTCAATAATTGTTTCAATTCTACTTTTTAACAGGAGTAGAACGGGGAGCGCAAATCCTCCACCTTCTGGTCAGGCCACACAGTTCAGAGCATAGTAATCAATTGATGAAAAAATCAAGCAATAACATTCATGGAACAGCACTCACAATATATCCAGCAGCGAACATTGTGACAAACAAAACTTTAGCTGAGTCGTCACGTGTCGGCCACTATCAAAATGCAAATTCTTCCACTATTTCTGAAGCAGTCATTCCCGATCAAAACTCAACGTTTTCATCACATAATAGCAGTTTATCACAATTAAAGACCAATCTATTGAAAGAATATATAAAAAATAATGAACTGGATGGAATCAAATTGGAAGACGTTGTCAATGAAAATATTGTTAAAGGGATAAGCCAGATTTTAAGCATCATCGAAGAAAAAAATAATATAAGTGCTACAAAGTCATCAGCGACTAACTCGCATGAATCAGTTGACAATCAAAATCATTCTTTCAATGCCAATCATATCAGTAGACGAAAGAGAAGTATTGAATCAAGATATAATGTTGAAATCAGTTACATCTATGATGCATTTATGAAACAAATAAGAAGCTTCAATGACTGCATTTCGAAGCTGAAAGAATTTCTGAATTTGATTGAAGAAGTAAAGAAACGAAACGGAAATTTATCAACAGATGAAAGCCAGTTTACAAAGAAAATTATGGATGAAATTTATAGGAAATGTACGACTTTGCTAATTGAAGAAAACAGTAAAGTTCAGTGTGTCAATTGCTCTGTAGTGAAGAGCAATCAAACGGCTAGTGAAACAGAACAGAAGGAAATCGACACACCTCCTGAATCTCCGAACAATGTCAACTATGCTTATTATTCAGCAACAGGTCCCTCGGAAGACTCTGAGCCTATTGCTGGGTACATTGGAAATGAAAGGAATCATCCCTATAAGTTTGAAATGGGCAAGATTATTAACCAACCAACAGCTATCCCTCCATCTGGTCCAGGGATCTCCGCTTCTGGAAGTCGTCCATTCGAGAAAATAGAAACGAGTCAACAGCTCTCCTACGTATCCCCACAAACGGCTTACTTTTACCCGCAACAACAATGGGTTGGGGCCGATGGACAGTCAAGTAATCACGTCTATCTTGCTTGTAAGAATAAGAAACTGGAAAACTATCAAAGACCACCCAATGATTTTGGACTACAACCTTTACCTCAGCAGCATATTTGCAACCAGTGTATTGTGAACGCTAGACAAAATGTGGTTGCAACCAGTAATAAATACCAAAACGATGGACGTGCAATTCATGTACCTACTGCCATGTCGTCGCCCAATCCATACATTATTCCAACGGCTTTTGGTGGAAGACCTTTGTTTCCACCCCAACCAGGCTCGACTCCATATAACAATTTCGCACAAAACGGGTTTATCAATTCGTATGGTACCCCTGGATTACCATACTCCCCCAATCAATACGGCTATGACATAAAGCCTCAATCTCCGTTGTACGCCAGTACTGGTCTTGATCACCATCCTACAACACTGGAATGCGATCTTCTCGATTCTGTGCGCACTGTCAACTTCCCCGTTGTTCCTGGTGTAGCTGAAACGCGGCACTCTGACGAGGAAAACTATCCCCATTATTCTGCAACTAATCACTTTGACACAGACCGAAGCAGCAATGAAACCATCAACCCAAGGATGTATCTGAGTAAGTGAGGAACTTGATGAACCAAATGATTCAATGATTCACTTTGTTCAAAAGAACTGAACTGAACATTCGCAGTTTTTAGAATGATTGTTCATTGTAAATGTCTTTCCTGTTTTCTCTGTTTTCAAATAGTAGAGCCAATAATTCATTGTGCTGAAAATATCTACTTAGCCTGAATGTAGAAATTTTTTACCCATTTAAAATCTTTATTTTCCAAGTTTTCATTTAACTTTCATCATTCTCATCATGTCATTTCATTTTCAACTGAATTATTGTGAAATTTCTAGTGCATGATTGCTGATTATTTTTCCTTGTGAAAGGGATTGATAGATATCTATTTTCTTACAGCGAGTCCTCCTTACACAAACCATAAAGTTTATACTGTGTATTGTAGTCATCTGACTACAGGCGCACTCATTAAATTTTAACTGTACTGTACTTCAAAATATTATCCAATTATTTACAGAGTTAATTTTACAATGTAAGGATTGTATGGAATGTAAGGATGGGTAATTTAATGGAATGCATATACTCACAGTGTCAAGATTTTTCTGCAGTGATAAGAAAATGTTGTCTGTTGGAAAAATATTACAGTATAGGAATTATCACCGAGAAACTTATTTCTGTTTGGGCATTGTCACCTTGTCCAAAAATAACCGTAATTGTACTATCTACAATTTCTTTATTAATGTCATCACTAGTTCAGGTACTAAAATAATATCAGTCTCATGAAAAACCTCACATTTTACGGTAATCAGGCCATTTTTTCCGCATTATTTATATGACTTAGGCACTTTATTGTTTTATTTCAGGTGTGTCATTTCTTTTTATATTCAAGTTTTTAAATTTTTTTACATGTGTATTTTAAATGTGTACACTACACGAGAACATGTGTGTTCTCGTGTATTGAGTTGTATATTCAGTGTTGTATTTTAGTGTACTTCTCTAATTACCAGCTTACATTGCAGAGCTTTTATTTGCGATTATCGAGCCAAGTGAATAAATTATTTTTTTTAATTAGTTTGAACTGTATATGAATATAAATCATATTTGTGCTCCATGTCTCATTTTCCGATTCACTGCCTGATTTCAGATCAGAAATGTAGAATCGGCTGGAGAAATTGTTTGTAGAGTTTGAACTGAATATAAATGTAATGTATTTAGTGTTCCATGTCTTAATTTTCAATTTTTCTTTTCTATTTAAGTTCAGAAATGTGGAGTCAATCAAATAAATTGTTTGGATGGTGATTGTGTTCCGGCTTTGGCAGTTTGTGATGGTAAAATTGATTGCAATGATGCAAGTGACGAAATGTCCTGTCCATGTCGGAAACGTGTCGATAAAAGTCGTCTCTGTGACAAGTACTTCGATTGTCCAAATGGGGAGGATGAACTAGGATGCGGACGTAAGTTATTTAAATTATCTCGTGTAATGAGAAGCTCATTCAACTCTTAATGTTTGATTCACCTTACTTCTAGTTTCATTTCACTTTTGCTAAGAGTGAAAAAGAATTTCATCTATAATTTTTTTGTATGTTACTTGAATGCTTACACTACAACTTTCGAATTTCATCAATATACAGTAGTATAGTGCAGTAGTAATATACAGTAGTTGTAAATGAAAATCAGATTAACCCCCACCTGAAATAGGAAAAAATTCCAAGGTTTGATGGAGAGCGTCCTGTTTCTTGTGGGAAAATTTGATGTTACATGTTACTAGATGAAAAAGAAGATACTATTTACGGTACGGTACTATTACAGGTGTATTAAAGTGAATCAGCCATGTTTGTGGAAGTTATTGGATTCACCACTTTAACAATATTTTCTCTCCCGAACCGGAGTCCTTATTTTTTTCTTCTTGCTTCGTTCAAAAACTCATATTTAAATTAGATTTGGTTCAAGGTTGTTTAATTTTTACGGATATAATATTTACGGATTCTTTTATTGCCAATCATCATTATTTACAAAAAAAAAAAAAAAAAAAAAATTTGGCATGGCCAAAATAAGGAAACCTACCGATGAAACCTACATGAGTCTGAGATTTGCGTGGGGAATGATGGTACAATGTTTTGTAATGAGAGAAGTGATTATCTGTGAGCCGTGCTAGGTATCTGCTCAGTCAGATAATATAAGACACGACAGCTCGAAATAATGACCGATTTGGATGGCCAGTGAAAAATTTTGTTCTTTGCTGTAAAATCACTTCCCAGTGGTTCGGAACCCACCCAAAACTGTAGGTTCAATTCAACAATCATCATCATCATCATCATCATCCAAATCATTATCCTCCATTGTGCTTCATTCTAAAAAAAAATTAATTCACAGATTGCCCAAGAAAGTCATTCAGCTGCGATGACTGGAGTCATGATGGCACACATACAACTTGTGTGATGATTGAACAGCGCTGTGATGGCATCGTGCACTGTCCCAATGCCAAGGATGAAGCTGATTGCTCAGTACTCAGGAACACGATTAGCAGACAAGAAGTATGCTTCAGATAAGAATTTATTACCTGTTCAATTGGCCTACAATATTATGAAACCTATTAGAAATTACTGTTTTCCTTTGAAGCACTTTTGCCTTCAACAAAAAATGTAAGCACCAAACAGACATGGTGTATAATGTACTTGTGCAATAAAATATAGGTAAATTTTAAATAATGCAAAACTGCAAATAATTGTATCAGGCTTCTCATAGATTAATACTTCCATTTCTGTGTCTATGAACATACTCCTTTTCAACTGTGGAAGTAACGATAATGTAGAGGTTGTTTATTTCAACTCAAAATAATGAAAAGTATTAGTAATCAATCTTATTTTCAATCCAAATAAATCTACAGTATTAGTAAGATTTATTGACATACATTATATAACAATTCTACAAAAAATGGTCAACTATATACATTGGCGAAAAAATATCAAAGTTCCCTTCTCTCGAATTCTTTTCCACTTTGATTTAGGTTTCATCCTTATTTCAGTTTTTTTGTGGGATTTCTTTTTAACTAACGAATATTTATGTTGAAAAGAGAGAATGTAATCATAATTTGAAAGTTGATAAATTAACGTTTTGCTTCACACAGAGGTTATGTGAGCCGAAATAATGATAATAACTGAAAAATTAATTTAGCTTCTTGAAGTTGTAACTTCTTTACAGTTTTTACAAACATTCATTGGAAATTACAAATATCACAATAAAACATCAGACAACGCAGACTACAATGAAGAATGAAATCAGAGTCTTATATTTTCCTACTCAGTGCAAGTGCATTAAAGTTGTATTGAAGCAGTTCTTTGAAGTGTTCATTCAAACATTCTAGACAATTTTCACTGTATTGATCAATTTGAACACCCAAAATCAAAAAATTCAATATTTCACCGTGTTTGTAAAAAATAAATTTGAAAAAATGTTTTTGCAGTCATTCTCCGTGCCCTCTTCTCAAGGCATTCTACACAGGAATTGGCAAGGCAATTGGTATCCCGCCTGCCCAGATCTTAGAACAGGATCTTCTGCTTGGGCAAGTACTGCTTGCTCTGCTGAAGTAGGCAATTCCCTGTGAGTATCATATTGAACATTAGAAAGTTGAAATTTCCTCTTAGATGATTGTATTTCATTTAGTAAGTTTTTTATGAAGTTGGGTTATTCGCTTCAAAATTATGGAATCTCAGGATGGATATATATATATATATATGTATGATAGAAGTTTATCGTCTCTTATAAAACATTGAAACATCAGCACAAACTACTGTGCCTTCTAATATGCGATCTCTGGTCTGATGCATAGCGTTCCTGTCTATCTACTTATTATTGAACTCGGGTTCGAGCTGGATCGTTCTGGTGGTGATGCAGAGCCTCTTCATAAGACTTTGCTGCTCTTTAAATCATTTCCATGTCTTTGTCCACCAGAAAGTCTCATCATTTATGATGTAATGCATCTTATTTATAAAAATTTGCATCAGCTGGTTTTGGATTCTTTGAATAATTCCAATATCACTTTCTGCAGTTGAACCCTAGAGTTGAAAACCATGCAACCAGAAAGGTTTCGGAATGTGTTTGTATAGTAGAAACTTATTGTACATTATTGATAGGTATGAATTCCATCCTGACAAAGAGTGCATTCTACTACATTTGAAGTTTAGCTCATTTTTGCTTTCTTGACATATGTTTTCCACTGTAGCTTGACGTCAAGCCCAAGCATGAAATAGTTTGATAAAATTTTCATCTGATCAATGTAGCCTAGAAAATTGTTGGTTTGTAATGCATTAAATTACCATTGTTTTGAAATGTTTCAGGCCTCCAAAACTGGAATATATTTCAGTTTCTCCTCATTATGAAGGACTGTTCCTGACTCCTATGGATGATGAGCATTTAGCATTGACAAATGGATGTGGAAAATCGGGAATTGCAACATTTGTTACATGTAATGATATGGAGTGTGGAACAAGAATGTACAAGCCATCATCTGAACAGAGGAATGATAATTATGACAATGCTAAACGTGAGCGATCCGCTTGGAGTGATAATAATTCAAAAGCTCCAGGAATCTTAAATGGACAATTCAAAAGCGTTTCACCTGACACAAAGAAAATTAATGAGTCGCCCTACAATTATTATCCGTATGATAGTATTAAAAGTTCACCCCTTGGATACGAAAATCTTTGGAATTTGTATTTTAGACAAGATACGTCTCATGGCAAGTACACTGTCAATCCTGGAAAAGAAGTTAATTCAGGCAACAGTTACAGTTCTCCAAATGTCAAATCACAAGAAAGCCCTCATCTAGAATTTTCTAAAACTTATTATGATCCAATCCCTCTGAATGGATCATTTGACCAAAGCAATTATGGTGAAAACTTTTATTATCGTACCTTTCCTGGCTCGAACAAATTATTAGCAAGCAAGGAGTCTTCATTTAACACGCAGTTTGAACCAGATGCATGGTCATCTTCCACTTACCAACAAAGCATTCGACCAGAGCGTGATGACGCAAGAGTTGTTGGCGGTCAAGCAAGTCAACCAGCCAAATGGCCTTGGATAGTAGCTGTTTATCAGGATGGAATTTTCCATTGTGGTGGCGTGGTTTTGGACGTTTATTGGGTGATGACTGCTGCTCATTGTGTAGATCAGTAAGTAAATTAAACAACTGTATATTTTACATTTAAAAAAAATAATTCCTTTGGAAATACAAAATATTGTATTCTAATACTGCTTCAACATTAAAGTCAACTTTGTTATTTGCAATCAAATTGGAAATTACTTTCCACATGACAAAGTATACAAGTAACAAATTGGGTGGGTGAAGAGGTGATTTTGTAAGAAATTTTCCAAAAAGTAGGCCATTTCCATATAAAATAGAGTTTAATAACAAGTGCTTGGGCACGTTATCTCATTGACCGCCATGGGCTTCCTTCCACGGACACTCGGACACAATCCACATTCTAAGGTGACACCACAGTTTGAACACGAACTTTGGAATAACATTACCGTGTTTACAAAAATGTTCAACCCACTTAGAAATTGAATGGTTGTTCAGAAGAGTTGCACAAGGAGCAAGGTTAAAATGTATCCGGAAAGTTTGACGCGTGGCTGCTAAAGAATCATTATGACAAAAAAATGCCTCCATGGCGAACGATCTGTGCTGAACACTCCAGTGGGCCATGGTAACTAAACTTCCCGATACGGGCTACAGAATCTGAACTTGAACGGTCTTCCCTCAACAGCCTTTCAAAAGCCAGCCGTCTTTCAAATATGGTCATTTGGTCTCCGCCACCCTATATGTGAAGCGAGTCTAAATTATCATAAAACAGTATTAGTTTAGATACTTTTATGATTAATTGCATCACAACACAAACACCATCTCTAATAGTGAATTGATTATCTTATTTTATTTCCAGATACAAGCATCACTATTACGAGATTCAAGCGGGTGTATTGAGACGTTTCTCGTTTTCGCCAATGGAGCAGACACGAAAGATCTCTCATGTGATAATGCACGAGGAATATGTGCAATCAGTGATGCAGAACGACATGGCACTGGTGCGTGTGGCGAAGCCGTTGAAGTTCAATCGTTGGGTGCGACCAATCTGTTTGCCCTTTGACTTGCCGCTCTTTATGCCGCGACCTGGCACATTGTGCACTGCCGTCGGCTGGGGAGCCATTGAAGAACATGGACCTGATCGTAAGTTTCGTTATAGTAAATAACTTATCGTTTTAACTGTATTTCTCATTTTCTGAAAACGTAACATGTTCCATAAGAAAAACATTTAAGCTAAATTCCAGGATTAGGGCTTTACAATATGCACACCTACCTGTCTTTGGCAGTTGAGGCTGAACTCTGGTCTGGACTAGACTGTTCGGTACTGAATTATTATATTAGTCAGCATTTTATTAATTCTTGAATATCTACATTTATAAAAGTGTCTCTCTTACAATAATAATATGGAACATCACAGTTGTTGAAAGTTTATCACTTATTTATGTATATAGGGTCGCAGTGTCTAAAAAAACCCACTATAACCGAAAATGTAAGTGGAGTTGAACTCTATCTCGTTTTACTTTCAAGTACAATCGATAGTTTTTCAAATGTAAGTCTTATCTTCAACTTTATAAATCTAGCTCAAACGTGAATGTCATCTTTAACTCCACAAATATTCATATCATATTGAAAAATATTTTTATTTTTATATCTTCAATTCCCTTAATTATTGTCAATAATTTTGTTTAGATTATAATTTGAGTCATAAGATAATTTATTTTCTGTTGTAGGTGTGGAATGAAACGGTGTCGTCAATTTAGATATAGTTTTAATAGTTATCATTTAGTATTTGTTTATCCATGATGAATAGTAGATATTTTCACATAGATGTCATGCAGAACTATTTAAAATAAATAAGAGATTCAAATTTTTCTTTCTAACTTGAGGCAGAACATGTTTTCGGGCAGTATTTCCGTCCTCAGTGCCTGGTGGATTTGTTCATTAAGGATATTGTGTCATTGCTCTATGGTATGATTATATATATTTCAAATTGGTCCAGTAAGTTCAGTTTTGGGCCTGTAATATGCTTATAAAGAATGTCCATGTTTTCTGTGTGTTTGTGTTGCTGTTCTTTGAACAAAGTTCTTGAACTAATTTCTATGTGCAAAATGATGGTCTTTCAATGTGATTCCCATTTCATGGATCCTAGCTAAAATATATCTGCAGCACCTAGAAAAAACTAAAATTCTTCACAAAAAGTTTTCTGGGAAGATAATTTAGTGGTATTGATGACGTATTGTTACTGTAAAAAGGCAATGCGCGTTAACGTAAACAGCTCCTTACGTACTTGAACAAAATAGATACTAACATACAATTCACTGCTGGATACTAAGACAACAGATCCATCTATTTCCTCGAACACACCATCTCCAAAAACACAGTTTCAACATATACAGAAAACGCACAACATCTGATTCATCATTCACAACACATCTAATCATTCCATGCAACACAAACACCCTGCATTCCACTTCATGATCAACTGCCTACTGAACACCACAACTGAACACCCTCACAACTGAATACCACAATACTGAACTAAACACAATCAAGTACCTAGCACAAGCCTTTGGCTATAATCTAGACCTGATTGACAGGCTGATTCATAAAATCAAAAACAAGAGTCACCCAGAAAAACATCACTAAAAAATGCATCACTCCCACATGCATGAACAAAAAATCCAACTCCATAGCCAGCACATTCAGAAAATTCGGATACAACATTGCATTAAGAGACCAAAGTAGAATAAAAAAAACCCCCCACATTCCAATACTAACAACAATCCTTTTAACATATCTGGGATGTACAAGTTGAAGTGTTCTGATTGCTACAAGTTCTACATAGGACAGACAAGAAGAACCTTATATTCGCCCTTACCAACTCTACTGAATTAGCCTTTGCAGACCATTTAATTGAACATGGACACCAGCACAAAGACATAGAAAACATCCGTCATAAACACAGTAAAGGCCCAAAACTGAACAAACTGGAACAATTTGAAACACATAAACATATCATAGAACAAAAACACAATATTCTAAATAAACAGACCTCTTTCAAATTTCACCCCCTTTTCAACCATTTACACTTGCTAATTCCTAAACCAAATCATTCAACTGAACTTCTCGCTGACCATCGCTTGAATGACAATAGACCTGTAAGATCTACCAGGCACTGAGGATGGGCATCCTGCCGGGAAACATGTTCTGTCTCAAGTTAGAAAGAAACATTCTAATCTCTTATTTATTTTGAATAGTTCTGTAAGTTGTCTATGTGAAAATATCTGCTATTAATATGATTGTTCAAAATATCTAAATTGCAATTCACGTTATTAACTCTATTCACACCATTTCACTCAAAACGTTAAATCTCTCTTCTAGTCTATTCTATGCTGATGCTTGAAAAATTGTTATTCTTATAACAGTAAGCATATTAATTTTATTGGTTGGGAATCCCTTGGAACCCGCCGTTTGAGTCAAGTTATGGGGAGCATGGTGGACCTAAAATCAGATTTCAGATTATCTGTTTTTTTTTTGTGGGTTACGAATCACCGGGTAAGTGATGATTAAGTTGACAGAAAATATATTGCAGGGATAACCGTATGAGGAGTGGAAGGGAATTGCCCAGGATGGTGAAAAGTGGAGATTTGTTTTGATACCTGTCTCAGGACAATTTTATAAAATATATATGTCCAGTATAGAGTGATCTAATGCAAGATTAAATTGTATAGTTAATTAGTTTTCATTTATTGATAGCCGATCACATGAGAGAAGTTGAAGTTCCAATTCTGCCAGAATGTGTACATCGAGCTGATAGAGAAGGAAACGAATTGTGTGCTGGAGTTTATGAGGGAGGACGTGATACCTGCCAGGGAGATAGCGGAGGACCACTTCTCTGCAAGTAAGTATTGCCTATCCTTACAACGGTATTTATACTTTTGACCAACATGGCCTTTGTCGGATTTTTATCACATTTTCAAAAGAGTAAGTGAAGTTCCAGTTGATATAGCTATATAGATCAATATATATAACATAACGTTGATCCCGTGTTTCTGTATAAGAAATAGGTTTCAACTATTTACAAGTTTCCAGGGGCCTTTTGCATAACAATATACAAACTAGCGATATTAAGACTTGTATTACTGCAAAATCTTATGCCAGTTTTTACTTGTAAATTGTGATTCTAATCTGTGAATATTGTTATGCAAAAGGCATTGTCAGTACGAACTTGATCAGATAATAGAATCAGGAGCTGGAGGGATTCTGAAAATCGTTTCTGTTATTTATATTTATTGGGTTGTCCAATCAATTAATGAGTAATTGATAAGATCTTTGCTGTATGCTGAGTATGAACTCTATTTTTTGGTGTTCCAATCCCGATCGTTGATAATCAAAAAGAGGTCAAGAATATTGGCATTTATAAATAAAATTAGATTTCTCCTACCATATACTTCAACTGAAAGCACATTATCTTGTATGATTCAGAATCCTTTATTCAAATGTATCAGATAGAGATAAGCTGCGTTCTCGTAGGACCTGTTTGTAACGGGGACCGATTAGATTGGCCAGCAAAAAAGACACTGTTCTCTGCTGTAAAATCACTTCTCGGTGGTTCGGAACCCACCTAAAACTGTAGGTCCAACTCATCAATCACCGTCATCCAACTCATTACCCCCAGGCACAGGTCTCAGACCCATGTGGGCTTCATCCTCAAAAAAAAAACTTCAAAATTCCACATATTTTTTTTGTTTTTTATTTATTGTGGATGATGCCCACATGAGTCTGGAGACTTGTGTGTGGGTAATGAGGTGAATGATGAGAAACATCCATGGCTGAATGAGATTCGAACCCAAGACTGCCGGAAATAAAGCCAGCCAGAGCCTTATCTTATCACAGACAAGCACTCCAACCAACTGCTCTACCAGAGCAGTTGTTGTCCCAGTCATAGATCATAATTATGTTCGTCATAATTATTGTTGTTCTCTGCGAGTGACACAGTAGTTGTACTCCAGTTTTGACAAGACCTTACTGAAGTATCCAATGACTTTTTCAACTCCTTCCTGCTCCTGAGAAAGTACTCCTCCAATGGCTACATTGCTAACATCTGTAAGATGATGTTTCTTTCTGCTCTTAGATAACCCAGGATTGGGGCTTTTATCAGTGCATCAAATGCTTGCTGACAGTTCTCATCCCAAATGAAGCTCCTTTTGTCCTCAGTCAACTTGGTCAAGGGTTTTGCGATATTGGAGAATACTTTCACAAACCACCGATAATATGTTCAAAGAGCCAGAAAACTTCTTACTTTATGCTTATATCGTGAGACTTGCCACTTTGATAAAGCTTCTATCTTCTCTGGGTCAGGGGAAATTACAGAATCTGATACCACGTGTTCAAGGCAGTTGACTTGTCTCCTGAACAGGTTGCACTTCTTTGGATTCAATTTTAGATTTGCCTGCCTCAGCCTTAGGAAAACTTGCTCCAAGTTATGTAAATGGTTGAATGATTTTCCCAGAACAATGATGTCATCCAAGTAGACCAAACATGTTTCCCAAGATAGTCCTCTCAACACATTTTCCATGAGCCTCTCAAATGTCCAAGGACTGTCAAAGATCAAAGGACCAAGACTGTTTGAAGTATAATTATTATAAGAAAAAGATTGCTTGAAATTTGATAACTTTACTTTAAATATTTTCTAAAAAGACAAACGAATTAATCTTCATTGTTTTAATTACCATGCGCAATTGAAGTTGCTCTATTTTTGTAGGTTTGAAGACTCGGTAGACAAGTGGTACGTTGCAGGAATTGTGAGTCATGGCGAGGGCTGCGCACGACCCAATGAGCCTGGTGCTTATACACGAGTTGCCAATTATTTGGACTGGATAAGCACTAAAATGCGTGAGTACTGTTGAAATTCTTAGCATACGTTGGAAGAAAGTATAGAACAAGTTTATAAGTTATAAGCCTACAATAAAACGTATTGTATAACTCGGTAATAACTTATACGTTATACCTATTTAAAGTATTGTATAACTCGGCTTGATTTATAAACCTAGTATCAGGGTGCCGAGCTTCACTCTGTGGCTAATTTCTGGTATGCCTGAAAGTTGTATGATTTTCAATTTCTTTTTCAAACTATCAATTATTCTAACAATAACCTGTATCATTCCCTATCCATTAAAAACAGTCCCTGCCGATTTATAGTTGTAACTCAGTAAAATAAACATACATTCGTACGGTGTCAACTCACTGTCTACTGTTTGCAAAAAGGAGCGCATATTGAAGTGTGGCTGTAACATATAATATGTTGCTACTTGTCTATACACATAATAATATTCAATAATCATAAAATTCCATGTAAGTCCTTGATAAATCGTATAGAAAGAACAGCCGGGAGTGTATTTTCACATGATGAGCCAAAGTAATAATTAGAAAAGTAGTCTTCCAATTTAATATAATATTATCATATTATATTATTATAAACTATATTTCGAAAACAAATCGAGTTTATATTGTGTAGTGTATGCGGCGCGGTCCATTGTCCATTTAGTCCAAATCCGCGTTCTAGGAAACCGGGGCTTTAGATCGATGGTACCATTTTTTGCATTACTTGTTTAAATCACCTTCTCATGCAAACTTGACGGAATTTTTAATTGATATGAGATCGATTTTCGAAGAAACAAAAAACATTACTAGGAAGTTGTGGGTGATCTGAAAATAAATACTTCGGGACCAAATAGACATATTCAACTGGAAGAGTACAACTTACTCTTTGAGTGTGGCATTGTTCACAGCATGAAACAGGCCACTCGAGTAAGAAACAATTCAGCTTCATGATTATAGCATATTTTGATGAACTTCGGGAAAGATCTTTTGCCAATAATATTCCAAAATTCTATTACAGATACAGCTTTTTTGGGAATTGAAATTAATGTTAAATAAGTTGATAGTGTTGAAAGGAAGCACTATCATTAATTTATTGACTAAGCCAAACTTTCATCTTTGCTGCTGAAGGAAACATAACATTCTGTCTTCTTGCAGGATAGTGCTGTCAGAGCAGTTCATTTTGTAGATCCCTGGGAGATCGTGTTTGTTTGTGTTCAGTGTGGTTTTTGGTGCAAGTGCATTGTTTATACTGTTTTTTTTTTTTTTTTTTGTTTTTTGTTTTCAAGGCGATGGTCTAGCCGGTTTTTTAAATATTTTTTTGAAGATTTTTGCTAGTCTTCAAAAATCTTCATAAAAGCCGGCGACACCATCGCATTTAGAACAAAAAACAAAATGCACTTGCACCCAGAAACCACACTGAACACAAACAAATACGATCTCCTAGGGGTCTACAAACTGAACTGCTCTGACTGCAATAAATTTTACATAGGACAAGCAGGCCGCGCATTCAAACAACGTTACAAAGAGCATTTACAAGCATTAAATACAAAAAATGAATTGACCTTTGCCGACCATATCATTCAAACTGGACACACTTTTACTGACATTACTTCAACCTACACATTCTACATATAAAATCTAAAGGGCACGAACTCAATATGGTACCTTGGAACAATTTGAAGTATACAAACAAACCACACACAATAAAAACATCCTCAATGAACAATTAAATTTTATCTGTGATGTTTTCCATGGCGAAATACTTAATGAACAATCTAATATTAAAACTGACTCTGTATTTCACTTTTATATATTGTTTTACTCACTTATATTGGAGATTCTTGAGGGATGCATTTCGCTTCTGACTTCGAAACAACTGACTCAACGACCAAACACAATTCAAATCCAACGCAATTTTTAACTACATAATGGCCGCTCATCCTAACCTCAACAAAGCATGACCCCTGGCGGCAGGCTGACGAAGCTTCTTTTCAGAAGTGAAATGCATCCCTCAAGCATCTCCAATATAAGTGAGTAAAACAATATAAAAAAGTGAAATACAGTGTCAGTTTTAATATTAGATTAAATTTTAAATCACAAAAGCGTTTCGATCACAGTCTACAAAAACCACAATAATTCTTACCAAAAACCGACATTGACGATCAAGGACGCTGTTGAAAATGAATCTCCACGATTCGAAAACGTTTCAGCCTTCGCGAGTAAAAATATTATTTATTCGTTGTTTTGTCGTTATATAAGTCGTTGAATTTACCATAAAAAGATAATATTAACAACCCAGATCGTTATGTAATAAGAAATCCAAGAATGAATTATAATTGAGAATAACAATATTTGTATTTTTTTCAATCCTGGGTGTGGTATTCGTCAAAAAAATAGAGTAATTATTGCTAAACCCTTGATAAAGACTGCAAATAAAAAATTTCAAGATCTTGGTTTCCCACAGTGTTTGAATATTGGTCCAATTTTTAAGTATGGTGACAAAAAGGATTTGAATTGCTACCAACCATTATTAAACATACTTTCAAACAGAAATGCATCAAAACTAGGCTGATTAGCTTCTTTGAAAAAATAGCGCTTTGACACATAACCTATATAGCTTTAGATCCAGTTGTAGTATTAATGATGCCATTCATCATGTTACCTCTCAGATAGCAGAAAAAATTGATATGGAGGATTGACAGTCTTTTTAGACTTGGAGAAGGCCTTTGATACCGTGTCGCATGATATTCTACCTAACAGGCTAAACAACAATGGTGTCAGAGTGCTGCATGAGCAGCAAACTGGAAATAGAATATGTAGTCCCCATAAGTGGTAAGACCAACTCTTTCTGCTCTATATTAACCTATTATGCAGCTTGGAAACATTACGTTTGCTGATGACACTGTCTTATTGCTTTCTGGACCAGCTTGTGATGCAACTTGCAGGAAGGCTATAATTAGTTTGCAGAAAGTGTCTCATTGGCTTGATGGAAATCTACTGAAGCTGTACTATCAGAAAACACATTTTATACCCCCATTATCTACATGTCCTGGCCAACCAACACAGAATCATTTGACTGTTAATAATTCTTCATTTATAGTTCACAAAAAGCAGGCTTATTTGTAGTTCTAGATGTAGTTTTATATAATATTATGTATATGTAGTTCTTGGTTTCTTTCTTAGAAATAAAATATATATCTATTATTTACAAACATAAATTATTATTTACAGAAGTAGGACTCAAGGTTAATGCATCTAAGACTAAAGTTTTACCGTTTCATAAGGGTCGATTAAGCAGTAACCATAGAGATTTTGTGCTTGGTGAGGATAAAATAGAAATTTGCAACAATTATAATTATTTAGGAGTGATATTTCAATCTACAGGTAAATATTCAGAGATCTGGAGGCGCGCAATAAATAGAGGTAAAGCCGAATCGGTATTGGCAGTGAACGTTTTAAGCAAGGTGAGGTCGGAGAAATGGAAGGGGAAAATGAAATTATTAGATACAGTTATCATACCGTCGAGTCTGTACGGGTCTGAAGTGTGGGGCTTTGGTTGCGAGGAAGCAGTGGAGGTGGCTCAGTTATTCTTTTTGAAGCGCGTGCTCTTGCTGGTGCGTACGACACCGAGTTGGTGTGTTAGATTAGAGGCTAGTAGACCAAAGCTTAAATTTCATATTTTTAAGAGATGCCTATCATGGTTGATAAAGATTGTGAACATGGCAGAGTCAAGATATCCTTTCGTTTGTTATCGCCTTCTGTTAAAAACAAACTTCAATTGTTCATCTTTTGTTCAGAGGGAATTAAAATTAATACAATTTCAAAATTTATGGACGGAATATGAATTTGGTGCAATTGAATTGATCAATAACAGAGACAGAATTCTTGAAACTTATGCAAGAAAAATAATTGATGAGGATAGATGTCTGTCTCTGAATTCGCAAAGATCCCCTTTTTATAAATTGTTTAATCCTAATTCTTGTACTGGGAGTACAGCTTACTTATGAATTGCCAATTATAATGCTTCGGTGTATAACACAATTTAGAGTGTCAACAACAAGTACATTCCTTTACATAAATGGTCAGAGGTATCAGCTTGATGCAGAGAAAGCTTGCCCCGCTTGTGATTTAGAGTAAAAGTAAAGTAAATTCGTATGGCTTTTCGTGGTGGGGAGACCATTACGGGTTGTGATAGAATTAGAGTTAGAATCATCAATACATTTCCTCCTGGTCTGTCCTGCTTATGAAAATTTTAGGATACTGTACATTTTACCTCATGTTAATAATATAATTCTAAACGCTGATAAGCTAATGGTTTTATTATCAAATTTGAATAAAGAAAAAATCAAGCATGTGTACCAGTATACTGTAAAAGCACTTGCCAGGAGGGAAGGTTTAATTATTTACTGTCTCTTGATATAAACGCATTTGTATAACAATGTATGTTGAACAAATAAAATGAATTAATTATTATTATTATTATTTACAAACATATACAAAAATTGCTCGTGTACTACAGGTTAATAATAGGATAAGAACATTTCATGACAAAATATTTTCAGGGGTTTTGAAAGTTTAATAGCGTACTTTTATCCATTATATTTTTATACCTGGTGCATCTTCTAAAAACAGTCGTTAAGTCACGTCAGAGGCCCTGAAATTATTCAGGTGCGACCTGATAACTCTGACACCAGACCTGAGCCACACGATATTATTATTTTATTATTATTATTATTATTATTATTATTATTATTATTATTATTTTGTAACAATAATAATTTCACTTCGTAGAACCTGATCATTTGTACATTTATTTTTTAGTACCTGCAGTAACTATAAAAATATTAATAAAATCTCACTTTCTGGAGAATATTACTTTAATCTAGGATCCAATATACTCTTCTTCTACAATGATTATAGTATTTTTGGATTTCTTGTTCCATAACGATCTGCGTTGTTAATATTAACTTTTTGTTGTAAATTTAACAACGACTTGCAGTCAATTTTATATTGAAATCTCATTTTCAAGGCCTTGAAGATGAGATTCAATACTTCGAAAACGTTCGGCCGAATGTGAGTACATTTATTATATATTTACAATATAAAACTGCCTGCAAGTCGTTAAATTTACAACAAAAGTTGATTATGGTATAGTGCATACAAAAATATGTTTTTATTAAAATTTTTCTATCAACATTTGAGAACAAACTCATACCAGCATCTGAATCATACGTCCTGCTTTTAAAATTTGTAATTATGTGATTTATTCTAATAAATTTCTAATTGCTCTTAATTTTTCATCAGTTTATTGTTATTCGCAGAAAACGAACTGCCAATTGATAAGCCTCTTCTCAGTTGTCCCGGCCATCAGTGCAGCGGTGGATACCATTGCATTCCATTGATGAGAAGATGCGATGGAAAGGTTGACTGCTTCAATGCGGATGACGAGATCGGTTGCTCTTATGAGCTGGGCTCCATTGGAAATCGCACCGAAGATAACAATCCTTCCACGACCGAAACCTACGTCGACAAATCCAAGTCTCAGAATGGATCAGAGCACTACACAACGGATTCAGATTCCTTTTCTGAATATTCAACCGAACATGATATACACAATTCCGACATCAGTACTGTTGGGCCAGATTATAGAGCAGAAAATTCCGATTTTAATAGTCCTTATTATGAAAAATCCAACACATATAGTGGACTTGTGACAAGTAATGATCTCTATGATGCAACTACCATCAGTGATAATGATCTTCATGATACAACTACCATCAGTGATAATGATCTTTATGATACAACTACCATCAGTAGTGATGATCTTTATGATACAACTACCATCAGTAACAGACCTATTGAAAATTTTTCAGATCGATCAAAAAACTATGAGGATGTCAGTGAGGATACTCAAGATAGTAAAAATAAACAACCTACTGATTTTCCTCAATACTTAGACAGTAGAAACGAGTCTATGTACACAACCGTCAGTCCCTTTGATTCACAAACATCCAATGACTCATTGAATCATGAGTTAGAGACTCGAGTCATCTCCGATGTGCTATACAATGTATCAGATAGTCAAATAGGCAAGAATATATCGGAAAGTATGTTGAGAAAGGTATTTCTGGAGAGAGAAGTGTCAAAGATTGTCACGGAAATGCAGTCTAACTCTTCAATTGCCCGCTCTGATAATCTAACTGCTCTGACAATAGATGTGATATCAAAGCTTCTGGAAAGATTCGAAATGTCATGTAATGTGGGAGATAACGATTCATTAAATAAAGAAGACATTGCTTCGGTGTGTGTCTTTAGAGATTTGTGCAGGAATTATTTGAAAAAATGTGGTGGCTTATCGTTTGATCAAAATGTTTCTAACTCTCAGAATTTACCTGAAGGTGAAAACTCAGCAGAAGATCTTAAAAGTAGTGATATGATTAGTAATTTAACTATTCCACTATCGAATGTTGAATATGGTATCACTGATGAAATTCCAATAGCTTGTCATGGTGAAAATCTTAGCGAATCGACTTTTGAAAAAGAAACTCATGATTTACACTTCCAATGCAAAATGCTAAATCAGATAGTTCTGAAAAGTGTGAGATGTGATGGAAAGGTGGATTGCGAAGATGGTTCAGATGAAGTGAATTGCACGTGCTATGAAATACTGATGGTTGAGAAAAGAGAGCTAATATGCAATGGCATTGTAGATTGTGCTGATGAAACAGATGAGAAGTATTGTTCTGTTCACCAGTGTCCTGCTGGCAAGCTTTTGACACCTTTGTACAGTAGAAGATGTTTACAGGCTGTGAGAAGTGATCGAAACAATACAGGAACAAATCAGACCATTAGTTATCATAATCGTATCATGCTGACTGATGGTAAAAACCTTCAAATAGATGCTGGGGGTCAACCGAAATTAATGATTCGTGGTTTCGTGACCGAATATCGTAACTGTGAATGGTGGCCAGTTTGTGTTGAGAAAGCCATGGAATTCCGTAGTGCATTCCAAACTTGCCTGAACTTAGGATTTGCTGGTTATGATAAATTCAAAACAGAAACCGTTAGTAATCGGAGTATTCAACATCGAACTGATAGAAATGTTGGTAATACAGAAACCCAGTGGGACAAGTGTTTGGGAATTTCAGTGGAGTGCTATGGCTTGAAGGATCCTACAGAGTATTCTTGGTTGGCCGGCATATTTATGGATGGCGAGCTCATTGGATCTGCCGCTCTCCTCAATTTGGAATGGCTGGTGACCAACAGACATACTGCAGAAAGATTTGAATCTATGACAAAGCACATCTCAGTATCCCTTGGTGCTAGCTCTCTTCTATCTGTTAACAGACTAGGATTGTATGAGCAAAATATCAGAATCGATAATATCATACCTATTCCGTCAAGCTCTGCATCAATGATCCACCTTGAATATCCAGCTGTTCTGAGTTATAGGGTTAGGCCACTTGGACTCTCATCAATGTACAATGTGCATAATTCTAACGGCCAGTGCTTAGGTGTTGGCTTTAATAAGTCTAATAAACTTATTTCAGTCAATCTGAAGTCGAAGAGGGCCTATAAACAAAGCTCTGAAGTTGATTGTGAAATAGGTAAGAGTTGTTTCAATAGACACAATTCTAGTGATGAAAGTAAAATTTCAAAAGAACAGTCCTTATCTGGTGTGGTTGTTTGTAACGGAGTGAATGGATGGGGTTGGTATGCGGACTCCACGTTTAGTGTAGAAGATGCGTTCGCCAATCCAACTCAACTTTATACTTTTGATAGCCTTCCACAACTCTCAGATGAAATCACAGCCGTTACACGAATGAATGGACAACTGAATGCTCCCGGCAAACCTGCTTCTTGTAATGGGTGGCGATGTCCTAGAGGCACGTGTCTGCCTTGGAGTAAAGTAGCGGACAGTGTTCCCAACTGTGAAGATGCAAGTGATGAAGAATATAGAGCTGAAGCTGTGAAGAAGAAATTATTCTTCAAAAAATCTGATGGAGGTGAGCAATTTTCTAAATTAATTTCATTAGTCATAGGTTTCCTACAAATCTATCAAATAAATCAAATCTAGCTGTTTCTTCCTTCAACAAAATTAATCATGCATTACTCAAGAATTGTAGTATATTGATTATAGTTCAGTCAAACCATATTGTTTTATTTTCAATTGAAAAGGAAAATTATAAGGACAAAATAAGTTATTTGAAAATACACAAAATAGTCACCCTACAGAAGAGTCAACGAAAAAGAGGATGTAGTAACGGTAGCTTAACTTATTGCTCTAGACTCTTGAATCTAGATTATACCTAATTGCTCTAGGTTTTTGATTATAGCAAATGAGATTTTATTTTACATTGGGTTTTTTTTTAAGAAAATGTTCTAACTATTTGATTGAACTATTTGGGGAACTATTGATGTTTAATCTTGCAGTGCATGGCTCAGCTTTCAAACTAACTGAAAATTTAATCATTAAATTTGATTAAAATCTAATATTAAATGGTATATGCTGATAAATTCCAAAACATTATTCAGTTCCTTAGTACCTTAGGATTTCACCTTCAGAAATTTTGTTACAAATTTTCATTGTATGATACATGTAAACAAATTTTGACATTCAACTACTGTGTATTATTCCACTTGAACAAAACCTAGGTTTCAATTTTCGTGAATAGAGCCAATCCAACACTAAACTTGATTATAGGTGATGAGGATGAGTACAGTATAAGGTAATTAAATTACTGTAGGCTCACAGTATATTTTACAATAGGTTTCGTTCAGTTTGGTCACATGCATGTGCTAAAACGTAAACAACTTGACCTGTTTTTATATTTTTTCGTATTCGTATGAGAAGGGTCTTCAATTATAGATTTAATCATAAATATTTTATTTGTCCATTTACAGAGTGTCGTCAAGATGAAATAAAATGTAAAAGTGGAGAATGCATTCAAAAATCACTCTACTGCAATGGATTTAAAGATTGTATTGATGGCAGCGATGAACAAGAATCTTGTGAGAAAAATTGTACCATGTATTTTGAGCTGTCTGACAAATCGAAATTGTGTGACGGTCACATCAATTGTCTTGATAAATCGGATGAAAGCTGGGACTACTGCGGTGGAAAGGAATGTAACGCTCCCGGCTCATTCACATGCAAACGGTACCGAATTCACTTATAAACTACTAAATTACTATAAGTCTGGTTTTTATCATAATAACTAATTACATTTTGGCAAGTTAAATTTCAATCAGACTATGTTTCAGCGGAACCAAGCTTTACTACCTGCACCGGAAAATTTTTTAGCTTTGTTGAGGTTGCTTGTTTTATATCTTATTGATAAAGTGTTTAATATGTATAAGGTTTGAATCCTTCTATTTATCATACGAAAGCCAGTGAAATTCAATCCAAATTGCTATGCTATTTCTATGCAGCCTATAAGGAATCTCATATGCGGTTGCTACACTATCTCAGCATGTTTAAATCTATTTGAAATAAATCTGAATTTGAGGCTTCAAAACAGCTTTAATTGAAATCTAAAATCGCTCCTGTTAGAATAATTTAAATAGCATATTTCAAAATTGCTTATTGCCATTTAGTGAAACATGTAAAGATGTTAACTTTTTGTTGTAAATTTAACGACTTGCAGTCAGTTTTATATTGTGTATATATATTAAATGTACTCACATTCGGTACCAGTACATTTAATTTATATTCACAATATAAAACTGACTGCAAGTTGTTGAATTTACAACAAAAAGTTAATATTACAACGCAGATCGTCATGGAACAAGAAATCCAAGAATGTAAAGATGTTATATGGCATGCAAGAAATAGTTATTGTACTAGTGAAAAGTTTCTATGAAAATTTATTGAGGGTTTAAAGTGCATAAATTATTTGTAATATCCTGTCATTATGAATTAATTCGATAAACATGCATTTACATCAGAGCTTACATTTGTGAGTATATCTATAATAGTGAGTATGAGTACATAATATAATTTATAAATGCCAATATGGATTCCAAAACAACAAAAATACTGAGGATGCATTAGCCAATTTTACCAATGAAATATCCAACAGCATGTCTTCAAGTAATAATAAATGTCTGGCCATATTTATTGACCTTGCTAAAGCATTTGATACCATACCCCATAATACATTACTTGCCAAATTAGAAAGGTACGGGATCAGAGGGCTCCCCCTTGAATTATTTAAAAATTATTTGAATGATCGATCACAATTGATTGATGATAACAACTGTTATAAATCAAATATACTAAAATTAAATGACTTCGGATTACCACAGGGGACCGTACTATCCCCTATTTTATTCTTACTTTATATCAACATCTTCAAACTGAAAATTAAAGATTCTAAAATAATTTCTTTTGCCGACAACACAGCCTTAATAATCAACGATCATTCATGGATAGAGACGTTTTCGAAAGCTGAAAAAGTTATATCCATTCTTAAACAATGGCTTGATCGTAATATATTGAGCATGAATACCACAAAAACGAAATATATTACCTTCTCTCCTAATTCAGTTGGACAACCACCTGAGGTATTAAAAATTAAGATACATACAAATTGTGAATTTGATAAATGGGAGGAATGTGTATGCCCACAAATTAAAAAGGAGAAATCGGTTAAGTATCTGGGTATTGTGGTCGACTGTAACCTTAGGTGGGAGCCTCATATAGAATTTATTTGTAAACGACTTAGGTTTATATCTTATATGTTCTATAAGGTACGAAAAATATTGAATATGAGCGAGCTAAGGGTCCTATACTTTGCTTATGTTAAATCTGTACTACAATATGGTCTTGTGGTATGGGGAGGATTTTTCGATATTTTCATGGAGAGGATTTTTGTTATGCAAAAAATGATTATGAAGACAATCCTGAATAAACCAAGAACTTTTTCTAGTAGGGACTCTTTTGACCAATTCAGGGTGATGACTATATGCCAGCTATATATGAAGAAACTTATCTGCTATATATGGGTGAATAGGGATGAGTTTGCAATGAGAAATACATTGTATAACTTTAGATCGAATGTTCATAACATATATAACATAAACAACACTAATTTAACAATAGTACGGAGGCAGCTGACTTATCTCAGCACAAAGCTAATAAACTTGATCTCCAGTAGTTTGGATGATTTTTTCGCTGAGAATAGACTAAGGATGGGGTATAGGATAAATGAATGGATAATTGGAAATTTCTTCTTTAACCTCAATAGTATATTATAATTTTTTTTCTCTTTCTCTTTTTTCATTTTTATTTATTTGTGGAATCAATTGCAGGATAACAGGAACTAATTATTATAAACTTAAAAAACACTTTTAAATGGAAATTGACTCACGTTATGGCGTGACGGCCGTTTCGCTCTGTTGTCTAGAGCATCATCAGACGACCCACAGTACACTGATTCAAGGCATGAGTTTGAGGGTTATGTATGTTGGAATGCTAACATAAACAACACTAATTTAACAATAGTACGGAGGCAGCTGACTTATCTCAGCACAAAGCTAATAAACTTGATCTCCAGTAGTTTGGATGATTTTTTCGCTGAGAATAGACTAAGGATGGGGTATAGGATAAATGAATGGATAATTGGAAATTTCTTCTTTAACCTCAATAGTATATTATAATTTTTTTTCTCTTTCTCTTTTTTTATTTTTATTTATTTGCGGAATCAATTGCAGGATAACAGGAACTAATTATTATAAACTTAAAAAACACTTTTAAATGGAAATTGACTCACGTTATGGCGTGACGGCCGTTTCGCTCTGTTGTCTAGAGCATCATCAGACGACCCACAGTACACTGATTCAAGGCATGAGTTTGAGGGTTATGTATGTTGGAATGGTGAAGGGGTGGGGGGATGAGTAGGCGGGAGGTTTGAAATTGGGATTATTTTGTCAAATAGAGTATGTGAGAAGAAGTTAAGTTGATCATTTAAAATGTTGTCAGGTTGCTGCTTTGCATGTTTGTATATCTCATATTGTTCTAAAACATTGAGTTTCTGGCTTTTGTGAGTGAAGTGTAGTGTGTCTAAATTAGTGTCAATGTCTGTATAACTGTGGCCTGTTGAAATGATGTGTTCAGCAAAAGTGGAATGTGTGTTTGGGTGTGAGATGGCTCTTGTGTGTTCTTTGAATCTAGTGGTGAATGTCCTGCCAGTTTGTCCTATATAGAACTTGTTGCAGTCATCACATTTCAATTTGTAAATTCCAGATCTGTTGTACTTGTTTTGAGATGTTGTCTGAGAATGCAGGTGTTTTTTGAGTGAATTAGTTGTTCTGTAAGCTATTTTATATTTGAGTTTCCTGAATGAAGCTGCTATTTTATGAGTTTTGTTGTTGAGGTAGGTAAGTGTGATGAATGTATGGGGGGTTGTCATTCTGTTTGTTGCTGGTGTGAGTGATTGGTTTTGTTGATATTCTGTGCAGTAGTTTGTCTATTAGTGTGTGTTTGTAACCATTCTGTTGTGCTATGTATTTTATAGTATTCAATTCTATATTGTAATCTTCTTGTGACATAGGAATGTAATGTTTGTTAGTCATTCATTCATATCATTCAATCACATTTGCATCCATAACCAAATCATCCCTAAATATGCAAGAATTTTTTTAAAAAGCAACAGCATACCTGCTCAAAAAACTGTGAAACAGGCTCAATTATTATTCATCAAAAACAGCATACAACATCTACACAGACAAAAGAATGAACTCAACAAGAAAGCATATTATCTACATTTAAAACTCAGCTCTATTCTTCACTACACTGAACTACAAGAAATAATCACATATACAAATAGCATAGTCAATCTCATGAGTAGAAAATTAAAAACCAAACATAACCAAAAAATTTCACAACCTCAAAATGCACAGACCCCATTCATTAATCACCACAGAACAGCAGTTCCACAAAAAAAAACAATGAATACCACACAAATCGACTTCAATAGATCTGAAATTGAACTACTTGATAAGGGACTAAAACACAACATTAACACACAACATGACCTCTCACAAAAACAATTGACTGAAACTATTGACACAGAAACTGCTATACAGAATACAAATATCTCCATGTACATGAATACCTGAGGCAGGACATATCACACAATAAAAACACTTTCAAAGTCCAATCCAAAACCAACCCAGATTTTATAACCATGAAAAATATTAAGAAAAAACAGAAAGAACATAACCTGATCATAACCACAGCTGACAAAGGCAACATCACAGTCATTATAAATAAAACAGTAATAGACACAAAGGTACAACAATTCATTACTAATAATAAAATCATGGAACTAGAGAATGATCCCACTCCCCAGTATCAAACACAAATAAAAGATGCCATCAATCATACTCAACACATCATTCCTCACAGCCACAAAAAGTACCTCAAACACATAAATCCATCAGCATCAAAACTAAATGCCTTACCAAAAATTCACAAAGCAGATATTCCCATCAGACCTCTCATAAATCACACACATGCACCTGCACACAAATTAGCAAAACTCCTAGATAAAACAATAAGACAGAACATAACATTCCATCAGCACACAGCAGTAAAAAATAACATAGACCTGATAGACAAACTACAAAAAATCCATATACCACACAATTCCACACTATCTTCTCTTGACATTACAAATCTTTACACCAATGTACCCATACATGAAACAATTCTTCACCTTAAACAAATGCTCATCCAAAACAACACACCACCTGAACAGCTCCAAGAAATTTTAGACCTCACAACACTAGTCACCTCACAACACTAGTCACCTCACAAAATTACTTCACATACAATAATAAATTCTATTCACAACCTCATGGCCTTCCTATGGGTTCCCCAATTTCTTGCATCCTAGCTGAAATCTTTATCCACAATATAGAACAAAAATATATCCTACATAATAGAGACAAAAAAATCATCAGCTGGCACCGATATGTTGATGACATTCTAATTCTATACAAAGACAATAAAAGACAAACTGAAATATTCCACACCAATCTTAATAAAATCTATCCAAATTTAAAATTCACCTTAGAACTTGAACACAATAATAGTATCAACTTCTTGGACATCACTATAACGAAGCAGGAACATTCATTCAAAACATTTCGAATTTACAGGAAACCCACAACAACTGATACAATAATCCATAACACATCAAATCACCCAACCCAACATAAACATGCCGCTTTCAATCACATGCTCCACCGACTAACAAACATTCCTATGTCACAAGAAGATTATAATATAGAATTGAATACTATAAAATACATAGCACAACAGAATGGTTACAAACACACACTAATAGACAAACTACTGCACAGAATATCAACAAAACCAATCACTCACACCAGCAACAAACAGAATGACAACCCCAATACATTCATCACACTTACCTACCTCAACAACAAAACTCATAAAATAGCAGCTTCATTCAGGAAACTCAAATATAAAATAGCTTACAGAACAACTAATTCACTCAAAAAACACCTGCATTCTCAGACAACATCTCAAAACAAGTACAACAGATCTGGAATTTACAAATTGAAATGTGATGACTGCAACAAGTTCTATATAGGACAAACTGGCAGGACATTCACCACTAGATTCAAAGAACACACAAGAGCCATCTCACACCCAAACACACATTCCACTTTTGCTGAACACATCATTTCAACAGGCCACGGTTATACAGACATTGACACTAATTTAGACACACTACACTTCACTCACAAAAGCCAGAAACTCAATGTTTTAGAACAATATGAGATATACAAACATGCAAAGCAGCAACCTGACAACATTTTAAATGATCAACTTAACTTCTTCTCACATACTCTATTTGACAAAATAATCCCAATTTCAAACCTCCCGCCTACTCATCCCCCCACCCCTTCACCATTCCAACATACATAACCCTCAAACTCATGCCTTGAATCAGTGTACTGTGGGTCGTCTGATGATGCTCTAGACAACAGAGCGAAACGGCCGTCACGCCATAACGTGAGTCAATTTCCATTTAAAAGTGTTTTTGAAGTTTATAATACATATTAGTGGAAACAAGATGGATCTTCAACATCATAAGGAACTAATTAGTTCTGAACTGATACTCTCACCCAGCGGACAGGAATTTCCTTTGCTGGGTGGTGCCAAGTTTTACTTTGTTTTTGTTTTAAATTGTGTGCGTAAGAAAATAATTTTATATGATTTATTTGTTTGATCATGGCATACAGATGTATTTTTTGTATCATATATCAATGCGATGTATCTTGTTCTTATTGTGAATTTTTGTGGCAATAAATTTATTTGATTTGATATCGGCTGCGTTTCAGGACCTGAGTCCCACTTTTAGGCCATATTATACGAGTGCTAATAACGCGGCGCTGATGTCGCGGGAAACAGAAAATTCAAGTTATACGTGACGCTACTAACGCAGCGTTGAACACGCATCGCTAGCGCGTGCCCCTGTTATACACAGCGCTGACAGCGCGTTGTTGACGCGTGCATTGTCGTATTATCGTCATTTACTTTCCACGATGGATACCATCCAGTTGGGTTGTTAAGGTTTAAATTAATTAAAATTCCAAATACATATCTACAAGTGTTCAATTTGATGTGTTTTTTCCTTACAAAACCATATTAGAACCCAAGCATAGCATTCACTCATCAACCATAAATGATGAGCTAGTTATCATTACCTCATTACAACAATGGAGAGCTAATATGAAGCAGAGATAACCACAGACTCTATGACTGGGCGTCAGATGCGCGTCGACAACGCTGTGTATAACTTGGTTCAGCGTTGCTAGCGCGGCAGGTTGCGCTAGCAATGCTCAACGCCCGGCTAACGCGAACTCGCCGACGACAATGTCGTTCGTATAACTTGCACTATGGATGTCCTATTGCTCCAATGAGCCGACGCTATCACGATGCTAAATGCATCGCGTTATTAGCGCTCGTATAACATGGCCCTAAGCGAACGGAGAATTCACACTCATGTCCTGAAACGCGTCCGATAATAGTCACAAATTAATGTAAATGCAAGTCTATATTCATCAACATCGATATTACAACAATTCAGGTAAGGATAATATAATAATAATTAGGTAATATTAATAATAATTAATATAATATTAGATAAGGATGAAAATCACAGAAAAAACATAATTTGTGCTTTCAATATGATTTCCTAGTATGCATCTTATTATGATTTTCAGTATTCAGTTAATTATAGTATTGAATCATCACCTTTTTTCAGTTCAAGAATATGTATTTCAAATGACGAGGTTTGTGATGGGGTTGAAGATTGTCCAGATGGAGAGGATGAAAAGGAATGCAGTGCAATCATAGATTCAAAGGGACATCAAAAAATGTAAGTCAATTTTTCTCAGGAACTTTGATAAAAAATCGGAGGATGTGTTCCAGTGTGATTTGCAAGTCAGCTGGACTAAATTCAGACCTAATAATAATCAATCGCAGTTATGTTATCGGTAAGAGCTATTATTTCTGATAAACTCTAACTGCTACTCCTGCGATCACGGGCTTGATTCCATTTCAGCCTGGAATATTTGTGTAATCATTCACCTCATTACCCATGAACACGTCTTAGGCTCATCTCATGTGGGTATCATAAAAACATATAAAAAAGTATAGTCGTTTGGTTTTTATCTTTATAAATGCTTTATTAGAAATTCCGAAATAATGACTCAAAGTAGACTCAATTTCAACTTAGTTTTCATCGTACTACTGCAATTTAAAGCTAAAGTGCGGTGTAATTTACTTTGGATACCAAATTTTTTATCGTTAATAGGCAGTTGTCTTATAGTGTCTTACAGGTTATACTCCGACTTTCGTGGGTTCGATTTTGGTTCAAGCTTAGCATTTTTGTATCATCAGTCACCTTCTTGTTCTTGACTCAATAATTTTATAAACTACACTATTAGATCAGGTGCTTCTTGATATAACTAATAGTTGTTTTATGTCCATTTATACAATTACTGTGTTACATAATATCTAAGATATAGACTAGTGGACTCGTTTTGCAATGTTTACATACTGCTTAATTATTTTATAACCGTGCCATTATCAAGTTTCTACTAAATATTAATTTGTTGTTACAGAGAAGGAATGCTGAAAGTCAAAAGGTTTGGACAGTGGATGCCTCATTGTTTTGACGCATTGCCAGCTGAACCAGCTTTGGATCAAATGTGCCAGTCTCTTGGAAGCGAAGGGTCGTCCGGATCAGAATTGGTCGATGAGCAACGAATGGAAATTAACAATTCTTCATTCAGTGGAATAACGTTCCTGATGAGTTCAGATAAAATGTACATAAGAAATTCGTTCACCGACCTCATCTTGAATTCGTCGAGTAATGTTACTTGCAAGGCTTTACACCTCATTTGTTCATAGTTATTATCTGTGTAAAATACTCTTTGTTAAAAAATTCCAAATTTTTAGTAAGTCAATAATTTATTATTGCTGTTTTATAGTGCCTTTCCATCCAATAACATTTAGACTGATTTAGGAACTCATATGATCCTGAATAGGTCGGTGTGTATGGTGTATACGAGTTTCTGTTGCAAAAGATCAAGATTGGAATTTCTGATCTATTTTAGATTTCCAATGCAATAGGTGTCTCCATGTGGACTGTCTTTGATAGTTTTAAATTCTATGTTATTACTAAATATGAATGAGTGTAGTAGGAGAATTGAAGTGAGTTTAAGAATAATAAGCAACCTTTTTTACTCTGTTTAGTTTTTGTATAGCACTGCCTAAGTATTATATTCTGCATTTACCCAAATATTGCTCTATTCTATATTTGTCTGTGTTGCCGTACCATGATAAATAATATGAAAATAATTTTTCTTGAAATATCTTTATGTCCGGGCAATGACACAAAATCACTATGGTCTAAAAATAAGCTGATGAGTGGAATCGACCTCACCGCCAGCCAAAAGGGGTGACATTTCTATCGCAACACATCTGTAATTCAGTAAGTGATCTATAAAATTGCATCCCCAACATTTTTAGCAATAACACAAGAATGATAGGGTTTGTAGTTTAAGAGAAACTTGACTTTCCAATAAAATTGTGAATTCCCCCAAAAAATAGATTTTTCCCCAATAGCACTTCGCTCTGACCCATAAGATGTACTAAAATGAGCGAAATTCGTATCAAAATAAAGGGGAGAATGTGTATGTTACAATTTGACTTTTGGTTCTCCAATATTTTCCATTTAGCTAATATTTTCTTCAACATAAATAAAAATGTTCGTCAATTTCGAAACGATTGAGCCAGCAAACATCACATTTTCGGCATGCTAGAAACGTTCTGTTTTAATAGATAAGTGGGTGATGTAAGCATGAAAGTTGTTCAGAAATATTTATGATGGTAGTGTGTTGGGGTTCGGAAGGTGCCTAAATGCCTATTGCATGGCAGTCATAGTCTATGCATAGTATATTGGTGGGCCGCTTAGTGTAGTTGGTTGGGGCGTCGCAACTTCAGATTGCTGTCGTTTAAGCGGTCGTGGGTTCCAATTCCGCTCCTCCGTCTGGCATCTATGTATAATCATTCACCTCATTACCCATGCACAAGTCTCGTACTCATGTGGGCATCATCAGCAATAAAAAAGACAATAGATGATTTATTTGAAGAAATGCTCCAAATCAACATTCTAACCCTTCCTCTTCCATCCAGAACCCCTTACTTGTTAACCCCTTTCTTGTCAATACGAGGGGGGAGGGAGAAGGGCTCCCTCTGTAAAGATTAAAATATGCATTGGACCACATCAAATCTATATAAATAAAATTATAGTTTTGTCTGTACATTTATCAGAATTATATATATTTTGGTTATTTTCACGTTTTATACATTGAAGAAGCCGAAACAAGACTTATCTCAATTTCTGTCTGTCTGTCACAGCCCCGAAGGCATTTTACGCGGCCTCTTCTCCTGAAAAACGAGAGCATCGATCGGGATTAAAGTTATTTATCAGTATTGAAAACCTTTTTGACAATGTCTCTAGCTATAAAAAAACTACATTAACTTTTTTTTAACAGAATAATAAACGTTTAAAAACCAAGTATTGTACGATTTTGGATACATTTTACACGGCCTTCTCCTGAAAAACAAGAGCATCGATGGGGCTTAAAGTTATTTATCAGTATTGAAAACCTTTTTGACAATGTCTTTAGCTATAAAAAACTAAATTAACTTTTTTTAACAGAATATTAAACGTTTAAAAACCAAGTATTGTGCGATTTTGGATACATTTCTTCTAAGTTTTATTACCACACTAGCTATTGTACCCGTCCTTCGTACGGATTATGTTTAGAAATAAGACTAAATATGTTTCGGCTTTTTTGATAGCAACGATCATGAAGTTGTTAGCAGCTTAGTAAACAATGTAAGCTGGGCATTCACGTTGCAGTACTGCTAGATGGTTAGTCGACTCCGCTCATGCTCCTACTTGCAATCCAACTTTATTCCTCGTCAGCTGTGAGCATCGCTCTCGAATCAAAAAATGTAACCGAACTTGCCCGAAGGTCAAGCACTGACTGAGATAAGTTGGACGACTTTGATCCGACTCCCCCACACACGCTCCAACACCGTCGACATTCGGAAGTCGTCCCTCTAGTCGTCCATCTACAATTCCAACCATCCAACAAGCCCATCCATTCACGTTCCGTTTTCGGATCCAACCTTGGAGGTTGGACTGCAAGTCGTATTGCAAATCGTGAATGCCCAGCTTTAGAATGTAAACAATTCAGTGACAGTTATCAGAGAGAATATTTGAGAACAGCTGATTGATATATCATGATAAATTAAATGATTTGTTCTTATGTGGTAATAAAACTTGAAGAAATGTATCCAAAATCGCGCAATACTTACTTGGTTTTTAAACGTTTATTATTCTGTTAAAAAAAAGTTTATTCCGTTTTTTATAGCTAAAGACTATGTCAAAAAGGTCTTCAATACTGATAAATTACTTTAATCCCGATCGATGCTCTCATTTTTCATGCAGGAGAAGGCCGCGTAAAATGCCTTTGGGGCTGTGACAGACAGACAGAAAATGAGATAAGACTTGTTTCGGCTTCTTTAATGTATAAAACGTAAAAATAACCAAGAAATATATAATTCTGATAAATGTGCAGACAAAACTCTAATTTTATTTATATAGATAAGAAAGAACAAATCACGTAATTTATCATGATATATCAATCAGCTGTTCTCAAATATTCTCTCTGATAACTATCACTGAATTGTTTACGTTCTAAGTTGTTTACTAAGCTGCTAACAACTTCATGATCGTTGCTATCAAAAAAGTCGAAACATATTTAGTCTTATTTCTAAACATAATCCATACAAAGTACGGGTGCAATAGCTAGTATATAATATAAACATTTTAACCCTGCTCTAACCTCTTGACCGGTGGCCTATTTAAAAAAATTTTAGGTCCTATAATATAGGAAAGATTCATTTTTGAATAGGTAGACTAAGTTTTAAGATGAAATCACAAAAACCAACTGATAATATTGCGGTGAAAATTTACTGTGATTCAATTGTATTACAAGACAAGTGGGAATAGAATTTGAAATCCTTTAAAATTGTTCCATGTAAATCCTTCTGCTCTTCTGTGTAATCTACCCATAGTAAAAGGTGATTATATGTTTTCAGTCTTTGACCACATTAAAATGTTACTTATTATTAACTTATTTGGAACTAGAAAAATAATATGAATATTTCTCTTCTGAGATACAATGAAATGAAAAAAGAATTTCAATATCAATAATATGTGAAATGTATGCCATTTGTTAAAGAAGTATCTAATAAAAATAGTGGGGTTATATCATAATCTAATATTAAAACTGACACTGTATTTCACTTTTAAATAATGTTTCACTCACATATATTGGAGATGCTTGAGGAATGCATTTCACTTCTGAAAAGAAGCTTCGTCAGCCTTGAAGTGACCTTCGTCAGTGAAATGCATTCCTCAAGCATCTCCAATATATGTGAGTACAACATTATTTAAAAGTGAAATACAGTGTCTGTTTTAATATTAGATTGTATTTCGTCATGGAAAACATCACAGAGTTATTATCATAGATGAGGGAGAAACTTGACGGTGCGTCTTTGGTAATATCCTGTACAGCTGTACAATTTTTAAATAGATTATCATCTATGCATTTGTGAATGCTTTTTAACATTATATGCGATATTTCATTGATGACAATATTAATTGATTCAAAAGAATGGGAAAAATGTCATTGTTTCAGAAAGTTTCAATTCAATTCTTTTGAATTTTTGGCAGTACCGTACCTATTTAAAATATATACACTAGATTACATCTAGAATTAATAACATATATATAATTTTTCATCTGAAAATGGTAGTTAGAGGAATAAATGATTTATCGACAAAAAAAGTGCGGAAAACTAATGTCAATTTTTAAAAATATATATATTTATATTTAGCGACATCGAAATCTCTCTTGAGTAAAATTTTATACCGTACATGAGAATAAGAATATGTCAATAACATAAAGGCCCTCGAAAATATGTATAATTTTTTTCAATGACGGATGTATCGTTACAATAGCTCTAAATAAATATATCGGTGATGATAATCGATCAATAATAGTTATTTCTATTCATGTATAATTGTGTAAGCATCAATTTAAGAAATAAAATGAATCACACATAGAATCACCCGAAAGGGGTGAAACCATAGTGATTCTACACAAAATGATTAACGTCCGTCTCGTCCATGCTTTAGCAATGGTCGGGATAATTTCTTGGATACTCCGTTAATTGTCGACATAATGTTTGAGGCACCAATTTGTCATAACAAAGTACTGTGGTAGCGAAATAAGCGTGCTGCAGCAATCTGTTTATCAATTGTTGGAGAAATAATCACAGCTACTCATTTTTATATTGATTTGAAAAGTTTATTATTTTGTAAAAAAAAAACTGGCCGCCATATTGAATTTGAAAGAAATATAATATATACATCGCTGGGCCTAGGAATAAGGAACATCCCTATGAAAAATCATAACAATTGATTTTAGGCGTTCATTTGTAATCGTGAGACAGACAGACAGAGAATCATTAGATTCAAATGTTGTATTCTCTTATTCATGCTATACTTAAAGTGATCACCTGCGCAGGACCACATACTAAACCAGATTTTTTAGTACAGACTGGTTCACGGTGCATGGCATCTCAATTGAGCATGTGAGCTGAGCGCTTTCTCCCACTACTGTACCTGCTGCCTTGCGGTACAGTCAAGTTCAAATATTCCCTAAATCCGCTAACGCTAAAAAGTCCAGCAGTGAGTGTATTTGACATGACTGTACTTTATGGTTTGAGGGTAGCGCGGTAGGAAAGACTTTCTGTCTCTCTTGCACTGCCTCCCCTGCCACCAGCGAGATGCCATGCACCGTGAAACAGTCTGTACCGGTAGTTCCATATCATTAATGCGTGTCTCTATGAGTTTCCTGTTTATAAATGCACTGCAAGAATGCTGGAGATTCAGTACCTACAAAATTAACTGTATATAAGAAGGAAGCTCATATTGATACATTTTCGCTTTATACCTCGTAAACCGGCCACCATATTGAATTTGAAAAAATATATATACATTACTGGGCCTAGGAATAAGGAACATCCATATAAAAAATCATAGCAATTGGTCAAGGCGTTCGTCTGTAATCATGAGACAGAGAGACAGTGAGACAGAGGAAATGCCGATCATCATAAAGGATAGACCTCACCACAGATTAAGAAATTGTAACCAGATTGATCACCGTATGTTTCATGAAACGATCGCTAGACTGCGTGGGTATAGCGTCTAGAGAGTAGAGTGTTTCCCTCTCTACTTTCTGTTCCCTCTCTCTCATCATCAATGGTCACTCCCTCCATCCACTTCCTCATTCCTACATCATCAACACCCGTGCGCTTGCTCCTTCGCGTACGCGTATACATGCTTACCCTCCAGCAATGTTGCCGGGTCTAGCGTTATTGCCAGATCTCATTGCCTCTGATTATTTTCCGTTTTTCTCTGCCACTGCATGCGTGCTATGATACAGTTCTCCAGTTCTCCTGCCGGCTACAATATGACGATTAGTTTGACTGCCTCTAAATTATGCTGTTGGCGCGAATCCCGTTTCATGCTTGTGAAAATATCTTTTGGATCAATGATTAAATTATAATTAAAAATAATTAATTATTATTAATTTAGGTTGTCATAAAATATGAAATAAAAAAAATTGAATTTACATAAAAAGGTTAAATTGAAAAATAAATAGAATAATAATATTAATAATAATACCATTAATAATAATAATAATAATAAAAATTAATAATGAAAATTATAATAATAATACTATGATAACACATAGTATTTGGAATCATTTTTTTGTTTTTCAATTGTAGTATAGTTTGAAGTTAATTATGTGAATAGTTGAAATTTCAATTGTTTTTTATTTTTTTTTTTATTTATTTATTTATTTATTTATTTCAACAAAGCACACAACAAACAGAAATTATAAAATGCAACACAACGTTTGTCAAGTGACTTTGTCCTTTGTCAGTGCAGCAGAACAGCAGGAAGCCTTGGTATGCAGCACGGGGGTGGATGTCAATAAAAATTAATTTTCGGGCAGTGCCCTCAATTGTCTTCTGAAATCAGCAGCAACCTCAAAAAAGTCTATGAATGGTGACAGTTGGTTGGCGACTTCTGTACACCGCTGAACAGGTGAGGTAGCACTCTTAGTTGAAGGCCGGAAGGGTCGATGCCACCTAAAAGCGTGAGCTGGAACAACAACTCCCACATTCCTTGGCGAATAACCATGTTCTCCATGGAGTGACTTGTAAAAGAACTTTGCATCATTTTTAGTTCTTCTCCACTGTAGTGTCTCTAGTTTTGCTTCTTTGCACATTTCATGGTAGTGCCATCCTTCCAAATTTGGAGAGAACCTATTTACCAGGTTTTAATAATCAAGATAATAAGAGAAGTCCTTATAAAGATTGGTCCGCAATTCCCTCGTTACAGAATTGCAAACGGCCGAAGTTAGCAGCAATCCTCATCGGTTTATTCAACATAAACTACTTGTAGTGTTTTCATTTTACTTGTGAATTGATCGGGTTTTATATGAAAAATGCAGAGAAAACAAATAAAACCAGTTAAAAGTACTTTTTACAACATATGCAGGAACTATTGCAAAAAACATGTTTTTCTGATTTGAAGTGAATTTACTTGTCAACCTGCAGTTTTTCTGAAAAAACTTACAGAACATTTAATTCTGAATAAAAAGTGGTGAACAGCTCAATAGCAAAAATACGCACATATACCATATATCATAAAAGCTGCTCTAACTCATCAATGAATCAAAAGACACTAGTTTTTCACAGTAAGCTCTAGCTTGCTACTTTTTTATGATTAGAAATTATATGATAGACAATTATAAAAAATGAGAATGGTTCTGGCCCGTGCAACTTACTGGTGCTTTTATTTTGGCTCGGAGGCTGGAAAGTTTGTATACCCCTGGCTGTAATGTATGCATTAGGCGTACATGTTTACTTTCATAACCATTCTCTAGAAATATTTCAATGTGACTAAACCCATCGAGCATCAATTAATGTGGAAAATTACCGCCTAAAGCCTAAGCATTTAATACCATATAAATCTTCCGAAAATTGAATTATTTACTTGTGTTTTTTTTTCATTGTTATTTTGTTCAAGCTAACACAACTAATGGACATTCATAATTCGTTGAGATACCGAGTTTTTTGTTAGAAATATTTCTCCGCAAAACGTATTCTAAGCTCAAAAATCGAGTGGTTTTTCACCAACTCAAGTGAGACCCTGCAATTTCTACAAAAAAAAAGATTCATGCCAGTAGATAGAGGTCATAAGTACGAGTTGAATAAAAATTGTTAGAGCAGTTTTTGAGAAAATCGAGAAAACTCTATCTTTGACATCTTTCAGTAAAGTATTGTCATTTTGAATAGCACATCAATGAAACGTTCCGTAACAATTTCAATTTTTTAAATTTAAAGTAATTCATCCATTGGGACTTGAGATATCGTGGTCACAGACATGCATACAAAACCATTTTTTTGTACTCAGAGGACCTTGAAACGTGAAAATATCTTGAAATCGGGGTACCTTGATATTTTTTTGAAGTAATGCTTTCCTTACCTACGATTGTAGGGCTAGCAACGGAATACTGTAATTTTGGGATGAATGGAATAATTCTAATCTCATTTTGATTGATAGTTTTTTAATTGATTTTTAATCTTTATCTTTTCAATCTAATCTTTAAGATATTTAGGAGATTTAGGATATTTTAAGGAGATCAATGCTGACGAACTGAAGACTGCTTCCAGCATAATAAGCGTATATCGTTTGAACATATCCATTACCGGTACAATACATGTGCCACCAGATATGGATAGTTATTTTGCGGTACAGCTGATTTTAGCGATACAGTTTTTGAAGACAAAACCGAATGTAGAAATTGGCTAGAACAGCTTTTTTACTGGATCCAGTCGAAACAGTATTGTGTGAACATACAATATGAAATGTACATGCAAACGAAAGCACTGCAAAATAACTGATATAGCAAATTTACTGTACCGCACAAAAACTGTATCGTGTGAACTTAGCAAACAACTTAGAACGTAAACAATTCAGTGACAGGTATCGGAGAGAATATTTTTTGAGAACAGCTGATTGATATATCATGATAAATTACGTGATTTTTTCTTATGTGGTAATAATAGTGCTACCTGGCGAATTCCCAAGAGCCTGGCACAAACCGCACCTTCCTAAAATGTTAATTTTTGTTTTGATAAATTGAAGTTGGAAAATTTTTTTTTCAACAAAGAAATATTTGATGAAACATAACATGAGCTTTGATTCACCAGTCATATGTTTCCTAAAAGACTGCAATGCTCCGACTACGCAAGTCTGCAGACAGCGTAAATAACGCCGCGAAGGGCCCACCATTCAGATTATATTTGAGAACAGCTGATTGATAAATTACGTGATTTGTTCTTATGTGGTAATAAAACTTAGAAGAAATGTATCCAAAATCACACAATACTTGGTTTTTAAACGTTTATTATTCTGTTAAAAAAAAATTAATTTAGTTTTTTATAGCTAAAGACATTGCCAATAATGTTTTCAATACTGTTCAATAACTAAAATCCCGATCGATGCTCTCGTTTTTGAGGAGAAGGCCGCGAAAAATGCCTTTGCGGCCGTGACAGGCAGACAGACAGACAGACAGACAGACAGAAAGTGAGATAAGACTATTTTCGGCTTATTTAATGTATAAAACGTAAAAATAACCAAAAAATATACAATTCTGATAATTGTACAGACAAAACTCTAATTTTATATATATAGATTTGCATAACAAACTATGAAGCATGATGCTTAATTGAAATATAAGAAATAATCTGTTTCTCTCAAAGAAATATGTTATTCTTAAGCCGCGTCTCCACCAACCGAACATTGTTCGCGAATACAAAAAATGGTCAAACTTTAAACATATGGGTCACCAAATATGTTTGTGAGTTCAATTGAAATGTTCGGTCTGTGAGCGAACAGTGACGACCAACAACAGGCTCCCGCTATTAACCCCACCACACCGATCATAATGTTCGAGAAGGCGTCCACACCAAACCAACTTCAAAACATTTTCGGCGACATCAGCTGATTCCAGCGAACACTGTTCGCCGAGCATGTTCGGTTGGTGGAGACGCGGCTCTACGAATGATAACTTAATTCACATGAAGGCTGAACCAGATGAATAAGATGGCCGGATGGCCCATGATCGAGGTCAAGAAAAAAATAACAAGCTCCTCGTCTGACTGCAACTGGATTTTCTTAATTCATGATAAAACATATTTTAAAACAAAAAAAGAAACCGAATTCAGTGAAATGAAAAAATACTCACGTACTAAAAAGTTTAAAATAAAGTATTCACTTTAAACTGAGAAAATTATAAATTTCATACAAGTAATCTTTTGAAGTCGGCGCCAAATATTTTATGAAGATGATAAGAAATTCTATCTAATATCAAAACTAACACTGTATTTTTTTGGAGGATGAAGCCCACATAGGTCTGAGACCTTTGCGTGGGTAATGAATTGGATGATGGAGATTGATGAGTTGGACCTACAGTTTTAGGTGGGTTCCGAACCACCAGGAAGTGATTTATAAGAAATTCTATCTAATATCAAAACTAACACTGTATTTCAATTAAATATGTGATTTACACTCACTTTTACTGAAATACAGTAATTGATATTAGATTGTTCAATTATTTCGTCATGGAAAACATCACAGAGTAATTCTGTTATATTTTAGAAGTTTATGGGAAATTTGGCGCCGACTTCAAAAGATTACTTGTATGAAATTTAAAATTTTCTCAGTTTAAAGTAAATACTTTATTTTAAACTTTTTAGTACGTGAGTATTTTATCATTTCACTGAAGTCGGTTTCTTTTTTTTTTTTAAATACGTTTCATTTTAAGCTTTTTAGTTCAATTTTCAAACTTTGAAAACATGAGAAATTTCTTAAAGCCTACATTATGAAATATTTATCAAATTAGCAAGCCAATAATTAATTTATAACATCCAAACTTAAGTAACTAAAAATCCACTTATAAGAAAAGATAAACTAAGGAAAATTCTACAACGTTTCATTTAATGTGGAATATTGCATTTAGGAAAATTATAATAGCGAAAGGCTTCTTAAAAGTGAAATGGCTTTTGATTCATTTTGATGTGGTCCCTTTCAGAATATACCTACACTGAAAAAGTAGGCCTATATTACGTTACAAGTGTGAAAAATTGTCTTCCCGGACGAGATATGTACGATATTTTTCGTGATATTAGTCATATATATTTTTTTAATATAAAAAAACATAAACTTTGAGCTAGTACAAAAGGATCATTAAACATATCCTCAAAATAGCCTATTGTACGCACATGTATTTAATGGCGAATAAATATTCTTAATCCTCACAGCAGCGAAACTAAAAATACTTCTGAGATCAGCTGTTTTTCCAAATTCTCCAACTTATGATTGAAACTAAATAACCTTATTCCTATGACTCAATATCAACTAAATTATTTACAATTTTCATATGAACATATGGACAGAAATATTATATTCTTCTTATTCTCGATTTAAATTAAGTTCACGTGATTGGTCAAAACGGGACATTACAGGCTTGTTTCACACTGAACCAGCTTTGGGTAACCGATGTCGTTTACCCGGCATAATTGCATTGCATCATATGATTTCGAAAACCGTCTAGATGTAAAGACCGTCGTGAAGCTGGCCCCACCCAAATCGGCAGAAACTATAAGTTCTATATCATGAGATTCTTCAGAGTTTCTGCTATTTAATGCCGCAAAAATAAATTTTCTGCTGTTTTCACGAAAAAAGTTATTCAACTTTAAAAAAGTTAATTACTGGGTGGGGCCAGAATCACGCTGCCCCACCCACTTCGCAAAACTTAATAAAGCACATATCAATAGTTTCTGCTGAGTTTCTGCTATTTAATGCCGTAAAAATAAAGTTTCTGCTGCTTTTAGAAAAAAAGCTATAGCCCATTCAAGTTTTGGGTTAATGAAAATTAATTGGCTGTAACTCGGTTAATATACACGTTACAATAACGGGCTATGTGTCAATCTTTACTGCTAAACAGTGGCTATCGAATGACACTAACAGCATAGCCGTAGCTACACCAGCAAAAAAGATGTAGCAAAAACTATTTTGCCATTTAAACCAATGTTATTTCTAACCAGCCCCACCCACTTCAAAAATTTCAATTCAATGTATGTCAAGATTTTCAGTTGAATTTCTGCTACTCAATGCCATGAAAAGTAAAGTTTCTGCTGCTTTCAGAAAAAAGTTATAGCCAATTAAATTTTGGGTCAACGAAAATTAATTGGCTGTAACTCGGTTAATGACACATCAGCATAGACCGGTCATTTGAGACAATGTTACTACTAATGTACATACATGCCAGAGCAAGGCTTAATTTCTGAATTGAGAAGTACCGGAGCTGTAACTTACCGGGGGCTCTGGGGGTATGGTTTACCTCCCAGCAAAAGCTGGGTTGAGGGGTCCCCCCCCCCCCCCCCCAGGAAATGTTTGAAAGTTACACTTGAATTTGTGCATTCTAAACGCATTTGAGCATGGTTAGTAATGCACATAGTTCTATTGTATTACATAATATGCAAAATAATAAGATTTAGGTTTTTTTTTAATAAGGTTTTTAAACGATTTTGAAGAGAACTTGGAAACCATAACTACAAAAGTAAAAAACTCAAGTCAGGTTTAAAAAGGGTACAATTTTTTGGTTTTTCGCTTATACATTGGAAACGATAACTAAGATTCATCAATTTCTCTGTTCTCACCAAGGTTAAAGATAACAAAATGCTCAAAAAAATCTGCTCCCCTGTCCTGTTCTCCCCCTAATATGAAGTGGACAATGAGTAAAATTTTGCGAAATATCTTTCAGATATTTGAAGGGTTTATTGCGTGAGGACTACTCTTCACAGAACTACTAGTGGTAGGGTAACTCAACTTACTCTGGTATGTATGTGCTTAGTAGTATCTATAATAAGTTTCAATTATATTGAGTTGTGTGCCCAGTTGAATTATTAATTTAATACATCAACCCCAACGGAGTAATAGATTTTTCTAGATTATTTGTAATATGACGTCACAGCCGGCTGCTGTATGTGGTGGTGTGTGTTGCGTATCGAAGCGTCTCCCTCCCATTAAAGCAATTATTGTGGAATGTCATCACGTGCTACTAACTACTACCAGAAGATTCAAAAATGGGGTGCACGGTATTCTCATACTTTCCACTATGCTTGCAATATATGCAACAAGTGATTTCTTACTCACTAACAAATGTTCCTATGTAGGTGAGAAAAAGAACTAGAATATTATAAAAGTAGGCTTACTCGAAGACCATTTTAATTCTTTAATCAAAATATATTAATACGACTTTGATATGATTACAGTTAAGAAAGTTGTTATCACAACCTTTTAATAAGTCAAATTGCTGTTTCAAAGTAAGGATTAATGAGGTATTCGAGACTTTTTCGTTTGCACTAAAACGTCAATGTCAGGGTTGAATGAAGGTATTTTTAATCTCAAGTCACTTTCAACCTTCAGTTGATTTCCGTATTTGTTTTTTATGAAAGCGAAAATTAAAAAAAGTGCGTTCATATGGTGGTGACATAAGCGTATCCAGAAATTTTTCAAGGGGGGTCCACTTCACCTGCATACAAAACTCTTTGACTGGACTGACCCCCCCCCCCCCCCTGCATTCAAATCCTAAAACTTTTATTCACTTTGTAACTACAGCAAGTATCACAGCAGCCGTAGTTCACAAATTTCAACCTATTTCAATTTATTAATTAAGTATTATACTGTACTACTTATTACACAATACTAATGTTTTTTTATGATATTAAAAAGTTGCTAAACCCATTTTACAATTTCCAAACTCCACGTTTTTAAAAAGAAAACATATTTTTCGACACCCATCCCATATGAGATGAAAGGTGAAGAGAATAGGTGAAGACAACAATACATTAAAAGGGTGCATTCTATGAGTATGAAGTGAAGATACCCTGATGTGTATCTTATTGAGAGGGTACTAGAGAAGAAAGGTAACAAATTGTATGTGAAATGGTTGGGCTCTGATTCGAAATACGATTCATGGATTGATAATAATAGTGTTGTCTGAAAAAATAATCATATTGTCACTGTATTGAAAAATGAACTTGAAACAGCACATATCAAAACTACCACTGATCAACTTTGATAAGTATTTAAATGAGAACTGAAAGCAACCAACAAATGAGACACAGTGTACTTTTGAATTGTGTGTGCATCATCCAATATTGGGAAAATCAATATCGTTTTCAATTTATTTTTTGCAGAAAATGGTGTTAAATCTTTAAATTTATATGTTCTTACCAAATCTCACCAGCAAGACTCATGAACTTCTCAAAGAAATTATGAGTCAAGTCCCTGAGATTGGATTCAATTAATTTGTTTCAACAAATGAAGAAATCCCACACCTGATTGATTTCTGAACTATCACAACTTCTGTTTGAGGATGAAGTCAATGTTTCTTTAATTATTAATGTTTTAGCTGTTTTTGCGTGAAAGTAATAGATGAATTTTCTTTTTTCAGCCAAAACAAACTTAAAACGAAAAATCAAAAATCCAATAATTGAAAAATTAAAAACTAATATTAAATGGCAGCAATTATTTTATTCTCTATTAAAACTTGTATAAATGCAAGATTGTATGGCATTGTACCAGGACCGAGAACGAAATTATTAATTTTACTTCAACACCGACCGTGATCCACGCAGAAACTGAGCTTCTGGACAGTTGAAAAGCTCAAATGGAAGTCTATAAAATCATTTTGTTATTTTATCATGGAAAAAGAATTCACAATGTCAACATTTGCGAGCTATGCTACTATAATACGTTTTTTCTACTTCTAGACTAATGACTTCTCTCAGTTTTATCATGAAATTCTAACCCACTCTTTCTCGATAATGTACCATACATTAAAGTTCTCTCCTCTATCGTATAAAGATAGTCTAAACATGCCACAATAATGGATACAATGACAGCCGCGATGCTCAGTTCTCAACACTCCAATATTGTACATTAATTCCGTCTAGATTAAATTTTGTTCTCTAGAATTATTATCACTGGTATAGAATTATTCTTAAGAACCTTTCCTACAGCAAAAAAGCATTCTATCTAGTGCTTAGTCATCTCAAATGGCGGGGGGGGGGGGGGGGTCCGGACCCAGGGACCCTCCCCCCTTGAATACGCCCCTGTGTGGTGAATACCATCAGAAATCTCATCGCAATTACGGATATTGTTGGATATTCTATCCTCGTCACCATCCAAAATGTTGTTAAATCTTTCTCCTTATAGCCTGATTAAATGATAGAATCGCGGCAGTTCAATGAGCTCTTTTTCCTGCAAAATAATTAATTACTGATTTTTCAAAAAACTCACCCAAAAAATAAAGTGAAACCTAAAATAGCCACACATTTTAAACTCAGTATTTGAATATAAAACTTCACAGAACAGACTTCTTATTTTGTTTTACAAAATTTGATGAATACAGTATTATTTTGAGAAAGAATTTAATTTTGTTAGAATATTTTAAATTGATGCATGTACATACTACGATTGTGAATAGTTAAATAACTCAAATTGTTAAGAGGAAATGTTCAGTTACTGTAATATTTTAAGATTTAAAAGAGTAACTGGGAGGTCGTAAGGCTGAGATTACTTAAGTTTGTTGTCCTCATCAAATGGATTTTTAATCCATTGTTTTCATTCTTCTATGAGTGGAAAGTAGTGTTTTAGTTAAGAAGCCAAGGCTTTAAGACGATCATAGATCATTTTGGAAGTTTCTTTATTTACTTTGATAGTTCTGTAATAATTTTATCATCCAAAAAATCGTTCAGAAGTCGTAAGTCATCAAATAATACATTTTTTTAAATGTTATCGGACCACCATTGTATCTCTTTGATAGTAGCATCAATTTTGTCTTGCACAAATAATTTGTGAATATCTTTTACTTAAGGTCAAATCAAGAGTATTCAGAGAACTAAGAATATACGAAGTAAGCTAACTTTATTAACCAAACCTCATCATTAAGGCATTTGTCAAGAAAGACAAGAGCTTTCATCTCTCCTACTTGCAATTGTGATTGCGAACGAACAACCGTACATTATCATGGTGGAATGATACATTTGTATCATTCCACCATGGTAAATTATAAAAAAAAAAAATTATCATGAAGCCTGAATCAACCTGGCAAGAACGTTCCTATGGATAGTCAATGGACTTCACAATGTAGGATTAGTTGCTTGTGCTCACTTCAGGGGCGCACCCAGACTTTTGGTTTCGGGGGGGGGGGGGGGGTCTTACGGCTTTTACCCATCCTACCAGGTAAAAGGGAAGGGAGGGGGTTAAAATTAGGATTTTTTAGAGCTCTTTTTACAAGAATGTTGCCTGATAAAGTTTATGTGTGGGCAATAAAGTTTATTGTGACCTCTTATTGATTCATTACTTGACTTTTTAGAATAGCATTAGCAAAATAAGCAATGGATAAACAAAATGTGTCCATCATGAGTTTATTTGTACAGAGTGTTTCAAGAGTTCAAAATGATTCTGCCATACTGCATAAGCAACTTCTCATGAGGATAAAAAAATTAGAATGAATGTACGTCCGGACGCTTTGTTACAGAAATAAATAGGGCGAGAGATTATAGCTATTCCACCATCCATTCAGAAATGACTAAGGTCTTCATATAGATGGCGTGAATTAAATGGAACCAGTGTAAAATTATCTGAAACGTGCTACAAGATTCACTACTATTTATTTTTATGATGCTCATATGAGACCTTTGTGTTGATAATAAAGTGAACGAAAAATGCCAGTCAGAACGCGAATCGAGATTACCAAATTATTGATATTAATATTTCAATTGATATTTTACAAAAATTCACAAAACTAACATGATATAATGATGTTTTTTTTTATTGTCGGCCTAGTGGTTAACCAATTAAATTGCCAATGAACCAAACATTTTGTTCAATTTCTCCATCAAACCTTGTCAAATCATTTTTTTAAATTAAATATGAATGTACTCAATAGTCAAGAACGGTCCCAAATTTTATAAAGTCGAGTTTTTTTTAATCAAAGCATACTGATTTTGCACAGATGCTTTCCACTTGCTATTCTTCTGTTTTTGATCCAATTTAAATTCTGGTTTTGTAAACTCTGGGTGCTTTATTCGCAATCAATAACCAAGTTCATAACCTTCAATCTCAAAAACGCCTTCTTTTGGCCTTTTTTGCATATTTCATATAACTTTATAACCGCAGTACTTAATGTTTTAAATAATTTTACAGTCCATTTCACAACAAATGCATTCAATTCACCACCTAAATGGGGGCTTTAGAAGCCTAAAGTTTCCTGAATGAGTGCTAATTTATTGATCTCTTATTGAAAATGATAACTTCACTTTTCTGCTGTATTACTTTCTGTATTGAAGCGTTTTCAAAGGAATAAACTTTTGCAATTGTATTGAATTTGTTTTCGCAAAAACCTGTAAACCTTTTTTAGGAAATTGTTAGTCGCGAACCGTAACAGGTGCCTGTTCAGTCAGATAATGTAAGCTGCAAATTCCTAGGGTAAGGGTGACCGAATAGATCGGCCACCAAAAAAAGAGGGTTCTCAGCTATAAAATCACTTGCCGATGATACAGAACTCACCTAAAACTGAGGGTCCAACTCATCAAACATTAACATTAAACACATTACATTACCCACACACAGGTCTCAGAACTATCTGAGCTTCACCTTCCGAAAAATATTATATTATTAATCTACTGTAACGTTAAATGTATTACAGGTTTAGGAGGTTCTAGAGGCTAGAGGTCCTGTACTTATTGGTTAAATGATTGCCAGATTAATATGAGTGAGACGAATTATCTTTACCCAGCCGCCTGGTCAAATCTAGTTCTGCCAGGCTACAAAATCTATTTCCACCTATGGTAGTCACTCATAATATTCCTTTTAATAGTATATCGATATTGTTAATTGCTATTAACACTATCGTATTTAAACAAGTTTGAAATGTACAGCCTAGAGTTCATATTACAAACAGCCAATTCGCTAAAAATTATCAACGTTTTGATAAGGATTTCAGGACCTGAGGGAAAGGCTTGAGCCCCAAAGCCCCCATGTCAAGCCACTAGTTATGAACATTATTCTACTTAAAAAGCTGAATACATGACATGTACCAACACTAATCAGCCTACAGCACATAGTCTCCATAATAAATTTTCTTGAAAATTATTAACAATTTGTCAAAGAGCTCGGGTTCTTTTGGGTTTCTTAAGCTCCCTAATCCCCCTCCCTTGGCTGCGCCACTGGCTCACTTCCCATTTCATCGCACAACGCACCAAAGACCCTTGAGTTTTTAGATTGTAATTGATGAAATTAACAGGTTCACACGAATCTGTGTGAGTCATCTGGGAGCAGTGGACAAAATAGAGTGGAATAAATAGAGTTGACTATGGGTGGGGGTGGGGGGGTTTACTAACACCTCCCACGGTCAATCACTCTTACATATTACTCCCTTCAAAAAATTTCTCAGAATATAAATATAATACATATTATACAATATTCATACAGGGTAAAGGAACCAAACGCTGACAAAAGCGCTTAGGTGACTTAATTGAGCCTCAATTTTGGCGCGCGACCACAACTACAGTCGCTCAGTATAGCAATGCTATTGGATATAATTAATTCCCACATCTATTACACATTGCTTTGCTTTCTAAAATGATTCCATTTGAACATAAATTAATAATGTAATAGGTACTATTGTAGTGAATGTGAACACTATGTATAATTATATGATGGCCATTCCACATTGTTCTAGTTTTGCAGTTTCTATCTTAAGATAATTCTTCTTAGTTAATAATAGTTCTTCCTTGGCCATGGATTGAGGCCTACTCATTGATTTCAATTGTTTGCAATGGAGAGAAAATGTGGTATTCAAAAGAAGTTGTCATTAAAAAAATATTTGCTGAGCATACTCTAGTTAATGACCATCGAAATTTCAGTGTTCCTGATAAACAATATTTGAAGGCATTATGAATTTGGATTTAATTAACAGTTTTCATAGTCTTTACTTCAATTAGTTTTCATCCAATCCTTATTCATGAAATGAATTTGTTTAATTCACTTTAAATTACCTTTGAGAATTTAAATTTTATGCAATTTATTTAAATGAATTTATGATAAATTTTATTATTTTATTTATTTGCTTTTTATTCTTGGAATATATTTAGACTGTTAGATCTGTTTTATATAGAAGAAAATGAGCAAACTAGTTGATTACAATGAGGACTCTTAAGCTATTATTATTGACTAGCAGCTACCCGTCCTTCGTACGGATTATGTTTAGAAATACGACTAAATATGTTTCGGCTTTTTTGATAGCAACGATCATGAAGTTGTTAGCAGTTTAGTTAACAATTTAGGACGTAAACAATTCAGTGACAGTTATCAGAGAGAATATTTGAGAACAGCTGATTGATATATCATCATAAATTACGTGATTTGTTGTTGTTCTTATGCAAGGGCGGATTAAAGGGGGGGGGCGGAGGGGGCGACCGCCCCCCCCGAGGGCTTGCACATTTAAAAAAATTAAAAAGAGTAACACTTGTGACATGCACACGGTTAAATTTTAATTGTCCCGCCACAGACGGAATACCTCCAACTTGTCTTACCACTCCGCCTCCGCCGGCCGGGAATTAACAAATGTTGTAATACTTATTTTGCCTTATTTTCTATATTACCTTTACTTTATCTTTAACTGTTGACATGATTTTAATTCAATGACGAATTAACAAATGACAGAGAATGAAGGAAATCTTATATCAAGTGAAATTAGTTTGAATAAGATTAATCTCCTGGATTTCTTGTTCCATGACGAACTGCGTTGTTAATATTAACTTTTCATGTGAAATTTAACGACATGCAGTCAAATATTTGTTAAGAATAAGTATAATAACTCACTTAAACTGGCCGAGTACTTTCGAATCTATGAGATCCATCATCAGAGGCTCCTAGATCATCATGTCAGTTTTCAAGCTGAATCGAATTTTGCCGACCATATCATTCAAACTGGACACACTTTTACCGACATCAATACCAACCTACACATTCTACACATAAAATCTAAAGGACACGAACTCAACACCTTGGAACAATTTGAAATATACAAACACACCACACTCAATAAACAAAACATTCTCAATGAACAACTAAATTTTAAATCTCACAAACTTTTTGATCATATTTTACAAAAACCACAACACTTCTAACCAAAAAACTGACATGATGATCTAGGAGCCTCTGATGATGGATCTCATAGATTCGAAAGTACTCGGCCAGTTTAAGTGAGTTATTATACTTATTCTTAACAAATATTTGACTGCATGTCGTTAAATTTCACATGAAAAGTTAATAAGATTAATCTTTTATAGAATAGGTAGGGGCATATAAATCTCTGTTTGTTTTTGACCTAATACATATTTATTGTAGTACTGGTATTATGAAACATGAAAGAATGTTGAGATTAATTCAAATATATATATATAGGTCTAAAAATCATCACGATCACGAATGAATTGCTTAGACTCTGTTCATTTCTCTGTAAATTTTGATAAAAATTAAGCTAGCAAAGCAATTTTTGTTCAAGAAATATTGTATTGTATGAAAAAATTTGTATTCCTAATTCCACATGAATATACAGAAATAAACTACTCTAGCTAGGGGAAATTTGATTGTTCTTAAACACGAAAAATTATATTTCTACTACATTTTAAGTGCTAGAATGGTGTAAAATGCGGTTAAAGGCTACTAAATTTCCAAAAATTTTATTCCATACCCCCCCCCCCCCCCCCCCCCGACCAACGGGTATTTTTGGGGTATGTCGCCCCCTCCCATAAAAATTCATTAATCCGCCACTGTTCTTATGTTGTAATAATAGTGCTACCTGGCGAATTCCCAAGAGCCTAGCTCAAACCGCACCTTCCTAAAATGTTAATTTTTGTTTTGATAAATTATTGAAATTAGAAAATTTTGTTTTTTTTTTTCAACAAAGAAATAATTGATAAAACATAAGATGGGCTTTGATTCACCAGACATATGTTTCCTAAAATACTGCAATGCTCCGACTACACAAGTCTGCAGACAGCGTAAATAACGCCGCGAAGGGCCCACCATTTATATTCGAGAACAGCTGATTGATATATCATGATAAATTACGTGATTTGTTCTTATTCTTATGTGGTAATAAAACTTGGAAGAAATGTATCCAAAATCGCACAATACTTGGTTTTTAAACGTTTATTATTCTGTTAAAAAAAAGTTAATTTAGTTTTTCATAGCTAAAGACATTGTCAATAATGTTTTCAATACTATTCAATAACTAAAATCCCGATCAATGCTCTCGTTTTTGAGGAGAAGGCCGCGTAAAATGTATCCAAAATCGCACAGTACTTGGTTTTTAAACGTTTATTACTCTGTTAAAAAAAAAGTCAATTTAGTTTTTTTATAGCTAAAGACATTGTCAATAAAGTGTTCAATACTGTTCAATAACTAAAATCCCGATCGATGCTCTCGTTTTTGAGGAGAAGGCCGCGTAAAATGCCTTTGGGGCCGTGACAGACAGACAGACAGACAGACAGACAGATAGACAGACAGACAGACAGACAGACAGACAGACAGACAGACAGAAAGTGAGATAGGACTATTTTCGGCTTATTTAATGTATAAAACGTAAAAATAACCAAAAAATATACAATTCTGATAAATGTACAGACAAAACTCTAATTTTATTTATATAGATTTTCAAATTTCTCTACTCTGTGTTTATTAATTATTAGTATATTATTAATCGTTAAATAGGCTATATTAGACATTATCATTTTTTTAATTATTGTTAATATCTCTAGTATGTTTTATATGTATGATTACTATTTGATATATAAAATCAAATTAGCTCATTCAAGGTATGTCAGCTACTGGTGTCAAGGTATGTCAGCTACTGGAGGTGACCAAAAATAGAGGTGTCAGCTATTGGTATAGATATCAAGTGATTTTAAAATAGAAATCTCGTGTTGAAATTAGTATCTAAATTGTTCCCAATTTCAATCAGCCATTTAAAAGACTTGAATAAATAGATTGTAAACATTTTTTTATTAATCCGTACAATAGCTCAAAAGTAAATAGATAATATTCATGAATTGACTCACTAAGGTGTCAGCTGCCGGTTTCTTCACTCTAGCTTCAAACTAAATGAATAATCTTTCAAATTTTTAGTTTTTCAAATTGTTTCTTACAATTTTTCTAAGCAATGGGGGGGGGGGGGGGTGGTTATCTATTTCGAAAAAATGTAATTCCAGATTCTTGATAAATTCTGTTTAAAAAGTAAAAGAATATCAAAAGTTCAATTGATTTTGAGAATTGGTTGAAAATTGAAAATATTAACTGACAGAAATAACTACAAATGGCCCGCAAAAATTCGTCAAATTTGAGCTAGTAGCTCAAATCGTTTAATGAGTCTTTATCCAGTACTCATGAGAAGAGATTCTATAGCCTGTACATAACAGTTCTTGAAAAAGGTGAGCAATCATAATTTAGGCAATAGGCTATAGCGACAAAGATTTTTGTTCATAGGAACAGTTGATAGCTATTTCTGTGGAAGAATGGAATACAGGTAATAACATATTTCTATTAGAGGTGTGAAAACAACTGCAAAATTTTTTTTTGGTGTCAGCTCAGCAATTCAAGTGAATTTCAAATTGGGATATTAAAGAGAACATTTTTGGACACTAAGAGAACATTTTCGGACACATAAGGAATGACACAATCTTAGTCTCCGAAAATGTTTCAAACCCAATTATTATTTTGAAACATAACAAAGCGTTACCAAAAATTGCTTTAATAGAAAAATCAATCTGCAATTATCTGCTCTTTAGAAAATTTGCAAATTATAAAGATATGGATAAGAAAGGCTGAGTAACAGAGGGAAGGTCTGTAAATAGTGCCGAAGCTGACTAACAAAATGGGGAAGTGAGAAATGATTGGACGTAGTGATGAAGACGGAGACATCATGGAAAGATGAAGAATGAAAAGGATGTGGGTGAGCGAGCGAGTGAGTGAGAGAGAGAATGAATGAGAAAGACCTCCACAACAGACTGGAAACAGACGAACCATCCATCACCTTACTATCCCTGATCAATGCTGGAAATAATTATCACGCTCTATGTTGTGTTATCGATGGCTGGCAGCATGTGACGTCAACCAGCAGTTGTAGGCCTATAAGAATAAGATGCGAGAATCAGCTGTTCTATGACGAATGAAAGTGAACATCTAAAACAATTCAGTTGGTTTCAGAAACAGTTGGTTTCAGAAACAGTTGGTTTCATATGGTAGCCATGGCTTAATAGTAAAGATTGACACTTAGCCCGTTATTGTAACGTGTACATTAACCGAGTTACAGCGAAATAAGTTTCATTAACCCAAAAATCAAATTGGCTATAACTTTTTTTCTGAAAGCAGCAGAAATTTTATTTTTGTGGCATTTAATAGCAGAAACTCAGCAGAAATTATTGATATGTGTTTCATTTAGTTTTGCGAAGTGGGTGGGGCCGCGTGATGCTGGCCCCACCCAGTAATTAATTTTTTTAAAGTTGAATAACTTTTTTCCTGGAAACAGCAGAAAATTTATTTTTGCGGCATTAAATAGCAGAAAATCTGAAGTATCTCATGATATACAACTTATAGTTTCTGCCGTTTTGGGTGGGGCCAGCTTCACGACGGTGATGTAAAGCGCTCTATATGCTAAGTATTAGGCCGATCCTTGCGAAACTTGGATGGGACCACCGCTGAGCTATGCTCTTTCATTTAAAAAAAAATTCATCGAAATCGGTTCAATATTGTTCGAATGATTGATGTACAAACATAAAAAAAAAACAGGTCGAATATAGTAACCTTGTTCTTTTTGGAAGTCGGTTAAAAACAAGGTGATTTTGTATAAAGCTAGAAAGAGTTGATCTGAAAAAATTCAGAAATCATTTGAACGTTTGTCGATTGTAAAAATCTCGTTATTCATTGAGAGGTAGCATTTTTTAAACTCGCACCTCAGTCTTGTTGTACCTCCAAAAAATAAACAATTGAGTTGTAATTTCAATTATTGTCTTGACCCAATTGAAGCAGGAAGAATCTCTACAGAAAATTGTGCTTTTATCCTTACTTATCCTATTATGTGTGTTCAATTATGCTGATTTTTTTTCTGTACATTCATCTTCTGTATATCAACATATTTTTTAATGTAGAAATATAAATGTTTTTCACTGTACTTGAATTACTTGTTAAATTATTTGAAAATTTACCTATTCCTTTATTGCAAGAATTTGGTTAATTTGAAGGCAAATTATGTTAATTCAACATGGTCTGCTTAACAGGAAATCGACCCCTTTAAGAATATCAGGTTTTGCAATACAATATTGTATATTACTTTCCGCTTATCATTTTTAAAATTTCCTTATTGCTTCATTCACTCAGTATTTTATTTGAATTTCAAAATATTGATACATTTTACGAAAAATTGAAAATTTTATGTTTTTACAAGTTTTGATAATTATTTTGTGAATGATCAATCTAATACATAATTCGAATTCCCAGGAGAAAGGAATCAAAAACTTGCTGGATTGTACATCCAGTAAATATAAGAAATCTGAAATGAATGAATATTATTTAATCACTTTTTCTCAATATTTAAGCTATCATTTTAATTTTCGGTGTTTTCAACTGTACAAAATAAATTATTGCAGTTTAGATTGTAAATAAAAATAAATACAAAACGAAATGATTGAGCTGGGAAGGAGAGAGTGTGAGAGCGATCAAGTGAAAGAGATGAAGTGGTAGTGAGGTATGGGGAGAAAGAGTTTGAGCGATTGGGGGAGAGAACATAATTATACATACGCACACTAGCAACGGCTGCTTGGGCATCATGGTCATCAATGTTGGAGTGGGGAGCGCAAGAACAAGTTGATTTTTGAAAGCTTGAACTGGGGACTCTTAGTATTTCTGTTAATTATTAATGATGATAAACTTGTGCTTTATTAAAATTAGGAGCTCGGACTGCGGACTCTTAGAGTTTCTGTTCAATACTATACTCAGCATTTCTATCAATACGATTTAGTGTTTTTGAAATGTGCCATCTGGGGATGATGTACCTTTACTTCATTAAACGCACAACATTAATGCAGACTTTGCGGCAATTTGAATACTCCCGCATTGCAGCATGCCCGCTCCCCACGGACAAATCCTGAAGTATTTTCTCGATGCTAGCGCGGTCTGAGAATCAAATCCTAAACTACTTTTTCGATGCCAGCGCGGCAAAGGAATCAAATCCTGAACTAAATAAAGCGTAACCATCGTGAGCGGCCTGTGACCTCACTATAGTTCGGTCAGTAGGAACAATTAGTCTGGGCATGTGGCTCTGGTTTCACTACTAGCTGTCCTGTTAAAAGTAGACTAGTTCACCTTGAAGACATCTGCAGCATCGCACAGGCCACATGTTTTTAGAAATGAGCGATAAACACTCCCCTTGCCATGGCTGACTACCAAACGGCCATGCGCCCAGACTAATTGTTTCTACTTGTATTTGTGGTATCTCCATGATTTCCTGTATTCAAATATCTGATTTCTGTTCTGTTTCAATAAAACAAATTCATCAAAGTCTAGCTTTTTCACATTTTTAATAAAATAAAATAATTGGCTATCTTGTGTGTTATGTCTGGAGGTATGATAATTCAAACTACAGAAGTGTAAGAAACGATATTTAATTATTATAATCGACTATGACATAAATGACAATGTACGTAGCTGTAGACAATGACTCATGACTCATGACCTGACAATAACAGGCAGCCTGCGACTCTAGTCTATGGCCTATGCCTACATGATACCATAACACGCTCTTTTTTTTTTCTGTACCAAAGTTGTAAAGATTAAATTTGATGCATTACCTTGACATGACATTAAATTCTAATAGTAAATATAAAAGTAAAAAGTAAAAGAGCCAAAGTTGTAAAGATTAAATTTGATACATTACATTGACATGACATTAAATTCTAGTAGTAAATATAAAAGTAACAAAGTAAATACCTGTAAATAAAGTTTCACTCAAAGTAAACAAATTTTTATATATTATGGCCAATGTCAATCCCATCCAAACCTATCAGGTTTCTTGATATTTTGACCACGTCTTGTTTGACCAGGCATAGGAGGTGTGGATTGACAGCTACTAGATGGACAAGGACAAGTTTGAGTTTGAGAACTATTTCCTACAGTGTACTGAGTCCTGAGGTGACTGGATGCTTGAGCTTCAGGGTGGACTGTTGTGGACTGGACTGATTGAGGACTGAGATGACTTGAAGGATTATAATTTGGGGCTGCTTTCAATATATGATGTCTATTACGTCTGTAGTGGACTCCCATCAGATGACTTGACAATGTATGACCATGGGGTGGCATCAGGTTTTATTACAGTACCAGGCAGCCAATGTCCAGTGGGAATAAGCTTGAAGTGCACTCTTTCTCCTTCCTGCAATTGTTGAAGTGGCTTGCTGGATCTATCATGATATTCTTTGTATTTGGCCTGTCGTTCTTTGGCAGAGACAAGATACCTGTCATGATCAACTAATTTTGGCTGAAGATGAACAGATGACACAGGAATTGTACAACATAGTCTACATGACATGAGTAGTTGTGAGGGTGAGGGCATGTCATCTTTTGGAGTGTTGCGATAGTTCAACATTGCTAGGAAAGGGTCTGATCCAGAATCTTTAGATTTTTGGAGAATATTTTCTGCTATCTTTACACCGCTTTCTGCTAACCCATTTGATTTAGGACAGTAGGGACTACTCATGATGTGTTCCATACTCCAGCTGTCTGTGAATTTTGCAAATTCATCAGATGAAAAAGGTGGTCCACCATCAGAAATGAGTGTTGAGGGAATTCCATGCTGACTGAAGATTGCCTTGCAATGTCTGATAACATTGAGAGCAGTAGTAGTGGACAAGGGTGCAATTTCTATGTACTTGGAGTAGTAATCCATGATTACCAAATACTTTGCCTTCTCAAACTCAAGAATGTCACAGCCCAACTTCTCCCAAGGAAGAGATGGGAATGCATGGGGTAGCAAAGGCTCTTTAACATGTTGTCTACGAAATTTTATGCAAGTTGGACAGCTCTCCACAAAATGTTTCACTTCCATAGACATATGAGGCCAGTATACAACTCCTCTGGCAAGAGCTATAGTTCTTTCAACTCCCAGATGAGCAGCATGAAGACGATTTAAAATGGTGGAACGTAAGTTCAATGGGATGACAACACTATTATTCTTGAATACCAAATCATCAACAATATTAAGTTCCTCTCTGAAACTCCAATACGGTTTAGCAGGGTTATCAACAAGGTCCTTTGAGTTTGGCCACCCATTGGAACAGTACTTTTTAATAGCACACAGTGCTTGATCATTACATGACTCAAGGCGAATATTCTGCAATGTTTTTAGTGACACTGCAAGAGAAGACGAAATAAGGTTCACATGCATAGCTATGTCTTTGTCCAAAAAATGATCAGTATGAGGGAGAGGCGCCCTAGACAATGTATCAGCAACATACATGTGTTTACCTGGCTTGTAAACAACATTAATGTCATAAGGTTGTAGCTGCAGCAACATGCATTGCAATCATGCAGGGACATTAGCTAAGGATTTCTTGCAAATTGTGACAAGAGGATAGTGGTCAGTTTCTACTGTTATCGTTTGACCATAGACATACTGACGAAAATGTGTACATCCATAAACTACTGCATACAATTCTTTTTCTATTTGGGCATAGCCTTGTTGACAAATTGTCAATGTTTTTGATGCATAGGCTACTGGCTTATTATTTTGTAATAAGGCAGCACCAATAGCGCTTTTAGAAGCATCAACTGTCAATACAATAGGAGCATTTACATCAAAATGAGCCAAGACAGGAGCATCAGTAATAAGAGATTTCAATTTTTCAAAGGCAGTTTTATGATTAAGATCACATTGCCACTCTATATCCTTTCTAAGTAGATTTTGTAAGCTTTCAGCTTCTGTAGCTAGATTAGGAATGTAGCTGGCTAGGTATGTAACCATCCCTAAAAACCTTTGCAATTCTTTCTTGTCCTGTGGGAATGACATATTACAAATGGCTTCAGTTTTTGACATATCAGGACGCATACCATGTTGAGAGAAAGTATGGCCCATATATTTCACTTCTTCAATTCCAAAATGACACTTTGACTTATTAAATTTTATATTAAGATTCTTTGCCCTTTCAAGTACTGCTTGTAAGCGTTGATCATGAATTTCCTTTGTTTCCCCAAAAACTAAAATATCATCTAAATATATACAAATACCAGGTATGTCCCCAAAACATTCGGTCATTATTCTATGAAAAATTTCTGGAGCAACACTAATCCCAAAAGGAAGTCGTTCAAACTTGTATCTCCCAAATGGAGTATTAAAAACATGAAGCTTAGAGCTGGCTTCATCAACAGGTATAAGCCAGAAACCTGAATTTGCATCAAGAGTTGAAAATTACACAGAACCATTCAGCTGTGACCGAATGACTTCAAGAGTTGGGAGCTGATAGTGTGACCTTAATAAAGCTTTGTTAAGGTTATGTGGATCTAGGCAAATTCTTAATTGTCCACTTTTTTTTCAGTGACAACCATTGAACTGACCCATTCTGTTGGCTCAGTGACTACACTTATAATCCCATCAGATTCCATTTTTTCAAGTTCTGCCTTGACCTTATTATACAATTTAAATGGTAACTTTCTAGGAGGGTCGATAACTGCCTTAGCATCAGATTTAATAGTTAGAGAACAAGTAGTAGATAAGCATCCTACCCCCTCAAATACAGGAAAATTCTTCACAATATGATCATACCATGATGACTCAGTTTGAACCTGATTGACTCTCTTGATTAGTTTTAGTTCCTGACATGTTTTCAACCCTAAAACGGTACAACAAGACAAATTCACAACATTGAATGCAATATTATGTATAAAATTATTCACAATGCACTGTAGGTGACAAACTCCAAGGCAAGGAATTTGTGAGCCACAATATGAATACAGTCTATTTTTTGAAGACTCAATAATGGAGTTACTCAATTTCAGTTGTTTGAACTGGTCAATGCTCGTACAGTTAGCCTGTGCACCAGTATCCAACTGACAAGAAATGTTCAAATCATTGACAGTAATATTAATTGTCCACTCAGAACCAAGGCCTTGGTCACAGCCAACAGTACACACAAAATAATTGTTCTCAGAGTCACTAGAGTGATCTTCTGATTTTTTTACTAAGTTTACCTTTCTTGACCTGCAATATTGTGCAAAGTGGTTAAACTTACCACAACTCTTACACACTTTACCCTGAGCAGGGCATCGAAACCGATGTATCTGTCCACAGCGATGACAGGTTGTGTTAGTTGGAACTGCCCCAGGTTGGAATTCAACATTTTGGGGTGATGATTGTTGCATGGCCTCAGGCCTTCGTTGAACCAGGAAAACATTCTCATCCTTCACATTGGTTTGAAACTGCAGGGCCCGAGCCTGGTGTTGTGATAATTCAAGAGAGCGAATAATGTCCAATGCTGCAGGTAAGGTTAGCTTGCGTTCTTGAAGTAACCTCTCTTTCATAAAGAAATTTGATGATGATAGGCCACAAATTAAAATGTCCTTAATAAGACTGTTGCGAAGTTCGCCAAATTCACAAGTGAGACTCAAGTTCTTTAAGTCTATCACAAAAGAGTCTAACGGTTCTGTCTCACCTTGACGCCAAGTGAAAAATTTATGCCTTTCCACTGTCACATTTTTTTGTGGAATAAAGTAATCAGTGAACAGTTGCACTAACGCGTCATATTTAATAGTGTTCGTGTCAACATCAAAAGATTTAAAAACAATCAGGGACTGAGGCCCTATCACTGACAAGAGGATAGCAACTTTTCTCTTATCAGTTTCAGTGTCCATTCCTGTGGCCAGGAGATACAAATTGAATTGAGTAATCCAGGAATCCCAATCGACTGAGGATACATTAATTTCAAGAGGTGCAATATTGTTCAAAGAAAGTTTTGTAGATATTGTTCTATACTTTTATGACCACTGAGACCTAACCATAGTTTGCGGAATGACGATGAAACTTTCACACCTAACCACACTTGTATGTTCCAATCATTATGACAATTTGACGATTTCCATTATGCGGTTCACTTCTGACACCATGTTGTGTCTGGAGGTATGATAATTCAAACTACAGAAGTGTAAGAAACGATATTTAATTACCGTATTATAATCAACTATGACATAAATGACAATGTACGTAGCTGTAGATAATGACTCACAACTCATGACCTGACAATAACAGGCAGCCCGCGACTCTAGTCTATGGCCTATGCCTACATGATACCATAACATCATGGAGCAGGTGTACTGGATCAGGTTATTAAAACCTTTTAAACCTGATTCAGCAGGCCTCCAGCCGTGTCTGAGGTAGCTTAATGCGAAATAGTCATCACACAAATATAAGTGTTAAATTCTCTAGTGAAAATTTTTCAAATATCATTCATGTTTAAACATAAAGTGAAAAAGTAATGCATGGAATTCCTGGATTTCTTGTTCTATAACGATCTGAATTGTTAATATTATTAACTTTTCATGGTAAATTCAACGACTTGCGGGCCCTTTGAAGATAAGTCTCCATGACTCGAAAACGTTTGGCCAGTGAGTAAAAGTATTAAGTTATTCATACTAAATTAAAATTGACTGCAGATTGTTGAATTTACCATAAGAAGTTAATAGTAATATGGAGGTGCTACACCAAAGAAAATATGTATAATGTATGTATAAATAACCATAATATATTATATTTTCAGGTGCCATATTTTGTTTCAAAATACAGTAGACTCCTATATAAATTATTGAAAAGCCCAAGAATGCTTACCGCTGCCGTTTATTAATGAAGAAAATCAAGTGAAATCTGTATATAGGCTATATTTTTGCTCACAGGTTAGTAAGGTAATTGAAAAGAGAAGTTGCTCTTATTTTGTTGGTCACCTATTTATTTTAATGATTTATGTAACTTGACTTGTGTTACATTATGTTACATTGTGTATTGTAATATATAACTTTATGATTTATTAAAACTTAATATACTAATTCTAAGGTCAAAGTGATTTTTGTAATTTAGTTTTCACTGTGAACTTCAGAATTTATCTAAATGGGTTTTTCTGTGGGAGTCATTAATAGTATTCTATGTCGTATATTTATAAAGTATGCTTATACGTATACGTATTTGTCTGCTCAAACTGCTCAAACTGGAATATCTATTTTTCTTATTGATATAGTACCGAGCCGACTCTATTATTTTTCTGAAATATAATAATATTTCTTATTTGAATGAGTTATAGTTATGGCCATGTCTACACTCATATTCATTGATTTGATCAAGAATACAATATAAGATAGGACTCAATATAATTTTTGAGTTTCATCAATATAGATTATAGTTTTATTTTTGTTGTTGTAGTACTATACCGTATCCTACAATCTTATCGTTTGGTAAATTTTCACTGATAAAGAATGAATCTTTTGTTTTTCCGTGAATCAGTAGAATATCATACTTTCTTCTAAATTGATTTACATCCATAATATACCGTCAATGAATCTTTCAAGTCAGTAGTTGTAATTTTTACTAATTTTTAATTTATTTTGTGCGGCTGAGGATGGCCGTAATATTATTTCACTTTTATTTTTATATTTTTCTTGTATTAGGCTTATTTATTTATTCTCATTATAACATGTCATTCATTTCTTCTTTGTCTGTGTACTACCAAAATGTTAGGGGACTTCGCACAAAAGTCTTAAATCTCTATAAATCTCTTTTAGGTGCGAATTACGATTTGATAGTATTGACTGAGACCTGGCTGCACAGTGGCATAATCAGTTGTGAAATTTTTGATGATCGCTACGCTGTCTATTGGAGTGATAGGGGAGGGGGTGATGATCGTCAGAGGGGAGGTGGAGTTCTTATCGCAGTGAGAAGGTCATTACAATCTGAGCTCTGTATTGAGCTTTGCGAAAATAATAATTATTGCTATGATTCCGTGGGGATTAAACTTAAATTGAACTCAACCTATTATCACATAGATGCTGTTTTTTATGCCACCGTCAACTCCATCAAATATTTTTCTTGGTTATTGTGACTATATTGAATCTCTAAATAACTTACTTAGTGGGAATTTAATGATCATTGGGGATTTCAATTTACCAGAAATTAGCTCTAGCACTTATAATCTCTCTTCCGGTTCTACTAAAGCAAAATTTCTCTATCGCTTTATGTCATTCTATGATCTAATCTCATATAACTCTGTGCAAAATGAGCTTGGTAGAACTTTGGATATTGTATTGAGTAACTTTCCAGTGAAAGTAATGAAAAGCGATGATCCACTTCTCCCTGAAGATGGTTATCACCCTGCGTTGTGTGTGGAGGCCTCATACTCAGTGATGACGTCAGGGCTAGATTCAGACCGCTCACCCGAGTTTTGTTATGATTATAACAAGGGAGATTTTTTCGGCCTCTATTGCGGTCTCCGCGATTGCAGTTGGGACTCCGTTTTCTGTTGTGATGATGTCGACTCTGCAGTTGATAAGTTTTATAAAATACTTCACCACCATTTTGATGAATTCATTCCAAAGAGGAGGTTGAACTTTTCAAATAATAAGTATCCTCCTTGGTTTACATTTGATATTATACGTGATTTAAAGATTAAAAATAAGTGTTCAAGAAAGAGAAGAACTTCTCCTTATCATGATAATATATTAAAAAAAATACGAGCATCTCTAAAAACTAGAATTTCAATGTCCTATGAAGAGTATTTGAGTAGAATCCAAAATGGCTTGCGCCATAATGTTAAAAATTTCTGGAAATATGTGAATTCAAAAAGAAAAACTTCTTTTGTGGAGTCGACCATGACACTGAACGGAGAGTCCTACTGTGGATCTGAAATCGTTAATGGGTTTTCTAAGTATTTTAGATCTGTTTATGAGGCTGATACACCTAATGCACGAGTGGGGATTCCAGAGGTGTCTGGGTGCTCATTATTGGATGGGGGTGTTGGGTCGGTCTCTTTTGATGACATCCTATCTGCCATTAATGAGCTGAAGTCTGGCTGCTCTGAGGGTCCTGATGCGATTCCGACTTTTATTGTTAAGGGCTGTGCTGCAGTTCTTCTCAAGCCATTAAAATTCATTTTTAATTTAGCTATAAGGTCAGGTAAATTTCCTTTAAAATGGAAGATTGCAAGGGTTACTCCTGTTTTCAAATCTGGAAATAGAAATGATATTAAGAATTACAGGCCAATTTCCATTTTAAATTGTTTTTCAAAAATTTTTGAAAAAGTTCTATATTCCATTATTTATGAACAAGGTCAAAGAATTATTGCATCCGAGCAGCATGGATTTTTGCCTCGTCGTTCCACTGTTTCCAATCTTATGGTTTTTAGTAATGAAGTATCAAAAATTTTGGATCATGGTGGACGTACTGATGTTATCTACACCGATTTATCAAAGGCCTTTGACACTATTAATCATAGAATTCTGATTGGAAAACTCAAAGTATTAGGATTCTGTGAAACTTTGGTAAATCTTGTTCAAAGTTATCTTGAGGCAAGGGTACAATATGTAAAGGTTCATAACTTTAAATCAGATAATTTTGAGTGTACATCAGGGGTACCTCAGGGTTCTAACCTGGGACCACTCCTATTTATTTTATTCATCAATGATCTTCCGTCTGTTATCACTAAATCTTCATGTCTTTTGTATGCAGATGATGTAAAACTGTTCAAAGAAGTAAATGGTCCTAATGATTGCTATGATTTGCAGAGGGATATTGATAATCTGTCTGGATGGTGTGATGCAAATGGACTAAAAATTAATGTGGGTAAATGCAAGTTCATGAGTTTTACTAGACAGTCTTCCCCTCATAGTCACGTATACTTCATGAATGGTATCCCACTGGAAAGGGTGGAGTCGTTCAGGGACCTGGGAGTGGTATTCAGCTCCGACTTCTCATTCAATGCACATGTAGATTACATAGCTAATAGAGCCAATCAGCAGATGGGATTCATCTTCAGGACGTGCTCACCCTTCAGAGATGTAGTGCCTCTGGTACTTTTATATAAATCAATTGTAAGGAGCCTATTGGAGTATGCTTGCGAAATTTGGAATCCATATTGTCATGAACAGATTTACATACTAGAACGTTTGCAAAACAAATTCTTGAGATGCATTTATTATAAAAAGAACAATGTTTTCTGTCCCTTTGATTACCCTACCAATTCTCTGAGAAGTATGTTTAAAATTAGATCACTGAAAGTTAGACGAGATGTCAAATCACTTGTTTTCCTCTATAATTTATTGAATAATAGAATTGACTCATCGTATCTGCTTTCTAAAATTAATATATATATATAAATACCATTGCTCGCCGTTCAGCTTTTTCTTTTCATATTTCTCGCTCCAGGACAGTAAGCCATTATAACTCCCCTCTGAATAGAGTTCAGAGAATTTTCAACAGTTGTTCTGTGCACTTGGATATCTTCTGGTTCTCCCCATTCAAATTCCGTAGGATTGCGTATGATTCAGTTGTGTAGCATGTGGACATCATTTCGTGATTTTGTGCTTGCATTTAATTATTCCTTTTGTAAGTATTACACAGACATTTCATTCTTCTCATCCATCATATTATTTTAGTAGTTTAAATTTTTATAATTAAAATTTTGTTAATTTTATTATTTTTCATACTCTTAATCTATTATTGTATTCATTGTGTTATTTATTATTGTCATCATAATGACTTTACTTGCTTGTTTTCTTTATTATTGATTGAATTTTCTTATGTTTTCATTTTCATTTATAATTATTTCAAATTGCATAGTGTTGAAATTATTGTATTGTGTGAAGGAGGCAAAATGGGGTTACACCTGTTGTCTCCATTAATAAAATTATTTATTTATTTATATATGTATGGAATATATATATATAATTACTGCTTATATATATATATATATATATATATATATATATATATATATATATATATACATAATATGTATAATATATATAATAATATAATATAATATATATATATAATATATAATAATATATATATATATATGGAATATATATATAATTACTGCTTATAAGAACAAGATTGAGTTCTTGATCCCAGTGATTTACAAATTGAACTGCTCTGACTGAAACAAATTTTACAAGGATAAACAGGCCGCACATTCAAACAAAACTATACAAAGACCATTTACAAGCATTAAATACAAAAACCAAATAGACCTACGCCGACCACATCATTCAAACTGGACACACTTTTACTGACATCACTAACAACCTACACATTCTACACATAAAATCTAAAGGACATGAATACCTTGATGCAATTTGATATATACAAACACCTTACACAATAAACAAAACATCCTCAATGAATAGTTGAATTTTAAATCACACAAACTTTTCAATCACATTCTACAAAAACCATAATAATTCTTCTAACCAAAAACTGACACTGACGATCAAGGATGCTGTTGAAAATGAATCATCTCGATTTGAAAACGTTTCATTTTATGTGAGTAAATGCTTCTTTTATTCTCAATTAAAACTGACTGCAAGTCATTAAATTTACCATAAAAAGTTAATAAAACAAGATTGAAGTGATGAATATGATCTTCAATCTTGTTCTTATAAAGCTACATCTCCACCAACCAAACATGCTCAGCAAACAGTGTTTGCTGGAATTATCTGATGTTGCCAAACATTGTTTGGTGTGGATGCCTTCTTGAACAGTATGATCAGTGTGGTGGGAACCTGTTGTTGGTCATCACTGTTCAATCACAGACCGAACATTTCAATTGAACTCACAAACATGTTTGGTGACTCATATATGTTTATAATTAATTTTTGTCCGTTTTTTGTATTTGTCAACAATGTTTGGCAGACATGTTTGGTTGGTGGAGATGTGGCGTAAGCAGTAATTACTCATGATATGCCATACAATAGTATTATAAAATAACTTTTATGTTTTCTTTTAACGTTTTAGTGTTTAGCATTTTACATTACTTTTAACGTTGGCAGCCTGCATGGTTATATGTTTCTTGCATGTCAGCTTTGGTGACAATAGCATTGTATTTAGGCGTTTGCTGCACTGTCAAGAGCCTGTCTACTTTTTTTGCTACTTGCTGGCAGTGTAGCCAACACCATAATACAATCGGATGCATATAATTATGGAACAAGAAATCTAAGAATTCTATAATTCAGCTTGGCATGCCGAGCTACTGATGCACAATCAGCCAGTAACGTTTCTATTCGGTTAGTTACCAGTAGCCTACTCATCAGTTGCATGACCCTACCAGTTGACTGACCAAAACAATCTTTATGCTTTGATTCAACTTAACCTAGCCTGGCAATGTTACAAAATGTAAACTTTACTTCTTTCTTAAAATTTGTTTTGGTTTGTCAACTGGTAGGGGTGGGCAACTGCCGAGTAGGGCTACTGGTAACCCACCTCACTGATCAGGTGTGACAGATGGGAAGATTTCAGGAGCAGAATGTGACATGCTTATTGGTTGCATGCAAGGTTAATATATAAAAGGTTAAATGGTCGTTAGTTCTTTCTAAATCCGAGAGGGGATTGCTCATGGATGATGTCATGTGAATCAGCTTTTCAGATTTTTAACATGCTCTCTCATGGGAGATATGTATTCAATCTCTTATAACTACTGAAAAAAACATAGAAAATACTTTTCCTCTGGAAGGAAGCTAAAAATTGCAATTCTCTTTTGAAAGGATATGAATAATACACTAGTTTTTATTATAAATCCAATTCATACACTAAATTGGCAGAGGTAGACAAGACCTCTTGATTTTACCAGCTGGGAGAGGCCCATTTACAAAGCATCTATCCCAGCTGCGAAATTGATTCTGGAGAACTGATTCAAGTGATGTCATCCATGAAGGAATACCCTGTCGGATTCAAAAACAACTATCGACCGTTCAACCTTTTATCTATTAACTTTGGGTTGCATGCGCATCTAGGCATGGGCCTGTAATGTGTACGACATCATACTTTGAAGATTGGCCTAGCGATCACTGCCATTTTGATATGCCTCTTGTAAGCCAATAGCTCAATGTTTATATTATATACATTTAAATAGTATTATTTTATATAAATGTTTGTTTAAACACTGTAAAATTATTTCAAATAATATTTTTTCAATCTAATTTATGATTTGTACAAAATTAATAACTCTAATTTCATTCAGTAACCAACAGTAGTGTAGGATTGCAGGAACTGCCTAGCCAATAGGAATAGGGCATTAATTCTAAGCCACGCCCCCTGACCAATGGGAGAAGACCACGCCCCTGTAGGGGGGGGGAGTCGGCCATTTTGTAGAGGTATGAGGCACGCCATTGGCTGCACGTGTTGGAGTGGGGGACCGTTTTTGTTGGGAAACCTTCCCCCTTAAGCCCCCCTGGGCCTGCCCCCTTCAAGCCCCCCTGCCCCTGTCCAAAGGAAAATGGCAGGTGCACTCAGGGACACAGGGGGGACTTTTTATTTTTGTAGGCATCACCCAAACCTGTACTGCATGAATTTTTTTTTTTAGGCATTATTCAATCCTGCACTGCGTGGGGGTAAGGTTAGGAAAGAAAAAAAATAAATAACCTTGTTTAAAACAGCCATTTTGAATTGCCTCCACCTCCATCACCCATAAAATCAGTCTACTACAAAACTCAGATCAAGTTCTTATAAAATGGAAGTCCTAACTCTCTCATTGCTAGAACTTTCTTTGTCTAAACTAAAAAAAAAAATCTTTCATGAGTAGTTCTTATAACGATTTATTAACCGTTGTTGCTCTGGTGTTGGAAACTGGTTAGCATCATATTTAACCTCTGGCTCTGACATATTGATCTTATGAAAAAACTCATCAACACAATGCTCTAGTGTAAGCCCACGACTTTCCAATTCCTCCCAGTTGAAAGTTCTCATAGCTATTAGACACTTTCCTATCAAATGATAAGCATATCAATACATTATAGCATTTAAATGGTTCTTGTAATCCTGACTATTATGTACATAATCGATTAAAAGGCTTTCTAATACTTTTATACTTGTGTTAAGATTCTCAAAGGAGACAAATCCGGCTTTCTCATTTTTAAACTCTGTTTTACTCAGCAAATTATCTTTTTTCTCTTTATTAAAGTCTTCTTTACTGAGAAGTTTTTCTCTCTCATTTTTGAATTCTGTTCTAGTCAGTAAATTATCTTTCTTAGCTTTATTGAAGTCTTCTTTACTAAGCAGTTTTTCTCTCTCATTTTTAAACTCTGTTTTACTCAGTAAATAATCTTTTTTCTCTTTTTTGAAGTCTTCTTTACTAAGCAGCTTTTCTCTCTCATTTTTAAACTCTGTTCTACTCAGTCATCATACTCTGACGTCAATCAGAAAGAGAATACACCCTTCCGTGGTATGACGTAAACTAGAGGGAAAAATTCGTGTAAGTGTGAGGGAAATATTTTTGCAAACATACAAAGAATATTTTCTACCATTTATACTCACATTTGTTATAAATAGCTTAGTTCTTCTATTGACGGTTTCATTGTTGAATTTTGTGCTGTGAAAGACGTATGAGCCAATGTTATTGTTTCAGAATCGACTTCTACCACAGCGCAAGATATCCTTCTCCACATTCATATTAGCAGTCTGAGAGGACGACTGTCCATCCCACCATGCTGATGACATATTTTCTCTACAATCACACAGATATCCTTCTCTACAAGCACAAACTTGAGGAGAGTTCCATATAGTCTTGAACAACATTCAGATTAGACGGCTCAAAGCACAATTTCGGTGAGATTACATCTATATAATTTGTTTCAGAACTTTTGTTATACAATTCAAATAGAATACAAACTTGAATGTTCATCAGCTGTGAATAGGAACGTGTTAAAGTATAGATTTAGATTCATTAATAACTAAATAGATTTAGAGTTAATATTATCAACGTTAAAAGATAAAATATTTGAAATTTTAATTAATGAATCGAGACGTTTTGATGGAAACCTTCGTTGGTTCATCGCTGCTAGCATTAATCTTGTAAAGTTATCTGCATTAGCCGACATTAGTGGTGATAGCCAAGAATTGAACGTTGAAACTAATGCAAAATTTCACAGTATGTCTCATAATATTGTTAATATAAGTTTAAATGAGGACGAATTATTCGGTCAGTATGAAGTGGGGTCTAATAAGTTATTTAATGCTCTTGACAGATTTTTGTGTTTTGGCTCAGGATGGTACAACATTTAGACCTTAATTTTGCGAGATACAATCCCATTTATGCAGGGTATAACAATTCATCATTTATTAGTACACCTATGTTATTATGTTATGTTATGTTTGAAGGGACGGATTCAAAGATCCAGAAGATTCAAAGATCCTCACACGTCAACCGAAGCTTATTGTGTGTCCCTAGTACGTTAGTTAGGCAAACCAATACCTGTGCCCTTTACAAGATCCAGGAGTTTCTTCCCTATGCTAACGTCCCATTCATCACCTGGTTGCTTAAAGCCAAACAGAGCCATTCTCCTTGCCCCGAGTCTCTCGCAATCCAGTATGATATGCTTGGCAGTCTCTTCAGACTGATTGCAAAGCCTACACATCTGATTTTCATTTCTGAGTCCGATTGTGTGGAGATGTTTCCTGAAGTGGCCATGTCCAGTTATCAGAGCAATTAGCTGCTTAACCTGACCTCTACCCAGCCTCACCAGCCAGTTGGTGAAGTAGGAGCTTGTGTCTGCTAGCAGCCTTTTGCCAAGTGCTTGGCCTTGTACACCTAAGGTGATAGTATAAAAAAAAGTTGTAATTAATATCAAGAACCTACATGATAAGAAGTGCTTTCTATGGAGTGTTCTTGCATATCTGCATTACAGACGAAATAATTTGAATGTAGAATATTTAAAACAATATGAAAAAGAGTTAAATATTAAAGGAATAAACTTTCCGGTGGAATTACTTTCCGAGCAAGAAAGCGCAATTGAAGATGTCTACGATGGCAAGCAGGTTAGAGTTGAAAGGAAACAAACTGATAGCATGCAGTAGGTCGAGGCGGGGTAAAGCGAGAGGGAGTGGGAACTGGTCTGGCGGGTGAGCAAAATGCGAATAGTGTGGAAAGGAAACAGACCGATAGCACGCAGTAGGTCGAGGCAGGGTAAAGCGAGAGGGAGCTGGGTAGAATGTGGACAAAGTGGAAAGGAAACAGACCAATAATATGCAGCAGATAGGGGGATTGATGTAGGGCTGGGTGCGGAGCTGAGCAGTGGATTTGCTGCTAATTGAATGCATCTGTAACAGGTTTAATATGAGGCTGGTGACAGATGAAAAAACTTTAGATAGGCTATTTTCTTGCCCAAATGTCAAGCATTGGAATATCTTTTATCATAATGTTGTAGGCATTGAAATGAAGAAAATTGATATCCTTTTAGATTGACCAATTTATTGCGGTTTCACAGTGCTCGATTTATCCAAGGTTGTCATGTATAACTTTCATTATAATATATTTTTAAATATGTATGACTTTAGGAAAGTTAAAATTCTTATGTCAGATACAGACAGTTTTCTTTACTATGTAGAAACAGAGGATTTTTATGAGGATATGAGGAGGCAAGCACATCTGTTTGATACAAGTGAATATCCTTGAAACCATAAGTGTTTCAGCTTACTTAATCATAAGAAACTAGGCTGCTTCAAAGATGAACTCAAGTCAAGAATCATAACAAAATTCATCGGATTACGACCAAAATTATATTCATTTGAGTTTCTCAATGAAAATAATGAAATTCAAAATAAAAATGTAGCTAAAGGTGTAATAAGATACATCATTGATTCAAAACTGAGATTTTCAATGTATGAAAAGTGCTTATCTGAACAACGCGTTCATTACGAATCATCAAATTTGATACGCTCCTATTTACACCATATATTTCAGGTTCGAGTGGGTAGAATTTGTATTAGTCTGCTGGATGATAAGCGTTTTTGCTTCCATGTTGAATTAAAACTTTAGCGTGGTTTCATAAAGACATACCTAATTTTAATGGATGCGAGGAGGAGGAGGAGGAGGAGAGGGAGGGAGTGTGGGTGAAGTTAGAAATTGAGGTGGAGAGCAACAGGAAGTAAAAACTTGAATAGGTCAGGTTTTGTTAGGCGAGTGAAAGTGCAGTTGAGAGGTTGTTACAGACTTGCAAGGTTGTGCAGGTCAGTTTTTACATTTCACATTAGACAGTGTGCACTTGTTGCAGCAAAGGTGAAGGACTCGAACTTTTAAAATGTGTTATGCGCTATAGTACATAAAAATCTGGTTGCATATATTTTTACTACAGCATAACGGCAGATGCAAGTCAACATTGAACTAAATTTTACACTCTTCCTTATTCCAGGTGCATGGTTATTACAAAATGAGTAATGTTTGTCAACGTTTGGCTAAAGAATTACACTCAAGTGTGCGTAAAAACTTTAAAAGACGGAGTTATGTTTTAAAGGGAATTTTGGACATGTTGCAGGCAGATTTAATTAAAATGACTCAATTTACTAAAATAAACTCCAACTTTAAATTTATTTTATCTGTAATAAATGCATTTTTGAAATACGCATACGCTGTTCCTCTGAAATCTAAATCTGGTCGCGGGGTGAGCATAGCCTTAAAACCGATTTTTGAGAAAAATCGTGGTGTACGTTTGCTTTGCACAGACCAAGGGTCGGAATTCTTCTCACATGTGAAGGCATTATTAAAGAAATATAGCATACACCATTACCATGTCTACTCAGACAAAAAGGCTGCTATTATTGAACGATTTAATCAAACATTAAAGTAAAAAATCTACAGACATTTCACCGAAACCGGGAATTATAGATGGATAGAAGTGTTAGACGGAATTGTAAGCCAGTATAATGACAGCATTCATTCGACGATTAAGTTGAAACCTGCTGAAGTTACATTGAAACATGAACAACAAATTATTGCCGAGTTAAATAGATGGAAATTATGTAACCTGAAAAAGAACAAAATTCGACCAAAATTTCGTCTAGGCGAAGTAGTGCGTATTTTGAAGCATAGAAATATTTTTGATAAATCTTATCACATCAACTGGTGCGTAGAATTGTTTAAAATTGTTTCCGTATATCCGTCAGATCTGCCAACATATCAATTAAAGTATTTTAACAATGAACTTATATTGGGGAGGTTTTATGAACAAGAATTAATAAGAACTGAGTTGGACAAGAATGATATGAATGTTTATTTAGTTGAGAAGGTACTGAAACGTAGAGGACGAAAGGTGTTAGTACAGTGGGTTGGGTTCAAAGATCCCAGTTGGATTGATAAAAAGGATCTTCTTATCGATTAATAATAATAATAATAATAATAATAAATAAATACTTTATTTCCAATCAATAATTAATTAAAACTATAAAACAATATAATATATATTAGCAAACTAAATGGGAATCTAATAACTATAAAACTGCAATTTTTGGAAATTACCCGGTTAACCCATGTTCTAGAGTAGGGGGGGGGGGGGGGGGGGGGGTGTTAGTGCGGAATTATTAGGTACAGATCCGTTCACGGTGGATGGCGCCTTGATGGAGCATGCGCACTAAGTGCCTTCACCCACTACTGTACCTGCTGCCTCGAGGTACAGTCAAGTTCAAATATTCCCTAATACCGCTTGCTGCCATCTACCACTATGTTCACGACAAATTTCTGATTATTTCTTCTACTTGTTGCATTTTAATAATTAAAACATTATATGCCATCCATCAGTAATTAATCTATTCGCCACATTACAAAGAAGAATTCAGTCCAAATCCCATGTTTGTACGACAATTACTTCACGAGTTATTGATTTATAACTATTCTCCTTTAGTGTGAATTGCTTTATTTAAGCGTGTGACATTCACAAATATTACTAGGATTACAATTATGTTTTAAGGCTGTGCGATAGGTCTTTGGAATTATTTTTCATAGCTTTTGTATTGGCAATTATTAAGGTATTAAAATGTCATGTATTGCAGCTATGAAAAATTGTAAAAAATATTCAATGAAATATGGGCGCTCAAAATTGAAATTTCGGGTTTTTTTTGACAATGTTTATATCCCCTAGGATTGACTTTGAACTTCTGATAATTTTCTTATAACTAAGACACATCAGAGACTAAAAATACATCGCCTATTTTATATAATGATTGAAAAATTAGTTTTAAAAAGAATAATCTAAACTTTTCTGTACTTTTTAAAATTTATTTTGAAAAACCCAACTGTTGAATGACACAGAATGGAACAGTTAAAAAAAATAACATTTTAATGCATTAATAATCGCTAATATAAAAAACTCCAAAAAAGAATCATCACCAAAAACCTATCGCACAGCCACAAACACGTATAAAGCATAAAAATATTAATGAATAATAAGACGAAATTGTCACAACCACATTTATTAAAAGTTCGAGAAACTAGTTTCGGTTGTTACACCATTATCAATCTCAATCAAACTGAAAACTGAAGTACAGAGTAGCCTTATATATACTGTACATGGAATGATATCATTCCATGTACAGTATATATAAGGCTACTCTGTACTTCAGTTTTCAGTTTGATTGAGATTGATAATGGTGTAACAACCGAAACTAGTTTCTCGAACTTTTAATAAATGTGGTTGTGACAATTTCGTCTTATTATTCATTATGGATACCTTCCACAATATCACCTTCGCCATTACTAAGAAAAATAAAAATATTACATACAATGATACAATAGTACCCTATCACTAATATTTGTAGCCTCTGTGAAGTTAGTTTCAAAACTTGTTCAAAATTTACACTGTCCCAAAATTCTTTTTTTAATAATTTTACAAAAAAAATTACGTATATTATATACCATGTAGCTTGGCTACAATTACTTTACGTAAACGGTTGTTTGGAGTACTTGATGTTTCTGTGTCGGACATAGTAAAAAGTATGATAAAAGTATGTAATTAGAATTTGAGTGAAAGAATATGAGTCATGTTTTTGTTCTGCCACATACTACAACCCCAAAAATATAGGTTTATATAATAAATATAGTTAGATGACAGCTTTATTCAACGCCGGCCGCCAGCACCATTCGCTACCGCTACAAAGTCCAGCAGTTGACTGTATTGGACGTGACTGTACTTGACGGAATGGCTGGAGGGGAAGCGTGGTGGGAAAGACTTTCTGTCTCTCTCACACTGCCTCCCCTGCCACCAGCGAGACGCCAAGCACCGTGAAACGATCTGTAAGTGAGCTCACATGTTGTTTGAGATAATTATTTCCAAGTTTTGCCTTCCTGTATTTAATATCCATTTGTGGACTGCAGATTTGAATCTTGTTTCAGATGCTGTGCTCTTGATGTTTTCAGGAAGCAGGTTGTACAATTTGGGAGCTAAATGGTTGAAGTGTCTCTGGTATAAGGCTTTCCTTGCTACATTCGCAATAAGAAGGTGCCTGTTTCTTGTATTGTGGCTATGGTTTCTGTTTTCAAAGTGTGCTGTGTTCCTGTGTATTCTCTGGATTATTTCTTTAGAGTAGAGTTGTCTTGGATCCATCACACCAAACTCGTAGAATAGTTGGTCTGATGGGTAACGTGGCGGATTTCTTCTTATAACTTTTATGATGAGTTTCTGAACTTTTATGAGGGGGTCAATGTGGGTGTAGCTCGTTCCACCCCAACCCACGATTCCATAGGTTAGTAGAGATTGAACTATAGAAAAATAGACCATCCTCAGACACTTCAGATTGACTAGTGATCTCAGCATTCTGAATTTGTAAATTGTTCTCCTTAATTTTTTGCATAGCTCATCTATGTGTTTATCCCAGCGTAGAAAAGAATCCACTGTCACTCCAAGGTATTTCTGAAACTGTTTCCTGCAAACTGCATATGAAGAATTATTCAAGCTGTTATTTATTATTAAATTATTCTCAGTTGGTTGTCCATGCTGTGTAGCGGAGAAGGTCAAAAAGTATGTCTTTCCATAGTTAAGTGTAAGAAGATTTTCATCAAGCCAGTGAGACACTTTTTTTAGACCGGTTTCAGCCTTCTTCCAAGTCACATCCCAAGACGCTCCAGAAAACAGAAGAACCGTGTCATCTGCAAAACTGGTTACTTCTCCATCAATTTGCATATTGCATAATGGGTTTATGTACAATAGGAATAAGACTAATAATACGTATGTATTTTTCAGATTATGGCATCAACAATGTTGGAGTCACACCGCAGTTAAACAACTATTTTGAGTGACCTTATAGTAGAATTGAGAAAATATACAAGTGCAAACAACTACACTTTGAATGAATTTATATGGTTTTTGGATGATGTAAAAGGTGTAGAAAAATTTGAACATTGGGGTTTTTGTTACACGCCAAAAGCATCCAGCACATGTGATTGTTCACTATTAGCAATGAAAATAGAAGCAGTTCGCGAGTATCTTAGCGATGATTATTTTCAAGAATGTCTTGGTAATTGGCCTACTTTTGTTTGGGACCTTCTTATTATGTGTGGTGTAGAGGCCGGGCTGTTTTACGACAAATGCTAACTTTTAATATTGTTATAGCCGGTTAGGGATGTTCAGAGAATCAATATAAAAAATTTATGGGTATTGTATATTTTTTCAGATTATGTCATCATCACTGCCATTCAAATTTGAACCTCACACTTGTAAATTGACAAGGTTTTTAGAGGAACTTGTAGATGAGTTAAAAGGCTGTACTGATTCAAATTTTACTTTGAATGATTATTTCTTATTTTTAAGTGGGAAATGTGAGACAATAAGACAATTTGGACATTTAAGCTTTTGTTATCTATCAAAAATAGATTTTGATAGGTTGAAACGTGAGGGAAAAAGATTCCCAGATGTTGTTAATACATGTCCTTGTACTCGATTGGGTACGATGGAGATTGAAATATGTAGGTATGTTAGTGAACATGAAACTTTAAAATCTATTGGAAAGGATTTTATTGACAGTATGTTAGAGAGGTGTGGCTTAGAAGCTGGGTTAAAACGTGATTAAGTTTTAGTTGCTAGATAAGAACATTTTAGTTAGAACATTTTCTTTCAATTGATGATTTATAAGTCTATTATATTATGTGTTACTGTTCAAATTATTGGAACCTCATATAATTGTGTAAATTGACAGAGCTTGAATTTATATTTATATTTGTTTGGTTTCAGAATCATGGGTGTGGTTAAAAATATACTTCCCAGATATAGATGTTGTTTTTGCGATATTCTTATTAGTCATACTAATATGCTAGTTAATTATGGTAGGAATGGTATGAGCTTTGATGAATTTTGATGGTTTATAACACCGAAGAAAAGTGTAAAGGAAAGAGAAATGCATTTGAGTGTTTGTTTTACTGGTAGCGATACATTGAGCGAAAGGATATGTAGGAAAATTTCATACCAAATTCCAGAGGAATGCTATTGTAATTCATTGTCTTCCTCTTTGTATTCTGTTAGAGAGTTTATCAAAGAAAGAGTGAAATCAGGTGCAGATACAGATAGGCTATTTATGGAAGCGATGATTGAATGTGCAAAGCAAGCTAATCTCAAGTAGTTTGAAACATTATGTATATCTTAGCAGTATAAGTTAGTTTGTTGAATGTTGAATTATTGTTTAAGAAAATAAATAAGTGTAATAATTTTTAAGTTAGTATATATATATAGCTTTTAGACATGTTGTATTATTGTTGTTTGAGAGAATATAGTGTGGCATCTTGTATTGAGAATAATTGGTTCTTTTATTGTGTGAAAAAACCCATGTTTTATCTTTTAGTTGTAGTTATGATGTGTGTAGGAATGCACACACAATAACAATGATTGAAAATAAGGTATCAAAGAAAGATGATAAACCTGAAATACCTATTTAAAATTTCGACGAATTGATTATCAGTACAAAGACAGGTGGAAACAATAAGCATGGCGATCTTTTTCCGCATAATGTACATGGGTTGATTATTGGGTCTTCAAATTCTGGAAAAACGAATATTTTGTTGAATCTGATTTTCAATAGAAGAACATTACGTTTTTGCAGTTTACACGTGTTTAGTAAATCGTTATATCAACCAAAGTATGTATTCTTGGAAAAGATTTTCTCCATGCTAAAGTTTATTAAATTGTTTATGACAGATGATATTTCTAGCATTCCAAACCCAAATGATTTAGAAAGACATTTTTTAGTAATCTTTGACGATTTACAACTGCAAAGAGTTCCACAGATCAAAGATTATTACAGTATGGGATGACATAAAGAGGTTGATGTGCTGTTTCTGAACCAATCGTATGCAAGCATTCAGAAGCACATAATTAGAGAGAACAGTAATATAATTTTGGTCTTTAGAGTAGATATATTATCTTTGAAACTCATATATAGGGACTTCACCAAGAGCGACATGATATTTAATACTTTTGAAAATATGTGTTCCAAGGTTTGGACAAAAGGTGAAGGACATAGTTTTATTACAATTTGCACTGAATGTAAATTGACCGATGGTAGGTACAGATTGAATTTAGACGTATTTTTAGATCCTAACGAGTTCAAATAGACTAGTGTAACAAATGCAATTTGCCGGTTAGTTGTTGAACAGCATTCTTATTGAGTGTTTGCAATTATGAAAGATGGTAAGAAAATGGTAGGACAGAGGAGGGGGAAGGAAAAAGCAAGAATGAAATGGCGTGGAAGGGAAATAAAATCGAGAACAAGTGCGAACACTAGTAGAGATCTTTTTACGAATAAAATTCACGATTTGAGAAAATCTATTGTTGAAAAATATAATACTTTATGCAGAGTACAGTCTGAAACAGAGACGAATTTGAAAAATAGGTTGGCGCCAATTATAAACCCACTTCAGGAATTGAAGGAATCTTCACTTAAAATTGAAAAACAAATCAAAGCTGAGAAAGGTGATTCTAATTAAAAGGATTACTATATAAAAAAAGAGGAATCAACAGCTGAGGAGGAGGAGGAGGAGGAGGAGGAGGAATTGACAGATAATGAGTCTGTTTATTTCAACAAAGATGAAGAAAAAGTTGACAAAGGGTCGGATTCATCTGCTGCTTTAAGTAAGTCATTTTCACTTAAGAAAAACCCGGTACAAGATTTGCTTGATTATTATTTAGACAGTTTTCACACATTAAAGAAAAAGGGTGTATCATATGGAATTCAATATAATTTGGAAGATGATTCATACTTCATGGGAAATAAGGTACCAATTGAGTTTGTAGATAAATACATTATTGTTGGGGGTAAAAAATTTAAAATAACAACTGGTTTGTTAGAATTACTTTTTGAATCACAGCCAAATGAAGAAGAATGTAGCACACTCAACTCTCGAAATTATAGAAAAATTTTAATCGAAACAGGGGCGCATTTGAATAAAGATGGATATGTAAAGAGAACTAGTGGAATTAAATCACAGTTAATTCAAAGAATGTTTCCATCAAGAACTACTTTGGTTGCAAGGCAGCATGTAGGTAAAGGTTTGCATTTTTTGAGAAATACAACTCAAGACAGATCTTATATTTTTTATGATAATCCGAATGAGTTAGTTAGTCATTTAGTATTACTTTTATCTTCCAGAAAAGTTGGTAACCAATCGCATTCGATCAAAATAAATTCAATTTTGGAAGAACTGAGGGAATCTGATATTATCACATAGTAGGCTATGTAGGCGCAGACTAAACGATGTATGAGCAGTGATGGCATTGCGGGGGTAAAAGAGGCATGCGATTGGAGGAACCACATGCTAGTGTGCGGCGTTGGGTGGGGAACCTGTTCAGGGGACCGGCTAACAGCTGGTGTGTGAAGTCAGTTCGCCAGCCGCTGTCAGATGATGCAGTGCAGGTGGCTCCGCATTCTTTTTCTTCTTAACAAAATACATCGCATTGAGGCGATGGCCGGCTGAGAATTACGTAATTGACGTATATAGCTTTGTTCTGTTTGCAGATGGAAAAAAACGAAAACAAAATCTCACTCAAGGCTTCGCTCTTATTTTCATTATTTCATTTTTTAAACTTGATTCATGCCTCTTGATGAGTGGTGGAGGTGGAGGTGATTCAAAATGGCTGTTAACAAAATTATTTAATTTTTCCTTTCCTAACCTTATCCCCATGCAGTGCAGGTTTGAGTGATGCACAACAAAAAGAAAAACTTCATACAGTACAACAACGAAAACAAAATATCACTTAAGGCTTTGCTCTTATTTTCATTGTTTTATTTTTTAAACTTGATTCTTGCCTCCTGGTGAGCAGTGGAGGCGGAGGCAGTTCAAAATGGCTGTTATAAGCAAGGTTATTTATTTTTTTCTCTCCTAACCTTATCCCTCGCCTACAAAAAGAAAAAATTCATGCAGTGCAGATTTGGGTGATGCCTACAAAAAGAAAAAGTGGAGGCAATTCAAAATGGCTGTTTTAAACAAGGTTATTCATTTTTTTCTTTCCTAACCTTACCTCCATGCAGTGCAGGATTGAATAATGCCTAAAAAAAGAAAAAATTCATGCAGTACAGTTTTGGGTGACACCTACAAAAAGAAAAAAGTCCCCCCTGTGTCCCTGGGCGCACGCGCCATTTTCCTTTGGAAAGGGGCAGGGGGGCTTGAAGGGGGCAGGCCCAGGGGGGCTTTAAGGGGGCATGCCCAGGGGGGCTTAAGGGGGGAAGGTCCCCCAACAAAAACGGTCCCCCACTCCAACACGTGCAGCCAATGGCGTGCCTCATACCTCTACAAAATGGCCGACTCACCCCCCTACAGGGGCGTGGTCTTCTCCCATTGGTCAGGGGGCGTGGCTTAGAATTAATGCCCTATTCCTATTGGCTAGGCGGTTCCTGCAATCCTACCCTACTGTTGGCTACTGAATGAAATTAGAGTTATTAATTTTGTACAACTCATAAATTAGATTGAAAAAATATTATTTGAAATAATGTTACAGTGTTTAAACAAACATTTATATAAAATAATACTATTAAAATGTATATAATATAAACATTGAGCTATTGGCTTACAAGGCGGTTCCTGCAATCATACACTACTACCAACACAGTTTCACTTTTGTTTTATAACCTCAAAACTCACGCAAAGTTTGTAAATAAATTGGTTTTATCTTCAAGAAACACCAACAGGCTGAAATTACTACTAACTTTATGAATAATTGACTTTTATTGCTGAATGGGTGTGGCAAAGTTATGCATTTAAGGGAAAATGAAAGATTACATTGGCTAAATTATCAGAGTAAAGTAGAAGTTTTCAAATGAAACAGACAGTAAGGAATCTTCAATTTCTTACTATCAATTATGTAAATGAACAAACTGCAATGTGGAAGAGACAACAGGTTGAGAATTATCAATCTTACTAGGATTTTTGATTAAAAGATAAACAGATAAGTAGTTGTCACTAGTCAGATGATGTTATTCGCTTATTCCTTAACCTTAACCTACAAAAAAAAACATTCTTGTAGTTGAGCAACTGAAGTGATGTCATTGCTCACAGCTGGTGCTGAATGTGTCTGCACTAAGAAGCTCCTGCCATGCCTGGATGGGTGTGCAACTAGTAAGCACATCACATCCTGCTCCTGAAATCTCCCCATCTGTCACACCCCTACTAAACTGGATTTTTAGTAATTCCTTATCAGTAATACGTTTCCTGATTTATAAATGCACTATACTTAGTTTCCTGTTTATAAATGCACTACAAGAATGCTACAAAATCAGTACATATACCATCTACTGTATATAAGAAGAAAGCTCATATTGATACAGTTTCGCTTTATTTGAAAAAAAAATTGCCCGCCATATTGAATTTGAAAGAAATAAAATATATACATCGCTGGGCCTAGGAATAAGGAACATCCTTATGAAAAATCATAACAATTGGTTTAGGCATTATGGTATTCGATTTGGTGGGGGGGGGGGGGTGCCTTATATGAGCTTGAAGTAAGTTTTTATGGCCGGAAGCTGCAGTTGGGCAAATTCCCGAAGAATCTGTTGGGACACACCACTCCAGTTCAAACCCACACAATAAAATATCCATCCTTGCGGGATACAGTTGTGGGGTGATATACAGAATAGCTTTTATTTACACCCATGCAACCATAATCCAACAAAGAAAGATAAATCTGAAATCAGGAATAAATCAGCTAAGTCCCACTCGCAAGTGAAGATTGGGTGCGGAATATGCAATTCTTGCTTGTTGCACCCTCCTCGCAATTCACACTAGCGAGGTGGAAAAGCTATGAGAAAATAATCCTGATACAAATCGTCTTCCAATAAATAATTGAAAGAATCAATACCATGTGTCCTTCAACATGGACAAACCAGAATGTTACTGAGATAATATATTCCTCTCAGCTGTATCGCTTGATGGTCCACTGAAATAATCTATAACTATAATCTGCAGCCAGGGTCGAGCAAGGATTATAAATCAGAACTAAGGTTTTACAATTAATATGGATTTTAATAAGTGTAAAATTGAAATTATTAAATTTAAAAAATGAAAGATAGTAATTCATGTGTGGAGATGCAATGAATGAATGTTGTGTGTATGGTGATTTCCTTAGAGTGAATGAGATGAATGGTTTTAGTATAATACACATGAATATACGGAGTTATAATAGGAACTTCAATGAGTTTCTGCTTCTCCTAGATAGTGTAGAATATATGTTATGTTATGTTATATTATGAAGGGACAGATTCAAAGATCCTCACATGTCAACCAAAGCTCATTGTGTGTCCCTAGTATGTTAGTTGGGCAAACCAATACCTGCGCCCTTTACAAGATCCAAGAGTTTTTTCCCTATGCTAATGTCCCATTCATCACCTAGTTGTTTGCAGCCAAACAGAGCCCTTCTCCTTGCCCCAAGTCTCTCGCAATCCAGTATGATATGCTTGGCAGTCTCTTCAGACTGATTGCAAAGCCTACACATCTGACTTTCATTTCTGAGTCCAATTGTGTGGAGATGTTTCCTGAAGTGGCCATGTCCAGTTATCAGAGCAATCAACTGCTTGACCTGACCTCTACCCAGCCTCACCAGCCAGTTGGTGAAGTAGGAGCTTGTGTCTGCTAGCAGCCTTTTGCCAAGTGCTTGACCTGAGTGACCTTGCCATTTCTGGTGATGTAAGTCCCTGGACCATTTGTTTATTGTGTGAAAGGCAGTTGTTTTGCTTATGCCACAGCTTGGCTCTGGACCAAAGAATGACATACTGGAACCCCGCTTAGCAAGCCCATCTGCACAGTCATTGCCACCTATATCTACATGGCCAGGTACCCAACCAAGATGCACAGAGTTGCATGTTGTGAGCTCGCTGAGTGTTTTGTGATACTCCCACACCAATTTTGACTTGATTTCATTAGAGTCAAGAGCCTTGAGGGCTGCCTGACAATCTGAGAAGATTACTATATGCTTGTCACAATAGCATCTGGCAATGCCTATATTGGAATAAGCCATGATGCCCCAAAGATAGTACAGTATTGTCCCAGACTTGCACAGATTTCTGTTCTGGGTGATTCACTGTACACCCCATAGCCAGATTTTCCTTCAATGAGAGAGCCATCTGTATACCAGACAAGGCTGCCTCTCCTGATATAGGGCCCTTCCTCAGACCTCCACTCTTCTCTAGAGCAGAATTTAACAGAAAAAGGTTTAGTGGAAACCATCTCCGTACTCATGACATCTGAAGTCATTTCAAGCACAGGGCTATGAGCAACAGCTTTGGTGATTGTGCAATGGCCTGTTCCAGACAGGCCTTCCCTCCATTGGCCTGCAACTTTCAATCGATAGGCTGATATTCGTGCTTCTGCCTTGATAAAAATACCCAAGGGCAGTAAGCCAAGAGCAACTTCAAGAGTTGCTGATGGGCTGCTCCTGAAAGCTCCAGTGACTAGGAGTGTGCCCATCCTTTGTAAACTTGTGAGTTTGGCTGTGGCTGTAATCTGGTTCACCTTTGTCCACCATACTAGTGATCCATATGTGACTTGAGGCCTTATTACTGCCTTGTACAGCCACAGTGCTATGTGAGGCTTGATCCCCCACATGGAGCCTGCAAATCTCCTGGACATAAGCACCCATTTTGCTTTGTGCAGTATATTATTCAAATGATTGTTCCAAGTCAGCTTGGAGTCAATAGTCAGCCCTAGATATTTGACTGTACCTGATACTGTGTTGGTCCAAGTTTCAACCGGGAGAGAGACTCCAGGTTCTTTTTCCTTGTAAACAGAACAACTACAGTCTTTGAGGGATTTATACTTGGTCCCTCTCCAAGACACCAGTCATTAACAAATTGAAGGTTGATGTTCATGACATCAGCAACAATATTTGTGAACCTTCCCTGTACCATGAGGACTATGTCGTCTGCATAACCCTGGACAAAGATGTCTCTACTAGTGAGTTCACAAAGGAGACCATCCACCACAAGGTTCCACAGAAGAGGAGAAAGCACACCTCCCTGCAGACAACCTTTTGCAGGTATGATCACCATCGATTTGTCTTGAAGATCTGCCCTGATCTGCCTGGAGCGGAGCATGGCCTCAATCCACCTACATATAGCAGACTCAAGACCACGCCCATGCACTGCCCGGACCATGGCCATGTAAGTAACATTGTCAAAAGTGCCCTCAATGTCCATGAAGGTGCATAGAGCAATCTCCTTGGCAGCAAGGCTATCCTCCACCCTGCTCACAAGTTGATGCAGGGCTGTTTCACAGGACTTACCAGGCTGATAGGCATGCTGATTCCGATGAAGTGGAGTACCTGAAAGCACTCCCTTTCTTAGATGTCTCTCCACCAGTCTCTCCAGCGTCTTCAAGAGAAATGATGTAAGATTGATGGGGCGAAATGATTTTGCAGTTGAGTAGTCTGCTCTTCCTCTCTTGGGAATGAAGACCACCCTACTGAGGCGCCAGGCTTGAGGGATGTACCCATAAGCCAGACTTGCTCTGAAGAGTTCGCACAGGAAGACCAAGAGAGCTTCCGGTCCTTGCTGCAACATAGCTGGTATGATACCGTCCCCCCCAGGAGATTTGAATGGGCCAAACTTGGAGATGGCCCATTTAACTTTGGAAAGTGTGACAATACATCTGGCTAAAGTCCAGCTTCCATGATCAGCTCTTGGCCATGAGCCCATTTCGCTGTTGCTGGACATGCCTGAACAAGCACTCTCAAAAACACAGTCTGGAAAGTGAGTCTCAAGGAGAAGTTTGAGACTTCCACCAGTTCCAGTGGTATATTGCCCCCCTGGTGACCTCAGAGTTCCCAGGAGGCCAATTGGGCTTGAAGCTAAGACATGCTGCAGTCTTGCTGCCGCCCTGAGACTATTTACCTCCTGTGTAAACAGTCTCCAAGATTTCTCTTTGGCTTTCTTGATTGCAAGGCTGTATTCTGTGAGTGCCCTGTAGTATGGTTCCCAGATACAGCTCTGTTTGCAATGGTTATAAAGCTTAGTAGTATAGAAAGGCCGTTTCTGGCGCAACCTTGACCTTTGACCCCGGAAATGACCTTGAGAAACCGGATGGGGGAGCTGGCGCAGCGTGGGAACCTGGGGAGCTGGCGCAGCGTGGGAACCGGAAGTTGCGCCAGAATTGGTACCAATCCTGGTGCAGCGTGTGAACCACTTATCTGACAGGTTATAATTGCCATCCTGTCCAATTATCTAATGTCCATCCTGTCCAATTATCTAATGTCGAACACCGGATGGGGGGGAGCTGGGACAGCGTGTGAACCACTTATCTAATGTCAAACACTGATAGGGAGCTGGGACAGCGTGGGAACCTGTATGACAGATCTGACCCCGGAAGTTGTCTTGAAATGGTTACCAATCCTGGGACAGCGTGTGAACCACTTATCTAATGTCCATCCTGTGTGAACCAATTATCTGGCAGGATATCATTTGTCAAAATCAGTGCAATCTTATAATTATTTTAATGAGCAGGATGTTAACATCTAGGTGAGGAGCCCCGTGAGAGGTTCTCATAGATTAAATAAAAAGATTCCATTTCCACACAAACCATTTATTACCAAATCTTCTTACACAGTCTCTATTGTCATGAAAAGATTTTGACAAAAATCTCTATCTTTAAACAAAGTTTCCATAATCCAATTGTGTAGGATGTTTACAACATTGAGTGCACAAAATGGTGGTATGTCCATGCTTCCTCCTCCTCCTCCTTGTCCATTGACGCCAGCCAGCTTCATCCTCATATAGGTAAGAAATCACCTTACTTTACTTCAAAGAAGGCTGTTTCAACGAAAAAGAGAGGGTAGAGAGAGAGAGAGAGAGAGATAGCCCCACTTCTACTTCCATCACTCATACTTCAACTAGTTTGTATGACGTCACTGCTGCATTCCAATGCTATGAGTCATATCTATGCAGGAAAAAACATGTCTGTGTAATTGCACCACATTATGCAACAATCTACTGTATTATGTAACTACTGGCCCTGCCCACCAGCCTTCTCATTGCAGTTGTGTCTGCTCATGGATGGGTGACCATAACTAATGAGCATTACTCAGAGGTTTGGGATCCACTTAGGTACCCCTAACATGACACCCCCAAGAAACTCTCACCCATATGCATGTGCACTCTACCCTAGTTCTCCTTTAGTGTCCCTGGAGCTCCCTCCTAGTACCCCTAGTGTTTCCCTAGTGCCCCACTTATTGCCCCTAGTGTTTCCCTAGTGCACCCCTTAATTCCCCTAGTGTTTCCCTAGTGCACCCCTTAATTCCCCTAGTGTTTCCCTAGTGCACCCCTTAATTCCCCTAGTGCTTCCCTAGTATGCCCCTAGTGTGTCCCTAGTGCTTCCCTAGTGCCCCACTTATCGCCCCTAGTGTTTCCCTAGTGCCCCACTTAATGCCCCTAGTGTGCCCCTAGTGCTTCCCTAGTGCTCCCCTAGTGCTTCCCTAGTGTGCCCCTAGTGCGTCCCTAGTGCTTCCCTAGTGCGCCCCTAGTGCGTCCCTAGTGCTTCCCTAGTGCTCCCCTAGTGCTCTCCTAGTGTGCCCCTAGTGCTCCCCTAGTGTTTTCTCCTACTCAGCTGTACCTTATACTCTAGGAGGGGAGTGGTGGGGTAAATGATGATACAATAATCATATTTTTTTATTTTTTGTTTTTTTATTGAGAAAAACAAACTTTGACAGAAATGTATATCTTTTTGTAATGCTTGCATAATCCAATTGTGCAGGATGTTTACCCTATAATGTGATTGTAGATAATGATAAAACTGTTGGGATTGATTGCTTAACTTGGGTTAATAATAATGTAAGAGTGAAAATGTATAATAAGTTAATTTGCCAAATGACAAGCCCTGGTGTAAATAAGCAGCTGGGTAACCATATTGTAGACTTTATTACCTGTCCAGATACAAGATTACGGGAAACCTTTACTTCTGATTTAGCTAGAATGCATGGCATTACACGTTTGGAAGCAACAATTTATAACTATAGCATAAGAAATAGCTCCAACTCTAAGAAATTTGATCCTATTTGAGATAGCTTGCCACTCTTAAATGACAGTAAAAATTATTTTGAAAATGCTCCAATATATTCTGTATCCTTGTCTAAGATGTGGTCCAAACTGACAGATAGTCTAAAGAATAGCTGTTGCTCGGTTTATAACAATCTTTTACAATATGTTTACTGGGGGAATAGCAACACCAAGAAATTGACTGGATTACAAGTAAAGCTGCCCACCAATCCACAACATCAAAATAAAATAATATCCTATGTCATTTCTGCATTTAGCTTTAATTTACTACCCATTAATTATGTCGAAATTCACGAGGATACAGACAACAGGGATAATATTAGTTTTGCACAAAAGTTTTTGTGCACAAAAGGCGCGCCACTTTTAAACCCAACTAACCTAACCCAACCTAACGTGATCCAACCTAACCTAACCTAACCTAAACTAACCAAACTAACCTAACCTAACATGACCTATCTAACATACCCAACATGACCTAACAACTCAGGGACACCACCCCAGTGCTCCCTGGTGTGCCCCTAGTGCGCCCGTAGTGTTTCCCTAGTGCCCCACTTATTGCCCCTAGTGTTTCCCTAGTGCCCCACTTAATGCCCCTAGTGTTTCCCTAGTGCCCCACTTAATGCCCCTAGTGTTTCCCTAGCGCACCCCTTAATTCCCCTAGTGCTTCCCTAGTGCGTCCCTAGTGCTCCCCTAGTGCGCCCCTAGTGCTCCCCTAGTGCTCCTCTAGTGCTCCTGCTAGTGCTCTAGAAGCTCTAATATGTAAGCAATCAAGCTAATTGCAAAAGCTCACACCCACTGTGAGCTCTTTTACTGTGCCACTGCACCCACTTACTGCACACTCCGTGCTCCACTCAGTGCAGTAGTGCACACTCAACTCCCACTTAGTGCCAATTTGGGATATCTTGGTGTACCACTTTTATCCCTTATGGCTTACTTGGTGCTTAATTGGAGTAGCCTAAGCCAACAGCCAACACCCAACAGGTGACTTAGAGAAATATGTCTCAGATTAATCTTATTTATAAGGATAGGATTGTAGGAGTTTGTGAAAAAACGCCAAAGACAAATTCACAATAATTTCTCCATTTATTAATACAACATATAATAATAAATTTTCTATTTACAATGCAATGTATTAAATACAAAAAACAACTCTTTCCTTATTTCTACTGGGGGTATGCTTAAGGACATCCAACCTAATTCTAATTTTATAATTTAAATCTATGTTAGAGTTCTCAAATTCTTCCTCCAACCAATAATTCGAGACATACAATGCTTCTAGGTTCTCAAACTGTAAAATATACCGATTCTTATTTCTAGCCCATACTTGTTTAATTGCAACAATGACCAACTCTGTACCTTCTGCTAACTCTTCCAATCGTTTGCACTGTCCTACTTTTACTTTCCCTTTAATTTCCAGCATTGTAATGCTGTTGAATTGCTGTACTTCTAACTGTGTAAAAGATGTGTCTTCCAAGTTTTTCCATACATCTGACGAAAATTTGATTGATTCTATTCTTGGAAATGTGTTACCATTATAGCTTGCCATACCATTAACAGTAATTACACAAATGGTTTCCCCTCTTGGCAAGCATAATATACATCTTTTGTCATTGTAGGGGATTACAAAATAGCCCACTTTCTTAAGGTCCTCTATTGCTTTGTATGCATTGAGAAAAGCATTTTTATGGTACCCTTTTACAAAGTAAACCTGTTTCAAGCCATCTTTTTCCCCTAAAACCCCAACATATGTAAATTTTTCCTTATTATTCACAGTAAATGCAGTCACATGATACACCCCGCTTGGTTCAAAATTCTTCCAATGTGAATAAAAATATGGTTCAAGCTGCTCTCTCAAATCTTTGATTTCGTTTTCATACTCTACTAGCTGTTTATGCTGTTTCTTTATGGACTCTGTAGCTTCTAAAAACTCAACTTTCCTATGTTTAAGCTCAATTTCGTCCAGCTCTAGCTTACGCTTCCTAGCAGATAGCACTGTAATTGGAGACAAGGGATCTATTTCTTTAACAGGATAGGGAGCAAGCTTAGAGGTTATGTTTGTTCTTTTTCTTAAAACTTGAGGTATAAGATTACTGGTTTTAACAAGACCTAGCTCATATAGGTTGACCTCTTTGGCAATTGTAGAGAAAGTGGTGGTTGACTTGGAGAAATATGTCTCACCACTCTTAATATAACACTTTTGTGCAAAACTAATATTATCCCTGTTGTCTGTATCCTCGTGAATTTCGACATAATTAATGGGTAGTAAATTAAAGCTAAATGCAGAAATGACATAGGATATTATTTTATTTCGATGTTGTGGATTGGTGGGCAGCTTTACTTGTACTCCAGTCAATTTCTTGGTGTTGCTATTCCCCCAGTAAACATATTGTAAAAGATTGTTATAAACCGAGCAACAGCTATTCTTTAGACTATCTGTCAGTTTGGACCACATCTTAGACAAGGATACAGAATATATTGGAGCATTTTCAAAATAATTTTTACTGTCATTTAAGAGTGGCAAGCTATCTCAAATAGGATCAAATTTCTTAGAGTTGGAGCTATTTCTTATGCTATAGTTATAAATTGTTGCTTCCAAACGTGTAATGCCATGCATTCTAGCTAAATCAGAAGTAAAGGTTTCCCGTAATCTTGTATCTGGACAGGTAATAAAGTCTACAATATGGTTACCCAGCTGCTTATTTACACCAGGGCTTGTCATTTGGCAAATTAACTTATTATACATTTTCACTCTTACATTATTATTAACCCAAGTTAAGCAATCAATCCCAACAGTTTTATCATTATCTACAATCACATTATAGGGTAAACATCCTGCACAATTGGATTATGCAAGCATTACAAAAAGATATACATTTCTGTCAAAGTTTGTTTTTCTCAATAAAAAAACAAAAAATAAAAAAATATGATTATTGTATCATCATTTACCCCACCACTCCCCTCCTAGAGTATAAGGTACAGCTGAGTAGGAGAAAACACTAGGGGGGCATTAGAGGGAACACTAGGGGCGCACTAGGGGAGCACTAGGGAAGCACTAGGGGCACACTAGGGGAGCGCTAGGGAAGCACTAGGGGAATTAAGGGGTGAACTAGGGAAACACTAGGGGAGCACTAGGGGCGCACTAGGGGAGCACTAGGGGGATTAAGGGGTGAACTAGGGTAACACTAGGGGAGCACTAGGGAAGCACTAGGGACGCACTAGGGGCACACTAGGGAAGCACTAGGGGCACACTAGGGAAGCACTAGGGAAGCACTAGGGGCACACTAGGGGAGCACTAGGGAAGCACTAGGGACGCACTAGGGGCACACTAGGGAAGCACTAGGGGAATTAAGGGGTGCACTAGGGGCATTAAGTGGGGCACTAGGGAAACACTAGGGGCAATAAGTGGGGCACTAGGGAAGCACTAGGGACGCACTAGGGGCATACTAGGGAAGCACTAGGGGAATTAAGAGGTGCACTAGGGAAACACTAGGGGAATTAAGGGGTGCACTAGGGAAACACTAGGGGCAATAAGTGGGGCACTAGGGAAACACTAGGGGCGCACTAGGGGCACACTAGGGAAGCACTAGGGGTACACTAGGGAAACACTAGGGGTACTAGGAGGGAGCTCCAGGGACACTAGGGGAGAACTAGGGTAGAGTGCACATGCATATGGGTGAGAGTTTCTTGGGGGTGTCATGTTAGGGGTACCTAAGTGGATCCCAAACCTCTGAGTAATGCTCATGAGTTATGGTCACCCATCCATGAGCAGACACAACTGCAATGAGAAGGCTGGTGGGCAGGGCCAGTAGTTACATAGTACAGTAGATTGTTGCATAATGTGGTGCAATTACACAGACATGTTTTTTCCTGCATAGATATGACTCATAGCATTGGAATGCAGCAGTGACGTCATACAAACTAGTTGAAGTATGAGTGATGGAAGTAGAAGTGGGACTCTCTCTCTCTCTCTCTCTCTACCCTCTCTTTTTCGTTGAAACTGCCTTCGTTGAAAGCACAGCAAGGTGATTTTTTACCTATATGACGGAGCTGGTACACATTGGGTGTGCTATGTGAAGAAGAAGGAGGATGGCATCGTCCGCTACTTTGATGGCTTTGGCAACCTGAGACCACCGCAGGAGTTTATCGACTACATGCATAGAGGATCGAGTCCAGCAACAAGGATCGAGTACAACTATGATCAGAAGCAAGAGGATCTCTACTCTCATATATGTGGACACTTGTGTTTAAAATTTTTGCTCAATGAAAATAAATAACATTATATATTGTACAACACTTTTCTTTTCCTTTCTCCCCACCACCACCCACATAGTATAAAGGGGGAAATTTTTAAGGGTGAGAGGAAATTTTTTCAGGGTAGGGGGAATGTTTTCAGGGTGAGGGGGAACGTTATTAGGGCAAGGGGGAACGTTTTTAGGGTGAGGGGTAACGTTATAAGGATGAGGGGGAAATTTTTTAGGGTGAGGGGAAATTTTTTCAGGGTAGGGGGAATGTTTTCAGGTTGAGGGGTAACGTTAATAGGGGGAGGGGGGAATTTTTCAGGGTGAGGGGAAACTTTTTCATGGTGAGGGGTAACGTTATTAGGGTGAGGGGGAAATTTTTTAGGATGAGGGGTAACGTTATTAGGGTGAGGGGGGAATTTTTCAGGGTGAGGGGAAACTTTTTCTGGGTGAGGGGTAGCGTTATTAGGGTGAGGGGGGAATTTTTCAGGGTGAGGGGTAACTTTATTAAGGTTAGGGGGAAATTTTTTAGGGTGAGGGGAAACTTTTTCAGGGGGGGGTTTGTTATGTGTGGGTATGAGGGTGGGGGGTTAGGTCAGGGTGTGAGGGGGGGGGGTGTTGTCCCAGATCCACAGGTTCCCACGCTGTCCCAGCTCCCCCATCCGGTTCAAGAAAATTAATTAATTGGACAGGATGGACTTCAGATAACCTGTCAGATAAGTGGTTCACACGCTGCGCCAGGATTGGTACCAATTCTGGCGCAACTTCCGGTTCCCACACTGCGCCAGATCCCCAGGTTCCCACGCTGTGCCAGCTCCCCCATCCGGTTTCTCAAGGTCATTTCCGGGGTCAAAGGTCAAGGTTGTGCCAGAATACCCCTTTTTATACTACTGACAACCACCCTTCTGCGGTCGAGGTCAGCAGTCCACCACTTAGTATTATTACAACTCTTTCCCTGCCACAATGGACAATTGTCCTGAAAGCAGCTTATGATTACATTCTGAAGATTGGAAGCAATCTGATCAATGTCTGCAAAGCAGGTGACCCTCCTGCCTAATGATCCAAGTTTAGACAGGAGGTCAGACTTATAGAGTGACCAATCTGTTCTCCTCAGATCTCAATAGCAGGACGAGCTGCCTTCACTTTGCAGGTTAAAACAGATGTACCTGTGGTCAGACAAAGAGGCCTCATGACTTATGTGCCAATTGTCAATGGCCCTAAGGAGTCCTTCTGAGCAAAGTGTAATGTCAATAACCTCACTTCGATTTTGTGTAATGAATGTCAGACGGTTTCCAACATTACAGACATAAAGATTCTTTGATATGAGAAACTGAAGGAGAGCCTCACCTCTTGGATTAGTGTCAGAGCTTCCCCATCCAATTGTGTGATGAGCATTGGCATCACAACCTAAAAGGAGTTGTCGTCCACCAGTGCAAGATGACTCCACCAGAAGTTTGAGTTCTCTTGATGGAGGAAGGTCCCCGGAGTCATAGGGCAAGTAAACCGAGCCTGCAATTGTGCTCCATTCCTTGCCTTCATTGCTCCAGGTTATAGACACCGCAGTGAGATCTCTAGAACAGAATTCAGTGAGTGTTAGGCAGTCCATACCTCTCTTCACAAGTATGCAGGTTCTGACATTTTTGAGAGAGGCACAGTAAATTAACCTGCCCTTGGTATCGCCCAGGCCTGCAACCCTTCCTCGGTGAAGCCATGGTTCTTGGATCAGTGCCAGGTCAAATCCCTCTCTGAGGAAGAACTGGCAGAAAGCAGCCGAGGCTGCTTTACTGTGGTGTAGATTGATCTGAAGGACCCTGGGCATCGTCCTTGACTGTTGTTGAGACAATTGAGATTTGCCAGAGTCCTAGGTTGGCTCTAGAGTTGGCTGACCTGACAGCATTGAAGCAGGCCTCATCTAGGAAACAGACAAATCCATAACCTTTTGGGTCTGGCTTGGCTGGCAGGACCTTCCACTCCTTCACCTTCAAGGTGGGGTTTTGCTTGTCAAGCATCTCAAGGACCTTTTCTGGAGTCTTCTTCAAAAGCTTTGAATGAGCTCTAAAGAATATCCTCATTGATCTCACGATGTCTTTCCTCAGACCAACAATGAGTTTATTCTCCCCAAGTGGTTTGAGTCTGGGGATGAGTACCTCCAGCCAACGCTTAGTAGCATCGTTGATGCAGGATATAATCAAGACACCTTTTTCCATGTAGGTGCCTGCAAATTATGGAGTGCAGCTGTCCTCTAGGGGTCAGAGCTCATCCATAATGGCATCTTCAATGACTTCTCCTTGCTCTGCTGAAAGCTTAGCCTCAGGATAGCCTTCCAAGACAATGGCCATTTTGGTGGCAGAAATGTCCCTGTAAGAGACTCCTTTACTAGAAGTCCCTGGATTAAGGGTTTGGTCATCATGACCTCTGTGAGTCCCACTCGTGGCCTTTTTTGTAGGTCCTTCCGCTGAGGGAGGGGTGGCCATATTGCCTCTAGGGCGCTTGGCCACCCTTGACTCAGCCTCTAGACCCACATTTGTGCCTGGAGTTTCACCCATCTCTGGTCTCTTAAGTTTTTTCTTCTTACCCCTCTGAAACTTCGCTAGGTCAAAAGCTTCACCTCTCTCAAGAAGTTTTGCCTGAATGGCCGCCCTTCTTTGGGCAGTGGTGAGGTTTGGTTTCTTCACTCACAAGCTGCTCAGTTGCTCTATGGCATCTTCAAGCATTCCTGCAGATTTTGGTGTTTCTGGACTTCTGAGAAGCTCATCCTCCCCTTCCATTGGGGCTGATGCAATTGAGCTCATGTCGTCCATTTTGAGATCCATAGAAACCTTCTCAATGTTGATAGCCTCTACATGAGAATGCAACGGAACCTCCTGTGTTCCTGATACACCCATTTCAGATTGAGGAACCTGCCCTGATGGGGCGGATCCTGATGGGTTTGAGGGCAAGGCAACTTCTGGAGTTACCTTGGGGTTTGGTTCTGGTTGGTTTGAATTTTGGAAATTCATGTGGTTCTCACGAGCAGCTAGGGAAGTGGAGTCAACCCAGACAGAGCCCTGCATGCCCGGGCAAGGCTACATACTGCAGGAGGGCGCCTGGTGTCCTGCAGGCACCGTTTGAGACACTATACAAAAGGCCCTGTGCCATCCACCCATCAGCACGGTTCACATCACACCTTGGGTTGGCCTATAACAGAGATAGAGGAAAGGGTGGAGGGAGGGGCTGGGATGAAGAGCAGGATAAAGGATAGGTTTCTAGGATAATGAGGTCAACAGACAGTTGCCCTTTTAGTCACCTCTTACAACAAGCAGGGATACTGTGGGTGCAATTCTACTACCCCCACCCACTGGGGGGGGGGGGGGGGGGGGGGGGTGTAGAATATAAGTTCAATGTTATTATTCTGACTGAAACTTGGATGAATGAGGATGATAGTGTGAACCAACTGAATGGATATGTGTCATATCAGACCTCGAGTAAGTACAATCAAAATGACGGAATAATAATCTATATTAATTCAAAACTGTCGTCTTCCTGTCAGGAGGTTGACATTGGGGGGTTGCATTGTTTGAATTTGGACTGTGATAAGGATAATCAATGCTACAATCTGCTTTGTGTCTATCGCTGCCATGGTGCTGACTTGGCTAGTTTTATCACTGGTTTGGAAGGCAGATACTGTGGGTCTGATAATAATAAAATTCAGATAATTGTTGGTGACATAAACTGTGATATTCTCAATGAGCAAACTAATAGCCTAAGCAGCAGGTACCTTGACGTGCTAATGAAGCCGGCTTTATTTGCTGCGTTGATTATCCAACAAGTGAAACTGCATTTTCTTCTTCATGCATTGATCACATATTTGCTAAACATCCAGATACAACTTCTCTTTTGCTGGCAGTGTTGAAAACTAATATTACAGACCATTACGCTATAGGAATTACTATAATACTAGAAATAAATCTCCAATTCACAGTAATATATACAATAAATCAACTTTGAGAAATTTGCAACACTTTTAGCTGAGCAGTCATGGGATGATGTTACCTCCTTACAGGACCCAAACATGTGTGCTGAAAAATTCATTGAGACTGTGTCAAGGTTGCATCTTAGCTGCTCCTCGAAACAATCAATTAATAGTCATAACAATAATAAATATAAAAAAACTGAAGCCATGGATTACCAATGGTCTAATAAGATCCATCTCTGAAAGAAAGAAATTGAGCAGATTGATAAAAAGTCAGCCCTTCAATCTTAATCTTATTATTCATCAATACAATGAATATCGCAGTATGTTGAGCAGATTGTTAAAAAAAAAACACAAAAAAAATAATATTTTGAACAAAAAATAATGGAATCAACTAATAATCATAAAATGTTTAGGAAAACAATAAATGAGGTTTCAGGGTCAAACAGCAAAAACGCTTCATTCCTTATTGAGCATTTCACTAAAATAAATAATAATAGCAATAGTCCCAGATCTACAATTCAGATCTACAGAGACATAAACAATTACCGTCCAATATCATTGTTGAGTGTAGGCCTATTCTCTAAAATAATTGAAAAATGCTTCAAAAAACAGCTCACTCACTATCTGAAAACAAATAAATTATTAGCTTACTGTCAGTTTGGTTTCAGAGATGACTGTATCTCCGCCAATTGCTTTTATCAATTAAGCGATTACTTGAGAGCGGGCATAAATAAAAATAAATATATTCTTTTGTTATTTATTGATTTGGCAAAGGCCTTCGATTCAATAGATTGCATTATTTTACTCGAGAAATTGAAAATTATGGGAATTTCTGGCATCTCTCATAATTGGATTGGGAGTTACCTGACAGACCATAGGCAGGTCATACACATTGCTGAACGCATCACCAATGGCAATAGCCCAGGTACTGGTAACAATGATTATATCAAAACTTCTATTAATAATGGCAATAATAGTAACTCGGGGGGTATAAAAAGTGGGGTGCGATGTATCGATTATGGGGTGGTTCAGGAAGTACCCTAGGCCCTGTCTTATTTCTCATTTACATCAATGTTATCATCAAATCTGATATCTCAGGCAAGATGCTTCTATTCCCTGATGATACAGCAGTGTATTTCGAAGCTGACAGCTGGAAAGAGGTTTATCGGGTAGCATCCAGAGACATTATTAAACTCAAAAGTTGGTTTGATTGTAATATACTCAGCATGAGCACAAAGAAGACTAAATTTCTGCCTATTTACCTCCATAAAAACCGTGCCCCTCCTGCACATCTCATTAAGCTACATACTTGTGGTCAAGCTTGGAATGAGGACTGTAATTGTCAAATTATAGATTCGGTAAATGAGTTAAAATACTTGGGTATACTAATTGATAACAGTCTGACCTGGTCACCACATATAGTTCACATAAAAAATAAACTTCGAAAATTAATATATGTATTCTCCAAGCTGCAAGGAACAGGGGCGTATTCAAGGGGGGGTGGTCCCCGGGTCCGGACCCCCCTCCCCCCCCATTTGAGTTGACTAAGCACTAGATAGAATGTTTTTTTTTCTGTAGGAAAGGTTCTTGAGAATAATTCTATACCAGTGATAATAATTCTAGTGAACAAAATATTTAATCTAGATGGAATTAATATTACAATATTGGAGTTTTGAGAACTGAGCATGGCGGCTGTTGTAGCATGTTTAGTCTATCTTTATACGATAGAGGAGAGAACTTTAATGTATGGTACATTATCGAAAAACAGTGGGTTAGAATTTCATAACAAAACTGGGAGAAGTCATTAGTCTAGAAAAAACCCTATTATAGTAGCATAGCTCGCAAATGTTGACATTGTGAATTCTTTTTCCATGATAAAATAACAAAATGATTTTATAGACTTCCGTTTGAGCTTTTCAACTGTTCAGAAGCTCAGTTTCTGCGTGGATCACGGTCGGTGTTGAAGTAAATTTAATAATTTCGTTCTCGGTCCTGGTACAATGCCATACAATCGTGCATTTATACAAGTTTTAATAGTGAATAAAATAAATACTGCCGTTTAATATTAGTTTTTAATTTTTCATATTGATTTTTTATTTCTCGTTTTAAGTTTGTTTTGGCTGCAAAAAGAAAATATTTGAATTGTATTTCGAATCAAAGCCCAACCATTTCACATACAATTTGTTATCTTTCTTCTCTAGTACCCTCTCAATAAGATACACATCAGGGTACTTGGTTTCTTCATTTCGTAGTACTCATAGAATTTAATGTATTGTTGTCTTCACCTATTCCCTTCACCTTTCATCTCACACGGGATGGGTGTCGAAAAATATGTTTTCTTTTTAAAAACATGGATTTTGGAAATTGCAAAATGGGTTTTGCAATATTTTAACATCTTAAAAAAAACATTAGTATATGTATTGTGTAATAAGTAGTACAGTATGATAATTAATTAATAAATTGGTGAAAGACGGCTGCTGTGATACTTGCTGTAGTTACAAAGTGAATAACAGTTTTGTGTTTGGATTTCTTGAGGGGGGGGGGGGGGTAGTTAAGGAGTTAAGGAGTGTTGTATGTAGGTGAGATGACAACTCCGGTAAGTGGACCCCCCCCTTGAAAAATTTCTGGATACGCTTATGGCAAGGAATACTTATTCATATGAAAGAAATGAGAACAGTTTACCTTTGCATTTGTGCAGTCGGGGGGGGGGGGGTGGGGGGGGGTGGGGTGAAATTGGGATTTTGCAGACCTCTTTTTACATGATTTTTTCCCCAATAAATTTCCTATTGGGGGGGGGGGGGGGGTTCATTTAAAAGGCAATCAGCTATAGGGAACAAAATGTGTTCATGTGTCTTTTTTATACAGTGTTTCAAGAGCTCAATATAATTCTCAGACTGCAGAAAATAAAAAAATCACATGAATGTAGGTCTGAAAACGCTTTGTTTCAGAAATAAAGAGGGTGGAAGATTACAGCTATTGTCATCATTCATTCAGAAATATCTAAGGCCTTTATGTAGGTGGTATGAATTCAATTGAAATTAGCTGAAACGTGCTACAAGATTTACTACCATAAATTTGTATGATTCCCACATCATTCTGAGACTGGTACTTGGGTAATGAAGTGAACGAAAAATGCCAGTCTCAACACGAATCAAGATTACCTAATCTTTGAATTAGTGGGGGATATTTCATAAAATTATCATGAAAACATTTTTTCTATTGTAGGCCTAGTGGATTAATCAAATTAATTTCAATGAACAAAAAAAAAAAAAAAACAATTTCTCCTTCAAAACTTGTGAGTTCCTTTTTTGGAATGAAATATGAATGTTCTCAATAGTCAAAAACGCTCCCAAAAAGTTTATAAAGTCGAGTTTATTGAATCAAAACACACTAATTTTAAACGGATGCTTTTAACTTTCTATTTTTGTGTGTTATGATATAACTTAATTTCTGATTTTATGAACTCTGGGTGCGTTATTCGCAATCAATAGCCAAGTTCATACCTTTCAATCTTAAAAACGCCTTCTTTTGGCCTTTTTTGTGTATTTCATAGGATAACTCAATAATCACGGTAGTTAATGTTTTATTTGATTTTTCAGCTCATTTCTCATCAAAAGTATTCAATTTACCACCAAAATGAGAGCTCTAGAAGCATAGAGTTTTCTGAATGAGTTGTTAAAGAAAGCTCGCCACTCTTCTGCTTTCTTTATTTCTGAAATGAAGCGTTTTCGAAGGAATAAACTTTTGTAATCTGGCAGATTCCTTGCGATTTTTTTCGCAAACACCTATATATACCTTTTTTAGGAAAGTTAAAGCTGCGAGCCGTGGCAGGTATCTGTTCTGTGAAATAAGATAAGCTGAAAATTTCTGGGCCCTCTTTGTAAGGGTGACCGATTGGATCGGCCACCTAAAAAGACTGTTCTCTGCTAAAAAATCACTTCCCGGTGACACGGCCTTCACCTAAAACTGTAGGTCCAACTCATCAATTACAGACCGTTTCACGGTGCTTGGCGTCTCGCTGGTGGCAGGGGAGGCAGTGCGAGAGAGACAGAAAGTCTTTCCCACCACGTTTCCCCTCCAGCCGTCAAGTACAGTCGCGTCCAATACACTCACTGCTGGACTTTTTAGCGGTTGCGGACTTGGAGAATATTTGAACTTAACTGTACCGCTAGCGCTAGTGGGAGAAAGCGCTCAGCGCGCATGCTCCATCGAGACGCCATGCACCGTGAAACTGTCTGTACCATCGTCCAACTCATTACCCACGCATAATTCTCAGACTGGACTTCATCCTCAGAAAAATAACGTTACATTATTACTGTAACATCAAATGTATTACTGGTTCAGGTGGTTATAGAGGCTCGAGATCCTGTATTACATTACCGGTACATGATTATCAGATCGATATGAGTTGAACGAATTATTTTTATTATATTATGAACCTTGCCGCCTAGTCGAATTAAATTCTGCCAGGCTACAAACTCCATTTCCATCTATGGAACTCGAAATACACGACTTGATAGTGTAACGATATTGTTATAAACACTATCCTATTTAGCAAGTGTGAAATGAACGGTATAAAGCTCTGGAGTCCATATTACATAGTCAATTCGCTTGAAAATGTTCAACATTTTGTTAAGGATTTCAGGACCTGAGGGGAAGGCTTGAGCCCCAATGCCACTGGTTATGAACATTATAATATTTGAAAAGTGTGGAAACATGAAATGTACCATCACTAACCAGCCTGCCCCCTAAGCCCCCCCCCCTGGGTGCGCCACTGTAGCCTACTATACTTGTACTGGTTATTACTTATAGTCAACTCCGCATAACCATGGAGGAAATTAGGCTATACTATAATTTCTATAGAAACGCTGGAACAGCTAAGCATCTGGGGCCTGTCACAAAAAAATTTAGAAGTCCTTCAATACAGGAAAAAGGCGGACGCACACTAAAAAAAGTTTATCCCATAGTATGCTGTGCTATTCATGTACAGTGTGTCCGCCTTTTTCCTGTTTTATAGGTCTTCTAAATTTTTATGAAACAGGTCACTGGTCTAAAAAATTCCAATGAGCAATCAGATGCAGTTGACCAACGTCACAGCACAGCGCACCATAGAACAACACAGCTTTCGTTTGCCAGCCGTTCATTGAAAACTATTAGTTTGGATAGACCCCCGGAGCGGATACGGTTATAGGCTACGTATACCGGCATACCGCCGGTAGAAATACAGGAATACCATAACACGTGTAGAAATTATTATTATTATCATGCATAAATGAATAAATGAACTTTTAAGGAAACTTAAATGAGGATTATTATAATATTTATTTGAAAAAATAATAAAACTATGATACGAAATTCGGAAAAAATATACTGATATATCAGAAGCCAAATACCGATATTTGAAAATATCGATATATCGCTGCCAACACTACTCCTATGACAATCCACCTTGATTCTCTCTGGACTCTGGTAGACAAAGCGAAATGGAGTGAGATGGGTGATGGCTGTCCTCATTCAAAAATGGTAGATTACCTTGGTAATAATGGTAAATTATGAAGAGATTGTGCCGTATTTTCTCCTAAAACGATTATTCTAGAATTTGGGTTAGCGTTAGGCAAGGAGACCAAGTCCAATTTCAAATTATATCCACCCACAGCTAATGTCAAGAATGGCCAGAATATCTAGCATGATTCAGTAGTATTCAAAGAAGTCCAAAGATGTCTCACAGAAATATAACTTTTTCTTGTTATTTTTGAACATTTCATTTACGTTATTTATTGAATGAACTGCATTATTTCTGAACATTTATACACTGTATTACGTATCCCTGTGAATTCAATCATTCTTCTTTGTTGTAATTATTATCAAAACGGCCAGACGAGCAGTAAACTGTCGCGTCAATTCAGCAGAAAATTGCAGCGGCAGGCGAAAGTCGCACATATTATATGCCACACATACAGTAAATTGCAGCGACAGTCAAATGTCGCATATATGCCACACGTGTTAATTTGCGACAGAAAACAGCCAGTTCCCTCTCGACACCGGTCAGGTAGTTGACAAGCTCGGAAATGTCGGTAATTTTAGACGAAACAAGTAAAGTGGCACTAGCTTTGTTAGTGGTTCGAAGGAAAAAACGTATAGAAAATAGACTTAAACGTTGGTGGGTACACCCTATTATAAAAGTGACAGACTAAATCGTGGACAATTTTTTTACTTTACATAATACACTTAAACTTCATCCAGAAAAGTTTTTCGAATATTACAGAATGTCTGTTGTCTCGTTTGATAATTTGTTGTCAGTAATCAGAGAAAGGATTGAAAAGGAAAATACTGTGATGAGAGAAAGCATAAGTGCAGAAGTAAGATTAACAATTAGTTTAAGGTACTGTAAGTCAAAAAAGAATGATGAATTAATAAAATAAGTAGAAAAGTACAAAAATTGACATAATTATATAATCGTTAATATTAATAATGTAAAAATACAGAATGGATTCATTGGAATCACTAATTGGGTGTGTTGGGGAAAAGCAAAGCAGATGAAAAGCGAAATCCGATGAAAAAGCGAAATAAAAAAGTGGAACTTTCGCTACACTAGTGTTAACTACTGCATGTGTGGCCAAGTATCTGCAGTAAATAGCAGCAGAAAAATGGGCCTTGGCCTATTCGTTTGTGACATGACCTTGATACTGCCAGAAAATGTGTCTATTTACTGCGTGCGCGTCTGGCCGTGGCCTACGCCATTGTCCCGTGGGTTACAGTCTGGCCAACTACCATTACATTCCTTTCAGCCCATTTCGTTGCGAGATTTGACTGCAAACATCTGCGACAATTTACTGCTTGTCTGGCCCTAGCCTAATCGTATTTTTTAGCGTAGATTTGCACAACTTCTCTAATATTAATATTACATAGATTTTGTTTAAACTCATAAAATATTTAGCATAGACTTCAAAAGGTGAGTGCTTCGTCCATGCTACTAAGTTGAGAGCCTGTCTACTTTGAATTTGGTCACATTTATACTCGCTGGCAGAGTAGCCAACACAAAAATACAATATTATTGTGGCCAAAGCCGACACTTAATCGCGCAGGCTGCCAGCATAACACTTCAGATGAGATATATTGTATACTAGCCGGCAGACTCGCTTCGCTCGCCTTAACCGTCTAGCCAGGGGGCTCCGCCCCCTGGACCCCCGGGGGGTCCAACTAATTTCCATTGTGATTAGATAAATTTACAGAAATAGGTGATTTTGGGGAGAATTTTGATATCATTACTTAGTATGCATCTAGGGTCTTAATCAAACAGTGGTATTTCGATTATATAGATATAGATTTCACTCCATGTGGCCTTGAGGTTCTTGAGAAATTGTGATCAACTAAATTCAAAAAATCCTAAATTTTGAGATGAATCATGTAACCCTATTTTTCATGTGTTTAGCACCCCAGCTGAAAATTTGAACTTTTTTGGCCTTGTGGTTCTTGAGAAATTATAATCACCTAAATTTTCAAAATCCTTAATCTATGGTAAATTAATTTCACAACTAATTTTTTGTTGATTTTCTGATCAATACCTATTTTCACAAAAATTCTCAGGCTCATGTACTGTTACAAATAGTATTTTATTAATTCCTTAATACTTCTTTGTAAACCTAACTATTGATAGGTAAGAGTTCTTATAAGAACTGATATTTATTCGATTTGAGCGTTGGTTGAAATTCACAAATACTCGGAGAACGATGTTAGCAGTCTGATGTGCAACTGCAAACTGATCTGATCGTGAAAGTGATTGATCGTTTAAGGTAGTAGGCTACGCAATTGAAGTGGGAAGGGGTCAGCCTACCGGCAGTACAGTCAGGTTCGGAACGGAATATGCAACTACAATGAGCATTCTTCATAGGAGAAAGAGACAGCATTCTTCTAGAAAGAGACAGCAATGTCAAGAATACGACTATACACTATGCGGATGGGAGTCAAAATGCATAATATGCATGCGCGATTAATCGGCTCCAGCAAAGTTGTATGGTACCGAGCAATATTGTACTAATATTAAAAATTATTGTACTTGACCTAACAGGCAGCTCGGCTACTTTTTTACTTTTCATAAACGTTGGCTTTTAGCTATTGAAATTAATTTGGTAGCTTGGGATAAGTTTGCTTTGTTTGAAACAAATTATTATTCATTAATAGACCTAACCTACTGAACTTGCCAGCCAAACAGCTTAAAGGAACAGCTGATAGAAGTCAACAGTTTTTAATCATATGGCAGACCCCTTAGCAGCGTTATTTACACTGTCTTTGAACAGCAAAAGAATTTGCACTTTGCATGTAGGCTACCATACAGTCGGAGTCTTGCAATATGTGGGAAACATATGACTGAGTATGATGAAATGTTATTATGCCAGGTTGATGAAATCTGTTAAGTGCAAATTTCAAAATATTTGGCTGTTTATCACCAAACTTTTCAAAAATCGTCGATTTTGGGGCTAATTTTGAAACTTTTTTCCAAGGTACATCTAAGGCCGATACTTAACATGAATACCAAATTTTATCTGATTTGACCTTATGGTTCTCTAGAAATTGTTGTCACCTAAATTTTCAAAAATCTTCAATTTTGGGGTAAATTTTGAAACTCTTTCTTAGCATGCGTCTAGTCCCCCTACTGAATACATGTACCAAATTTTATCGTTTTTGGTCGAGTGGTTCCTGAGAAACTGTGATGAATGAGTCAGTCAGTGGTATTTCGATTTTATATATATAGATAGATTGTTTTGATGAAATTTTATTGAATAATTGTTGGTAAACTTCATATCTCAATTTTGTGTTGCAATAATATTTATTGTCTTAGAAATTCCATAGTATGGGGGTGATTCTGGAAGATAAATTTCTAATATAATTCGGCTTGGTATGCTGTGCTGCTGTAGCACGGTCGGTTAGTAACGTCCTACTCGCTACTCGCTCAGCGAGTAACTATCCCAATGTAATCGACCCTTTAGATACTGCGGTAGAACAATCATGAAATCTTCCACTACCCTGACCCTCCCAACAAACCAATTGTCGGACAGTAGACGCTAGTCAAATTACATGGTCATCTATGATCATGTGCATCTACTGGGATACCATTTTGCTCTGCTATGAATCAGCTGATCTTATAAAAGTGATGATCTGAAAACTTGAGTTTTATGAAAATAGTCATTTTTCAACTTTACATTGGCCACAATGTGCTTGTTAAACGATTTTAACGTTTTATACATTATTTAATTTCGTTAATGAGTTCCATTTTGAATCTTGAAATAATCTGTTCGTATTGACTGCTACTACATGAATTCAAGTAGAAGTAGTTTCAATTCAATCGAGGTAAGTTCTGTGTATTGATACACAAATTTCATAGAATTGAGTGTTCTAATCTTTATTTTTATTTTGAACGTGTTTAATTTTTGTGATGGAAATTTGAAGGATTCTACCTTTCTACCCTAATGATTAAGAACTACCGGCTGTTCACTTATAATATGTGAAGCAAAAACGTTAGCTGGAAAGCAATTCACAAATCAAGACTGATTTGCATGAATTCAATATTGTTACGGCATTAAATTCTACCTACAACATGTCTGAAGTAACTATTCGCTGTTATTTCATCTAGATCTAGCAGAAACTATGTAGCCTATAACTATAACCTATTAGTTACTTGGGAATCTAACCTTGAAATTGGCTTCAATATCTTATTCCCATTTTATTTTAGGTGAATTTTTGTAGTATTTCACTTCATCTGATTAGTCAGATAAAGATAAGCTACGAACCCCTGGCCCCTTTTTGCAAGGGTGGCCAATTATTGTTCAGCGAGCAAAAATTGCTGGTATCTGCTGTAAAATCGCTTCTCGTTGGCTCCGGACCCACCAAATGCTCATCAATCGCCATCATCAAACTCATTACCCATGCACAGGTCTCGGGCCTATGTGGGCTTCATCTTCCAAAAAAATAATATTACGATTAGAACTGAGATTTTTTAATTCATTACTGATAAGGACTAAAGTTTACTAAAGAGTAAAACGATTTTTGGCGCTCACTTATATTCAATTTTGTAAGATAAATTTAAAATTAACTAACCTCACTTCATTAGTCCCTGTTATTTTTCTTTTTACCAATAGATTCACAACAAGAATAGTGAAAATATAAACACAATAAGTAGGCCTACCTAATCATCTGTCTGATTCAGCTTACATCAGAAGTCATGCTGCTAAAACTTGAATTTATTATTAGTTTCTATTTAATGAAATGCGTTTCACCAGCGATTATTTTGTGATTTGACTATTTACCATCGATACTGATGTTAAAAGATATAGATAAAGAATATCGAACTTGGGAGATATTTGGCAGCCGCTCGACGGATAAATAGCTTAGTACGGAGTGGGAAGCACAGTTCCTCGGTTTGCATTTCGAATCCACGTGAGTCTAATCTAATCTGCCATTTTCGATTGATCATTTAACTAACATAATAGAGTAATTAGGGCGATTCTGAAGCAAATCCGGGCCAACTCCAATTTTCATGTAATTCGCAGAAATATATTATGCAGAGGAGGAAATATATGTCTCGTAAATACCTGGAAGTGTGGAAAAATTGATTTTTTATATACTAGCCCCATTAGCCACCCAGAGAGGCTTTGTTAGCTCTGTTTATCCACAGTTGGTTGGGGCGTCGCAACTTCAGCTTGCTGTCGTTTAAGCGATTGTGGGTTCGAATCCCGCTCCACCGTCAGGCATTTATGTGTGATCATTCACCTCATTACCCACGCACAAGTCTCGGACTCATGTGGGCATCATCAGCAAGGAAAAAAATCTGGGAAACAGGGCAGGCGAAATCCTTTAATTTAATAACCTAAAATTGATCATATTTGGAACTCATTTTATTAATTAAGTTGCAGTGAGCGCCAAAGAATTATTTTTTCATTGCATGAAAGTTTGAGTAGCCTACAACCATAAATTTTAAGAAAACAGTCCTGGCATTTGATGTAAACTTACACCCTGATGAGTTGTAAGTGACTGAGCTCCATAGAAGGTAGAAGTTATGAAGCTCTTGACAAGCACAGGAATATGATTGTTGGATTGCATATCAGATCACATACTTTGGAATGGTGTGTAACAGATTGGAGCAACGTGAATATCACTATTCTATAGTTTGATTATCATCGAGTATTGAATGCTCGATTGTGCTAACACCCGTTACGACGGGAGTTGATTAGTTCTAAGCTTACACTCTACTTTGAGCTCTTACCTGTTCAATATTAAATATTCATCGATATCAGTTATTGATTTACTCAACAGGCTCATCGCCCTGCGCTCATGTTATGCAATCAGTTGCTATAACTAAGTCATCGCTGGCACAAATACTATACGTGTTCATTTTTTATATATTTTACATATAAATGTATGGTTGAATTATTTGTTATATGTATTTGGTTGTGAGAAGGAAAGCGCCTTAATATAAGTTTTTTTGGATGAAGCCCACGTAGTTATGAGACCTGTGTGTGGGTAATGAGTTGGATGATGGTGATTGATGTGTTGGACCTACAGTTTTAGGTGGGTTCCGAACTACCGGGAAGTGATTTTACAGCAGAGAACAGTATCTTTGCTGGCCAATCTAATCGGCCACCGTTACAAAGAGAACCCAGGAGAACGCAGCTTATCTCTATCTGAATTGAAGTCAATCTACAATCTGAAGTCAATTGAATTAACTCAATATTTTGCTGAATTTAAGAAAAATGAAGACCAAATGCTCTCAAGGCTAAGTGCTAGAATGGACGAGTTTTTTCCTAACTTCGCCTTTTCAAATGCATGAACTTCATTTCACTAGCTCTACCCATTAGATCACTGTTAATATTTCCAACAAAATGTAAATAGTATCAACCAGGTCTACTTTCTATGTGATGTTGAAATATTGTATGTAAGCACACATTTGAATTTTTTTTAAATTTATCATGAATAAAGTAATCTAATCTAATCTAATTGAACAGATACCTGCTATGGCTCACGGCTATCACTTCCCTTAGTACTGTTATACTGTTTTAATTACAATAAGTAATAGTATCTTACTTTCCATTGATAACATTTTCATCAGAATTCATAGCCTCAGTAACCTGCAGTTTCAGGGATGAGGATATACATGTTTTTATAACATGTTGCTAACAATCATGTTTTTTGGTATCTTTAGATGCAGAATCATTAGCTTTTCAACTTTGGAGAGGCTCATTTTCATAAAATTTTCTTTAGCTGAGGAGATATTAGCAACATTTCGTAAAACCGTCCCTTTGGGGGTAAATTTTCATCTCCCCTAGCACTTGAACGCTCTACTATTCAGAGGGAGGGCTTAACACAGTTACTTTGGTCTATCGGTTTATAGATCGGCATTAGAAGATGTTTTTTGAGTATTGCTCAGAGTTAGGCTATGTCATAGAACACTAAGGGCCGGTTTATGAGCTCGGGTTTTCATAGTCCGCGTTTTTCGTTAATCCCGGACTAACGTAGACCAGGACTAAAAAATGGCTTTATGAGACAGAGCGTAGGCTAGTTAGACCACGGTTTATCTTTAGCCGAGCGCAACTTAGACCGAGGCTAAACGGCAGGGAATCACAGAGAATTTTTGTTGGGAGGTTGGCAACAGCCGCTTGGAAGCATCTAGCATGTCACTGTCAGCAATTAAATATTCTTCGTCTTCGTCCTCGCTACCCTCAGTCATCAATTTTATTAATTAAGTGTCGTGTTTTGAGGGTCCTGTTTTCAAGTTGGTTTATTTAACGTATTATAGCGATCTAGATTTATTTAGCATAGTGCAGTGACTTGAATAGTGTAGTGTAATCGTATTAAATTTCAATTATATTTACTAAAAGCATACCATATTTTCATTTTTCTCTTAAAAAATAATTGTTGGACTTAAAGAAGAGTTGATTTCACTCAAGCAGAATTAAAATTACTAAAAACATTGGTTCTAAAACGACCAATAATAGAAAAAAGTGTACGAAAATTTTCTTAGAGTGAGATTCTAGTAGAATTCAACACTGCAGGGTTGAACACTCGAAGAGGTCTTGAACAGTTGAAAGATGCATGGAAACGCGCAAAAAAGGATTGTAAGTCACAGAAAGGAGGAGCAAATTCCGGACTGGAGAAGGAATTTCATCACATGTAGCAGAGGAGGGCATGGAGATGGATGAAATGTTTGCAGATCAAAAGCCATTGGAAAACAATAAGAATATACCAATTCCTTGTAAAAATTATCCCTCACTTTCTTATAATTTATGCACTGAAATTTTCCACACGTTCGCACAACTAAAGAAGTTACTTCTATCTTCATAGTAATTTCAATATATAACTTTTTTTTTGAGGATGAAGCCCACATACGTCTGAGACCTGTGCGTGGGTAATGAGTAATGAGTTGGATGATGGTGATTGATGAGTTGGACCTACAGTTTTAGGTGGGTTCCGAACTATTACCTATATAATTATTTAATTTTTGGCATAATAGTTTATCGTTTTATTGTAATAAAAGATGGGTTCACAAATGGGCCACCAAACAATATTTATTTATTAGAATGCCACTAACTTATCATATTTTATTGTGATAAATAATTGTAATGGATAATTTTTTGGTCGTTTGAGGTTGGTTTCTTTCATTTTCTGGTGTTTATTTTTATTTAATTTATTTAGTTTATTTTTAAACATCAGTGAAAAAAAATTAATATGGCTTTGAGAGTAATGAAATTGTTCAGAATTCAAAGACGACCCTTAATATAACATTCTTTTTTGTTAAAATGGAAACAGTAACGAGTTAATGACTTAATCCCGGACTTAAACCTGCCCTCTAGCAGGTTTAAGTTGGAGATTAAAAACATCATTTTTACGCCCGAGATTATGTCATTTACGCTCGAACATCGACTCATAAGCCCACCGAGTTTATCTTTTAGACTCGAGTTGATCTGTTGTTGATCTCATAAAGCCAACTTTTTAAACTCGAGTTTATCCCTGCGATAATTGCCCGGCGTTTATCGTTTACGCCTGGGCTTTGTTAAACTCGAGCTCATAAAGCCAATTTTTAAACTGTAGCGCAAAAACCGATTATTTCTGGAGTTTAGACTCGGACTAGAGATAAACCCGAGCTCATAAACCGGCCCTAAGTGATACCCCGCGCATTGACTCTGCGTCACTTCACATATTGAACGGTTCATTTGCTATTAAATTTGTGAAATAAAGGCAAGTATTTGCATGTATATTGTTGTTCATTTAGAAAATTGTTGCTTTGTTTGTTTTATGTGAATTTAGCCAGCCACGTGTTCATTCTTTGTAGTTTTCTCAGGAATTATTGTTGTGTATCAGTAAGAATTTTTTGCTTTGAAATTTGTCTTGTTTAAATACATTGTATTCTTCGACTTGATAACAACTAGGATCGCGTCTTTCCTTAGTCGAGTTGTAGATAATTTCCTAATCTTTATCATTAGACTGGTATAATAGTTGTTAGTGATCTAGATCTTAGGTGCATTCACCCTCGCTACCTATTGATGGCAATTCCTTGTCATTATCGATATAACTTTAATCAATTCTGGCACCAGACTTGAGCCAGCCAGGTCACACGATATTATAATTTACAAGTTAGTTTGAAGTGACTGACAATTGAATAAACTGACAAATATACATGAACAGAATTTATTAATTTCGAATTCCTTTAATTGCTATTACTTTATACTGAAGACTTCCGCAATGGCGGATATTGACAACAGCATTGAACAGCTGATGGGAATCGATGAATGCTACTGTACAAAAATATCAGTCACCACCGGGAATCGAACCACGGACCTCTCAATTGCCGGTTGAGCGCCCTTAACCACTAGACCATGGAGACCTTTCTGTACAGCAGCATTCATTTTCAACTTGGCCATATCGGCTCGTATCTCACAAGTTAGTTTGAATTGACTGACAATTGAATAAACTGACAAATATACATAAACAGAATTTATTAATTTCGAATTCCTTTAATTGCTATTACTTTATACTTTATGCTGTTGTCAATATCCGCCATTGCGGAAGTCTTCAGTGTAAAGTAATAGCAATTAAAGGAATTCGAAATTAATAAATTCTGTTTATTATAATTTAGTTTGAAGTAACTGACAATTTAACAAACTGACAAATAAATATACAGAAACAGAAATTTATTAATTAAATTTCACTTTAATAGCACTTGAAGGGATTAGAAATTAATAAAATTCTGTTTCTGTATAAATATTATAATTATTGCTATTATTATTACTTCAATTTAAAGGCTTACTATACTTAGTAAGACTTAGCTAATGTTACCTTTTACTATAGGCTGAAGGCTCATCGGCTACGTACTATATATATTGTACATGCTGTATTTTTGTGTGTTCCAGTTTTCATTTGAATTGAAACCTTTTAATTACATTTAAATGAAAGCTTTGAGCAGTCCACTCCCTCTGATAATCAAATAGGACATAACTGTATTTCAAGATCCTCTCTGAACAACTTCTTTATCAAACGACAGTTTTTACCAGAGTACATAAGAAATTAACAAAATAAGGGTTTTGAAATATGCTTTACAGTTCACTGTTAATTTCAACTTAAAATTTTATAAAATCCTGTGGTCTTAGAAATTGAACGAAAAGTATGATACATTTTCACTTCAAAATCGAATGAAGTTGGTCGTTATTTCACATTACTTATTATCCAATTATTATATTAGAGGCTACACCATCTATTGACTTTGAATAAATTTGATTTACTTACTTGTAAAAAATCATTTTTTAAAGTTCATTTCCCCCGTTTCCTTAATCATGTGTGTTTTATTGCTTCATATTTTTTTTATTTTTTTCAGTTGGCACTTCCCGCATGAGTAGGTCCGCACCACATGCCTGAATTTGCATAAAATGGCTGCCTATGTTAATCGTACGTTATCAATGTTGCCCGGGGACTCCTTGGGATTTCGAAACACACTGATCAGTGCTGACCCAAGGAATAACTCTTCTCCTTTGCAGACATTCGTAAAGGCGAAGCGTAAAATCAATGACATATTCGGCGAAATCGATGATTATGTACACGATGCTGTGCAATACATAACAGGTATGCTCTATTTAGAGAAAATATTTTTCCTGGTAAACTAAGAAATGTTCAAATACTGTACGGTATCTTGGAAATGAAAGTTGTTCAACTCTAGGATGATGCACTAGTCTCTTTTACTTATTGATGTGAATTTACATTGATATTAAAATTGCATCTACTAACTTCAACAGGTGTTTTTGTATGTTTTGTTCGAATTACATAGATATATTCAATTAATAAATTAAAATACTGTATTTGAAATCTTTTGAGTATACTTCATACTAAACATGCAGTGTTGTAATGCACTTTTACATTATCCAAACTTGATTCAAATTTATACATTTCCTATCTCTGTCTACTTAATTACTATCAGAGTTGAAAAAATCATCAAAGTTATTGTGCAATTCTCAAAGTTAAAGTAATAATAAATTACTATCAATATTTAGTGTCGTACAAGTAATAATAGTTTTCCAAATCCTTGTTGCAACTGTATTAAGTGGCACTACATAACTGTAGATGACTAGAAAAAGAAATGTAATGCTTTTGGAATAACTTCAAATATCTAACGAAATTTTCACATCACCATTTCAATATGTTTGTTATAAATTAGCAATAAAGCAAAAAACTAAGTAGGATTAGTAATACCATGTTACTCTAGCCCTGACATCGATGACGAATTTTAAACAATAATGTTAATTTTATAAATACTGAAATTCAGTTATCATTTTGATTGTCATTTGTTCTCTTATATATTGGCTTTTATTACATTGCAGACATTTGATATTTTAGTCTTGTCAATAAATTTGTCATACTAATTTACTTTCCTGTTACTAACTAATAAATCAAGTGATTACAAACAATAGCTCGCACTTTTTTAAATTAATTCTTTTCGTTTCCAGTTGAACTTGCCAACACCTCAAATACGAAGTCTCGTGTAATATTGAAGCACATTACACTCAATCACTCAATGCTATAGATTTCTTCTAGCGAACAAAAATTACTCAAACATACTTGATTGTTTCCAATAATAATAATAAATTATAAATAATAAGAGATGAAGTTACTTCTTGGTTGTTGCAAATTAAATTAGGTGTTAAAAAAAACATGGAATTATTGGAAATATAGTTAGGTACTTTACTTGATATGCTGTTGTAATAATCGTTCACTTATCATGCCTCATTTGTTTTGTGTAACAGCTACTGAAGGCAATGATGACTTGATTCAGAAAACCGAAGCAGCTTTAGTTGAAGAATATGTGGGCAAAGTCACCGGAATCAGAGAAGTGTTGAGACGTGATCATATGAAAGTTGCATTCTTTGGAAGGTGAGCTATTGCAGTTTACTAATTTCATTGGTAGTATATATACCCTTGCGGTAAGTTAATACAGTTCTTTAGTTTGGTGAATTTCACTGAAAGTAATGAGCAGTAACCCGACTGAAATTCTCGTTACCCAGTTGGTTATTTGTTAAAACTAATAGTTCTCTGAACAGTAAACCTCACGCCAAAGAATAAAAGTGCTTGCCGAGAGGAACATAGTCGATGTATTCAATGATAATCACCATCGCAAAATTAAACAATCATAAGAGCTAACCCTTGATTCAATTTGCGTAGTCTATTTCATGTCTATCTTCCACAAAATTGAATTTGTGTAACAATAATAATAATAATAGTAATAATAATAATAATTAATAATTATATAATATTATTATATTAACAATAAATATTAAACTTTTATATCATCCTTTACTTAGTTATCACTTATTATACTTAAAATATTAGAAATGATTTGTTTCTCTCAAACAAATATGTTATTCTTATGAATGATAACTTAATTCGTACAAAGGCTCTACCATATTAATAAGAGGGCCCGAGTGCTATCTTTAAATCTTATTCCAATTGCATATGAAGGAAAAGCTCATTTCAATAATCGTAAGTCCCCTTTAGAAGAAGGCCTAAGAGCCTTTCTTTTTTCCTTTTAAATATCCTTTAAAAACAAGCGAATTTCGGAATTTCTCACACATACATCGCTAGACATTCCTTAAAGGAAGATTCATGCAAAATTTAATTGAATTTGGTCCACGCGTAAAGCCGTAAATGCGTTAGACAGACAGAAGAATGCAAAACGGTCGACTTGAAAGAGAAACCTCTCTTCGTTCGGTCAATTAGCTTTGAGTCGATCAACACTAAATCTAAGTCTGTACTCCACGCCACGAAATTAGGCGGCTCAAACAAGTTGCAGTGTAGCAAAAAATTACTGACTGCGGTGGCGAACCATATGACTTAGCTTCAGGCTTGTAGACTGGACAACACTATTAGGCACTATAAAAACCAGGTACACGCACCTGACATTTTAATTGCAACGGTTCTAATGCAATTCTGAATCATCTTAATCCAGCTGATCAATTTCAAATAGGGTGGAGATACAAAATCTCAAGGTTAATAGAAACAAGATTGTTTCAAACTCGCTCAAATTAGCAAAATAGAAAAGTCTCTTGAAAATAGAAAACTCTTTTCAGAATCACCCATAACTTGTAAATTTCAGCTCCATTTGTACACTTTTTCAGTACATAAATGAAGTTTTTTGCTTATCACAGATTTGAATCTATATGTTAGTCAGCTGTCAATGATATGGGTTGATCAATGCTACTGAATTGAAATACGCCATAACCCACCATTTTTCTAGTTCTCAAAAAACGGAGCAACCTTGTTTTTAATCACCTTGACAAAATCCTATATAGATTCGAATTTTCCGCCAACTCATCCGAACCAAAATATTTGGTGCGTGTGCCTGTTCTTTATAGTGTCTTAGGCAACACCGTGTTGTCAATTTGGGCATTCAAGCTGGTGATTCTACTATTATCAGGCATAGTCCCGTATCTGGAATTCTGGAAACACCGTAATTTCTCAGAGCGTGAACCAAAAAGGTATTGGAAAGGGGAGGGAGCATAAAGTATACCGCCAATGTTGAAAAAGTGTATTCGGAAAGAAGCAAGCTAGGCACTACTGAATGGAATCTGACGTCATTCGGGGCTGTATCACCGCAAATTTCTAACTAAGTAGTTCACTTTCACAAGATTCCACTTTTATGTCAGTTCAAATGTTTGAACTACGCTTATCATCAGTGGAAAACGATTTGCTTCTCAAAATGATTTTTTGATAACATTATCAAGATTTAGCAGTCGTATTGATCACTTTAACGCTAATTTACTACTTTAATCAACAACGAAGTGTAGAGTGGCGGCCATCTTTAGAGATATCGATGTTAGAATTCATAGATTTATAAAACAACTACAACATCATGTTATATATCTGTAGTGAATTATAGCCGGCGGAAGTCGCTGGATAGCCGCTCAAGATGGCGTCGGCTACACTTATAAATCTATGCTCCCTCCATTTTTTTTATACCTTCATGGAGTGAACTATAGAGAAGGCATTTGCAAGTATATTAGAGTCCCGATATTTCGAGCCTTGATAATCCAGGGCTCTGTGTAATCGAAGGTGCAAAAACAGTTTACTGAAAAGTATATTTGTAAACTATGGTTACTTCGTATACCACTAGTAAATTTAGCCAATAAGAGATGCAAGTTGTGAACTAAAGCCATATTTCCTTCTCTCATGGATGAATATTATAGCTGGAAATCAATCACATGCTGTGGAATGGGTTAAGACCCATTAGAGCTGCGATTGATGAGTGCGTCAAGGCTCATTGGCCAAACGTGTTTACTTTTGTCTCTAGTATTACATTTTTCTTTAAGCTCTAGTATCGAAGCTCTACTGGAGAGAACCTTTTATGGTAACTAATTAATGTAGCAGCAAGAAACGTTACAGATAACTTCCTTACTCCCATGAAGTTACTTGGGTTGTGTGAAGTAACTCCAGTTTACCTTATGATAAAAAGGCAAAACCATTTTTTCAAATAGATTTGCTTTTGTAACTTAATAACGATACATTCTTAGACACTTGAACCTCACTTTTTTATAATTTAATTATAACTTTTCTTGCAGAACAAGCAATGGTAAGAGTAGTGTTATCAATGCTATGCTGCGAGACAAAATACTCCCCAGTGGAATTGGTCACACGACAAATTGTTTCTTGCAAGTTGAAGGATCGGAAAATGGCGAGTCATATCTTATGACAGAGGGATCAGATATAAAGCAAAATGTTAAGGCAAGTCATTTTCTAGTGTTTGAAAATAATTAGGTACTGTATTACTTGAAATCTATTGCTTTGGAAAACGTTTAATTGAAATCGAATTACAATTTTCATTGAATGATTCTAGATTCGTAGCATGTAGTAGGAAAACATGAAATTTCAACCAAAAGAGTTTACTAATAATTAATGTTTTATTTGTAAAGCTCTCACTAATCTTTATTTGATTTTCTGTAGTTCATATCAAATCTAAAATTGCCCTGTAAATAGTTATTGAGACCCAGTGTGTATTACCATTGTCAATGAGTCCGAAATTGGTATTCAATTGGAAATTCAGGATACCATTTGAGACCACGTAACCACTGGATCAATTATTACAATATCATTCAATATTTCCACTGATAGATCAAAATCTTCGAACAAGAAGATATTCAACAAATGAATAAAACAAATGAATTTCAAAAGATTAGGAATATGTATTTTGCATGAAATAATTATTGGTATCCATATTGTATGCACGCATCAATGAGCTATGATTGAACAGTACCTCCATAAATACCTGTGTATTTTTTATTAGTATTTAACTTTATATATTATTGTATAATTTGTATATGATATATTTTGAATATTATTGTATTTTGATTTATAATAAAATAATGATGTTATTTTCAGTCTGTTGGGCAACTAGCGCATGCACTGTGCGAAGAAAAGTTAGGTGAAAGCCAACTGGTTAGAATATTCTGGCCACGAGACAAGTGCTTACTGTTGCGGGATGACGTTGTTCTCGTTGATTCACCTGGAATCGATGTCACTCCCAACATGGATGAATGGATTGATAAGCATTGCTTGGATGCGGATGTATTTGTACTAGTCGTTAATGCTGAATCCACTCTTATGTTGACCGTAAGTAATTTTTCAATCAATCGTGTTATCAAATCACTTTGAATACTGGTAAAATTAGCTCGATCTATAGAGTGACCCATATTAGCTTACCTCTAGTACCACCACCGCATCATACATGCTAAACTCAACAAAAAATAGTTTTATAAAACTTGCCTATTATATTTCCTCAGTTTTCCTGTTATCCGCCATTAAAGAAGTTGAAAGATTTCGTCAACGGAGTTGAATTTTCCCTTGAATAATAATAAAGAATTATAGATCATTCACACAATACTAGAATAAGAAATATCAAGAATGAACACATCTTTTGCTCAGAGATCTTTTCTTGTGATTAATGACTTTCCAACCCAACACATGAATATTTATACAGTGGGGTTTGTTTTGGTTTTTGCAAAATTGTTTCGGAGAATTTTCTTCAATTATACAAATTATATTTTTCTTGTATACGAAATGAATAAACTCCTCTGAATATTTGACAATGTTCCGAGAAAAATTGAAATTGAAACTTTGACTATTTCTTCAGAGATATAGTGTGATTTGAACATAATAGCAAATGTTGACAAAGATGTTGTCAATTTTACCTTGTTTTTTGTATACTTACTTATCCCGACGCTACAGCCCGATGTGGGCTTTGGCCTCATCTGCAGTCTGCCTCCAAGCTTCTCTATCTCTTGCCTTCCAGCTCCATCCCCTCACTGCCTTCGCTCTTAATTCTTTTTTCCACATCGTGCCCTCGGCCTTCCTCTTCTTCTCACTGTTTCTAACCCTTTGCATCCTTCCTTCGGCCATTCTTTCGACATGTCCAAGCCAGCTTATTCTTCTCGCCTTAATGAATTTTTGGATATTCTTGCCTTGCGGTATTGCCTCTTTCAGCATTCTTACTTATTCTCCACGCACCATTTTCATAATCTGAACCGTATCCTTTCTCTCAAACACCTTCAGGGCTTTGCTATCCTCTTGAGAATTGTCCACGTCTCACATCCGTAAGTGATGACTGTTCTTATAAGTGTTCTGTAAATTTTCATTTTCGTATTCCTAGTAAGGAGTTTTGACTTCAGCAGTTTGTTTTTTGCAAAATATGCACGATTGCCCAACATTATCCTGCATTTTATTTAATTTGATATTTTATTACTGCTGCTATTGATCTTAGTTCCCAGTTACGTGAAGCTAGTCACCTTTTCAAGCATGCTTTCTCCTATTTTGACATCTCCTTGCCCTCTCGATCCTCTTGTGCTCATTTCAAAATACTTGGTTTTTCCTTCATTTATGTCCAGGCCTGTTGTTTTTGCTTCATACCATATCTGCAAATAAATTTCCTCCAATGACCGCATGTTTCTTGAAATTTTGACAACATCATCTGCTTATGCCAGAACTTGCGTCATTCTATTCATAATGTTGCCGATGCTTTCCATTGCTTTCTGGAGAATTACTGTATATAGAAGAGCAAGGCCGATAGCACATACCCTGTCGTACGCCATCATTGATTGAGAATTCTCTACTCACTCTTCCATTATTCAGAATTGTTTTTTGTATTTATAATAAAAATATCACCCAATCTTTGTGTTCTTTCTCTATATACTACTGTGCTCTACAAAATAACAGTATCAAGATTAATTGATTTTCAGTTTTTTTTTTCAAATAATAACTTTATAAAAAGCCGTTGATTTTATCAAAAATCCTTCTATATAAAATGTTTAACTTATTATTCTGGACATGATACCACATTTTTGAAAACCGTGTTATAAACACTGAGATATAGTGAGAAAACTGAACTTGTTGGTAGCGCTGGGCTTCCTTCTTGGTTGCTTGAAAAGATTGTTCCTTGTTTTTTTGTAATTTTCAATAGCCCAGTCAAATTAGACAAAAATATGGCCATCGAGAGAAACTGATAGAGATATGGTTTTTGCCCCAATCGCTTCCTTTAACCTTGAGTGATAACATACCAAAAGTTCCCATTGGTGGGGGAGCTCGATTAGGATGGTGGGGGGTCGAAAGTTTCAGTTTTTGGCTTATAAATCGGTAACAATAATTCAAATAGATTCTTTTCTTCGTATGTAAGTTGAAGCTGACAAAATTCTCTACAAAAATGATTCTATGCAATTTTGTAGAACCAACCGCAAGTGCATTACGGACTTCCCAAATTAACGGGTTGTATTGTATATGACATTATGGTACGGGAAGAGTGTTATTTCAGAGCTATTCCGCCTTGAATGTTATTTATTACAGTTGAATTCAAAGTTTAGGAAGTTAATCAATCATACCTTACCGTTTTTTGAACGTGAAATCTCAATGATGATTTAATGTTGGTTAGGTTAGGTTGAGGTACCCACTATAAGCTTGTATGACAGACTAGAAGATTTATTTGAATAAATGAAATAAATTCACATTTCAACACTTCCTTTTCCATACAGAACCCCTCTTTTCTAACCCATTTATTTGTAAATATTAGTAGAAAGGGGTAGAAAGATCGGTTATTCTGACCTCTCTTCCCCCCCCCCCCCCGCCAATACTAATGGATTATGCATTGCACCCTATCCAGTCATGTCTCATTCTACTCAGCTAATCAAGGCAGACTTGTTTGCAAACTAGTAGCAAACAGAATGTAAACTTTCTCAAAAAATGTTGGTCTTCAATAAAACTAAAAGGAAACTGATATGTTTTCCCAAGAACATAATTTTTTGTTCTAGCTTTTAGGATACGGTGGCGATACTGGGGTACGCTGTAATGGGACGCTATATTTCTAACCTATGCTATACACCAGTAGAGGTTTCTGCCCATCATCAAATCAGTTGATGATAGTTCCTAAGTCCAATCCTCAGTAAGAGAGGATTTTATTGTGAGAAAAGAAGAGTTATTCAACCTGTTGTGCATGTAGACTATTAACAAGAACCTTTTCAATTGTATCTAAGTAAGTATAATCTCTTCAGAGAGGTTTGACTGTGAGTGGCCCTTCAAACTTCAACAGTCTTGGTCAAAAGAGCTTAAATAAATTTCTATTCAAACTACAGTCCCGACTGGTTAACTAAAATGTATTGGTTTTGAATTTCAAACTAGCTAAGCTACTGTATCCAAAAAGCTTGATTTATTATAAAAACCATCACGATTTTCATCCTTTAATTTTTCGGGGGAGAAAATATCTCTCTCAATGAAATAAATAAATCAATATTTCAGAATGTGGATGACTTTGGGAGACTAAATATATTTTTGAGACACTTCTGTTTCAATTTTTGATAGGCTAGTATAATTTAATATCTGGGTTATCTGTCACTGGAAATCCTTGATTCTCTCAATCTTTCTTTTTCAGGAGAAAAACTTCTTTCACAAAGTATCTACACGCTTATCGAAACCGAACATATTTATTTTGAATAATAGGTGGGATGCATCTGTATCAGAGGTTGAATACATTGATCAGGTAAATAAACCTTTTCCACAATACTACAGTAATTTATGACGTTTTGAAAGTATTGTAGTTTTACATCTTGTAATTTGCTCATATCAAACTGTGAATAGATTATATTCTTTTTTTTGTTGACGAATAAAGGAATGAATATAAATAAGTCCTGAAAAGTTATGCTGAGTTTGTTTATAATTATATTCCCTCAAATGAGGGGTTTAACATTTTTGGAACATCTAAAAATTTGCTGCAATGTTCATTTCGAATGTCATAGATTTTCCCATCCAAGTACTATTATACTAAATATTGTAGATGCTTTCCTTCTCACAACTATTTTAATAAAATATCACCATTACAATAATTATTAATACCTGCAGCATTAAATACAGTCGATAATGGTTTTATCCTAACTTTTTTCCTTATCCTAAAGATATAAAGTTGAATTTACTAAATTGAAATTGATTATTTGTTATTATTATGCTATGTAAGGACTAGTTTTATGAGATCTTGTACTATTGAAAAATTATAGTCTATTATAATAAGAACATTATTCGACACCGTATATATTTGCTTGCTAATTACTTGTCCTAAAGTTTAAAAATTCGTATTCAGTTTCCTGGTTCGCTGGTCTCGAATTCATTTCCTTTGCAAAACTCAATAAAAGGACTTGAACCCTTCTGAATCGATTTAATCTCTTCATTGAAACTAATTTTTGTATTGAAAAATCAATAGTGAATAAAACCTAATTTATCGTTGTAATTTTCCACTGGATAGCAGCAAAATGATGTCATGCAACGGCAGGTGAGTGAGTACGGTAGTTGCTAGTTGTACTCGCACTTTTGTGTTTGCCCGCTCTACATCATAACAGTGCACTCTCTAACAGTGCCCAATACATTATTAAATAAGGATAGGAAGCCGCATGATCAAACTACTTACAATCTCAATTACAATTTGGGAATAGTAAAACTTCATTATTAATCTACAATTATGTAAAAGAACTATAAATTCAACGTATTTTATAAGATAGTGGTTTAAAGGAAACTTCTTTTGGGGATTTTATCACGCTGAGCAAAGTAATTAGAAAACAAGCTAGTGTTTCTAATTACATGTTTTACCTTGATGTAAACGAAAAAATAATACTACAATGTTGTATTAAAGTATTGCAATATAACCCAGTGTTAAAGTGACTTTATATAAATAGTTCAATATAATAGTTGAAATAGTAGTTAAATCTAGTAGAATTGACAATATCGTAGTGCTCACTTATTGTTACTCAAAAAACGAAGGATTCACAAGCTATTTTCCTCTTTCATAAGCTTCAATATCTTGCCAATAACGCTTTACTTCACAATTTTCAACAGGTAAGAAGTCAACACTCTGAAAGAGCAGCAGATTTTCTGGTTAGAGAATTGAAAGTTTGCAGTGCAAAGGAAGCAGCTGAACGAATATTTTTCATCTCAGCTAAAGAAGTTCTTCAAGCTAGACTTCAAGAGCAAAAAGGGCTACCAGCTCATAGTAAGCATAAGACATTGTTTATTCGCAAGTCTGTTATTTCTTCTATTATCCACAATTCGTTTTACCAACTTATTTTGTTTGTTTTTATTTATTTGTTTATTGAATATCACAAAGCATAATTTTTTGGGAACTCTCATTTGATTATTGCTTTGTCACTAGAAGCATTTCAAATATCTCCTAATAATTACATACTGTAGGTTTAAGATCATTCGAACATTGCCACTGACTTGAAATACATAAAACAAATAATACTGCAATGTATTTAATGTGCATTGAATTCCTCTACCGAGTTGAGAACTCTCAATCAACATTCATTTTAGTGTCTTCTTGAACAATTCCAGAGACTCAATTTTGCGAATGGTTTCTGGTAATCTATTAAATAATGTTATTCCCAAATAAGAAAAGGGTCTGCTCATGTGTAGCGTGTTGTGAATTGGGTCTGATAGAACATGAGAATAGAATGCTGATCTTATGATTACAGTGTTCTATTTGAAAAAAGATTCTTACAATAAATGTATAAAAATCAGTATGCTAATTCTGAAAAATGAAATGAATAATTGTGGTATGATTTTATTCTTTTCTCAGTTGGATTTTTAGTATTGTGACCCTCATCAGTTTATAGTTCTTATAGTTATTTGTTCTAAATTCAGCCTTTAATGTGATATTGTGCTGATGAGCTCACAATAAAAAATGTAAGCTTGAGTAAAAAATAATGATAAAATTATTTTATAAAATATTGACTGGATGAAATGTTTTTTTAATTAATGCCTTTGTCAATAACTCATGATCACCATTGTATTGTTATATTGTTGTGATTTTTTTGAATTCGCAGGTGGTGCATTAGCAGAGGGATTTCAAACTCGATATTTCGAATTTCAAGATTTCGAGAGAAAATTTGAAGAATGCATATCACATTCAGCAGTGCGAACGAAATTTGAACAACATTCTCAGCGAGGCAAGAACATAGCTGTGTGAGTAGAAAAAACTATTCATTTATATACAGAGTGGGGCAGTCAAACTGCACTGCTTTAACTATTAAAAACACACAGAAACACTTTTTAATTCATATATTGCAGCAAATTAGAACATAAATCGAAATTTTTATACAAACAGAATAAACGTTCATTTTTTGAATACAACTTCAGTAAGGTGGCAACCATTTTGTACACACTGTCTAAGTCTCATATTGAAATTCTCACTGACACGTCACTGTACTGCCAGTGTTATTGCACGAACTTCTTGTTCAATCCGAACTTTAAGTCCTGTACTGTTGTTGGATGAGTCTCAAAAACCTACGACTTGAGATATCCCCATAGAAGGTAATCACAAGATCTCAGGTCGGGTGATTGTGGAGGCCATTGAATATCCACATTCCTACTGATCAATCGGTTCAGATAAAGGTTCCTCAGAAGGTCCATTGACACTCTGGCTGTATGACTCGCTGTTCCATCTTATTGGAAATAAGTATTCATTCACAGGAAATCGGTGAAGTTCGTCTGGAATGAGGAATATTTCCAGCATTTAAACATAGCGAGCTGATGTTACTGTACTGCACGGCTATAATCATCCTCAAAAAAATTATCCATTTGAAGCACACCAGACAGTCACTTTGGCCATTCGTGATGTTCTTGAGGATTGACAACAGCCCAATAGCGAAAATTTTGTTTATTAGCATACCCACTTGAATGAAAATGAGCCTCATCGCTCATCCATAAGTTATGGGCGAGCAGCGGGTGCACATACTGAACTTCGGCCATTTTCTAAATACGCTGTAACAGCAAAACCTCTGTTCACCAGTCCAATGCTGCATGGCTACTAAATTCCAATTGAGTAGAATGGTTAGATCGCCCCCTAATTTCCCCACTACTAACCCCCTCCACTATACCAGATTTCTTAATCGTGTGGTTTGACTGCCCCACTCTATACTTTGGATGATAAATTTTGTATAACCAAGTATTCTTTTCACATATTATGCTGACTCTGTTCCGTTTTCTCTGTTTTGTCTGATGTCTGCTTTTGTAATCTGTGTATGAAAAAATTTCATTTTGTCCTATTCTTAGCAGTTAATTACTGCACATAAATTCTTGTATCACTTTATACGGTTAGATCCGATACAATGCAAATAGTAACCATTATCCCTATTTCAAAGCATAGCTATAGTATTCCATGAAAATCAAGAACTGTCCTGTTCGAAATTTCTTTTAGGCTCAATCATTTCCTCTCTTCAACTATAGCTAAAAGAGATTCGTCTTTTTTTGTTGTTTTGTCTACAGGGAAGTTCGTGATGTAATGGAAAAGGTGTATGAACGTGCTTTAGCTCTGCAGAAAGAAAAAACGTACCTGAAAAAAGAAGTGAATGATAAATTAAACTTCACTGAACAGCAATTGATGTTGATAACGCAAGAAATGAAAGAAAAAATTCACCATATGGTTGAAGATGTTGAACAAAAGGTAAGTGATGCTTTCTAATATTGTGAAGAAATTTGTAAAAATCATTATTAATATGTTTAAATCCTGATTACTGCTACTTTCTAACTTCAAGTTTACTCAGTTACTTCCAGATTGCACCTGAAACTAATTCTTGTCTAAATTCTATTGTTGTTGAATAAAGATTGGCACAAAGAACAACTTTACAATTTACTTTCGTTATCACCGTCTACTCTTTCTAGTTTACTTTTGCTTGTACACCATTACAACTATTTAAACAATATACTATATGTTGAAGCTTTATTTATTTGGTGTATAAAGGTGCAGTTCAAGCTATCATGCTATTCAGAAATTCACCTTACAGTTCATGCAATCATAATCATGCAATTTTATAAACTACTCAATTTTCATGCCAAGTATTGTTCTATTGCCCATATTGTTTTTATATTTTCTAGGTCTCAAAAGCACTGAGTGAAGAAATTCGTAGGCTCTCAGTCCTTGTAGATGAATTTAGTGTGCCTTTTCATCCAGAGCCACTGGTATTAAATGTTTATAAAAAGGAGTTACACTCACATGTCGAAGCTGGATTAGGAAGTAACTTGCGAGCTCGTCTTTCGACGGCTTTATCAATGAATATTGAAAATAGTCAACGAGAAATGACTGGTGAGTAAATCAAAACTCGTAGTATAAAAAACGTCTTGTTCTTTTTCTGTTTAATGTAAGAGATCTTATTAGTACACATTTTGAAATTTTTCGAATACAAAATTGCACAGAGAGCAATACTGAATAAAAAGATGAACAAAATTGTTACGCTCATGTGTGTATGGCAAAACGATTTAAGATTCAACTGCACCTGTACTGAGCAAGCTAGAAAATGAGCATTTTGCCCAGTTTTATTTCATTAAAATCTCAAGAATGGAACCACAAATTGCCTTGAAAATTTACATGATTTATCTTCATACTTTTACAAAGATCACTTGTTTTTCAAAATTCGTTTTTTTCTTTGAGTTTTTCTTATTTTGGGAATTTAACATGATTATGTCATTTTTTTAAAAGAAGCATCAATCAGCGAAATTAAAAAGCAAGAGACATAGAGATTAACAACACGAATCTAAATCCATTGAAATTTTATTCAAATTCCTTATACTTTTGTCATAAACTGTGAAATAAAAACGTATGACGTCACGAAATTGGAACAAGAAATAAACGGTTTCATTTGAAAAATAGTTGAATCGGTCGCTCACCAGAAAGCGCCACCGGTCTCCATTACCCCCACCGCCACAGCATGGAATAAAATAGAGCCGTAGGGGTTCATCGAAGTGAAACCTAAAGAGTGGGGGAATTGGCTTGTCGCCAAACGACAAAGTCGTGCTGAATTTTTATCGTACAAATTCATTGTACGCAATGCCATTTCACTATCTGAATATTGATAGAATATTTTGAAATTTGGTAGATTTAAGAAACGATATTTTGTGATTCGAGCGATGCAAAAAAACATCAATTTCCTGCACACGTTCAGTTTTTATATGAGAATTTATCCAACGATGTTTCAAAAACTTTGTGATGTGACATTGATGCAGACCCTAATCGAGAATTTTTTCATTTCTTGGGTAGGAAAGTTTTGAAAGCGTGAAAGTTTTAGATAAAGATCTGATCTAAATTTTTTATTTGAAACCTTTTTCTCTAAGAGGGACAGGTCTCTTTGTATTGACGTGCAAAGAAGAGAGACAAGTACTTGAAATTGAGCGCGCGCTGTTGGAGAATTGATTTTTGTAGACGAAAGGGGAAAAATGGGGTTTGGTGTCAAAATCATGTTTTTTCAAATACAGGGGCAACTTCATCTTTCAAAATGTGAGTACTGCTTATTTTGTAATCCGGATTGGATTATTGAGGCGCAAGAAACACGCGAAAAAAAGTGTTAAAGAATACACTGGACCAAGCTGACACCCAGGTCTTTAATTTTTAATTTAATTTAACAGGTTTTCAATTTTCTTATTTTTGTTATTCTTTTTCTTAATTAGTAGATTTTTTATTTATTATTATATTATTTTAGATACGGTACTGATTTACTTTATATTTATGACTGTAATATTAGTGTAATACTATTTTTGCTTTTCTTTCTTCTTTCTTTCTTTTCTTTATTAGATCTTTGATTTATTATTATATTATTTTATGTATGGTATTGATCTACTATTTATTTAGCAGTGCAATATTAGCTGACTACTCCTGTCTTATGAATTTACCTATAATGGTATTTTATCAGCCCATTGTTTATCTTGTTATGAATAGTGTGTTTATTTGGTAAATTTTTTATACTCTTCAACTAATATTTTCATAACACTACAGTGCATTAATGTTGTAACCTAGAACAGATTTGGGCTTTGCTTTTATTGTGGAATAGACTAATACAGTACAGTAAAATTAATAGTATTATTGGCATCAGGAAACAGACAACATTTCATTATTTTTTCCTGGTCATTTCAGCCACTTTTTTTAAGAGCAGCCTTCTTATTTATCTCCATATTTCATGGCTGAAGAACTGTTAGCGCCCCCATACAAAAGTTCAAGAACAATATTTTGACAACCAGTGAGTGGCCTCCTCTTACTAATCCTTCCAAAATTCGATGTCGTTATTCGTTCACGCCTCTCTCTAAGCCATTGAGCGAGCTCCGTGAACTTGTAGCGCACATGTCTAAAAAATTATGAAAAAATTGACAATAATCTAAGATTTTTGTGTCACAGGAATATATAAAAATTAATTTCTGCACAAGCATAGTTTTTTATGCGCGGTAGAAAATTGATAAAGTAAACAATAAACATTGACCTGGCAATATTTAGCCCATTCTTTCTTTCTTCCTTCAGTGTTTCAGTTTTATTTCTTTTGAAAAAATATGTATATTTCAGTCTGGGCACGGGCCATTTCTTGAGAAAATATATTTCCAGTCCGGGCCCCCCCGCGTCATGGCGGGTCTGCGGGGGTGTACGTTACGCAACTGGTAAAGCCTTCATTTTATTCTCTCTCTGTCGTTCTTCCTCGATCTCAATAACCCTGAAATTATGTCATCTCTCTTAGATGAAACAGAAAACTTGTTGGAGAAACTTCAAGTGGGGGTATGTAAGTGCATTACAGTTGCAGTATTTTAATACTAAAATTTTCATATTTTTATTAATCAGAATCAGATTTTAATGTGCAGGGGTGCCCACAGGGGGGGGGGGGCTATGACGCAGACTGCGTCATTGAAATTCCTGGGGGGGTTCTAAAAAAAGTTGGGGGGGGGTGTGGCTAAAGTTGATTGAAACCGTGTTTAACGTGACGATATTCAAAAATATATGATGAAGTCACCACATAGAATGTCTATTTATTTATTGTGACAAAATTACAATGAATGTGAAGAAGCAACAGACTCAAGTCCAAAACTGCTCTCTCCACAAATTTTGAATATTTTACATTGTTCAAAACATTAATGACAATAGATTTATAATTATTATTATACTACAGTATTGAATATGAATCAGCTAAAATAGTTATGTTTAGGATTTGTGCAGGAAGTTATTAAGCTATTTCTTTTTTACCTTTACAAAAAAAATTTACCTATGTAAAGAATCCAGGGCTTAATGTCAGCCGGAGCACATCGGAGCGGAGCTCCGGCTATCTAAATCTATAATAAAATCATTTATTTTAAACCAGATCTGAACTAGCTTGTTATTTTGCATATTATGTAATATTTTAAATTATTCAAACACACACAAAATACAATAGAAAACAAATTTACAATATAACAGTACAATAGTATAATATACAAAACAGAAACACAAATACAAAACAAATGGCTATATGGTGGGGTGTGCTGAAAAAAAGAAAGGAGGAGAAATACCTAGCCAACTATGGTTTCCCATGTAATAGGCAGGTAGAGGGCAATAAGAAAGGAGTGAAAGGGTGTGAAAAACGGGGAAAGCAAGGAGGAGAAAGAGAAGATAAGCGAAAAAGGAAGAAAAAATAAAACCGGTAAGCGAGTCCACTGAAACTTGAAAAACACAAAGCTACAGAAAACATGGCATTCAAAGTAAGAGCAGAAATCCCAGGTCTCACATATCGATATAGAAGAAAAAATTACTGTAGGTCCAGTTTTTTATATCAAGTTTTGTTTTTTTACTCATTTTAGAGTTGATGAGGAAGTGGTCCGGGATAAGGTTTATTAATTTAGTACTAATAAATATCAACTGACTCCTTATACATTCAATATTAGTGTTGTAGGTTAAATATTTGTTAGTAGTGCCCCTTAAATTATAGTTATTACTTATGGAGTTCAAAGTAAGCGGAAATTCGGATTTATATTTTATTATGTATTTAATTACATTTTTTATATATAATTGTCTTATTGTCATTACCTCAAAATCGCTAAAAACCATATCGGTTGGGTACAATCTAGGTTTATTTAGAATGATTTTAATTATCAGTTTTTGCGTTACAAATAATTCATTAATGTGACAATTGAAACAACCCCCCCCCCCCAAACAATTATGCCATACTGCAGAATTGATTTCACCAGAGCATGATATATCATTTTTAAGTGTTTTTTTATTAAGAATTCTATTTAATTGGTAAAACTTGAAAGATAAGTATCTGATTCTTTTACAGACGGATTTAATATGAACATCCCACTTAAGGTGATCATCAATTATAATTCCCAAGTATTTAATGTTAGTGACTTTTTTTATTGAGGGACAATCACAATTAATGGAGTTAGAATTGCACCTGGAGTGGGTTTTCAATGCCTGATTATCGATGGGTTGCCCTATTCTATTTACTGAAAACGTTATGTAATTAGTTTTATCGACATTTAAACATAAAGTATTTTTATCTATCCAATTTTTGATGGTTAACATGTTTTGTTCAGCTATGGTATGAACTTCGTTCCAAGATTTACCGTGGAAAATAGCTGCAGTGTCATCTGCGAAGGATATCAGAGTTGAGTTAATAAGTCTTAATTTCAAGAGATCATTGACATAGAGTATAAAAAGGATGGGAGATAGCACAGTACCTTGAGGAAGACCATATGCAGTTAGATTTGTGACACTAGTTTGACCATTAATGGTTAGCGACTGAGTTCTATTACTAAGGTAGCTTTTAAATAAGTCAAGGGAGACACCCCTAAAACCATAGGACTCTAGTTTATGGAACAAGGTATTATGAGGTATTGTATGGTATCAAAAGCTTTGCGGATATCAAGAAAGACAGCAATAGTTTTCATGTTGGAATTTATTCTATCGGATAGGGTGTTAGTGAATTTTATTAGAGCATCTGATGTGCTTTTACAATTTTGGAAGCCAAATTGGTTATTGTTGATTATTTTGTGTTTATTTAAGAAAGACACAAATCTTGACTTTATTATTTTCTCCATTATTTTTGCTAGATTGCTAATGAGACTAATCGGTCTATAATTACAGGGATTTGTGGGGTCACCTTGTTTGAAAAGGGGTTTTATTTTAGCAGATTTGAGATGATTAGGAAAATATCCCTCTTCAAAGCATCTATTGAAAATGAAAGAGAGCGGTTTTGATATAAAATGAGCTATTTTCTTTAATACAATATTGTTTAAATTATCGATTCCAGGGCTGCAATTGTTCTTGAGACTTTTAATAATGGCTTCAATTTCGTGAGAGCTGGTCGGCCTCATAAAGAAAGTGGAATCAACCCGGTTTGCCCCATTGTCATGGGTAGGAACTGCTCCATATGGATTATTAAGGGTATTAATGCTTTCAGCCTGTAATTTACCAACATTTGTGAAATAATTATTGAGAGAGTGAGCATCTAGTCCAGTACTCTTGTCCTTCTTACAGTTTTCACCAATAACTTCGTTTATGCACTTCCACAACTTCATGCTGTTGTTATTGCAACCATCTATTTTCAATTTATAGTAGGTTTCCTTTGCAAGGTTGATGATTTTATATTATATGTGCATTACTAACCATGCTCAAATGCGTTTAAAATGCACCAATTCAAGTGTAATTTTCAAACATTTTCCGGGGGAGGACCCCGGACCAGCCGGTGAGTCAGAGCTCCGGTATTTCTCAATTTCGAAAATTAAGCCCTGTAAGAATCTCAAGAAATATACATACATTTAGTATATTATCGACTGGGTTTGATTTTTTTCAATACCTATAGAAATCTTCTTTTAAATTTGTTTGAATATTGGAGCTTATTTTTTTGGGGGGGGGGGATGCCTACTTTATTGGGGGGGGGGCAGGTGCTGAATTTAGGGAGGGGGTGCGTCATGAGACTAGGGGTGGATGGGCACCCCTGTAATGTGGATGAATTCACTAGTTGAAATTCACAATCTTAGGATTCAACTTTCTGTTCAGTTTTCAGTCCGGTAAACGCAGCGGTGTGACACCGAAATTGCAATTCCAAAACACATCCTCTCTTGCTCTTGTCTCTCCTTTTCTTGCTCATGAGTCATTAGCGAAACCAGTCTTGATGAGATAAAAATGTAGCCTGTAAACGTCTGTCCCTCGCTCCCTCACACACTCTCATACGCACATACCCACTAATGGCCAGTTGGTGGGGGAGCCGCCGCTGTAGGAAGGAGACTCTCCCTACTGCCTACACTAATTCCGTTCAGCGCTACGCTGTGAAGTGCGGAGAAATATTAAACTAAAATGTGTTTTCTCGTCTAACTGCAGTTGAATCTTAATATAGATATCCAGCAGGTTCAGCGGGTTGAAGCTGAGACTTGCGATGCCGCTCTGCTTCTGCTCATATTTGGTGTGGGCCTTGGCCTTCCATTAGTACGATTTGAACAGCTGACTCAGCTTAATTCCGCTTTCGTTAGCCGGCCGGACGAATATTTCACACTAGCTATTGTGCCCGTCCTTCGTACGGATTATATTTAGAAATAAGACTAAATATGTTTCGGCTTTTTGGAAAGCAACGATCATGAAGTAGTTAGCAGCTTAGGCCCCGTTCAGACGATACAGTTTTTTTGCGGTACGGATTTTTTACTGTACGGCGTCAACTCTACTGTGATGTTCACACGGTCCGGCTTTGCTGCTTATTGCTGTGCTCTCCTCCTTCTTCCATTGCGCTTCCAGTTCAGTTTTATTTATTCCAGTCCAGGATATTTTTTTTATTTGTGTAAGATTTTTTTAAATAAGTTTCTTACTGAAGGTTTCTCTTAAATTTTGATCAAAGTACGCAAATTCTGGTTTCAATATTCTACACATTTTTCTCTCATTATTTTTATATTAATCTTAAGTCTTGTCCCACAAGGCGGGTCTCTCATATATTAGAGAAATTAAATTTTCACAATTAATATCTTCCACTTCTGGACACTGGAATTCACTAATAAGAAGATCAATGCTGAAGAATATCAATGAAGAAGATCAATGCTGACGATCTGAAGACTGCTTCCAGCGTAATAAGCGTATCGTTTGAACATATCCATTACCGGTACAATACATGTGCCACCGGATACGGATAGTTATTTTGCGGTACAGCTGATTTTAGCGATACAGTTTACGAAGACAAAACCGAATGTAGAAATCGGCTAGAACAGCTTTTTTACTGGATCCAGTCGAAACAGTATTGTGTGAACATACAATGTGAAACGTACATGCAAACGAAAGCACTGCAAAATAACTGATACAGCAAATTTACTGTACCGCACAAAAACTGTATCGTGTGAACGGGCTCTTAGTAAACAACTTAGAACGTCAGCAATTCAGTGACAGGTATCCGAGAGAATATTTTTTGAGAACAGCTGATTAATATATCATGATAAATTACGTGATTTGTTCTTATGTGGTAATAATATTGCTACCTGGCGAATTCCCAAGAGCCTAGCACAAAGCGCACCTTCCTAGAATGTTAATTTTTGTTTTGATAAATTTAAATTAGAAAATTTTGTTTTTTTTCAACAAAGAAATAATTGATTAAACATAAGATGAGCTTTAATTCACCAGACATATGTTTCCTAAAAGACTGCAATGCTCCGACTACACAAGTCTGCAGACAGCGTAAATAACGCCGCGAAGGGCCCACCATTTATATTTGAGAACAGCTGATTGATACATCATGATAAATTACGTGATTTGTTCTTATTCTTATGTGGTAATAAAACTTGGAAGAAATGTATCCAAAATCGCACAATACTTGGTTTTTAAACGTTTATTATTCTGTTGAAAAAAAAGTTAATTTAGTTTTTTATAGCTAAAGACATTGTCAATAATGTTTTCAATACTGTTCAATAACTAAAATCCCGATCGATGCTCTCGTTTTTGAGGAGAAGGCCGCGTAAAATGTATCCAAAATCGCACAGTACTTGGTTTTTAAACGTTTATTACTCTGTTAAAAAAAAAGTTAATTTAGTTTTTTATAGCTAAAGACATTGTCAATAATGTTTTCAATACTGTTCAATAACTAAAATCCCGATCGATGCTCTCGTTTTTGAGGAGAAGGCCGCGAAAAATACCTTTGCGGCCGTGACAGACAGACAGACAGACAGACAGACAGACAGACAGACAGAAAGTGAGATAAGACTATTTTCGGCTTATTTAATGTATAAAACGTAAAAATATCCAAAAAATATACAATTCTGATAAATGTACAGACAAAACTCTTATTTTATTTATATAGATAATCACATTAAAAAAATTGTCAATAATTGTCTAAATATGGCAAGTAATGTTTCTGATGAATTATTCTGGTTTTTCAGATCGTATGGCGAAACTACTGCCTCCGGATAATAAACAAGTGCAAATAAATATTTTACCAAGAAGAGAGCCATTTGAAATTCTATACCGTTTGAATTGTGACAATTTGTGTGCTGATTTTCATGAGGATCTGCAGTTCAGGTTCTCATGGGGCATTACTTCAATCATACAGCGGTTCGCCGGCAAAAAATCCAATCATATTGCTTTAAATAACTATCCTCAAAGGGTAAGTCTATTGGTTTAGGTTGCAAGAGTTGATCCTACATAAATTATTGCGGATGATGCCCACATGAGTCTGGAGACCTGTGCGTGGGTAATGAGGTGAATGGGTGAATGATTAACTTTGTTTCATAACACAATTGCAATTGTAATAGGCTTATTCAAACGTTCTAGATTTAAAATACTGTATAAAACAGACCCAGATGTCATACCCCTCTTCATACTTCAAGTAGAATTTACATGTCAATTGATTGTAGTGGAAATTGAGAGCATCTTGTTTTGCTTGGCCGATTAATAACTCAATAATAAATGCCCAATCAACTGTTCAAAACTCAATAATAAACAATCTAATATCAAAACTGGCACTGTATTTCAATTAAATGTATGATTTTCACTCACTTTTACTGGAGATACTAGAGGAATGAATTTCACTTCTGAAAAGAAGCTTCGTCATATTAGACGAAGCCCTGCCTACTGTCAGTTTTGATATTAGATTGTTCATCAAGTATTTCTTCATGGAAAACATCATAGATCAATAATAAACTTTGGCGCCTACTGACACTAGTCCAAAATAAGTTTGAATCTTATGACGATTTCTGTCACAGTCATGCTTAGAACGCTGAAACACAATTGTGCCGTGTATAGCACTTTGCTGTACTGTCACAAAAGAAGACTGTCAATCTGTCACGGAAAAACTGTCACACATGAACTTATCAGGAGAGTTGAATCAAGGCTGTCTGTCTATAAAAATGGCGTCCTCGTATTTATACAAAACTTACTGGAACATTCGAGTACCATCATCAATGTCTCTTCTGTTTACTCAGCACCTTTCAGAATAAGTTAGAATGGAATTGAGTTCTGTAAATTCACATTTAATGCTTGAGAGTGAGCAAGAGCGATGAATCAACGAGAAAGAAACAACAACCTGCCTGCCATCTAATGTAAAAATTAAAACAAAAAAAGAAACCGACTTTAATAAAATTATACTATAAAAATCAAATACTCACATACTAAAAAGTTTGAAATAAAGTATTCACTTTAAACTGAGAAAATTAATTTAATACAAGTAACCTTTTGAATTTGGCGCCAAATTTACCATGGTTTTTACAGATTATTTTTATAAATTGAAAAAAAATTGACCCCGACTTCAAAAGGTTACTTGTATTAAATTTTAGATTCTCTCAGTTTGAAGTGAATATTTTATTTCAAACTTTTTAGTATGTGAGTATTTAATTCTTATAGTTATTGAAATCAGTTTCTTTTTTGTTTTAATTTAAAGCCTTTTAGTTGAATATTCAAATTCTGAAAACATGCTTACTTTGTACATTTCAGACTTTAATTATATGGTACAAAATAAGAAATATTTTAGCTAATCAATATAAAGCAATTTTTAGCAATTTAATTAAAGTAACTAAAATCTAGCTATAAAATAAGTTGAATTTCGGAATTGGTAGAAAAGTTAATAAACTAAGTAAAAATCTGTATCTCTTTATTGGTCATTTTAATACGGTCCGTTTCATAGTATACCCATAATTCTTCCAATCTTTTATTATTGTTCAACTGTGCATAATGACATGTCTGAGGGTCTAAACCAGAAGCTCCAGAGAGACCTGAACTACGCCATTCGATTCATATTTGATGCTAGCCGGGATGACCGCATCACACCTTTCTTTGTTCAATTGAAATGGCTCATTTTATTTCATTTTTATTTGGATCAAACAGCACTGCATATTCAAGCATTCTTGGTAGCATTTGACATGTTATATTTTAAAAATAATCATGTACAGTAGTTCTATAATTTATCATTTTCAAATATTGAAATTGAAGCAGAGGAGAGAATGCTTTATCCTCGCACTGGTGTATGGGATAATAATTGTAAGGAATTCAGGACCAAACTATTTAAGAAGGAGACTTTTTTTCTTTCGTCTTTTGATGAGAACTTTTTTTCTTTCGTCTTTACATTTGAGAAACATACGCTCTAACATTTGTACTCTTCAGTTACCTCAGAACAGTTATGTTCAATACGTCTTTCGCGGTTGTGGCTTCACAGTTGTGGAATGCATTACCCTCATACATAATCTTCGCTCCTTCCTTCAAATCCGTTAAATTATATTCTGTGCATTTGCATGTGCGTTTGATACAGTTTTAGACTTTTCTGTTGATGTGTCTATTGTTAAAATAGGTCAAGACCGGTTTGTGTGTTTCTCTTGAATTTTGAATGTTCACTACCTCACTCTATTTTATCTTTACATTGTTTCTTACCTTTTATTATCTTTATTTTAGTATCTTATCTCTTGTCATCACTCAGTCATTTTACCTCATATTATTAAAAATATGATATTTTTTCTCTTTTTCTTTCACACGCTTCCTTAATTCTTATGTAATTACTTATGTATTCAGAAAATTATTTATTATAAAACAGATGATATTATGAACCATATTACATTGTAAAAGATTCTGTTGTACTGATTTTTTTTGTTGCAATATGCTTTAGCCTGGTGACAATAATTGTTAATAAACAATTTATCTATCTTTAAGTTACCTACACTAAAAATCAACAACTTTAAAGATTCTTTTTTAAATTATCGATCTTAAAAAAAAATGTTTGACTCAACTCATAATTGGAGCTATAAGTGAACTTATTTCTACGACTCCATAACATCAACTAAATTATTTACAATGTTCTTAAAAACATAAATATTATATTTTTCTTATTCTTACCATGTTTAAAATGATCATGTTTATTCCTCTCTGATCAGCTACGCCGTATCAGATAAACTGTGATACCGTCCTTTCAAATGGTGTGGTCACCTGATTGGCCTAAACGGGACATCACAGGCTCGTTTCACACATAACCGGCTTTGGGAAACCGATGTCGTTTACCCGGCATAATTACATTGCATCATACTATTTCAAAAATCAGTTAGGTGTGTAGCGCTCTATATGATACGATGGTCGGCCTGGTAAACGTCACCGGTTACCCAACTGCTAGTTATTTGTAAAACTAGCCTATTCGAACAAAATGGAAATGAATACATCGATTAATGCTCCTTTTTGTTTGATATTGGGCTAAGTATTGGGCCGACTATTGCGTAACTTGAATGGGACCACCGCTGAATGATGCTCTTTCATTAAGAATTATTAAAACCGGTTTAATAGCGCTCAAGTAATTTATGTACTAACATAAAAACAGGTTGAATTGTCATTGAGAACCTCCTACTTTTTGGAAGTTGGTTAAAAATTGCGATGATGACTGTTGACACAATGCAGGCGCGTAAAGAACGTCTTCGTCTTCGTTTGAACAGTATGTAATATACAGAGTACTGTATGTATCCAGTGTTTAAGTCAACACTGATAAGTACTGTAATTTTGAAGAATAACAGTATTGCATTATACAGTACTTGTACTATGGTGTATATTATGGAGGAGAGTGTTCATTCAGTCATTGTTGACTTACAAATCCTTGCTATGAAATTTAATGTTTCATTAAAATTTAAATTATTTCGTATCTTTGTCCACAGATACCTCCGTCATTGGTGTCTCCAGTCGAACCAGATGAAAGCATGTACAGTAACGCCAATAATACTTTTTATTTTCCTCAACTGCAATCAGAAGAGTGGTCTCTTATATCAAGGTTTGCTCTGGCTTCAGCTGGATCTCAAGGCACTATGGGAGGACTTCTGCTAGCTGGATTTGTAAGTGATTGAAAGCATTATCTTTAACGTGGAAAATTGACTTAAATTTGTCCTACCACAGAGGCAGATTAATTTGTACAGTACTACTAACCTAGTTCGATTTCAGCGCCTAAAACTAATTTGTTTACTGTTGAGTAATTTTATTATTAATATTATTATAATAATATTTGTCAATTATATTATAATTTATATTACACTTATTCACTACAACTGCATTCAACAACATAACATGTTATGAAATTATTTCTATTTAATACTGCCGTTTCTATTTACTAGTTGGATGAGTAATTGAATTCTTATTTCTCGAAACCGATGGACATGATATCACAGTACCAGTGCATTGCACTTGGAATGCCACAGAAAATCAATGCAGCAAAATTGATAAAAGCAATTCCGTGTCACTTGTCTGGCGTCAATTTTATGTCGCACATGACTAATTTAAAATCTCTGACGTCACTTTAGTCTTTTTCCAACAACCATGACCGACAGGTTTGAGTTTAACGTACCCTCCGAAACACAGATAAGTCCCGAGGGAAAATCTTTCGGTCAGACCGGGATTCGATCTTTGGATCTGTGGATTAGGAAGTCAGCTTTCTATTTATACGGCTGTGACCACTACAGCAATATCGATAAATTTCACCTATTCTAGACCTGTTTTGTAACAAACTTTGTACTTTCTGCTAGACGTTATTAAAAGTTTTGTCGCTTGTAGGTAAGAAACAATACCCTGCTAATAATTCTTATTTAGCCTCTGCCGGTCAAGTATCAAATGTATGCTGTTAATCAGAAGAGCCCACTGCAGCTTAGATGGTGAGAGCAGTCTTCGCGGAAGAGAAAGAACCGGGTTCGGGTCCAAGTGGTGGCATAATTCTTTGGTTAGCCTATTAGAATTCTGATGTTGAAGATCCATCTTGTTTCCACTAATATATAATAAAAACTTAAAAGGAAATTATAACTCACGTTATGGCGTGACGGCCGTTTCACTCCGTTGTCAAGAGACCAGACGACCCACAGTACACAGCTACAGCAATGAGTGTACTGTGGGTCGTCTGACTATGCTCTTGATAACTGAGTGAAACGGCCGTCACGCCATAACGTGAATTATAATTTCCACTTAAAAGTGTTTTTTAAGTTTTTATTATCTATTAGAATTCTTTTAATATGTCTCCAGTACAAGTGAATTTAATACCATTAAATAAGATTTCGAAACTTATTTACGTCTGTAATTGTATAATGTCTGGAACTCCACCATTATTAATAGAATATATCTTTATATAGATGCTGAAAACAGTTGGTTGGCGATTTGTTTTGGTAACAGGCGCATTGTATGGATGTCTCTACGCTTACGAGCGTTTAACATGGACGAACAAAGCGAAAGAGCGCGCATTCAAGAGTCAATATGTCAATCATGCAACAAAAAAGCTCAAATTGATTGTCGATCTCACATCTGCCAACTGCAGTCACCAAGTTCAACAGTAAGAAAATTATTAATCATTATTATGTTGGTAATTCTTCTTTTGCTAAAAGCCTATGCAGAGATTAACCTTGTCACACTTATGAAGTCTGTTTACTTTAAGTTCGTATGCACCAGTATGGAGACAGCTCTAGCCTCGCATAGGGCGCCTGCTGGAGACTGCTCTAGTCTCGTACAAGGCGTGTACTTCTGTGTAGGTCAGACACTAAGAATGATTGACAATCGTCTTATACTCTTATAAATTTTCACATTACGTGTAATTAATGTCACTGAAGAATTTTCGATTAAAAATTTTTTTTTTGTTCAAGCTGTTTCCAATCTGTGAATCAGTGTTGAGTGGAGGTGGGTTTTTTAGTTGGGTTAGTCTCACACTACCTGACAGTAGCTCTCATGTTTCTCTCAGGTCTCAAGTGCCTTCTTTAGGTTTTCTCTCCTTCAAAAACATAATTTTTTTCATTCTGTGATTTCTATTGAATGGTTCCCATATAAGCTGAGGATAAAATAATACGAAATTGTAGGTTCTAGCTGAGTACTGAAACTGGGACGTACGGGATGGTTACCAATTACACTATTGCGTTGTCATGCAAGAAAGTATTGTCATGTCACGCAGAGAAAGTATAACTAGTGCCAACGTATGGCCTGAATTTGGGTGGGTGGCGGTAGCAATGCTGACTTCACACAGCTTTTTTAATCATACTTGTGTATCAGAATCTACATTGAACTGTAGGTGTAGTATGCCACAATGAATACCCGCATTGATCTCTTCACCTTTAAAATCCGTACCCTTCTTTACTTTACTTTGTCCCATGCAAAGTCATACTTCCAACAGTTCAAAATTTCTGGCATAAATTTGACAGCTAGGTTGTTATTTTAATGAAGTTTTGGAGTTGCTATCTGAAGATAATATTTAACATCTTGTGGGACCAGACTCCCCGGTAGTTGAAATCAACAAATGTTTTCAACTATATGTATTAATTTAGTCAAGTTATAGTCATTGAATTGTTTGCTACAACTTCCTACTGCAAAGAAAATCGATTTTGGCTTATGAGTGTGCTGCCTTTTGCCCTATACTTTAGCATCATATTGATTCACTTGCGATTTGAATGGAACTTCATTAATAATACACAATTGGAATAATATGTATTGTAATTAATCAGAATATAATTTTTCAGAGAGCTTTCTAGTACATTCGCTCGCCTGTGTCATCTTGTTGATGGAGCTACAAAGGAAATGGATGTTGAGATGAAATCTTTGGAGCAGCAATTGCACCAGCTGGATGAAGCTGCCACATCAGCAAAACTTCTGAAAAACAAGGCTTCTTACATTGTTAAAGAACTAGAAATGTTCGAAGAGGCATACCTTAAATCGTATAACTAATATAAGGGTGTATGTAAATTTGTCATTCAACAATAATATTGTACAGGCTAGAAAATTATCGAGTCAAGATTATTGAACATGTTTTCCTGGTAACCATTGTTTGCAAGTACTGCATTAAAATAATAATTATTATAACTGAACTTCTAGAAAATCGTTGTAGTTTTCTTTTTGAATATTATTGGAGAGAATTTTCATGGCTACTGGATGCCAAGGTTTCAAGTGCTCTAGCTAGTAAACTTTATTTAGAACCGAAAATTATATTTTTCCCGATCAGTCTATCAACATAGTAACACGTTTTTAGTATCAGTTTTTCTGTAGTAACCTGTTAAGTTTTAGCGGTGAGTTAATTTCAGTGTTAACAGACTTTTACCTACATATTTGTTCCTTTTCTCTTATTTAGCTAATTATTATTATTAGCATGTACTTTTAAGGAGTCGATCAAACTAGGTTTCTATAAATTATGCTTGTGTGAAGTAATGAAGATAAAGGATAAGTTAATCGTTGTAATATCTTCGTTAAAAATTGAAATTTAAATAATTTCATTTTCTATGGATGCTAGAATATCAGAATACCAGCAGCTATAACAATTTTTATCATTATCAAATGTTTCAGTCTATTTCACTTGCCTTATACCCATGAAATATGGGTAAGCTATATGTAGTTTCAAATAATTTATTTACCTACGTTAACTAGAATCAATTGAAATTTATCAGTATTTCAGATTTTGACTTGCAATCTCTAATTTACGCTCGAAGATGAAAAATTTTAGAAATTTCCTACCATTTTATGACTTCTGTTTTTTTTTTTTTAAATATATTCCATAACTTTCTACAAAGTTAATTTTATAAAATAGCCTTATTTTTAGAAGAGGAACGGTTAAAATTTACTGTGAGTCTCCCTATTTCCCGTGTACTAACGCAGTCTCCTGCAAGTAACCAAGATTTGTTTTATGATGAGTTAAAAATGGATTGGGTAAGGGTGACTCAATATTAAAAATAATTCTAATCACTTTAAAAGCCTCAAATGTAACTGTTTTTAAAACCATTACAAAGTACTTTTCAATGGCTCTTGATAGTGCTTTATGCAAACCTCTATAACCGATGTCTTCACTGATTTCAGTTGTCTTATTTTCAGGTTGATTAATTAACCACTAGCTTGACAGCTCATTAGCTGAATTATTGTTACCTGAACCTTTATTTTTTGATGTAGTTATGAAGCTATTAATTTGTAGTTGTACCTAGTTGAAATTATGTTTGTATAAACGTTATTTATTTGTTAACACCATATAATATGTTCAATTGTTTGTGCATAGTTCGATTCAATATTGTCAAGTGTTGAAAGTAATAAATTACCAGTGGCCAAAATGAATTTTAATTTATGATAACACATATTTTCGTTAATTTCCCACTTTTTATCAAGTTTTAATGATAAATTTTGCAATTATAATAATTAGTAGGTAACTGTGATTGCTGTCATCAATTTCTATTTGTAAATTAAAGATGAGTATTTTGTTCTATTGGTGAAATGTCAGTTTCTAAGGGGAAGCTCCAGGCCTTGGAGCCTCCCAACCTTTGACAGTCTATCGTATCTTATCGAGTGGTAACTCATTCTTCTCTACATCAAGTCCAGATTAGATAACAATTAGAGTTGAAATTGTTTGCAGAACGTAAAAAATTGTTGCTTTTTGTCGTATTGTAAATCAATTTCTTCAACCAATCAATTTCAAGAAGTCAACCTGTTTCTATGCATATAAATCACCAACATTTTTTGACACATCAGTTTTCTGATATTGCACAAAGCTAGGCATTTTGCAGGGAAAATACCACCTTGTTTAGAGGAAATGGAATTCTCAAGTTTCAAATCAATCTATTTTTTCAATGCTCAAAAAATGTAGTGAGATATTTGTGGAAATACCTCACATTATTTGTCCCTTAACAAAATAGTTATGTGCGACACATACTCTTATGAGTTGAACAGGGGTAGGGGTGGTTTAGCGATTTCTTCTAACATCGTTTCACAAGTTACACATTAATTTGTTGATTGTACATCAAGAAAATATTGTGATGTCAAATAACAATAATTTTATCTCAATTAGGTAATTATTTGAGAACATCAACGCAGGGTAGACAGCGTTCTATGCGGTTGTAATAGGAACTTCATATGACATCTCACAGCATAGAGTAGTACTTATTAGTAGGTAAAGTGCCGACATGCGCGAGACAATTTCATACAACTGCCAAGAATAAGTTGACAATCTATACCATGGCCACCCAATAAACCGCAGGACGGAGTGCTCAATCAGTAAGTGCTGTGCATGATTGTTCCTACTCTGGCCTTTATATCATTAGGATACGTTTGCATTTAGAAGAATTAAAATTCATTCATTAGCAAAAAAATGTTTCAACAAGTTGATAAACAATTTATTTAACAATAGAAAATTATTGATTACAAAGTCATTCAATAGACTGACTACATCACTGGCTCAGTACAATGATCAGATTACTCTTTAAAAATGTTCTTTAAGTTCACATCAACCGACTCCTCCGATTTGCTTTTGGCCTGCTGAAAAGATGTCAGGATACTTTCATGATTTGACAGCTTAGTGTCTTCCTTTGACCTTGTCGTGGGTTTAGAAAAAACCCTTTCTGCTTTCATTATATCCATTGCCGATTGAAACGCTTCATCCGAAGTCATTTGTTTTTCATTCAAATGTTTGTAATACAAATTTAAAAACTGTTTCGTCGCTGTTTCTCTTCTATCAGTTTCATAGACGTTTGTAATTGGTAGTGATCTTCCCATTTGCTTGTGAAATTTCCTGGAATAAATGCAATTCAAATTTCTCCCATAGTTGATCATACAACATGATAACAGTTATAAAAGTTAACCCTGTGCACTGTACAAATTTTAAGTCAATACAAACGTTACCTATTTTATAAAAGAACTAGCTATTGTGCCCGTCCTTCGTACGGATTATGTTTAGAAATAAGACTAAATATGTTTCGGCTTTTTTGATAGCAACGATCATGAAGTTGTTAGCAGCTTAGGCCCCGTTCAGACGATACAGTTTTTTTGCGGTACGGTTTTTTTACTGTACGGCGTCAACTGTACTGTGATGTTCACACGGTCCGGCTTTGCTGCTTATTGCTGTGCTCTCCTCCTTCTTCCATTGCGCTTCCAGTTCAGTTTTATTTATTCCAGTCCAGGATTTTTTTTTTTATTTTTGTAAGATTTTTTAAAATAAGTTTCTTACTGAAGGTTTCTTTTAAATTTTGGTCAAAGTACGCAAATTCTGGTTTCAATATTCTACACATTTTTCTCTCATTATTTTTATATTAATCTTAAGTCTTGTCCCACAAGGCGGGTCTCTCATATATTAGAGAAATTAAATTTTCACAATTAATATCTTCCACTTCTGGACACTGGAATTCACTAATAAGAAGACCAATGCTGAAGAATATCAATGAAGAAGATCAAAACGATCTGAAGACTGCTTCCAGCATAATAAGCGTATCGTTTGAACATATCCATTACCGGTACAATACATGTGCCACCGGATACGGATAGTTATTTTGCGGTACAGCTGATTTTAGTGATACAGTTTTCGAAGACAAAACCGAATGTAGAAATCGGCTAGAACAGCTTTTTTACTGGATCCAGTCCAAACAGTATTGTGTGAACATACAATATGAAATGTACATGCAAACGAAAGCACTGCAAAATAACTGATACAGCAAATTTACTGTACCGCACAAAAACTGTATCGTGTGAACGGGCCCTTAGTAAACAACTTAGAAAGTCAGCAATTCAGTGACAGGTATCGGAGAGAATATTTTTTGAGAACAGCTGATTAATATATCATGATAGATTACGTGATTTGTTCTTATGTGGTAATAATAGTGCTACCTGGCGAATTCCCAAGAGCCTAGCACAAACCGCACCTTCCTAAAATGTTAATTTTTGTTTTGATAAATTTAAATTAGAAAATTTTGTTTGTTTTCAACAAAGAAATAATTGATAAAACATAAGATGAGCTTTGATTCACCAGACATATGTTTCCTAAAAGACTGCAATGCTCTGACTACACAAGTCTGCAGACAGCGTAAATAACGCCGCGAAGGGCCCACCATTTATATTTGAGAACAGCTGATTGATATATCATGATAAATTACGTGATTTGTTCTTATTCTTATGTGGTAATAAAACTTGGAAGAAATGTATCCAAAATCGCACAATACTTGGTTTTTAAACGTTTATTATTCTGTTAAAAAAAAAGTTAATTTAGTTTTTTATAGCTAAAGACATTGTCAAAAAGGTTTTCAATACTGATAAATAACTTAAATCCCGATCGATGCTCTCGTTTTTCAGGAGAAGGCCGCGTAAAATGTATCCAAAATCGCAAAACACTTGGTTTTTAAACGTTTATTACTCTGTTAAAAAAAAAGTTAATTTAGTTTTTTATAGCTAAAGACATTGTCAATAAACTGTTCAATACTGTTCAATAACTAAAATCCCGATCGATGCTCTCGTTTTTGAGGAGAAGGCCGCGTAAAATGCCTTTGGGGCCGTGACAGACAGACAGACAGACAGACAGACAGACAGACAGAAAGTGAGATTAGACTATTTTCGGCTTATTTGATGTATAAAACGTAAAAATAACCAAAAAATATATAATTCTGATAAATGTACAGACAAAACTCTAATTTTATTTATATAGATTACGTGAATGAGGAGTATTAAATTGATTGAAAAAAAATCTGGTAACATGGTTTAGTAGTCAGCGAAGAGATCAATGTGGCAGAAAATCAGTGTCATATCGCGTAAACATCAGCCTTATATTACATTGAGTATCCTAGCTGTGTTATCAAGTTTATAGTGAGAATCATCAGCTTTTAAGTGGGAATTATCAGCTATGGAAACATGTTGATCATCTGGGAATTATAAGATAACAAAAGTACTGTAATGGACAGGGCAGGAAAGAGGGAACAATGATTATCTGCCTGTGTCAATAATTCCAGTCGAAGCTATAAATTGGCATGATTGTTTACTTCTGTTCTCCCTTCGCCTTGCAGTTTATCTGTGACACCTCTAGAATGTTTACTTAGAACTTTATGGAAAATTGGAGAATTTCTTATCTGCTTACTTTAGAACATTATAGAACCCTCTCTGTCTTTCTGGACATTTTAAAATGTATTAAAAAAGGCAGAAGCTCTTGTAAAAGAAGTAGTAGTTGTGATACAAATGTTACTGTGATAAATTGGCAGAAGTGACAGTTCCCATTTCCGCTCATACAAACCGTACTACCAGTGAGCGCTAATAAAAACTGTTATATGAATATTTGTAAGTGATAATTGCAGTATATTGTGACAGATAATTATTCAAGCTTCTTCAACAGTTTATACAGTGACTCGTAAGTGCTTATAGTGTTTCAACAGTTATGTTTTAGACGTTTCTTCCTGAATTATTGAACAGTGCATTGGACAGTTATTATTTGATATTTGATCGGCCTTCTAACAGTTAGTGATTGATTTTTGTATGGTAATATTGCAAATTCTTTATTAGTTGAAAATTATCGATTTATCTGTTTCTGATTGATTTCTTTTGTGTGGTATACTTATTAGTGCGAGTTGTTCGTAATTGGCGTTAAGAAAGTGCGAGTGTTAATTTGAAGTGTTGCCAACATTATTTTAGAGATATAACCCATAACAGTACTTTAATCTTGGATGAAATTTTCAAGTGAAAAATTTGGTGCAGTTTCTATAAATGAAGTACAAAAATTACTAGTTCATCTCTGTAGCTCAAAATACAGCGAATTGCATACTGAGTGCAGACAAATTAGAGAAAATTTTGGGCAAGAAGATTAAAAATCAACTCAGCTGAAAATCGAGATACAAGATAAGAAAAACATGTTAAATAATATACTTATGAACGTGACTTACATTGATTTAAGACTGAGTTGTAAAGGCTCTATTACATTGATCGCGTGGTCACAAGCTAACCTAAAATTGTGTCGTATCATCAGGCTCCAATAAACATAAAATAACATACATGAAAAGATAAAGATACTGTACTACATGTAAATTTACAGTTACTGGTAAGTGATTATAACCACACTAATATATTTTAAGTTATAATTTTCTGTTTTTCGAATTTGAAAAATGATAACATTCGAGGCAGTGTAATACACGCTACCTGCCAGCAGACCAACGAACTTCATCCATTCTTTTTTAGAAAGAGAATCCTATCCTAGTGCCAAAAAAATGTAAGGTTAGTACTATAAAATAAGTAGAAATAATTTCAAAAAGTCAAATATACAGTGAATTACATTGCAATGGTGCAAAAATTGAATATGATGATTTTATTTTATTATTATGAGCCGATGCTATACTAAAAAATGAAATCAAAATATGATGCAACACAACAATCTAAGAACGGCTTCAAGACAGCTCTGCACCTAGCTTGGCTAAGAATGGATTTGAGACTCCAATTATAAGCACGTCTTGGCTTTCAAGTTAAGAAGATGTTTAGGAAAGGTTCATGAATACGAACTTTATTCTAAGCTTTACTTATACTAGGTGAGTTTACTAGCTGAAAAGTGAGGTTATAAGTCGACCCAGTTGTCCCTGCAACATTTACGTAGTGTAAATTCTCATATTAGTGTAAATTAGAGTTGTTTAATGTAAATTATTAATGTTAAATTATTTATCAGGAGTCAGATCTTTGTTGTGGGAGCTGGGTTAGCTTTTAGGGTTCCAGCTGCTCGCTGGCTTGAACCTGTTAGTGTAAGTAAGCCTTATTGCCGTTAAGTCTGACTTGAGTCAATCTTTGATAAGTCACGTTCATAAATACGGGCCTTAGTTCCCCAGAAACCTCAAAGTGCTTTGGTCTCTATTTTTGAAAAACTATACATTTTTCATTGTTTTTTTTTTTTAAAGTTGAGACCAAACCAAGCGTTACACAGAAAACAGTATTACTCTTGCCTTTTTTACGAAAACAGAATTTCCAATAACTTGACATCAGCTACACTCCTGTATGACAAATATGTATGAAGTTGGAACTTTTCAAAATTTAGGGAATTTTCTGTGAAATGGAATTCTGAATAACAATTAATTGATGTATATCGCAAATGGCAAGATCCAAATTTGTAATTCAAAATCCCTCTTGAGAAAATGGAGTTCCAACAATTCAAGACAAATTTCATTTTTTTTTTTTGAGCTGCAGCTATTCAAAAACTTTTGTACACCCAAAATTTCATTTGAAAGCTTGTATAAATCTTCTAAAAGATGAAATCGGTATTTATCTTGGGAATTTTGTTTAACAAAATGTCCGCCATATGCGAGCGAATTACGGCTCTACCATACGTCTGACAAAATAATGTTAATATGAAAATTAATCAGCTATAAATGAGCTACATTTATTAAGCATAAAATATATTCTATAAAGCCCGTTTTCGATATTTTGGTGAACATGTTAACCATTTTAGATTTTTGGGCATGTTGCCAAGGTGGGATTTTTAGGGATAATTAAGGTCAATCTGAAATGGTTATATTATCTCATAAAATGATTGTACTTATTGTCTGCAGCATAATTAAATTATGGCTCACGCTCTTATCTGATCTTCTGGATAGAAAATATTCCTCAATGGCGTATCAGAAGCCGGTCGATCATATTTTGGTTGCAGAGTTGGAGGAAAACTTTTGTAAACGTCATACCACAGAGGACGATCCTCATATTGAACAGCTTTGGATCGAATAAGACCAGTTGCTCTGAAATACAAACATAGTATTTGAAATTAGTATTGAATAGTACCATAGCCAATTACGATTGCAGGTGACTCTTTAGAACCAAACGTTGTGTTGTAGTCTAAAGAGCGTACTTCACAAACGAGGAGCGAGGTAGTTTGTGATTGCTTTCCTCACTGAGCTTCCAGTTTTGTTAGTATGCCAAGCCCACCGAAATTAAGTCTAAATCTCTATGCTTGATAGTCCACTTTCACCACTTAACAGGGTCTGACTGCATAGGTGTGTGTATACTATCCAGTATATTATTATTTACCAAGTTCTTGGACAGCCATGGACGAACTATAGCTACAGGGCCGGAGCATAAAACTTGGCAACATTGTTGTCATCAGGGTTTTTATATAAACAGTACTGACTAGAAATGATTTATAGCTGTAAAGAAGATATTCATTCACCAGTGTGAATGCTGCGTTGCCGTATTCGGTCCTATAGCTATAGTAGGCCTATGGCCAGGGTAAAACAATTAACTGTGAACTTACAGCAGAGGTGATTAACCATTTAGCACTGCAGGAGTTACTTATTTAAAAGGTTATTCAATTTTGCCGTTGGTACTCTTTTTTTTGGTGGGGGGGGGGGAGGTAGGGGATGCTCTACGTTGTTTGTGGGGCCCGTCAGTGAACATTAGAAAGAAATGTAGCTGCATGGTTTCGTTTTCTTTTTGGCATTTTCGTTTGCCTGGCGGCAGGCTGATGAAGTGTCTTTTTAGAAATTCAGTATCACCAATATATGTGAGTAAAGACAATATATTAAATTGAAATACAGAGTCAGTTTTGATATTATATTGTTCATAAAGTATTTCGCCAAAACATCACAGATTTCTAGAAACATTGTACAATACTTATTTGGAGTACACATTCGATAAAACTTCAAGGTTCTACATCTTTATATAAAATAGGCGAACATGTTTTTTTGTGATGACAACTCCTCCGTGGTTTCTCGACCGATTTTGTTCGTTCACGTCTCATTTGAAAGATCTCATCGAGTAGATGTTTGATAAGGTCTTACATTTTTAAAAACGTCATCGTGGACATGAGGAATGAACGATCAAAGTTTCAATTTTTGCCATTGCTTTAACATAGGGATCGGTGAGCTGAAAATTTTCACATTTCAACTTATGATTTGATGATCAGCTGTTTTGAAACAAAAAGTTTATTTTTCATTGTTCATTCATAGAGAGAGGGTACAGGGGAGGATAGGATAAAGAGGAAGAGAGAGACAAAAGAAGAAGAAGGGGAAGAAGAAAGAGGAGAAAAAGAAGAAGAAGGGGAAGAAGAAGAAGAGGGAGAACAAGAATAAGAAAAAGAAGAGGAAGAAAAAGAATAAAAAGAAGAGGAAAAAGAAGAAGAAAAAGAAGTAGAAGAAGAAAAAGAAGTGGAAGAAGCAGAAGAAAAAGAAGAAGACGAAGAAGTGGAAGAAGAAGAAGAAGAAGAAGAAAAAGAAGATGAAGAAAAAGAAGATTAAGAAGTAGAAAAAGAAGATTAAGAAGTAGAAAAAGAAGATGAAGGAGAAAAAGAAGAAGAAAAAGAAGAAGAAGAAAAAGAAGATAGAGAAGAAGAAAAAGAAGTAGTGAAAAAGAAGGAGAAGAAGAAGAATTGAAAAATTTCTTTAGCACAGGTGTGTTAAGAAAAGTTTACATTTATCAGCTGATAAAGAATTGAAAAAATGAAATTGAAAGGCAATGCTGTCGTTCAGTATGTAGAAAATCTACAGTTGGAATTTATTTTACAAAGTTTAATAGTCGCACATTCGTGCGACCCGGGAGAACCTAGTTTTATGTCAATGTGGGCCCTAATGAAAACGATTTTTTCAATAAGACGTGTAAAAATCATCACATTAGGTACTACTGATGTGAATAAAAGTTAAAAATACGAGAAACAATGTTAAAAAATCTTGACAGCCCGTTTTTAATATAATTGAAAAGATCTAACCTTCAACTTCTTCTAAAATAAAGCTAAATTTTTCATAAATGTGGTTCGTGGTTGTCAGGTACCAGAATAAGATAAAATGGCATTAACATATTTACTTCTAAATGTATTTCTGTCACTATCAATATTGAGGGGAAATCATATTGAGAAAAACGGAGACCCATCTTTGAAAACTAACTTATTCAAAAAACTTTCAAACTATTAAAAAATTGGTAGTGAACTCATATAAAATCTGAATATCATTTGAATCCAATATTCAAACCACAAGAATCCGCTTTTAGACACGAAAGTCGTAAACATGAATCGAAAAGTTTTCATAGAAGAACGTTATTGGTAAGCATTAAGACTGGTATTCATATGTGAAGAATGACGCAAACTAACACATGAGTAGAGCAACGATAGCATTCAACCATAAAGAAGCTAGAATAATCTTGGTGAATTTTAAGAAGCAATTTTCCAACTAAAAGGAATTAACTGATAATAAAATGTTCCCACAGTATGTGAATAAATTTTTTTTCACCTGGTAAAAATGGTACCAATTTTTTCCAACCGACTCCCAGCCATAATGTTTTACAATCAATGTAATTGTGAGATATTAATATGATTGTTTTGATCTTCACGCCTAACCTAAAATGCTCTGCGGTCGGTCAAGAGACGGCAGTCCAGTCAGCCAGCCACTCACTCGGTTAGAGGTGGCAACGGCAACACTATACTATCGATATTTAGAGATTTTCGAGATATCAATGTTTTTGCTTCCGATATACCGTTGATATCGATACTTAAGGACCTATTTATACTAGGTCATTTTTTAGTCACTTTTTTTTAGTATCGGAATAGGCGATCAGAAGTTGACTGAAAGATCGATCGACGCGACCTCTGCGCGCTTCAATTGCAAGCTACTCGCTTAGCTAGTAACTATACCAATGTAATCGACCCTTTAGCTAAGCAATCGACTCAACGAGTTTTAAATAAACTACTGTAGTTTTCATATAACTTGGCAGCGTGTAGTAGATGGGACATGCTACATCTGAACCCAACATACTGCTGCCAAGTTATATGAAAACTACAGTATCATCATTGTAATGTGTAATCTCCTTGTCGTAATAACGGCCACCAGCATCGAGAATCGACCTATCGAGACGCTTCTAAATGTTTTATTATTTACTCTACTATTCAATTTCAAAGACGTTCTACTATTTTACTTCAATTCTTGACATTAAATATCACAATTTAAAGTAAAATATTCAATTTACTTATTATAATTCAGCTATTTGTTAGGTTGGCAATATGAGGTGTATCATATGTTCCTGCTTTACGGGACGCCAAGATTCTAACGAACATCGGAACGTCTAACCTATAAGTTTTATAATTTAGATTAATGAGGGTGATTTCAGTTCCCAAGTCAAAGTAGTTTAATGTGCTTGTCTAAATTTAGAAGTCGTTGTTCTGTGTAACTATCAATGTAAAGTATCTATTGAAAATGAACGCTGTAAATTTGTACGTGTCAACTACAAGTCTTGTGTTTCAAGCTGATCCGGAGGATTCAACTTCATGGACTGAATTATTCAATCTCATTCCACATTTGCGTCAATCTCTGTCTTGCACAGTTTGTGGTAACTTACTGATAGAGCCTTATACACCAACAGAATCGACTTGTCAACATCATGTATGTAAATCCTGTAAAGGTGGAAAGAAAAACCTCAAACCGTCTTGTAGTTGGTGTAAGGACTATGACAAGTATCTTGAGAATGTTCAGTTGCGTGTCCTTCTTCAGTGCTACAAAACACTGTGTGAATACCTAGCAAGCTCTACAATCTATAGACGATTAGTATGTGATAATGCCAGTGGTGGTTCAACATTGGTTGAGTTTATCAATGAGGGTTCTGGCTTCAAAGACGATTTTAAAGCTCAAGGAGCATTATCTAAAAATACAAATATTATTACTAAACTGTATTCTAGCATATCAACCCAGACTCCAGGCAAGCCTGACTCCCAAATTCCCACCGAAACTGAATTTTCCTCTCCCACCAAAGATTCAAATCAGATACCCACCGGCAATAATTTACAAGCTGTGGTTGAGAGTGGTAACATCGATCTACCTTCATCTTTAACTCACAATTCGGTTTATCAAGTTGACGTGGTATACAGTCAATTAGATACCAATCATGAACAATTTGATAGAAATGCTACAGAAATATCAGTTGTTGATATACCTGTCATTGAAGTCCAAGAAAAGGTTTGTATAAATGTTCTAGTTGAAACTATCCATTGCCAAACATGCTTTTCAGATAATTACAAAAAAATGAAGTAATTCCAATTGAATGTTGAGATATTTAGGTAAAAGTTTACAAATTCTTTAAGTAATTTACAATCTAAATAAACCCGGCACATTCAAGCATTCGTGTATCGTATGAACAACATTCTTAGGATGCCAAACGGATATATCGAGTGCGGATTGAAGAATTAATCGGTTGCTAGAGGGCTAGAATCTCACCTACCCACCCAATGAATGTTTGTTTTGATTTTGTATGTTTCATGGAAGTAAATCGAAATTTCCCCAATCAAAAGTAAGTTGCAGTTCTAAAGGTGGGTCCTGACGGCGAAAAATCCGTAGCGCAGCATCACTTCTCATCAAAACCAGTAACATCGTCGCATGATATTTTTTTTTTTTAGGATGAAGCCCACTTACCTTACAGAAATCATTGAAATAAATGTAAATCATGGACATTGCTTTGAGAGGAACTGATATAACAACAATAATATTGTTTGTCATTTGCAGTTGGGAGCTACTTTACAAGTGCAGTCGTCAAGGCGAAGGTCAAGAGGTTCTGCAAGATCTTCTAAATCATTGCGCAGTGCTAGCAGGGGAGTAACAGCTACTACAGTAGTGGTGACGCCACCTGCAGCGGCCACAAGGCACGGGTGCCGTTGTGGAATCGCAACAAAATCAGCTTTGCCAGGAAAGCTGACATGCTGCGGCCAGAGGTGTCCTTGCTACATCGAGAGAAAAGCCTGCTTGGAGTGCAAATGCCGCGGATGCCGAAACCCACACCGTGTTGACGGACATAAGGTTTAGACACATTTCAAACTCTTAACTGATTTGATTGTATGCAGTTGCTCTTCCCGGATATCAGTATTGTAGTTGAATGTGGGAGTGGGACACGCATTTTAAACGTACCTATTTGGCCATCTTCAGTATTTTCATTAGAAGGTTTTTTCTTTAAGGAATAAGAGTAATTTTTCTTCAGGATGGCTCAAGAGTGACAGATTATCAAATGAGCATTACAAATTCGACCAACAAAATAGTATTAATTATTTCATCAAGTGAATCCTGTTTTACAGCCTCGAGGTGGTGAGAAAGGTTTCAAAATTCTTCTATAAGCGAGCTGACTAATTAAATCTATTGTCACGTGTGCACTATGACATAGAATCTCTTTTGCCAAGCATACCAAGGTGCTTCATCTTGTTAACTCTGATTTCACACACTTCCTCTGGCAGTTTTCCTTCCGGCATCTTTGTCACAAGTCCTAAGTATATCTGTGATGTTTTCCATGACGAAATACTTAATGAACAATCTAATATTAAAACTGACACTGTATTTCACTTTTAAATAATGTTTTACTCACATATATTGGAGATGCTTGATATCTCCAATATATGTGAGTAAAACATTATTTAAAAGTGAAATACAGTGTCAGTTTTAATATTAGGTTGTCCTAAGTATAATCTATATAAGAGAGAGTAGATGTGTGTGTGTTTGGCCTTACGGATTTCACAAAAATGGCAACGATTTGGAACACTAAATTTGGCACAACGCTTCCTCTGAATTCGATTGAGTGCACCTCGATGCCCGATTTTTTATTTTCCTTTCAAACTTTTCAAAATTAATGTTAAAATTTCACTTGTGGGCACTATTACTGTTTAAAAATGTGTTTAGATGCAGGAAGCTCATAGAACAGCTGATAACACGATACGTCATTGTCGGGATAATATAGATGATATGCCGATATCTCTTCAGACAAAGAAACATGTAAGCTCTGTGTCAATATTACAGCTGCTAATTACCCAGCGTCATTCGAGTACGGTAATACAGTAATGTAAAGAACTAAGAACAAAACTTTTCAGGTGGGTAGAACTGAAAAGTTGCTAAAAAGGTAGTTTACAAATATAAATCACTTGAAATTCACATCATCAGTGCAGTTTTCTTGTGAACTTCTCTTTTCCAACGGATGAACTGTATGTTACAAACACTAACATTTCACTCACCCTTCCCAATTTCGTAATTTTGTGACCACTATCATAAGTTATCTACCAGAAAAGAAAAACTCCAAACTAGATTCCCGGGCAAGACCGGGTAAAATCCTATCTAGGTATTATCTATATATTGCAGGTACAAGATATTCGAGATGGTTGTATTTGCTAGTCAACTGTTGACTTTAGACTGTTTGGCAGCCTCAGTTGCATAGTCGGTTAGAGCGCTTGCCTCTGATTGACTGCCACTTCTGCGGGTTTGCTTCCCGTTCAGCCTGGCATGTTTTGTCATCATTCACCTCATTACCCATGGACTTTAGGCGTGATAAATTGACTTTAGGCGTGATTGTACGATAATTTATCATTCCACAAATCAAATGCATTCATTACAAATCATGTGGTTTTTCTACCAAAAATGACTTTTACATTTTTCTTGTATGATTTCAAGATTTCGTTGGAACATTGATCAACATCACTGTCTTGATCGAGTTTGGGATTTTCTGTTTTTTTTTTCAAATATTTTTACGGGCCCTGTTTTGTGAAACAAATGCATTTTATCAGTTGAGTTCTAGTCATGCAGGCTGGAAAACTGCATTCAAGAGCATGACCACGACATTGATGGACGTCAGTTGAAAAAATTATATGTGTAACTATATTTTTGTGTAGATATGGATAATACTGCTTTGTGACTTTACTCCCTATTGCTCATTTGTAAATGTTTCCTTTAAGCCACTTGGGATTTTTTAAAGCTAATGCTCTCTTTTTATTTTTTTAGTGTTTTGTTTAGAATTTTCTTTTTTATATAGTACTGTATTATGATAAATAAGTTGAAATCGGCTATAATATTATACATACACATATTATGATAATAAATTATCTTTTACCATCCATAGGATGATTACTTACTTGAAATGCTACTTAAATAGGAATATATGCTTCTAGTCAGACTCTTAAATTAATTGGGGAAATTCCTTCTTGTGCCTTATTCTAGATGGTAAATGTGTTCAATTGTAAATTGATTAAATATTGTAAATATTCAAATTTAAATGAGATATTCCAAATAATTATTTTATAAATAGTTAAAACTACAAAATCTAAATCTAAAATTATTTGCAAAAATTGACAATAATTTTAAAATCAACATGGTTATAAATGTTAGAAAAAAACTTCAAGTCTTGATAGATTTTAATCACAAGCTATTGATTTAAATTAAATAACAGCAGTTATTCCATTTTATATAATCAATTGGCGTGGGTTGTTTTCGTCAAAATATTTGTATTGAAACCTTGAAAAGTGCCTGCTTGTTAGTAATAACCTTGTTGATAATAATTGCTGGTAGTAAGATAATGCTTGTAATATTTTGGTTTGCTGTTTGAGGTCTGTTGTTCTCCATTTCAATGTTAGCACTTGACAATACATTTGTCACCTTTTAGCTCTGAGATGTTCCCGATTCCTCACTTAACCATTTTTGTCCCATTGGGAAGTTTCTATTTCTCCTGTTATCCTTATTTGCATTATAATAAACTTTTTAAACTCATATTGTTATTCAGAAATTGGATTTTCCATCTAGAAAATCCTATAAATAAAATTTATTTTACAATTAGGTACTGTATAGTCAATTTATTTAATTACTCAACATTTTTTTTGAAAGACAGAATTAAATTATAGCCTTTTATATCCTGTATTTCTAAAAAATGTATATTAATTATATGATAAACACAGTAAAACACTAATTTTAATATTGAATAATTTGGATTTTAGTACTGTTAAACACTATAATCGTCTAATGATTTTATTATATGCTTGCATAAAATTGCTTAAAATTAATTCGTTTTAAGCCTTATTATTATAATTATTAATATTTTTTTTTCTTCAATGATTGAAACATAAAACCGGTACATGCTGGTAAAATAGTGACATCCGGTGAAGAGTGTATATGACTTATCTTGTGGGTTTTGGTTACGGCACGTGTATTTATAGCAAATTGATTGCTATTTGCCATTTGTCCATTTGCTATTTGTCCATTTTTATGTATTAGCATGTTATTTCATGTCGGATTGTATTGAGACTGTAGGCTTTGAAATTGAATATTTAGTATTTGCTCATCACATAATCCAGCATTCCACAAAATGCGAAATTTCCAGTTGATCCCATCTCGCCACTCCCATTTTTCTTCTATTTTACCTGTATGCATGTTTCTTTTACAAATTGAAGGCACGCATCGTTGTAATCAAGAAAAGTGATTGTGTAATATTATTTACTGTCGATGCCATAACCTTCAAACTCAGTTTGCATTTTTTAAATAAGTAGCAGACCTTTCTTACTTAAGAGGCCTTAATACCTTTGGAAAAAACACTAAAATAAGCACTTCGTAGTTTTCTGTTTCGGACGCTATTTTTGAAGCTAGAGATACATGAATGGTGTCAAATTGTAGATAAATATTGCTACAATGGTCGTATAACCTCGGAATTTTAATATCACTTACCATTTTTTTATAATTACATGTCGAAGTTTATCAAAGTTTAACGGCTCATAGGGCTGTAATAAAGTTAAAAATTTGAAATTCGGAGGTTATACGACCATTCTTTAGATCTTTCTGCACAATTTGGTACCATTTTCATCTTTATTGGATTGAAAATAGCGACCGAAACAGAAAACTACGAAGTGCTGTTTTTGACTCTAGAGGAGACTCTTCATTGCAAGACCTAATGCTGCTACTAACCATTCCATCGAAAACCGAGTATTACACTCACACACTGCCTTGCCGGCCGTTGCATAAACACACGCAAGCGCATGCACGCATTTAGGCGCCAGACAATGTTATCTCGGCAATTATTTCCTTATTGTCATTATAATAACAGTGAGACAGAAATATTAGTTGGATATTCACTCTACAGCTGCAAAGTTTAGGTTCGTTCGGTTGAGGTAGAGTAGGCTCTTACATTTTCGAACAGTGCATCATACTTTGAAATATTTTATTCAAAATTATATTTTTTGTGAGACGTCGTTGAGCTGATTCTGCAGACGTTCTTGGGAGAAAAGCTTACCAACCCATTTTTTTTATGTTTTAGGAGTTACTCAAAATGTTCAACGTAGTTGACATCTTTGAGAAATTCTCTCCTCTGATTGATAAAGCTTTTTGAATTGAATATGATTATCTATTATAATTTTCCAAAAAATTACCTCTTTGTGAGTAAAGGGCAGGGGAAATGGGATTTTTTAATTTTGTCAAAATAATGTTTTTGGTGGCAATTTCAAGGACTTTCTATTAGAAGCAAGAGATTCTAATTCTTTATATTTCTATTTGACAAAAGTTGTAACTAAATAAAAATGGGATAGGAGCAGGCTAGCTTGAATAATTTTTAAACGTTGATCACAGTTTGCAAAGTCCTCCCTTTTGGAGAGGGACAGGCAAAACTGTGATTAGACCAAAATATGGAGCTCTAAAATTATATTGAAAAACTTTATTATCAATAAATTCCATTTTCTATCCTCGAAGGTGACAGTGTTGCTGATGGTGGAAAATAATTTCAACCAATTTGTTGAGTGGATGGCCTAGATAAAAGGAAACAAAAAGTTTACAACTTCGACATAACGTAATGCTTTGCATAATTTGTTTTTGGAGCAAATGAACAATAAAAAGAATTGACTACTGAGTATTCTAAAGTTTTTTTTTTAAATCATCCCTTTTTTGTGTTGGAGGTGATGAATGAAATTCAAGTAGGCGAAATTGTAATTTGTGGAATTTGGAATTGTTGAACAACTTTTAAATATTTTGATAATTGGATATAGTAGTGTACATGGAAGCATTACAAAAATTTTAATAGGCTTCGTCAGAGGTTCTCAATCTTTTTCAAAGGCTGCACCCCTTTATGAAAAATTAAAATTTTGCGTACCCCTAGTTATCGTGTGCCGGGGAGGGGTTTGTTGAGGTTCGTTGAGTTCCTCAATGTTCAGCTCAAGTTTTGTTAGGTACAACTTCAAATCGTCCTCAACATTAACCTTGTTTCTGTACTTACTTTTAAATATATTGAGCTCGACAACCCTCTTTAACATAGGTATGTAGTCAAAAAAGCCCAATAATAATCTTTTCCTACAGTGACCAGAAAAAGTGCCTATTTTTGCACTAACTGTAGCACGCAAAATAGTCTATTCCTGCACCAGTGCGGGAAAGTAAATTCCAGTGCGCGAAAGTACTTTTCCGCACTCCAGATTTGCAACCTAACAATATAAAATAGTGAGCATGTAATACGCAGGTTCCCTATTCAGCATTGGGCGTTTTCACACACACCGACACGGCGCCGGCACGACACCGGCACCGGGCGCCGATATCGTCACGACATCGTTGAAGCATTTCACACTTACCGACACGGCATCTGGCTGTCAGTGAAGAACTAACCTTATTTTGCAGTGGGCGGCACAGTTCAAAACGGTACGAGGGCTGATTACAACAGGAGGTTGTATTTGTTATATTTATTATATCTACGACATAAAAGGCGCAGTCGTAATAGACAACTTTGGATTGACCCAATAATAAAAGTTCGCTATTTGGATGGCTTGTATTACACCTTATTTGATAAGCTAGTGACAAACCCAACAAAATTTTTTAATTGTTTTCGTATGAGTACTGTAAGGAAACTTTCGACTATATATTAGTGAATTTAAGTGATGAAATCAAAAAACAAGACACTCGGATGAGATTGGCTTCTGTCTCTAAAGATTTTGTTCTTATTTTCTTCTATAGTTTTGTCCCATAAACAGGGCTCGGATTCGACTAATTCAATTAGGGTGACAACATTATACCTATCAGCCATCGTACTGTACCAGACGGTTTTTTTCAGTAACTAACCTCAAACTGTTGACAAAATGACCAAATTCTGTTCAAAACTATGGACGACACACAAGTGTCGGCGCCGGCACCGGCGGGAGTGATGCTGCCAACGACATGCCGGCGCCGGCAGCCGGCTGCCGGTGCCGTGTCGGTGAATGTGAAAGCTGTTCCATTTGGCAGCATTGTATCTCAACCCCCACGACACCGGGACGACATCTTGCCGGTGTCGTGCCGGCGCCGTGTCGGTGTGTGTAAAAACGGCCATTCAAAAATAGGTTGGCTACTCTGCTTCAGCCGCGCAAAAAGTCAGCACACTGTCAGCTGTAGGCCTAGTTGTCGAAATCGATTTAATTCGAAGATAGGCTATGTGAGGCTATGCATGTCCTGTTTTGTTTGTTTAAATTACTTTATACATTACTGAAGGAAAATTTTAATGTGTAATTCGAGCACAAAGTATTGTTTCTGAACTCGAGAAACTTTTTTCACTCGCCTTCGGCTTGTGAAAAAAAGTGTTTCTCTCGGTGCAGAAATCTCCCACTTTTCGCTCTAGTTACACAAATAGCTATTTCCATCAAAAGCACAATTTATCAGTGGCGGATTTACGGGGGGGGGGGGGGGGGGCTTTCGGGCTGAAGCCCCCCCAAAACCTCCAAAAAGTTTACGTTTTAATACTGTATAATGTCTTAGTTTCCATTTACATTACCTGCAACCAATCAACTCAGTGTTTAGATTTTTGTACTTTCTGAATAGAAAAAGTAGTGCAACATAAAATTGCAGTAATTGAATCACAACAGTACCAACTTTCTTTTAATGAAAAGTAATGACGAACTACATTAACATATCAACCAATTTTTTTTTTTAAATTCTATCACAGTGGTCGGCAAACCAGTGATCACCAGCTACTGATATATGTTATATCGTGTAAAAATTCCAGATACAACGCTTGCATTGGGTTTACTTATATATAATATGGATCGAATACCATTTTAACTGATTTCTCAAAGAGAAAAAATTTTTTTGGGAGTAACTTTCAGATCCCATATTTCTATAAGAGGAAAACTAATTGTCAGATAAAAACTTTAGAAAAACATCTCTTTTTACAGTGTGGAGTTCACACAAAGTTTATCTATTAAAACTAGATGAAACATTAGTTAATTGAAAAATTTGTAACTAATTAAAGCTCCCACATTGATTTTCATTCTTAAAAATTGAATAATATGACTGTAATGTCGGAATAATACTATATTCCTTGACAAACTGCTGAACACACCAGATTCACCCATAATTCAATCAAAATTTTCCAATCTACTTTAAATTTAAATTAATTTTATCGCTGGTACGGTTCAAGGCACTAGTAAAGCTATTTTTTATTTCCCAATTTTTTCAAAAAGTTATAGTTCGGGTATGATTGATCATGAAAAATTCAAAAGCTTTCACAATACTACTTGCACCTCTAATACCCCCCCCCCCCACCATCATCAGTAGCTACCAACCCCCAAAAAAAATTTCTGGATCCGCCACTGCAATATATATTTGGAAATATATTATTTGAAACCACGGTAAGTAGAAGTTGATCTACTTCTATCTTCTTCTACTTACCGTGTTTCAAACGCATTACAAAAAATTAATGAGAAGAATGAACTTGCTTCTTTCACGTAGCTCCTCAATGTTCAGCTCAAGTTTTGTTAGGTACAACCTTAAATCGTCTCCAACATCAACAAGTACATTTCGATTTCTGTACTTACTTTTTAAATAAATGCCATCATGAAGATGGATGAGGTTCTGGGAGAATCTATTAAAAAAATGTGGCTCATCTATTGATAGGTAATTTCATACCTAGGTGCAACTCCTTATTGGGGACAACTCTATAATTGAAGTGAAAGTCTTGTAAAAATGTTACTCCTGAGGATGCCTTCAAATCCAAAAAAATCCCTTTCCTCAACTCAGTGGGAGATAGATTTGAAGTAAATATAGTGAATGCACTCCAAAAAGGAAACAAGAAGAAAATACTCCGCATTATTAAATTACATTCTGTCATCATTTAATTTTTTTCCAATATGATTTTACTTTTTATTGTGAGTACCTTTTAGCTTGCTTCCATTGAGAGATTAGAGTCTTGGTATCCAAGAAATAAAATGCATTTTGAACTAGGCTACCGTACTTCATTTTACTTGATTATTCTATTTTTTCAGTTGGTTCATTATTTTACTATAAACAAACTAAATCTTATTTAGATTGGGCGGTTCTAAGTCTCTTGTCTGTTTATAATATTCTGATACAATTTTTTATTATCATATCATGAATTGATCTATTTTAAAGAAAATAATTCATGCTCATTTTTCATTATTGTTGAATATTATAGCACTTTTATTGAAAGTCATCATTCAAATATTATAACTGCAAGCGTAATTTATTCAAGTCTTTCTTGTAATAATTGTAAGTGATGGTTCTAATACTAGTGATCACGTCCCAACGGTTGGGAATCATAAACACAGCTTATTTTATTCTCTACGGTCTACGTAAAGACGAAAACGAAGAAGAGAGACCGAAGCTGTGAGTAAGTGAGAAGAGTTGAGACTGTCGGAGAGGAGTGTAGTATGGCAAGGCGGAGTGGTGGGGGAAAGACTGTAGTTTTCAGAACGGCACGGTTGCTGCCCCGTTCCCCACCTCTCGCCTACGGACTATGACTCTGACTCTACTGAGGTCGATTACAAGAATCGGACTCCACCACCGAGTTTTGCCAAAGGTATTAAGGCCTCTTAAAGGAATCTCAAATATTACATGAAATTCCAGCTTGCAAGGAAAAAGAAAATGTAAATGTTATTTTAATTCATAATACTGTATTTACATACTGATAAGTTTGTATGTTCTGGGCTATTATTATTGTATGATGATCCAAAAAGTGGAAATTACTTTTTCTTATGTGTTCTTTTTTATAATTTACTGTATGAACAAGTCTTTATACAATGTAGAAGTGAAATAATTGTACAGTAAAACCTGGATTATCCACCACTCTTTAAACCATCACTTTCTGTTATCCGTCATCGTAAAATTGAGAAAGGTCGGATTTATCGGCATATTATACAACAGTAACTTTACTCTGATTGCAGCATATTTCTGATGACACAAATATGTAAATATAAATCGAATTATCCCTCTTATTTTCGCAACTTTCCCTAAACCATTTCAAATTTAGAGACTGTCATGATAATGTTTATGGCATTTCTATTATCCGTCTATTCATTTATATCAAATGTATGAATTTTTGGGTTGTTTAGCTCAAGTTGAGGTTGTAAAATTGTTTATTACAACGTTTATAGATGTCTCATCTCTAAAAAAAAGTTTTGTCTATTTTCTGTATGACGGCAATTGTCAAGAATAAAATGAAATTTGCCTTTAAATAACTAGACATACGTACCAAATCTAATTGGTTGATTTCTGATGTTTTCTCACATCTATAAAATTTTATTTAAAATGATAGTATTATTTTAGTGTATTATCTAGTAGTAAAAAGTTGAACAAGTTTTTTTAACATATACAGCAGACTCCCGATTATCCGCGGTAATGGGTGGCTGAGCGATCGTGTATAATCGAAATCGCGGATAAACCAAACCTAAAATACACTTGAAATAGTTAAAAACGACTGTGAAAGCAAAATAAGTCCTTAATAACCTTTAGGCTACTAAATGTTAGGTTTAATAATGTGAAAGACTTCAAATACAATACAAGATTACTGTACGTACCTTTTAATAAACACACAACTATTTTAACAATATTTTCACATCGGTAAAAAACCGTCCAATTTTGCCGATCGCGGATAAGCCGCAACGTGGTTAATCCGGTCGTGGATAATCGGGAGTCTACTGTAGTTTTATACTGATGGAGTACAAATATTATTAATCTTTAGAGACTCAATAGAATTATGTATTATTATGTTTTGATATTTTTTTACGGGAGAGTACCTGAATATATTTATCATGTTATGCAGCTTGCATCCATGATTGTTATTTTAAATAGAACTCTTTTAGTATTGTGCTAGACATGCAATAGTATTTCATACAATACATGCATTTAAATTGTTTTGCAAAACCAATAAAATGTTGTACATTAATCCAGTTTTTCTATTTAGAATAATACGTTACATTAATTTCAATTCATTCTTACTGTATTAGCATAAAACTGAATATTGAAGAAATGACTGGAAAAGGGCTTCACTGATTTCAAAGAATGAGGAATTTATGCCAATATGAGAACAATAATGAACTTTATGGGATACAGGTGTCATAAGGAAAAGTAAATTTGTAAGTTCCTAATATTTTAAATAGCAAAGAGTAAGAATTTTTAAAACAAAAATGCTTAGTTATATTGTGTTTTACTATGTAATACCGAATAGTTAGTTAAATAATGTTTTGCAGATCGAGTAAGAAAATGATAATAGTAATTTTTTGTTTTGTTTTTTTTCGCTGATTATTCCCGCAAGAGTCTGAGACTTGTATGTGGCTAATGAGTTGATAATTCAAAATTATTTAGAGAATGGATATTATGCAGTATAACTTGAAAGATACTCAAATTTCAGTGAATCCCTTTTCCCTAATCTTCAACTTCTCAATCTCATAGAACTTGGGGTTCTGTTCAAATTGATAACTTTCATGAATCAGTTAACGTACAGCCTATTTAATGCCATCGGATAACATTAAATAGTTACAAAGGAGTATTTAGTTGAGTTACAGCTATGCTGTTTTATCTACGTTTTCCTTCTATGACAAAAAAATCAAATTCAGCTTCAGAAGATTGATGAATGAAGACTTCAGAGACCACACATTCGTCACAACATCTATCTACCGTAACCAATATTAACCAGAAGACAATTTATTCCAGAAATCATTTTTTTAATTATTGTAATTCAAATTGTTCTCATATCCTTACTTTCTGGACATATAGCAATAGAACTCCTTTCATTTGGAACAAGGAAAAATAATGATAATTCATCAATAAGTTGATCATTACAGTAAAATGCACAATAGATCCATAGTTTACACCGATTGAATTTTTTTTTATCATTAAATTACTACAAAGAATTGAAATTTCAAAGACTGTATTCAAAAGCTATTCTTTTTTCAACAATTTCAATTAAATTCCAGTCCAATTATAAATAATAATATTTATACAATTTTACTGATACTTTTACTTTTAATGAATTAATCAACAGAAAATTGAACAGCAGTCATTGAGAAGTCATCTTATTAATACAGTTCTTGGACTCAGACATGAAGATCCATGTATACACCCACCGTCCAAGAAAGTGTTCAACTATTCATTATCAGGTCTTGTTTCAATTGAGTTTTAGAAGGTCCTCGCAACTACTGGTAGGTACTTTTTTGTAGGATACTTTTTGTAAACTCACCTGCAATTAGAATTTCCAATTAGATAATTTGCATATAGTTTTAAGAATTGTAAAATAGTACAGATATCCAAAAATCGGGCGCATCGCAATGAAGCTGTACTGTTCAGATAATCGTGTTTAAAGACGTGCCTCAGTTGCAATCAGAAGTCCGCTTACAGATGGAGTCTTACATGCGCTATTCTATATTTCCAAACAATCTAACCTTTCATTGAGTAGTTTGTTAGCATTTACAACGCTTGATATATTTACCTATTGAACGAAAAAATTATCATTCAATTCAAAAAATGAATTATTTTTCTATGAATACACAGTATTTTGCTTCTGCTGGTTTTAGCTATAAACATCAATCAAGCTACTGTCGTGTTGCCCTACTATATAGGCCCGGTATGAAACTAACCTCCGTGAATGCCAAAGGCGGTAATTCAATTTATAACTTTTATGCTCCACATATATCTCTTCACAATATATTAATGAAATTCTATTAATTTATTATTTTTTTAATAATCTATAAAGATGTATGCTTTCTTTATCAAAAACGTAATTTTATCAAGGCAAGCATTGCTTACATGGTGGAAACGTCAATGTGTCCCAGAGCTAGAGGAACGTAAGTCCAATTTTCGTTTACATGGATTTATTACTGGGGGTTCTCAAGTTTTTCAACCTGCAACAAGCAATCGTCTTCTATCAAAATTGGTTTTTAATATAATGATTATAAGAAGTCAAGCCAGTTTAGAGCTAAAAAATTCCATTTATTTCATTCCAGCTTACTAGCTTTAGTCATCTAACATGGGACTTACTTTACCGTGGGAGTACCATGGTTATTGAGGCTTCCTGTAAAATATGCTATTACATATTTTCTAGTTTCTCTAGACTTTTTCTCAGGCTCTGAGGCAAAGTAATAATGACGTAAAATTGAACAAATAAAGGTCTATTACAGAAGTATTAAAAATAAGCACAGGCGACATTTAAATGTCTAGATGACATGCACACCTTTCACTTTTCATATTAGGAAGAGTTCCTGTCCAATTTTTCTATCACTTATTAAATTAGATTCGTTATTTTATTGCTCTTGATTTTTGGATCTCTGTATAAAATTAGTATTCAAATCTTACAGTATGGAAGTTTTATTTGAAAGTCTAGCAAAGCCTACTCATATTAGCTACTAATTGCAAACCCTATTGAAATTCTTTATTGCAGAAACTGTCAACATGTTGCACAATATTAATGTATTGCAGTTAGTTCATTCTCTCTTAGAATTCTAGATTTAATGGAACTCAAAACAAAGTTCTTTTAGAATAATGCACACAATCATCAGTTTATTCAGAAGAGGTAGCTCTAAAGTTATGAATGATCAATTTTAATGGAAGTAGTAGTACCTGTATATTAAAAAATCATAATATGATTCAAAACATTTTTGAATAGTAATAGTGGAAATACATATACAATTTCAAGCAATTTTTCATTATTAAAGAATAGTTTTTTAGTATCATCAAATACAATTTAAGATATTGATAGTCTTTGGTATAATTTACCAATAATTATAAACAAATACAATTATCGAAAACCCTCGAGTCTCGAATATTTTCAGATCTTTTAATTTATTGAACAAAAATATCACTTTAAAATCTCCAATTCAAGATATTTCGAGTTTATAGAATGGATTAATTTAGTTTTATAGTTCAAGATAAGAAAATTTGATGGTTCAAAAGCATAAACTGAAGTTGACTCTCAGGTAGAGCGAAGAAAATGTGATTTTTTAGTACAATCGTTCAAATGAAATTACAAATTCCTGCCGACTGATTTGTCGTGCGTCTAGCTTATCGCTGAGGCTAGCCGTACACTGAGAGCGGAAGACTGGAAAGCTGCAATGTTGAATCATCCAAATTTGCACAAAAGATCCAAACTTGTGGCTCGGTTGAGGACTTGGTTCAAACAACCGCTAAGCATTCGTTTATAAATGTGCGTTTTGGCCAGCAAAAAAGAAACTATTCTCTGCTGTAGAATCACTCCCCGGTGGTTCGGAACCCACCTAAAACTGTAGGTCCAACTCATCACCCACGCACAGGTCTCAGATCTATGTGGGCTTCATTCTCCATTATAAAAAAAAGAAATAAAATACTATTGAACAATACTATACTACAAAGTTTGATAAACAAGGTTTGTAACAAAGTTGTTACCTGTATGACATTGTTATGAAAATGAAAAACTATTGATGTAAATACGTATATAAAACCTTTGTAATGTGACACTTTGATTTTGGAAGCTGCATTCCTTTGTGAAAAGTTGTACAACATAATTATTTGTGATTTGTTACTTAGTCTAAACGCACATAGGCATTTGTACTAATTTATTGCTTCGCAAATCTCAGTGGACGGTTAGACACTTCAACGTTTTCTTCCTGAATGAAGAGTACTGTGGACTGTCTTGGTAAGCTTTTGACGCAAACGCTGGAACTATCACTTTAAAATATTATTCAAGTAAAACAATATTTTACAATACGACAATATTCTGCTTTAAAGGCGAATCAGGAAATGCTATTATCCTTCGATTAAATTATTTCCCTCATTATCGGTAGTTGTAACTCAGTATAGGCTATGTCTTTACATTATGTACTGTGCTTCTCAATATTTGATCAAGCAGGCTAGATCTGTACCCAATACTGTGAATTCTTAATAGATAATAATCTTGTAATTCGACAAATACTTTTTAATTGTATAATATTGGCAAACGCATCTAAATATTAATACAGCAATAGTTGATATTTTTCATAAATTTCTTCTGATTTCAACGTAATATGCTAAAATTAGATAGCATATTAATTTTATGTAACTTAATCAGAAGAAATTATACTTTAATACTTATAGATACCGTACTTTTATTGTTAATACTAGGTACTTATGAGATAGTTTGTTCTTTAATTGGAAGTTATAGCTCTCACCGAGCGAGGTGTCGGAGCGATCGTGAAGTTCAGTCACGAGCGCTCAAGACTACGCATGGAAGGGTGATCGGCTAAAATAATATGACGTTATTTGCTTTATTATCATTTACTTGGTGGTTCTAGACTACCTAAAACTGTAGAGGTCCATCCATAACATCATTCGCAACCACCCAGTACCCACGCACAAGTCTCGGACCCATGTGGGCATCATTAACACGAGTGTGATTTGTACTTCCTTTTCGCTTTTAGTCCTTTACTTGATTTGGGATAATATCTTTGTAGACTTTTCTTTGTATTTTTTTCAAGTTTTCATTTTAATTTATTACTCTATTATACTTTTCCTTCCCCACGAATGAAGCTAAGGTCATCTCTGCTGTTTATGAACTACTTAATTAAGTACAGGATTAGATTCAATTTATGAGGAAATCCTTGAATTTTTGTGGAATATGATTGTGGTAGTCTATTCGTAGCCGACTCCTTTGCGCTTCTGTTAACGAAATCAAGTTCTAAATGAAAACTCAAATGTGAAATGATTATAAAGTTTTCTTTCTTTGTAGTGGCGAAGGTGATGTGGAAGATATCCATAATGAATAATAAGACTTGAAGTTACACATTTATTGAAAACCGTGAGATGTGACAACTTTAAGTCTTACTATTCATTATAAATTCTCCCCATTTTGTCTTTGTATCTTCGTACAAACTCATTGGCGTTCGTTTCAGTCCTAGTAGTGCCAAAGTCTATCAGGTGGTTGCCGTTTCCATATTCTATTATTGAGAGAAATACTAGAAGTTTTAATTATTATTTACTATGTTATTGATCTCCTTCAAGGTTAGGAGATTTATTTTTAAAAATCCCCGAAATGTGAAGCCTCTTGCCTTTTGATCATATATATAAACTGGTATTCATGTTACAATGCTGCTTTCCTAGTCCGAGGATTGGTGCAAATCACTACAGTACAGAGTAAAATCTAGTTGAAGAACATGTTCAATTGTGTGATGAAATAATTTTGTAGCGACTATTTAGCCTCCCTATCTACTAGCCAGTCTCCGTAGGAGACTTCATAAGAATTATTTCATCATAAAATAAAATCAAATATATCCTATTTATCTTGTATTTTTTAAAAGGTTTTTTTAGTGCCGTATGTTGAGCATAGTTCACAGGAAACGGCATGATTCAAGTTGTCATAGTTATTATTTACTCTTGAAGTACATCGTTATATTTATATATTTCATTAAATTCACGGGCAAGGTTTATCCTCAAATATTATTATTTACTAATTTAGGAAACGCATGCGCTGTTACAGATAAGCTATCCAGTAGGCTCTAATGGACTTCAGTTGAACAACACATCTTTGACCGCAACCTCTTCGCCTGGATTTGGAGAATCACCGTCGGTGTCAGCAAACACTGCTACTGTACAGGTGAAGCAATTAATTTTTTTAAATTTATTAGATATGTTTCAATCTTTTGTGTTCTTCTTTGCCAGCTTCATTCTCTCCTAAGAGGATAGCTTTCTATTCTGATCCTATTCTATCCATTCCAGTCCAACTCATCTAATCTTTTTGCGGTTACTTTTCTCTCATGAACCTCTCCTCCACATTTTTAAATAAAATAATACAAAAATTATGTAATACAAAAAACGTTTTTCAACCTTATCCCACTTAACATACGTAATAATAGATCCATTAACCAATTTAAAAAAAGAGTACGAGCTTGGCTCTGGGAGTTTCCTCCTGATGAAGTTGAGAAGTAGTTTGCTGTGGTTGTGTGAAATGCGAATATTTGCCCCTTCCTGCTATAATGTGTGATGCATAATTTGTACTGAATTTATACTTTAGCACTGCTTTAATTGGATTTCTAACTCTAATTGTAGGGTTTAGAAAATATGAGTTCTAAGACAGTTTGTAAGTTTTACTCGTGAGTGTGTGTGTGTGATTGGTTTTTTTGTATTATATTTCCTAAACTTTCTGTAATTGTAATTCCTGCTTGCCCTCAAGTGATTGTTAATCACTTTGCAAGTTAGTATTTTGTTTCACTTGTTGATATTACATTGTATGTGTTTTTTCTTATATTTACATAATGAATTTGATAGCTCAAGAAATATTTATTTTTAATTTTATTATATTAATAGGAGAGGAACTATTCATTGCACTCTTAATATGACTCATTCAATTTAAGTTATTTCCACTCATTTTTTGCTGGCTACATTACATTATTGATTTTTCTTCATGTTCTTGTCATTAATCATGAATTCAACTAACTATATTTATTCATGTTTGTAAAGAATAAATAAATATAGTGTCTGTAAATTTCAAGTGAAATAAAATCATATTCTATTCTATAAGATACATTAATTTATTTTAGACGTTTTTTCGAATCTTTCTTACCTCCTTTTCTTTCAATCTCTTAAACTCTTATAATGATCAGCTCAAATTATTTTTACGATTTTCCCTCGAATTACCAAATGGGTAAATTACATAAATGGGTTATTATTCAAGTCTAGCAGGTTGCCCGATTCAGTTGAATCGGAATATCTTGAATGTATATCCTAATCTATATCCAGAGATTCTTCCGGGATTTCTCCTTCGGTTTACTTTCTTTTCTTTTTCTTCTCCTTTTCTTTTTTACTCCTTTGCAATCTCCTTCTCTTTTTTCTTCTTTTTCATAATCTCCTTCTCCTCCTCCTCAGTTTTTCTTCTCAAATGTTGAACTGTTTGCTTCTTATGCCCAGTTTCTCAGTCAATCATTCAGTAAATATTGATTCAATAGCGGCCCTAACGGCCAACGCACACAGCAACAGACGGACTTATGCATGCAGACAGACTTTATGGTCAACGCACATAACCGCAGACGGATGGGGGATCGTCCGCTGCTAGTCTTCAGTGAGATGGCGTCAAATTATGTTGTGTGGTGTGGCACAAACTTTTCAAAAAATATTCCGTGGCTAGAGGACGATGATTCTTCGAATGATGACGATTTGTTACTGTTATACTCATTATCTAACAGGTTCATCCCATTAATAAAAAATGTAAAATTTATGGTGAATACCATCATCTTATGCAAGATTTGACGGAAGACGATGAAAAGTTCAAATGTTATTTTAGATTGTGCCAGGAAGAATTCAACAAAGTGTTGCAGTTTTTTGAAGAAGACATAAGGAAAAACCACTAACTGGAGGCAGCCAGTAACTCCCAAGGAACGGCTTGCCATCTGTTTGAGATTTGCCTATATAAAATCATTATATTTCTTTGTAGTCTTACGTTTTGATGAGATTAACAATTGGTTTTAGAATAAAGTAAGAAATATAAAAAGCAAAATAAATTTATTGGATAATCCGTCCGATGAAAAATGAAACAATCAAAATACTTAATTAACCGATCAAATTGTATTAATAAAATTCCAGTATTAAAAGTATCGATACTAAGTAGTACAATGATATTATGTATTATTACTTTATAATTTGAAGTGACTGGCAATTAAACAAACTGACAAATATATAGAAATAGAATTTATTAATTTCGAAGTCCTTCATTAGTAACGAATAGGTTCCGGAACTTCAGCAGTTGTAAATTATGGACTTAATGAACTAATTATAACTGAATTTAATAATTTCGAAGTCCTATTAATGTGTTATTAATTTATACTGAAGACTTCTGAAATGGCGGATATTGACACCAGTTATCAATATCCGCCATTGCGGAAGTCTTCAGTATAAATTGATAGCACTTAAAGGACTTCGAAATTATTAAATTCAGTCATAATTAGTTCATTAAGTCCATAATTTATAACTGCTGAAGTTCCGGGACCTCTTCGTTGTCCTCCCATTGTTCGGGTGAAACAGTTAAATTTGAACAGTTAGTTTGTGAACTGTTCCCTGAAATATTGCTTTCAGGTCTGTAGGTTGAAGAGGGGCCTTGTCCTTGGGTAACAAAATTACCTATTAATATTAACTAAAGAAAACACAAAGCACATGTAACCCAAAGCAGGCAAATTGGTTAACAACCCTAATAGCGCCTCTTGCGGGACTGTCGATAAGTTGAGTTAGCGCATGCGCGATATGAAACTTAGGCATGCAGACGTTTAGAAAATCGCCCCCGGAGCGAATCTAAAACGTCTGCAGACAGACAGACAGATGTCTGTGTTCATTGCAACATTTAATAAACTGGGGAGCGATTTTTCATCCATCTGTCTACATACGTCCGTCTGTTGCTGTGTGCGTTGGCCTTAAGGCTTGTTTCACACATACCCGGCAGTCAGGTACCCGGCATTACATTAATTACATTGTGTCATATGATTTCAAAAATAGTGTTAAGGGTGAAGCGCTCCATATGGTACAATGCCCTACAGCTGGATAAACAACACCAGTTACCCGACTGCCGGGTATGTGTGAAACAAGCCTTAGCGCCGTAATTGAAGCAATAGCTACTGAATGACTGAGAAACTGGATTTAAAATTATTGAAAAAGGTGAGCGGTTTTAATGAATGAAATTTAGATGATAACTTATACAAAAACATTAACAAAATACTTGGTTCTTGTAGGGTCAAAAGGTTTATCTAACCTTCTCACAGATCCAGTTGTGTATCAGCTGCTTTTATTAAAGACCCTAATCGCTTATGACGGATACGATTGATTATAATTTATATTTTCCAGAATTAAACAATTATCGTTTTGATTTTAGGTGGTCGGCATGTGTACAACGCCCTTGAACATCTCTCCAAACTCTTCAGGGATCATACTCGATGGTAATAGTGTTGTTACTACTGACCACGACGATGATGAACTCACTTTAGAGTTGTAGTTGTAGAGCAGCACTATTCTAAAGTTGATTTTACTGGAATGTGATAAGTGTAATAAGTAGACTGACGCTGACAACCTGCTTTTGATTTGTTGAAGCAGTGGAAGAAATTCCAAAGTTACGATTTATAGGGAACAAAAGCTCTGAAATTGTGGGCGAGTGAAGAATCTCAACTCGTAGTTTCTCCCCGTTAATTGAGCGATTTTCAATAACTACAAACCAACATAATATGAAGCCCCATTCGATTTCCAACTACAGTAGTACCACCTTAAAACACACCATCTCATCGCAAGTCGTTGAATTCACTTAAAAAGTTAATATTAACAACGCAGTTCGTCATAGAACAAGAAATACAGGAACTTAAAACTGTCTTGGAATAAAACTCAATATTTCATAAAATATTCAGACCTAAGTTATATACAGAGGCTTCTTTCTCTCTTGGCATGGACCATACTTGTTGGAGATCGAACTTTTCTGCTTTAATCAAAATAAGCATCCAGTATTTTAGTAACTTGAAGCAATTTCGAGTTTAGACTCAATACTCTCGCCCATTGTTAAGTAGTTTTCCTTGTGGTGTCCACTTTTTTGTAGTGGAATGCGATATCTAGACACTTATTGCACGAGGCCACTTGGTGGCGAATCTGCTCCCCTATTGCTTGTGTTGCTGACTGGTGGATGAGTCACTGATGGCCGGGTGGCATAGTGGTTCGTTCCAAAGCTTGTGTTCCCTATAAATTTTACTCGAATTGAATGCAATTCCTGGTGCAAAAAGAAACGCAGGTGACTTTTTGTTAAACAAAGTAATGAATAATATTACATCTCACCCTCGCTTCTATTTTCGCGGCGATTAAGAGAAAAACCTCTGTATAAAAGAACTAATATTGCATTACTAATTGTAATAATTGAATTCCCGAAAATCTCAATTCGTAGTATCAAAATTCTACTAGGCTATATTTTAAAGGCTAATATGTACTATATTTACTAAGCAAATTTTTTTTACTACCTTTATTGGAAATTAGAAAATTCGAAGTTTTTTGTTATTACTTTTGAAATTAATTGAATATTGCAATTGCATCTGACAGAAATGGGAAGCTGTTTTTAAAGTTTTGAAAATGTTTTTAATTATTCAATACCGCATTCTTTATGCTTGAGAGAGGTGCTACTCTTTATAAGGTGCCTAGATACAAGTGTGGTTCACACGAGTGTTTGGAAACACTTATAATCCAGTAAAATTAACAAAAAGTAAAGAAAAAATTCCAAATCGGCTGAAAATCTGGGTATCTGACCAGAAAAATGCTGTATAAAATACTAAAAGTCCTAAAGAATCCTAGCTGTGCTTCGGCCGCTATCTTAAAAACCTTTAACATTTTCCGACGTCATTTTGTTTTTTTTTCGAATTGGAGACCAAACTAAGCGTCGGGCAGAAGAAGTTCGGCACTCCTGTCGTGCTTTAAGAAAACAAAATTTTCAAGAATTTGATATAAATTACATTCCTGTACCTTGAACAAATCTAAAGTTAATTTTTCGAAATTTTGGGTATTTTTCTGAAAAATTTATAGTTTGAATTTTGAATAATTAAAACGGCTGTATCTCACTAACGGCAGGACCTAAACTTATAATTAGAAATCCCTCAAGGGAAAATTAAGTTCTCTGCAATGCAAATGAAAGTTTGCGAATAAAAGTTTTTGAATAGCTGCAGCTCAAAAGAGAAAAAACGGTGAAATTAGTTTTAAATTGTGAAGACATTCATTTCCCCAAGAGAAATTTCGAATTACAAATTTTGGTCTTGCCATTAGTGACATACAGCCGTTTTAATCATTCAAATTTACCATTTTCTTTTTCAGAAAAAATACCCAAAACTTCGAAAAATTCTATATTGTAACTTATTTAAAGCACAGGGGTGTAACTGGGATCAAATTCTTGAAAATTTTGTTTTCTTGAAAAGCGACAGCTGTTACTGTTTCATATTGGATTCATTAGCCTCCGGATACCAATTAATATAAATAAAGGTTTAAATACCTGCGTTTTGGTATCCAATAATAATTTGTTCACTACCGGTTTCCACCCTTGAGAATACTTAGGTAGTAATCCAAACAGTAACATGTCAATATGAATACAACAATAATTACAAGAATGCAATCAATAATTAAAACAAAACAATTCTGTCAAAGCAATAAATTTGAAAAGAAACAACCCCCTTCCGTGGGGTCATCATCAGGTGGTTACAGACGTTATTTAATCATCGGCGATTCGTCGTAATATAAAACGTCGAATGATAAAAGACACAAAAAAAACACAACACGAAACAACACTTAATATACGAGACAGGTAACACGCTCGCTTCAACTGACAAGTCCGGAAAAAACAAAAACAAAATGACGTTGGAAAATTTTTATAGGTTTCCAAGATAGCGGCCGAAGCACAGCTTGGATTCTTGGGGACTTTTTACATGTTTCTGGCCATTTAACCCGATTTTTAGCAGTGCGGGAGTTTTTTTCCTTGTTCGAAATTTCTTCTTTGACTGGAGTACTATACCGAATCGACGAATATTTAGTCAGTTATTTCCAGCTATTTGTGTGGAATATTCGACGTGTGTCATCGCCCTTACCTCACTTTTGATATTATTGTTTAGTGATAAATCTGTAGGACTAATTGATTCTGTATTCACCTAATATTAGATTTAGTATATTGTGTATATATATGATTGAACTATTTGGCTATACTCATATCTGGTTGTGAATGATCTTTGCTTTTATTTCTTATTGTTTTACAAAGCAGAAAGTTATCATAAACTGGCCAACATCATGCAGCTTAATACTCAGCCTATTTTATTTGCATTACTGAATTCTGTGATCGCCTTTGTTAATGCTGTGGTTTTCTAGGGTACCGCTGGAAAGTAGTTTTTATACCTTAAAGTAGACAAACTGAATATCAATTTCTGAAATGATCCAGACAATGTGTAGTCTATATATATATTTTAAAGTGATTCTGCCTGTTAATGTGCAATGCAATTTTTTATATTTTACAATATTTTTATCTTTGTATCATCATCATCACGCCATTACAATCACACAAGCTTCAGTAAACACCCGAAATAATTTTTTAAGCACTAAATAGTATTGATCATCACAGTTTATACTTCTAGCCAACCCCAAGTTTCAAAATGTTTTTTTATTTATTTAATATTATTAATAATTTTAATAGCAATATAATTATATAACTCAAATAATTTAAAATGAGTATGTTACTTCAAGTAATGAATAAAAATTATTTAAAGAGGAAAATTATCATTAAAATAATCTGTGGCATGTTGCACCACAATTTTACATACCACACTGACAAGTAAAACCTATAGGATTTTGCAGCAGTGTTAATAACAATAAAACTAGCTGGTAATAAATTGTTATGCAACAGACCCCAGGCAATTTTAAATGCCTAGGAGATTTTAAAAGCGGATAGGTAATAAATTGTTATGCAACAGACCCCAGGCAATTTTAAATGCCTAGGAGATTTTAAAAGCGGATAGGTAATAAATTGTTATGCAACAGACCCCAGGCAATTTCAAATGCCTAGGAAATTTTAAAAGCGGATAGGAACCTAATGAATTGTCTAGTTTTATGAACTAAGCAATTGAAAATGCATATTATCATTCGACCTTATCTTTGAGCAATTTAAATTAGCATCAATTACAAAATAATAATAGGTTTCAATTAACATTGGAATCTACAGAAAAATTGAATAGATAATTTTTGTGAGGCATAAAATCAGATTTTATGACCTAATTTATTGTAATAGCAATTCAAAGTCGATCTTGAAAATGTTATTCAACTATTGACTGGTTCAAGTCCCATAACTTTATTTATAGTTATTAAAAATGTTTTTCTGTAGTAGGATACTGTATTGGAAAAACATTAAAATTTTGCACCAATTATACTGTCTTTTGCATGCATTTTTCCCCTAATATAAACATAATTATTGTTGATTGATCCATGCGAAGTATCCATGTTAACAGTGATGCAATTTTGTACATGAGTATGCAAATTCATCAATTTTATTAAAATGGAACTTCTGAGACAAAAAAATGTTTTATCAGGAAAGATTAAATGGACAATTTTGATTTCTTTTATGAAGCCCACATAAGTCTGAAACCTATGAGTTGGAACTGCAGTTTTAGGTGCGTTCCGAACCACCGGGAAGTGATTTTGCAGCACAGAACAGGAACTTTTGCAGGCCAATGCAATCGGTCACCCTTTCAAAGAGGGCCCAGGGGTTCGTAGCTTATCTGGCCGAACAGATATCTGCTATGGCTCATGGCTATCACTTTCCTAAAGCTTCAATGTAATTTTTTGTTTGAGGATGAAGCCCACATAGGTCTGAGACATGTGCGTGGGTAATGAATTGGATGATGGTGATTGATGAGTTGGACCTACAGTTTTAGGTGGGTTCTGATATGTTCTCCAAAGCTTCATTCAGAAAAACTCTTAGCAAAACTCCCAAGCGTCATTTGTGTGGCTTTCTCATTAAAACAGCACATATGCTAGATTTCGTACAAGCCACTGCTCACTCATCTTTTTCTGAATACAAAAGTAAAAAGAACATGAAATTTGATATTCTATTTTTTTAAATGCTGACATTCTACTGGCGCTTCTGATTCCATAGCAGCTTATCATACCACAACATGCCTATAGAAAACAGGAACAGTGCATTGGATCAGCCATTCAGTGCTGAGGAGCTGAAAAGAGCAATATCTGAATTGAAAGAGAACAAAGCTGCAGGTCCTGATGATATGAGAACAGAAATAATAAAACGATTTGGATCAACAACTATCAAGTGGCTTGTGGCTTTGATGAATAACTGCATAAAGGGCAATCAACTCCCAAAACTTTGGAGGAAAGCTCATGCTGTAGCACTCCTAAAGCCTGGAAAAGAGCCCAATTCTCCCAAAAATTTCCGACCAGTGTCTCTTCTCTGTCACTTGTATAAGGTATTTGAACGCATGATTCTGAATAGAGTGGCTGCCAGTGTTGATGAGAAGCTTATCCCAGAACAAGCTGGTTTCCGCCCTGGGAAGAGCTGCTGCAGCCAAATACTCAATCTGACTCAGCACATTGAGGATGGTTACGAAAAGAATTTGGTGACAGGAACCGTATTTATTGACTTAACTGCTGCATACGACACTGTCAACCACAAATTACTCATAGAAAAACTGTATCAAACAACAGGAGACCTTCAACTTACAAGGGTGGTGAGAGCCATGCTTCAGAACAGGAGATTCTATGTCTCACTAGAAGGTAAAAAGAGTAGATGGAGAAACCAGAAAAACGGCCTTCCTCAAGGAAGTGTCCTGTCACCTCTACTCTATAATATATATGTGAATGACCAACCAATTCACCCTGAAGCAAGGCGTTTCATCTATGCGGATGATACTGCACTCTGCGTGCAGGGCAAATCATTTGAGGAAGTTGAGGAGAGACTACAGGAAGCTCTAGAGCTGTTAACACAATACTATGATGTCAACCACCTCAACCCAAACCCTAGCAAAACTCAAGTATGCGCCTTCCACTTGAGGAACAAGGAAGCAAATCGCCACCTCAAGATAATTTGGAGAGGGGTCACTCTTGAACACTGCGGTAGCCCAAAGTATCTAGGTGTCAGACTGGATCGAGCACTCACTTACAAAAGTCAATGCCAGGAGCTTAAGAAAAAGGTTGGTGCTAGAAATAACTTGCTAAGAAAGTTAACGGGAACAACATGGGGAGCTCAGCCTGAGGTGCTTCGCACGACTGCCATGGGCTTGTCTTTTGCAGCAGGGGAATATGCGGCTCCAGTTTGGGAAGCATCAGTGCACGCAAAACAGGTAGATATTGCACTGAATGAGACAGTGAGGATTGTAACTGGCTGTCTCAGACCAACCCCGATAGACAAGATCTACCCCTTAGCTGGTATTGCACCACCTAATATCAGGCGTAAAGTGGCTGCAGAGATTGAAAGAAAAAAGCAACTCACTGATAGGCGACACCCCATGTTTGACCACGTTCAGGTGGCATCTCGACTGAAGTCTAGGCACAGCTTCATGGTGAGAACGGAGCCCTTAACAACAGGACCTGAAGCTCGTCGGCTTGATCTATGGAAGACAGCAGTCCCAAGCAGGCCTTGTTTGAAGGAAAGATTAGCTGTAGGAAAGGATTTACCATATGACGTATGGAAAACACTGAACCGTCTCAGAGTGGGAGTGTCAAGCTGCAAGGCCAATTTAAGAAAATGGGGCTATATTGATGATGACAAATGTGAGTGTGGAGAGATCCAAAATGAAAGCCACCTATTAAGCTGCTCACTGCTGAATGATGCATTCTCTGTTGATGATATTTTAGAAGTAAATGACAAGGCAATAAATGCTGCTATTTTCTGGAGAGGAAAAATTTAAGTTTAAGGTGTTGGCCGGACACGAAAAGTAAGTAAGTATACCACAACATTTGAGGTTTTTATAAACAATCTAATTTTAATGCTGTATAAATTGGCAAAATTGAAAGATTTGATGCTAGGATAAAAATATAAGTTGGAAAGTTGCTAAGTACTCAGGAAAAAAGTAGAATATGAAAGCATTCTAAATATTTGAGTATCACAAATTCATTTATTTTTTTAGTTTGTAGTGGAGAAAATCATCAAACAGGATTGGAAATGGTGTGAAGAGTAAGGCTTGTTTCACACTTGATCCGCTCAGTTCAGCATAGGTCATTCACCTCAGTTCCAGCAGTTTTCTCACACACTGTGTCAGTTCGGTCCGCTCCGTTCAGTCGTTAATTTTGAGCATCAGCTGTACTGGCGGTTCAGTTGCACAACACTTCTGTCTGTAAGCCTACTCTGCGCATGTGCGGCATCTGTAGGCCTACTCTGTGAATGCAAGGCGTCTCCGTCCTTCAGTTGCTTCCATCAAAAATTGCTTGCTTACCAAAACGTGGCTGAGACAGATGGAGCGGACAGAACTGAACTGATGGAACAGATACGGTTTGCTGCTCTATGTTTGAATGCATGGTTTCCGAATGTTGGTGGAAGTGACTGAACTGAGCGGATCCAGTGTGGTACAAGCCTAAACAGTGGGTTTTTGGTCAAGCAGCTTGTTCCAACATGCTGCCAAGTATGTTGCAAACTTGGAGTCAAAACTATTGATGTATGTAGTATGTATCAGTGATTGAAGCCAAGCTTAAAGCTGACCACCAAGTGTTTTGTATGGCAGTGATGAGCCTTATCTGCATAGAATTCATAAATCTGTCACTATCTCTCAGTCGTGCATGTCTTCCTTTGTCCTTCTTATTTGGAATGTTCTAAGATTATGGATCTCAAATGTTCTAGCAAATGCATTTCTAGAATGTTTGAGTAAATGGTGGAATGACCCAGATACTTGTGGAAACTTCTGAAAAACAAAAATGTTTAACAAAACAGCTCTCCCTATTAAACAGCAGTTCAGTTATTGTTCAAACTTCCTTAATGTTCATATTGTAACGAGTTCATGGTGGCAGTATACAAGGTTATTGATTGACGTATAGGTTGGCCAAGTTTTCTTGGTACCTGAGATGCACAAAGCTAAGATGCACAAAGAAATCACCATTTTAAGAGTGCCACTGTGCTGAGTTGCGCTGCGCTGTGTGACGACAGAATGGTTTTCAATAAATGCCCGGCAACTATAGGCCAGCGCAGCACTACTTTCAGTGGCTGGGCGTTCATTTTAAAAGCTGTTGTCGCACAGCGTAGCGCAACTCAGCACAGCCTTTAATGGCCGGGCGCCTTTATTATTAAGAAGTCTTATGACAAATGGCATTGGATTCAATTAATCAACAATTAGCCTCATAGCTGGACTCTAGTGCAATTCTCTTATATAGGGCAATTATTGTCTATTGCGCACTTAGATGCTCGGGATCACGAAAGATTGGCTGACTATAGTAGGCTATAGTTTTATAATAATTGTTTTAACAATTTATAATATATTAAGAAAAGGATTAAAGTAAAGCATTTACAGTTGGTTTACTGAGTAAAATCACACGCAGCAGAAAGTTTTCTGTTGTCTGTGGAAAATCACAAAATGCGGTTATATGGTTAAAACCCATGTCTAACGCGATGTGGAGTGAGCCTTGCTTGTGTGCTTGCAACCTATGTAAGTATGTAGAATGAATTATTCTATTAGGAAAAGTTTGGTGATTGATGAGTAGACTGAATAAAGAAAGCATTGACAACAACTTCTGTAAACTGAAATTCAGAGTAGGATACCTTTCTAAAAGGGTGGCCGATTGGATCGGTCACCGGTGGACTGGGTCCCGGTGGATCGGAACTCACCTAAAACTAGGTCCAACTCATCAATCACCTTAATCCAATTTATTACCCACGCTCAGATCTCAAACCTGTGGGCTTCATCCTAAAAAAATGTATGATTAAATGTAGTGATGCAAATAACAAATGCTCAAATTCATTCAACTTTAATCTTCTTTCAATTATTAGACCTATAACACTTTTTACGGGTTTCACAAAAACTAAGATACGTTATACACATGAATATAATCTACAATTTATAATCAATTTACTGATGTAAACCAATATTGGTAAAGTATTTTTATATTAAACAATATTTAATGTGTGCGAAATATTGATGTTTTGTGAATGCGTTGATGCACAGTTTGCAAACTATTTTTAGACTTCTAAATTCTCAGGAATCAAATAAGTATTATACTTGTGTGAACAATAGAGTGTTAGACATAACTTCAATAAATATAGTTAAACCAATAATATATCATCATCATCATCCGATTACTCGTTAATTAAATAGGATGATGTAAAAATATAATTATTGATAACATATTATTATTATTATAATCATAATCTTATTGACTAGTTTAAATGGAGAACAATAACATGATTCTTAGAAACAAGAAATGCTTTGGGTTGCAGTAAATTATATATAATCAAAATCTTCAGGTATAGCGAATTGCTTGTCCAACGTTTTTTCATCAATACCAAATTTTTTTTTACACCAAGATTTTGTGAGTATTATGTTTTCGGTCCATCTATTCACAGCATCTTTGGCAATCTAAAAAAGAAAGTACCCTACAATTAACATTACAAAACACATGGTTATGCTGAAACAAAACTTCATGAGCACATGAGTATTGTATTACCGTTTTAACTATCAATTCTTAGTTGATGCTATTGTTTCAGAAGTATTCTGAAATATTCTCTACACAATATTCTTTTTCTACAGCGACCCAAAAAAGTGCTTATTTTTGCACCAACTGTAGCACGCAAAATAGTCTATTCCTGCAAAACTACTTTTCCGCACTCCAGATTTGCAACCTAACAACACAAAATGGTGAGCATGTAATACGCAGGTTCCCTATTCTGCATTCAAAAATAGTTTGGCTACTCTGCTTCAGCTACGAAATGCAGTCAGCTGTAGTTGAAATCGATTTGATTCGAAGATAGGTTATGTGAGGAATAGTCAGGTTATGCATGTCCTGTTTTGTTCTGTTTAAATTACTTTATACGTTACTGTAGGAAAAATGTAATGTGTAATTCGAGCGCAAAGTATTGTTTTTGCACTTGAGAAACCTTTTTCACTCGCATTCGGCTCGTGAAAAAAACTGTTCCTCTCAGTGCAGAAAACCCCCACTTTGCACTTTAGTTACACAAATAGCTATTACAAGAATATTTGAAGTCCTGGTCGTGATTTCGTCCATTCCACCCATAAAAATTGTTAGAATCTGTCAACTCATTCTTGGTAGCACACAGAACACATTTTGTTTGTATTTATGCAGCATAAACAGCGTTCCAAGCGGTTGTACCGAGAACTTGTCATTCTTCATATGATGTGCGGAGCTAATTCATGCAATTGCCAAGAATGAGTTGGAAAAGCTATACATTCCTGTCAAGAGCATTTCTCTTTAATTCTGTTGAAGAGGGCCTGAATAATGCTAAGAAGCATTTCATAGTCGAGAAATATTAAGACGGACACCTGTTAGATCTGTACCGTATTTAAAAAACCATGATTACAATAAAACTGTCTAAATAATATTACTCTGGAACGCACCCATAAGAGTGCCACATTCACGTTCAAGAGCATCTCTCTTCATTTCTGTTTATAAGGGTTACAATAACGCTAGACAACATTTAATAATCAAAAGTTCCTTGAATTCAGGATCCCGTCAAAGTAGTACTTCCTAACTAATGATAGCTTATCTTGTTTTCATGAGCATCTTCCAAATTATATTAATAGAAGTAGTGCAGTAAATTAATACAAAGATTGTATTTATAATAAAAATAGATTAACCTAGTAGAAACTAGTTCAGTATTTTCCTCACCTTCACTTCATCTGTCATTTTTTCAAGAAGTTTAGGGTCAGCATGTTTATACTTTTCCCATTCTTTATTAACAATCATTTCTTCTTCCTCCAATTCAGACAACCTTTTTAAAAGAGTAGCTCGTTCAGAAGTTTCTTCTCGGCCAACCTAGCAATACATAAAATAAGAACATGAATTTCGAATAATAGACTTACAATGAACATGTTTTTCTTTTTTAATACATTGTTATGGACATAGTAAAAGGAAATCAGATGTGGAAAACAATAATACATTATTACAAAATGCAAAGAACCTTAAAAATAAAATGAAGCCGACAAGTTGAACTGAGAGGTATTGGCGTACTGAGGCAGTTGGGGGCAGTTTGTATTGAAGAAGAAAGTTTAATGACGGAATACAGTACTTTTATATTGAACAATCTAACATACAAAATAAAAGTCCAGGAGCCCTTGTGATTAAGCTTCTCGTCACTTTACTTATAGTGAGTGAAATTAAATATATTTATTATTCTCAAGATCATGTATTGCCTTTGCATAATAACTTTTTTAACATAGGTAATAAAAATGTAATAAATTTTCATATATACTCAATAAGTCACTCTTATCATTATATAAACAAAAAATCTAAACTATCTAAGTTTATTAATAACAATTATTTTGAAATGCAATCTAAGTTTAACCAGCAGAACAAGAAGAAAAAATAAGAAAACAGCAGCTATCAGGAAACATGAAAAATAGCAACTATTCAGAAACAAGAAGAGAAAACAAGGATAACTAGACAATACTTGGCTATATGAATGGTGACCTGATTAGTACCTAGCAGGCTACATGTCAAATGCTGAGCAACAACACCCCCTGCCTACGCTTGAAGATAGCAATACTGGCACCCTTGGTTTGTTAGGTATCGCAAGGAAGACTACGGTAGTGTGTGGGCTGAATAAAATGAGTTTGAGCTTTATTGAGAGCTCTTATAAAGGAAATAGTGGATCTCTATTGGGGCCTCCAATAATTGTATAATAATTATTAGAGTTTGAGAAATGCAGCACAAAAATAAACAGAAGTAGCAATATGTAACGGTTTTAGCAGCAGCAGAAATAACAGGCCTACAGGGCCTGTGGTCCTAAGAGATTAGAAGGTCTATTTACGGGTTTCGAGGGGTCCCTGAAGCCTCCAGCTGTGGCCCTACGATAATAATCCCTCGGGGCCCACAGCGCGGAGGTCTCCAATGTTTATGGGGCCCCAAGAGGTCTGCCAATATGGAATGGAAGCTACATTTTTTGAAATTTGGTAGAGACCATCATTAAGGCATTCTAAAAAAGAGGTGGGAAATCAATGCTCCCATCATGCCAGCTAATCAAGATATTGAAGTTCAAAGGTTCCAAAAAACAGTTTTTAGCTAATAACTAGTTTTATGTGTGTCTCACACATCATAGTTACATCAGCACTGACCGTGCGACCGAGATCAACAATTACAAATTACACGTAGGCATACACTTCTTAAAATCCAGCAGCTGATTTTTTTCATCAAATTTACCCGGCTGGTGTGATTTAGTCTGAAATAGTGGCGCGCGACGGCGACTGAAGTGGTTCTTTCTAATAAGGGCCTAACCCCCCCTCAAAGTTGAAAATAACAAATTTTTAGGTTTTGATCGCAAGTGAGGTGAGATGCTCAAAATTTCATCTAACTTACTTGAAATTACAACCCAAATGAATAAAATTCGATTATAAGGTGAATTAATATGTCAAGAAGTGTTATTGGAACTAATTATTATTTTGAACTTGGCCAGTTAGGTTTTTAAATTGTAAGTTTTCAGAAAACGTTTTTTTAATTGTTTTTATTTCGGAGCTGAAGGAGTGATTCAAATGGCATTTTACATAATTGAAATTAAAAAAATATTCCAGGGTAGGCACCCCAGATCCCTCTTTGGATGGGGGTTTTTCATACCCCCCGGTTAGTCCTGCAGATGACTAAGTCAAAAGGCCAAGCTTGGCCCTCAAGAGAAGCTTTAAAAATATTTAAAAGCCCCGAACTTTTTAAAATAATGTTTATAAAGATTACTTTTGCATCCAATAAACCATCTTTTGATTTTTTCAACTTCTTGTTACAGTCCTGAAGTTTGTCCTCAATTTCACACAGCGTTCTCTTCTTGGCATTTATAGCTTTCCTGGAATAATAAAAAAATTAGAATCGATTAAGTTTCAACAAAATTCAATTTTGGTAATATATTTTTTGAGATTTCTATATATTGACTAAATTGGGAGTGGAAAAGTCGTAAGTAAGCCAAACTGGTTGAAATGACGAACAAGGCTGATAAATAACAGTAGTTGAAATTTATAGAATGTATGCTCTGCACTCATAAAATTAATTAAACCAAGAACAATTTTGTTATCTAAAACAGATGTTTTCAAAAATCTTCTCTATCTTTTTAATGTAAAGACTATGGTATAATTTTGATGCTATTACGTCTTAAAAGTCAATAATATTTGATTATAAAGGAATTCTATTATAGCCTACTAACCTTGGATCAGACCAATAGTAGACTGACGTTCCGATTTTATCAGAGTCTACAAGACCATCAGCTACCAAGTTTTGAACGATGTCTTTGATGTACTGACTTTTTACGCCCTTATCTTTCTGACCAAGCTTTTCAAGTTCCTGCACAACATAATCGACACAAGCAAATCAATAACAACATAAAATGTTCCAGGCTTCACTGCTTTTTTTTTGTCAATAGTAGACAGTCAATTGATAATAATAGTAACTATACAATAGTCTTGGAAGTATAGTTACCGCTTATCAACTGAAAAATAACATTTTGGAAGTAAAACAGAGAAAAATTATCCTAGAAATAATTCAATGTACACTATACAAACATGCTACAGCAATGAAAAATGTATAATAGAGCCCAACGAAAAAAGGAAGCGATTACAACACCTTTTACAAAAAGCATCCAAACATATTTATTTGCAAATACCTGATGGATTTGAATAGTGTGCTAGCATGTCAGTTTTAATTCTTTGAACGCCTGCTTGAATTTTTTTTCGCCTGCTACTGGCATTGTCAGAGTTCACAGGATCCTGCACCGATACAACCACTTGCATCGCTATAGAGGCGTCTGATTTGTCTATTCAAATTCATCGACCAGACGCCTAACGATGTAAGCGGTTGCACCGTTGCAGGCTCCCATGAACTCAACCAGTGATCCCAACTTCAAGAACTAGTGATGAATCGAAGATGTATGGCCAAATTTCAGTCATAAAAATGAATTCCTTGTAATAAAAACTCAACCGAAACAATTCAAAGGACCAAGAAAGATTGGGTGATCTCTACAGAGTAGAAGGAAACTTCAAACAATGGATTCATAAGCAATTAACAAGCAAATTAATCAACAAATCACCTTTAGATTGAAAAAGTCTTTCTTTTCGTAGAATAACTGAAGGATGCGGTTTCTTTTTTCTTCTGCACTGACTCCTTTCTTCTTTGACATGATCTGTGGAATTGAAAAGTAAGATACGTTAATCAATCAAGTGAATCTAACTCAAGTCAATGTCATTTTTTAGATTACCGTAGTTTGGTATTTTGTTAATGACTGATCAGTTCGAGATGAATCACATAACTTTAAAGGATCGTATAGGAGGCTTTCAATTTCTCAAGTAGCAACCATACAAAAACTTTGCAATAACATTAAAAAAATAGCCAATACGGATAGCATAAAACTTTTGGCTGCCGTTCCATAATTAAACTTCCACCGAAACAATCGATAGTCTGTATAGAAAAAAAGTTATATAGGTTTGGGTTTGGTACAAATAGCGAAATTTTCATTCGAATGTTTAGGTGGAAGGATACGGAACTACAACCTAAATTTTTTGATTCCATACTGAAAATAAACTTATATTTAAACTCAGTAATGTACTGATATGGATTCTTATTAGCTAGCAGTTGAAGAACTTATAATTTGCAGTAAGTTACCGTTCAGGTCAGATATAAATATCAAACAATTAATTTATTTACTCACGTAAGCACAGAAAATGCGAAGATGTACGATAATAAATTTTGTTTAATGGTGCTATCTAATGATATTTATAAAAACAAAAATTTTAAAACAAACAACACAAGAGCTACAAACAAAACTAGGTTAGGTGCTCAATCGTAAATCGTAATCATATAGTGGCGCCAAAATCATGCCACAGCCATCAATTCTTCGTGTCCCCTTGTTCTTTCTCAATCGATCAATTATTTTATTCTAGTATTGCAAGTTAGAAATAGAAACTCATGGAAAATTTAACTTCTGTAATCAATGAAGAATCAAGAAAAATAAACTCCTCACCACGACAATGAAGTCAACCACAACCAGTTCAACCAGTAACCACATGTAGCCGTTCAAAAATTGTAGGTGGCGGCTTTTTCAAAAAGTATCTTGACATAGTTGACAACACCAAAATTTTTTTGGTATTTTTCACTCTCATCAATTTTTTTTCAAGATATCCACAGAAATAATTGCATAGTTTAATATTGGCTACGCTTTTCTATTATGTTATATTTTTGTTTTGTGTGAGGGACTCATCCCTTTTATCCTCCTATGCCTATAGCTGTCCCTTAATAATTTTGGCTAGCTATTGCTATTGCGCTTGTGCACCTATGGGGTCACATTAATAAAATAATAAATAAATAAATATGTTTTATTGACCCAAGAGCTTGAAATACATAGAATCTTGTCATAAATGGTACTAATTTGTCAATATCTCAAAATATTTATCAGTCTTTCAATTTTTAATTTCACAGTATTTCTGGTATTATGCAACAAAATCATCAACATCACAGAAAAACAATAAAAACACAAACTTACAACAGCTATATCACAGTCAAAAAATTAGAAAAATCTCTTAAACTTATAGGTCAATATCACAATCAGCCTGCTGATTAAAACTCACTAATCGAATAGAAAGGGTTTCTCTCAAACCACCTATGCAACTTTCTCTTGAAAACATTCAGTGGAATACTAAGAGCATTGAGAGGCAGTTTGTTAAATAACTTTATACCACCAACAAGCCAGTGGTCCGGTGTCTTTTTCAGTCTACATCTTGGTAAATCAATACAATGACTACATCTAATATTAAAGCTATGAAGTGAACCTCTTTAATTTTAGTTAAACATATTTTTCTTTACATAAATTAAAGCTGTTAGTATGTACAGACTGTGTACAGTTGATAATTTCAACTCCATAAAAAGTGGTCAACATGATTCTCTGGGTCCTTCACCTAGCATGGCTCTAATAGCTCGCTTTTGGCACAGTAGTACATCTTTTACAGAAGGAGCATGACCCCACGATCTTAGTCCATATTCTATGACACTGAAACAAGGCTAAATACACAGTTCTCAGTCTATCTGAAGGAAGTGTTTCTCAGTTTATGCAGAGCATAAGTGACTGGACAATTTGGTACAGACATTATCCACATGTATTTTCCAATCTAATTTGTCATGTAGATGGTTACCAAGAAGTTTCACAGCTGCCAAATCATTTGTGAGACCACCCCTTAAACCGCAGATAATCCTTTGTGTTTTCTCACCATTCAGGAGCAATCCATTTGAAGTAAACCACTCAGCTGTTTTACTAAAAGCCTCAGCTTCAATTTGTTGTAGCCTCAGAAGATCAGCATGACTAGAGACAAGCATGGTGTCATCAGCATACAGTACAGTTCGACAGGGAACACTTGCAGACAGGTCATTTATCATACAAAGAAATATAAAACTCCCAAAACAGACCTCTGTGGAACGCCGTATTCAACTGCCCTAGTGCTGGATGTTTTATTGTTGCAGCATACAAACTGTTGTCTACCTCTGAGATAGGATTCTAATAGTCTTATGCACGGTTTCTGAGTTGTTCATTAAGTTTAATGGATCATTAACCCATTGCTCCAGCATTGAGTTAATGGTCCATTAAGTTAATGAACAACTCAGAAACCGAGCATTAGTGATTCATTCTGGATGCCATATAGTTTAAGTTTGAATAATAAGGCATCATGTGAGACACAATCAAATGCTTTTGTCAAATCGCACAGTGTTGAGTGTTTTCACTATTCTCAAACGAAGCCAAAATACTCTTGACAATATCTTCAACAGCAATTGTTGAAGATTTCCCTTGACGAAAGCCATATTGACTACCAGATAGCAAGTTACTAACTTCAAAATAGTCAACCAATTGCAAAAATAATAAATACAGTACTCAAACACTTTTGAAAGTATTAGGACTATGCTTATTGGTATGTGGAGACCACTCAGCCTATTTCAATCCATTGCATTCCTAAGATATATGTCCTAGATGTGATGTCTTGTTATGAACATTATTCTATGCAAGTGTGAAACATGAAATTTATAAACACATATCAGCCTGACATTTCATAGATAATTTTCTTGAAAAATATGAAAATTTTGGTCTGGGGAGGCCTTAAGCCACCAAAGCAACCTGGGTGCGCCAATGAGCAGAGGTCTGGCGCCAAAATTGCCATAGAGCAATAAATGGCCTAACGCACATTCCTCTCATTATTTCAAAAATTGTATGACAAATTCCTGGATTTCTTGTTCCATGACGAACTGCGTTGTTAATATTAACTTTTCATGTGAAATTTAACGACATGCAGTCAAATATTTGTTAAGAATAAGTATAATAACTCACTTAAACTGGCCGAGTACTTTCGAATCTATGAGATCCATCATCAGAGGCTCCTAGATCATCATGTCAGTTTTTTGGTTAGAAGTGTTGTGGTTTTTGTAAAATATGATCAAAAAGTTTGTGAGATTTAAAATTTAGTTGTTCATTGAGAATGTTTTGTTTATTGTGTGTGGTGTGTTTGTATATTTCAAATTGTTCCAAGGTGTTGAGTTCGTGTCCTTTAGATTTTATGTGTAGAATGTGTAGGTTGGTACTGATGTCGGTAAAATTGTGTCCAGTTTGAATGATATGGTCGGCAAAATTCGATTCAGCTTTGGATGTGAGGGCCTGAAAGTGTTCCTTGTAGCGTTGTTTGAATGTGCGGCCTGTTTGTCCTATGTAGAATTTGTTACAATCAGAGCAGTTTAGTTTGTAGATCCCTGGGAGATCGTATTTGTTTGTGTTCAGTGTGGTTTTGAGTGTAAGTGCATTTTTTATTTTGTTTTTTGTTCTGAATGAGATGGTGTGGCCGGCTTTTTTGAAGATTTTTGCTAGTCTGTGTGATTGTGGATTAATGTATGTCATTGTGATGTATTTTTTGTCAGTGGTGTTGGTGTTTTGTTTTTTGTTTCTTATTTTATGATTGAGTTTGTCAATTAGGTCGTGTTTGTAGCCGTTTTCTTGTGCTAGGTATTTTATTGTATTTAGTTCAGTGTGGTAATTGTCGGTGGAAAGCGGTGTGTTGTTGAGTCTGTGTAGCATTGACCTGAATGCTGAGTGTTTGTGTTGTGTTGGATGATTGGAGGTGCTGTGTATTAGGGTATCTGTCATTGTTGGTTTTCTGTAGATGTTGAAGCTGTGTTGTTGGTTTGTGTTCTTTGTAATTGAGAGGTCTAGGAAGTTTATTGAATTGTTTTTCTCATATTCAGCTGTGTATTGAATGTTCTTATGTATTTTGTTTATGTATGATCGAAGTTGTTCACATTGTCTTTTGTTTCCTCTGTATAGCAATAGAACATCATCTACGTATCTGTGCCAGTATATTATGTTCTGTGAAAATTTGTTATTAAAGAGTATATGAGTGTTTTCGCAGTGTTGGAGATAGATTTCAGCAAATATGCTTGAGATTGGTGAGCCCATTGGCTGAATTGTATGACTTTTATAGATTACTTAATTATTATGGTGGAATCAAGAAATTCAAAATCAACTGAGATATTTGAAATTGTATAAATATGCAGATCAACATAAACCTTTTGCTCCAACGCAATGAAGTATTTTCTACATAAAACATAATAGAATAAGGTTAGAATAGTATGAGGGACCTGAAAGATAGAAACTATTCTAAAATGAATTATTGTTCAAGAGCATTTATTAAAAACATAATAAAATCAGGTTAGTCAATAATAATTAAATATCTTCACTCAGCATCTGTAACTTTCAACTTCACATTTATATTAACAGAAGCTAGTTGAGCTGCTAGATACTTGAATACGTAGGGTATTTCCATCACGGAGATCTTTCCCTTTTCTTGACAAATCTTACATTTAGCTGTATGACGGTCTGTCTTTCCTTGTCCTTTCTTGGAACTTCTATCTTCTACTAAGCTGACTGTTGGACTGAGTATATTCCCGCATGTTTGGCAAATTAATGTCTGAAAAAGGAGAAAATTGACTTCTAGTAAATTAAAAGATGGTAAGTTTATTCAATTGTTGTTTCAGCAGGTAATGTACTTATTTTAGTGCAGATTCGATCATGATTCAAATGAAAAAGGTTCAAGTAGAGTGCAGAGTAAACTTACAACAGAAAACATACATAATTCAGTAATATTTTCGTTAATTAATTGAAGTGAAAGTCGATCAATTATACATGAAATTTACGATAAAAGTCACTCACTTGTTCTTTTCAGTGGATGCGCTTCAAGGAGTGCTTTTCCAAATCATTTTAAAGGAAAGTGAATGGAAATCGTTCAAAATATAGTCAATAAATAATAAGACTTGAAGTTGTCACAATCACATTTATTGAAAGCAGTGAGATACTAGTTTCAGTTGTTACGCCATTATCAATCTCAAACGGTTTGTTTGAGAATGATAATGGTGTAACAACCGAAACTAGTATCTCACTGTTTTCAATAAATGTGGTTGTGCCAACTTCAAGACTTATTATTCATTATGGATATCTTCCACAATATCACCTTCGCCACTACAAAGAGAGGACAATATTTATAGTCAATGCTTTTACAAATGAAAATGATATTTCAATTTTAACCGAGATGACATTGACCAAGTGAAATTCACACTTTAACTCCATGCAGTACTGGCAATACCCGCAATTAATTAAAAAGAAAAATGTTTGAATTATTCTAGATTTATAATTTATTGAAAATTTCATCATTATCTTCAAATTGTACAAAATCTTGAAGGAAAAAGCTTTTCTCTGGGCACACCTGTTGCAAATCTTTCCTTAATTGAGAGAACTTTATAAGAGTAAGTGCAGTCACTTCCTTATGAGTGACAACAGTTCAAATGAAAAAGCAGCAGTAATATCCTAATCAGCTCTCATAAAAATTCCATTATTGAATTATGATTTTCTTTCTTATGCAGTGCAATGTAATGGAGACCTTCAACAGTAATACGAACACTGACTCTACTAAATAGTAATAGACATAGCTGAATAATAAACAAAACGTTTTTTCAATTGTTAGGAGTCGAACCCAATCCCTTCACGTGACGGATAACAGCTATTAATAATGAATAAAAATGATTATTGAAATATTGTGATTCAGTAATTAGCTAATCACAAACTAAACTGCACAATAGTTACAAGAAGTGCCCAATTTGTGATGGTACGCACCAGTACGTCGTACTGGAACCCTTGATAAAACCCTTTGCAATCAATAGTTTCATTATATGTAGTAATAATTTTAGAAAAATGTAAATGAGAAATTATAAATCAAGGAATGAAATGTCGTAGGTAAACATGCATTTTTGTTTTAAAATGATGCATTTCATTTTTCAAAGTACACAATAAGAAAAATGTAAACATATCGTTTTTCAAGTCGTAATATTTCAAAATTCCATAACCCCTCTTACTTAGGCATCGTTGATAACAGTAAATGTTCTTTTAAAAATCGAGCACCGGTTACAACATTCCGCAAATAATACTATATTAAAAGTCTTTAACTAAAGGGATAATCTTAAATGATAAGTGAACAAACAACATATAAAGCTGTAAGGAAGATGTTAGTTTTTTTTTCGGAGGATGAAGCCCACATAGGTCTGAGACCTATGTTTGGGTAATGAGTTGAATGATGGTGATTGATGAGTTGTACCTACAGTTTTAGGTGGGTTCCAAACCACCGGGAAGTGATTTGCCAAGTTGTTGCCAAAATGTTATTGTATCTCATAATTAACACAGAAATACTGCACAATATAATGTATCCATAATTTGGCAACTTACAGAAGATTTGTCTGAACAGTTGAATAGTCGATCATGTAGGAGAAAACATGCTCCATGAGCAAGCAGAGCGTCTCTTTCCATTTCTCCGAATCTCACGCCACCACCTCTTCTTCTACCCTTCACTGGCTGTTTTGTTATCACATCAATTGGTCCTGTACTGCGCACCTACATTTTTCAAAACAGAAACAATAATCAAATCTATATCTATATAATCGAAATACCACTGACTCACTCACTCATTCATCACAGTTTCTCAGGAACCACTCGACCAAAAACGATAAAATTTGGTACACGTATTCAGTAGGGGGACTAGACGCGTGCTAAGAAAGGGTTTCAAAATTTACCCCAAAATTGAAGATTTTTGAAAATTTAGGTGACAACAATTTCTAGAGAACCATAAGGTCAAATCAGATAAAATTTGGTATTCATGTTAAGTATCGGCCTTAGATGTACCTTGGAAAAAAGTTTCAAAATTAGCCCCAAAATCGACGATTTTTGAAAAGTTTGGTGATAAACAGCCAAATATTTTGAAATTTGCACTTAACAGATGTCATCAACCTGGCATAATAACATTTCATCATACCCAGTCATATGTTTCCCACATATTGCAAGGCTCCGACTGTATGGTAGCCAACATGCAAAGTGCAAAGTCTTTTGCTGTTCAAAGACAGTGTAAATAACGCTGCTAAGGGGTCTGCCATATGATTAAAAACGGTTGACTTCTATCAGCTGTTCCTTTAAGCTGTTTGGCTGGCAAGTTCAGTAGGTTAGGTCTATTAATCTCTATCTATAAAAGGATGATACTGTGAGGGCGTTTGAGTATTCGTCCTAGGAGGAGCAAATGTGAGGGCGTAATCTGGCCCGTGGGACCAAATGTTGAGGCCTGTGGTAGCTTAGAGGAATTGAGGAGAGGCAAGAGCAGTGGAGGACCATATGAGGATAAGAGGAAGAGTAATGAGTGTTAGATGTACACTTACCAGACGTTGAGCTGAGTTGGAGAGATGAGGAGGGGCGCCCCTTAGTTCCTGCTGCTTGTAGTCGTCCAGTCTGGTATTCGTAGTGCGATGATATATGAGTGTGGAAGAGGAAGTGTGAGAGAGTGAGAGTGATAGAGAGGAAGAGAGTGAGTGAGGAGAATGAGAGACAGAGAGCATGAATGAGAGAGGATGAGAGAGTAATCGCGTTTGGGCACTGATTAAAGAGACAATTGCACTGTCTGCTATGGCTTACCGAGAAAAACTGTGTACTATCGAGCTACTTCATTGATGGACTGAGCGAGACTAACTGAGAGGGAGGCTTAGAGCTAGGGCGGTTGGCTGCTATCTTATAGTAGATAAGATTGGCCATAACATACCCCCCACCTTGAACCAATGGTTCAACATATGAGGTATGAAGGGTAGAGACCAGAGAGAAGAGACAAAAGAGTGTCCAGAGAGGAGAGACAAACGAGAAGAGATTAAGAGCGAGATTTCTCATGTCTACAATAGTTACTTGATCCACCACTGAGACATGAGAAGTGAGACTAAGAGATTATTCGAGGGGGAGAGGTGACACCTTGACAACTGGACGAGAGAGTATGCCATAAGTAACTGTAGAGAGTTTATATGTTGCGAGAGGCTGAGAGGGGTCATCACGCCAATAAATCAACTGGAATTCTTGGTCTTTGGGATGAATCAAAATTTGACGAAACATTTGTCGAATGTCACAAGTAAATACAACTGGAGAAGAGCGGAACTGCATAATGAGGTCGATTATGTCATTGTGTAATTTCGGTCCAGCATGCAAGAGTGAGTTGAGAGATTTTCCTGTTGATGTTTCAGCAGAGCCATTAAACACGACACGAATTTTATCATTTTTGAAAACTCCGTGATGAGGGAGATAATAATGAGGAGTTTGAGTGAGAGATTGTGAATTCACAGCGTGCATGTGGCCACTTATGATGTAGTCGGCCATGAATTCCTTGTAGGCTTTGTGAAAGGCAGGGTTTCTCATAAAGCGCCGCTCAAGAGAGGTAAATTGTTTTTGAGCTGAGTTGGATGAGTTACCTAACTCATAAGGGTCACCCTTGAAGGGCAATCTTGCAATATAACGTCCTGTAGAATCGCGAGCATGCATATTTTCAAAGTGTTTTTCACATTCTTCATCAGCTTTAGAACGTTTGGTAGCGAGAGGAGGTTCTTCAATTTTCCAAAATTGTTGTACTTGAGAGCTGAGATCGAGATCTTTAGTAGAGAGTAGAGTATTAGACGTAATTTCATGAGCAGGAAGGTCTATAGCTACTGTAGAACCAATTAATACATATCCGAGAGATGTGTGCCATGCTTGAGGCATGTCCGAGCCGAGATCTAGAGTTGCGCCTGTTATGAGTTTTGAGAAGATATCAGCTCCGAGGAGTACGTCAAGGGGAGCTCTTTTATGGAACTGAGGATCGGCTAGGGTGAGAAATTCTGTGGCCTTTAGTACAGCAGGAGAGAGATTTTTCTGAGGCATGTCTCCAGTGATGCTGGATAATATCATCACTTTGTGATCTGGTACAATAATATCACCTTTGAGAGTTTTCAGAGTCACATTAGTCACACCACGAGAGCGAGTACTAGTGCCTGAGATGCCACTAATAGTTAGTTTTGAACAGCTAGTTCGAGAGATCTTTAATATTGTTGCTATATGCTCAGTAATAAATGTAGCTTGAGCTGCTGTATCTAATACAGCTCTGGCGACGACAGTATGTCCATCACGAGTTGATAAACGTACGAGAGCTGTAGGAAGAAGAGTGGTAAGAGATTCCTCCTGAGCCGCACCAATGAAGAGTTGTTGAGATATTTTATTAACAGAAGTTTTTGAGAGTGGTAGTATTTTAACATTTGATTGAGAGTGGTGAGTAGATTCGGCGTTTCGAGTGAGAGAGTTCCGAGCAGTGGAATCCGAGGTTCGAGTAGATAGTCATTGCGAGGGACTGGTAGGTCTGCTGTTACGAGGAGTGGAGGCAGATGTTTTCTTAATATGCAGCAGCGAGTGGTGACGTCTATCACATATTTGACATGAGCGTTGAGAAGAGCATTGTGATAGTTCATGGCGATGACCAAGACAATTCGAGCAACTATTCGAGACTGATACAAAATGTAAGCGCCTTTCTACTGAAAGATTGTAGAATTCTGGACAAGTATAAATTTTATGTCTGACAGAGCCACAATAAGAGCAATCCGCTTTGGAGGGTGTGTCAGACTCTCTTCTTTGTCTCATTGGAGGTTTAGAGACCTGTTGAGTTGAGTTATTTGTAACTGAGGTCTGATTTTGCGAGACAATATTTGCGTATGAGGCCGGTGGTGAGATAGTGCGAAAATATCCTCGACCACGAGGAGTAGATTGTTGAAATCTAAATTGTTGTAGAGGTTTCGAGACATCAACTATTATTCCACGACCACGACCACGAGATTGAGTGTTGAGAGGAGACGAGACAGCCGAGAGCTGAGGGTAATTCGGAGGTGATGCTTCCTCAATTTCAGAGCATTCTTGATTAATGAATTTTATTATTTCATCGGCCTTTGGAATAAATACAGTGTCCTTGTTTTCGCTAGAGTGAATTGTTGAGCGATAATGTTCATATTTTCTTCTGAGATTAATATCCATTTTTCTTAAGATAATAGCCGACAAGAGAGGATTTTCTTGAGTTGTAATATCAACTTCAATACCTTGGAGCGCTTGGATATTTTCATTATAAGAGTTCAGAAAATATCTCATTTGAGAAGGAGTGTTATCGACTGAGGGTAAATCTAGTAGTTGATTGAGATGTAGCGAAGCGAGTCGTCGAGGTGAATGGTATCTATCTTTAAGCAGGTTATAGGCTACCTGATAATTAGCAGCTGAGATAGGTAGAGCTTTAATCAAATTTAGTGGTTCATCTGAGAGAACACTAAGTAGATACTGGTATTTCATTACAGAGTCCATGGATGCATTGTTATGAATACTTGAATCAAACATATTTATAAATGAGACCCATTCAAGCATGTCGCCTTTAAAATGCTTCAACTCGAGTTTCGGTAAGCGAACAACAGAGGCTTGTTGTGGAGAAGTAGAGGTTGCAGTCTTATTTTTAGAAGCATTAATTTTGGTTTCACAAAATTCGAGATGAGAGTTAATATAATCGACTAGTTCATCAGCACTATTGAGTGGTGCGTAATTGGGAACAAACTTCTTATCTTCTTGTAACTTGAGTTCATGATATGAGTCAAGAGCATCAGCAAACTCTTTGCAAAGCTTGTCAACTGATTTTGAACAAATCATAAATTTTCCAAGTATTTCTTTATCTGCTGTTTTCTTTGTCAAATCATAAATTATTTGGATTTGTGAGAAAGCATTATCCTTCTTTGCTTCTATAACAGGCAGTGATAAAGTCATATTTGATAGTATTTAGTGAGTAGAGTGAGTACAGTACAAGAGGAGTAATAGAGATAATTCTGCTAAGTCAAAACTGTAAACAAAGAACAGCTGTGGTCGACGTTCTGATTATGATAATTATTGTTGAATGGTGAGTGAAGAGCAAAATAGAATGAAAGTGATTAAATGGACCGAGAGCCAGAGAGAGATAACGTCTTTGAAGTAAGAGCACGAGAGTGAGTGAGAACGCAATAGGGAGATAGAACGTCCTTTGTAGTAGAACATAGAAAGACAAAGAATGATTGTCTGTAATACGACGCTGCGAGTGCGAGAGAGAAAGAGAACGAGAGTGCGTCGAGTGAGAGAGAATGCTCAACAGAGTGAGATAACGAGTGGAATTCAGAATATTATTTTTCAACTTTGTAGGAAGGAGCCTGCTATAGCTTATCAAGGAGCTAAGAGATAAGAGCAAGCTACAATTGCAGGATACAGAGATAATCCTTTCAAAATGCACAAAATTAAGCAAATTATAAAACGGCTTGACAAGAGTATTTTTGAATAAATTATTCACTTTTCTAACTGATTCAAATCCACCGGATTTTTGAGTATCAGGGGTAGCCTGATACTCAATATCCGGGCTGTGAAGGACCAAATGTGAGGGCGTTTGAGTATTCGTCCTAGGAGGAGCAAATGTGAGGGCGTAATCTGGCCTGTGGGACCAAATGTTGAGGCCTGTGGTAGCTTAGAGGAATTGAGGAGAGGCAAGAGCAGTGGAGGACCATATGAGGATAAGAGGAAGAGTAATGAGTGTTAGATGTACACTTACCAGACGTTGAGCTGAGTTGGAGAGATGAGGAGGGGCGCCCCTTAGTTCCTGCTGCTTGTAGTCGTCCAGTCTGGTATTCGTAGTGCGATGATATATGAGTGTGGAAGAGGAAGTGTGAGAGAGTGAGAGTGATAGAGAGGAAGAGAGTGAGTGAGGAGAATGAGAGACAGAGAGCATGAATGAGAGAGGATGAGAGAGTAATCGCGTTTGGGCACTGATTAAAGAGATAATTGCACTGTCTGCTATGGCTTACCGAGAAAAACTGTGTACTATCGAGCTACTTCATTGACGGACTGAGCGAGACTAACTGAGAGGGAGGCTCAGAGCTAGGGCGGTTGGCTGCTATCTTATAGTAGATAAGATTGGCCGTAACAGATACCCTGACTCACTCATCAACGCAGAGCCAAAACTACTAGGCCTATGAACTTCAAATTTCGTATGAACAATCCTTATAGGATTTTACCGTGCAATAAGAAAGGATTTTTCAGAATTCGCATTTTTAGGGGTGTTTTTAGGGGGTTAAAGTTTTGCCTATGCAAAGCACGGGTACATGGCTAGCTAGCTTACTGGGATCTTTTAATCATATGGAAAATAATTTAAAATTTTTCGATCTGCTGTACACGCTGTTTCGATGGACAAGCTGTTTGTGTGTTTTGCAAATCATGAATCATCATTCTAAAAGCAACGTCTGTCTATCAAACCGGTAAACGTATGTTTGCCAATCATCTGTAATGGTCATGCTTTTTCAGTGCTCAGGTAATTTTTTGGGCATACGGGATTATACTGACTTTAACCAATAACAAATGTTTAACACATGTTTTTTTGTGATCAAATAAAAATTGAATATTCGAAATAAGGAAATTCGAATATTCAATTTGTTTATCAACTTTAAACAGTTTAAAAATTGTAACGTCTTCCCGAATTATTCCAGTTTAATAAAAATTATTGAGTACGGTACTGGCAATACCTCCTAACAGAAAAAATGTGTTCTAGATAACAGGTGATATGAAGATAACAGGTAACCTGAAAAACGATTCAGGCAGTTTTTCTATCTCATGGAGATTCATCTTACTTTTTTGTTATTGAATCAGGCCATTTTACTATCTTAGTAAAAAGTGAAAAGTACCAATCGTTATAGCTATAAAAGTGATAAGAAATATATGATATTGATATAGTGAGCTATATTATAGCTCACTTTTAGCTATAAAAGTGATATTATTACTATAAAAGTGATAAAGTGATATTAACTGTGAGTATCTAGAATTGTTATATTTTTCATAAATTCAGTCAAATATTTTCGACAGAACTGATATGAAAGTTAGCAAATAAGTGCTCGGTAGCAAACCTCAGTGGGAGGCGGCAAATAATAAAATCAAGAATTTTTTATGAGAACGCAGCAACGCGCGTCGGGCCAGCTAGTGAATAATAATTTGTTTCAAACAAAGCAAACTTATCCCGAGCTACCAAAATAATTTCAATAGCTAAAAGCCAACGTTTATGAAAAGTAAAGAAGTAGCCGAGCTGCCTGTTAGGTCAAGTACAATAATTTTTAATATTAGTACAATATTGCTTGGTACAACTTTGCTGGAGCCGATTAATCGCATAGTGTATAGTCGTATTCTCGACGTTGCTGTCTCTTTCTAGAAGAATGCTGTCTCTTTCTCCTATGAAGAATGCTCATTGTAGTTGCATATTCCGTTCCGAACCTGACTGTACTGCCGGTAGGCTGACCCCTTCCCACTTCAATTGCGTAGCCTACTACCTCAAACGATCACTCACTTTCACGATCAGATCAGTTTGCAGTTGCACATCAGACTGCTAACATCGTTCTCCGAGTATTTGTGAATTTCAACCAACGCTCAAATCGAATAAATATCAGTTCTTATAAGAACTCTTACCTATCAATAGTTAGGTTTACAAAGAAGTATTAAGGAATTAATAAAATACTATTTGTAACAGTACATGAGCCTGAGAATTTTTGTGAAAATAGGTATTGATCAGAAAATCAACAAAAAATTAGTTGTGAAATTAATTTACCATAGATTAACGATTTTGAAAATTTAGGTGATTATAATTTCTCAAGAACCAGAAGGCCAAAAAAATTCAAATTTTCAGCTGGGGTGCTAAACACGTGAAAAATAGGGTTACATGATTCATCTCAAAATTTAGGATTTTTGGAATTTAGTTGATCACAATTTCTCAAGAACCTCAAGGCCACATGGAGTGAAATCTATATCTATATAATCGAAATACCACTGTTTGATTAAGACCCTAGATGCATACTAAGTATGGTATCAAAATTCTCCCCAAAATCACCTATTTCTGTAAATTTATCTAATCACAATGGAAATTAGTTGGACCCCCCGGGGGTTCAGGGGGCGGAGCCCCCTGGCTAGACGGTTAAGGCGAGCGAAGCGAGTCTGCCGGCTAGTATAATATAAACTGTCACTGTACATCTATTTAAATTATGATTTTACTCAGTTTAAGTGAGCAAAAATTATAATTTAAAGAGAAATGAGAGTCAGCTTTGATATAAGATTGTTCAAATATCATGACGATAATATTTCGTCATGGAAAACACCACATAAAAGTCAAATAAATAGGTAGGTTCAATTCATCAATCACCATCATCCATTTCATTACCCACGCACAGGTCTCAGACCTATGTGGGCTTCATCCTCAAAAAAAAAAAATGTTGCTTGGATAAGAAAATCCGGTCGTTCCCTCATCTACTTCCAACTGATTAAGGAATTATTTGCTAGTATTTCAAGTTCTGTTTAATTTATTCTTTGTATTTATTAATTTATTATTTAATTTATTAACCTTTCAGTTGAAAATAAACAATTTATTTTTTCGAGTGAAGCTTTTTCGTGGATCTAAATTTTTTGTGTGAACTAACCTCAATGTTTTGATCAATATAGCCTAATCAAAAATTGGGAAGAGCAGTTTTGGACTTTGCTACATCTTTCTATTCATTGCTACTTTGTCTATATAAATAATAAATACATAAATAATTTACAATATCTTATTCATATTCCTTTCAAATTAAGCTTTTATGGGTTAACCTATTAACATTCAAATTGCTCAATTCATTTGTGTAGACTAATTTGAAGTCATTTCAGATCAAATAAATTTAAAAAAATATAAAAAATTAAAAGTGATTTCAGCCAGTAATTAAGTTAAATAGTTACTCATGTATTAAGAGCGTGAAGCGCGACTTTATCGCTTGAGCCAAAACAGTTACTGCGTGATGCATAGCGGATTGTAGTAATTTTGCGAGAGCGATAATGAAGCTTCATGCACGAATTACATACAATATTTTTCCTACAACTGCAGTTCTGGATTCCAACACAATAAAAACTTGTAGTTTGTAACATCACAGACCATACGCGTATTTGGTAATAATAATAATATCGTGTGACCTGGCTGGCTCAGGTCTGGTGTCAGAGTTATCAGGCCGCACCTGAATAAGTTCAGGGCCTCTGACGTGACTTAACGACTGTTTTTTTAGGCAGCCGGGACCGACAGCTTAACGTGTCCTCCGAAACACGGGAGTGGCCCGAGGTAAAAACTTTCGGTCAGAACTGGGATCGAACCCGGGACCTTTGGGCTAGCAAACCAGCACTTAACCCACTCGGCTACGGCCACTCCACGCGTATTTGGTTAGCGTGCGCCATTGTTGAGGTTATGAGAATTTAATGGATTCTGTGATTCACCAATGAGAAGACATCAAAATCAAAACAGAAGCGTAAAGAAAACAGCTGGCGAGCGTAAAGTACTTTACCGCTCGCTGAGCAGTAAAAAGGTATTTTACAATTAAATTTCAGTACGTAAAGAACTACTTTACGAGCAGTTGTAGGAAAATTAATTTAATTAATTTTAATGTCTCAGAAAGGAATATTTTATGAGACCGTTTTAAGGGAAGATTTTCTTGGTGAAAATACCATATTTTGTTGGTCAAAAACCAACAGTTAGTTGAAAACATGAAAAAATCAAACAAGTAAAAGTTCCTATTAAGGGTCATCCTTCAAGGCCCTCTTTTTGTACGGTTTGTTGAAAATAACTGTTTAATTAACAGGCCATAGAATGTGGCAAAGAAAATAATATGATGAACAACGCTCTGGTAAAATTTTCTTCCATCTTGATAATTTCACATTCTCCCCATTATTGATAGTGGTGAAATCCCCTACTTTATAAGAAAGTATCAACTGTGTGTTGTCTGACTTTTAGTCCAGTAATGTTATTTTTTTAATATCATTGGAACTGCTAGTTCAAGAAGCATGTTTATCTGCTCTCAGGTGGGTACTGTCTAACAACTGGCTGTCTACTATTGCAATGTACAGAGATGCTCGTCAAATGAACATGAATGTTCAAGAACTATGTCAAGTAATGAACTTAGTGAAATATATGGTGATACTAACAAAAAAATAAAGATAATTGCAATTCTAAGAAGGAATATCAGTAGTCATTTGACGATCATCTCTGTACATTGCAATAGTAGACAGCCAGTTGTAAGACAGTACCTGCCTAAGAGCAGACAAACATTTCTCTTGAACTAGCAGTTCTATTATGCATACATAGTTTATTGAGCTCTACTAGTTCTGCACAGGTTTTATGTTCCTCCATCACTGAGGTTTTGTTTTGATAAGTTTCTGCTAAGTTTCGTTTTTCCATAGTGATGTGAAAAAGTATTAGCTATTGTACTACAAGACTATTTTTATTGTTCTAAAATCAAAATAAGGAAATCTATCAGTTCCACGCAATATTAATAATTAATCTATCAAAGTTCTTTTTCGTTTAAATTGAACTTGGCAATTGCGCTTTTAAGAAGATTCAAGTTATATATCTTGTCAAATGGAAATATAAACATAACCAATGCTCAAAAATATTTGAACTGTTGAAAAAATTATATAAGTTAATAGAGGCAGTTTTGTGATAAAAGCCTGTTTCTTTAGAATAAGTTGTATTTTGACTATTTCAATAAAAAAATACATAAAATAAATAAAAATAAAACAGTACCTGCCACTTGTCAGAAACCATGTGCCTAAGACGTTGGTAATGGACGATACCGAAAAAAATATCTGCGGTCATTTCACGACCGTCTAAACCACTGTACATTCTTTCTGTTCCATAGTAATTGTATCCACCTGGATAGAAGAAATCACAAAAGTAAATGTACATCTTGATTTATTTCTCCATTTGAAGCAAGAAAGTGATTTTAATCAAGCTTTGATCTTTTAAATACTTTGAAAATATAATTTTGACATGGTTTCATCACAAATAATTCGCAATGATTGCAATTAGAGATATTGAATGAGGGAACAGAGGTGAGGATGATTATGAGAGAGAGAGAGAGAGAGAGAGAGAGAGAGAGAGAGAGAGAGAGAGAGAGAGAGAGAGAGAGAGAGAGGCTTCATTGCAGGAGAAGGAAGGAAAGACCAAGGAAAACAGATGGGAGGATAGAGTGACAGCTGTTCTTGTGGTAATAGGAGATGAAGGATGAAGAGTGAAGATGGACAGAATTGTGCAGAGAAGAGTTGTGAGAGAGGCTAACGCTCACCAAGGACTGTGGCGCCGTGAAAGTAAGTATGCATAAAAAATAATAACTATCGAACACTAGGAGCATGCAGATGTAGGACAAGAACCACTTTAATGTAGCAAGCCCAATTGTTCCACGCCGTGGATGTGTTTGGAGAATATTGATGCTATGGAGAAGTTCTTCAAAGATCATACTATTGAAAAGATTTCATTTTATTCTGGTAAAATATGAAGCAACTGTGTTAAAATGAAATGCAACAATGTTTTTCCTTTTTAAAAAATAAACTTAATTATTCCATAGTTTCAAACAGTATACCACAAACATATGAAGAATATTATATAGGCAATGAGAGGCTGCTCATTAGTCAAGGATCAACGACACTTGAAAGCACAACCCTTTCCATTGATAAGTTATCAAGAACAGCATTAATGTACATATTCACTTGAGAGCAGTCAGATTCGAGAGGCATTGTTGTTGACTCTTAAGTGGAAAAAACATTGGCAAATCTCAGGATGCTATCACAAAAAAACTAAATTTTCTCAAGTGGACATGGACGTTTCATTGCATTCATGCATCACGCCTATTCCAAGAGATGAAGCAAGTGTTACTAGAATTATGATCATCAGGCTTCTGCAGATGATTCAGCGTGGGTGAGAGTTCAGAGAGTGAAATTTTAGAAAAATTTAAAGAATGAGCGAATTTTCTTTTGGTTTCGCATTTCCCGAGGTTTGAGATGTTAAATAAATCGAAAAACCTAGTTTGTAATGTTTGTTAAAAATACCAGCTTCTAGCATCCTTCCAAAGTAATCGATAGCAGTATTCTCTTCATTGAACTTGAAAGGTGATGCATCGTGAACAAGACCGTGGAGTGCTGCTGATTTGCCCGCCATACATTCAATCATCATAGCTGTAAAAAGAGTTTCATAGTCAATTAATACTTACAAATGAAGTCAAAATAATGATTTATTCATCAAACTCTTGAGAATGAATACAATTGAAATAAACACAGACAAAATTAATTACCTAATTTCAAATTAAGATTTGTACACCAAGTAAGTTTTTGAAGACTTTGTTTAGCTACTTATAGGGGAAAAAGCGAAGGAGATTGGTTTCACTTAGTAGAAGGTGGAATTAAGTTGGACAATTAATTTGTGCTAGCACAAAAACTTTCAATATAATAGAAACGTGATTAATAATTTCAAATGGTTATTTTCATAACAAGAGTAAACTGGATTCCATATCAGAAATGGAGGTTGAAAGGATATTATGAATGATTCATAAGACTAAATATAGAAAATGGAGAATATACAGTACTACATAAAAGTCGAGTGAAGAACCTGTATGAGGAAGAATATCGATTATATTATTTCTAAATCAAAGTCTTCTTCTTCTTCTTCTTATGGCACTACAGCCCAATTCGAGCCCTGGCCTCCTCCATTTTATGCCTCCACCCGTCTCGATCTCTCGCCAATGTGCTCCTAGGAGTTCCTGCGCATCCTTAGCCACTCCATCTAGCCACCTAGCTCTTGGTTTCCCTACAGGTCTTTTATTTCCTGGCTGTCCATAGAGAATTTTCCTTTGCATAGGAAAATCAAAGTCAATGTATTATAATTATCTAATTCAAGGTGAGAGGTGATTATGATTGTATAAAAGAATCACAGAACTGCCCCCACATGACATCATTTGAATACTGGACACATTGCTCTCTAGATAGAATTGGAAGGTAGAATTTATTCTGCAATAATTGTTGAAAAAGTTTACTCAAAAGTCAATTATGAAGAAGCACACTAAAATAAATTTAACTAATCTGATAGGAAAGAAAAATAGAAAATATAATAATTATAAAACTCACCAATTGTCATACGGGACGGGAAACCATGAGGATTGAAAACAATATCTGGTACTAATCCACTCTCTGTGAAGGGGAGATCGGCAGCTTGCCATTTATAACTGCAAATTCCTTTCTGACCTGCTCGACTAGCAAATTTATCGCCGACGTTAGGGTTACGCTGCAATAATTAATCAAATTGAGAAATATTTCCAATCCAATTATATACAAGGTGGAGCAGAGGAAACTGATGTTTTTTAAAGACACTAGTACTTGGTCGGTTTAATGACAGAAAAATAATATTGACTTTAAATAATAACATTTTTATGGCATTTTTAAAATCTATATACCGGTACCCTAACTATGTTTTAAACATAATGTCCTTTAGATGACATCCTTCATGCCAGATACAAAATTGGATCCTCTCCTGAAAGTTATGCACGACTCTCCAACATTTCATTCAGCACAGCCTCAATTTCTTGACAAATGGAAATCTTGAGGTCATGTATTGTGTGGGCTTGTTCACATACACTTGATTTCAAATAGCCCCACAAAAAGAAGTTACAGATCGATAAATTGGGTGAGTTTGGAGGCCAGTTAACATCACTGAATCGTAAAATGACATGTCCTGGAAACATATGCCAAACCACGTCCATGGATGCTCTTGCAGTGTGAGCTGTGGCTCCTTCCTGTTGGAACCACATTTCTCTCATGTTCACTCATGGGCCCATCTGAAAATATATGCTATATAAAGCGCGCTACGCTTGAACGCAACGTCATATGACAGTTGCCGATCACGGCCGAAATTAACTAGTAGTTCTGTGAACAGTAGACCTCACTCGCTCAACACTCACACATAAGGGGATGACATTTTCGAAAAAAGTTGAAGAGCGTTTTCAACTCGATTTCCTTAATCTTTTATTGAGGACAGAAACTGTGAAAATCAATATTTGAAAAGACCAAAGTTTATGACGCCGCCTAGAAATCACCCCTCGTTTGAGAGACAGTGAGAAAAATGAAGGGTTCTCATGCATTTTTAGCAGCTTTTAATATCAATAAATCTCCAATAATAAAAAACAGAAATTATTCATCAAATAAATGATGAATTTATTTATTTACTCTTTCTCATCCATCATCCATTTTCCGGTCCTTCGTTGTTTTATTGATTACCACTGAAGAAACATTTCAAATTTAAACCTACGAAGGGTAGAAGCTAGGTTTTTGATTTTATTATTCGCCACCTCCCGCTGAGGCTGCATATCAAATTTCTAGCTGCATTGGTTAACAGATGTCATCAAACTGGCATAATTACATTTCATCATACCCAGTCATATGTTTCCTACATATTGCAAGGCTCTGACTGTATGATAGCCTACATGCAAAGTGCAAAGTCTTTTGCTGTTCAAAGACAGCGTAAATAACACCGCTAAGGGGCCTGCCATATGATTAAAAACTGTTGACTTCTATCAGCTGTTCCTCTAATCTGTTTGGCCAGCAAGTTCAGTAGGTTAGGTCTATAAAATGGATTAATTAATAATAATTATTAGCTCCCCTATTAAAATTTGAAAAAAAAAATACATCGCTGGGGCTAGGAATAAGGAACATCCAAATGAAAAATCATAGCAATTGGTCTAGGCGTTCGTCTGTAATCGTGAGACAGAGGAAATGCCGATCGTCTTAAAGGATAGACCTCACTGTCGTTCGGTCAAAAATTTCAAGCGATGTTAGTAATTGCCAACTTGGCAGCTCAAATTCCAATTAGAATTATATTAAGTCATCAAGCTCATTAATTTAGTCATTAAGCTATAAAAATGCTCACCACTTTCATCATTTTATAAACTAATAATTGTAATGCTACTCAAATGAATTCGCCCTTTCCATTGGTGGGGCCATCACTATTTAAAAAAATATTTTTAGACATTTATTCAGCAGAGGCGTCTTCTCTGTTAGTTGTCAGGTTGATCATCAAGACATTTTTATCGCAACAACCGATGTGTGGGATGTTTTCTTAAAAGCCACACAGAAGGAACTCTGTTTTTCAGCTTTTATAGGACAGGTGGTTGTAACTTATAAAAACGATTCTGTAATTATGCAATGAAAATAAGCAGTAATAGTAAAATACTTTGTAATATTAATTTGAACCTTTTTTTTTAAATTGGCACGATAAAAGTAGTATTTCTTTGAATTGTGTACTACATGAAGATTTGTCGACCACTAATTAATGATCCAACAATATACAGGGTGGGGGAAATGTTTGGAAACGGCTTAATATTTCATATACAAAGGTGATTTTGCGGTAGGTATGATTGAGGATCCTACTCAAATTGAAAATACTATTTTACTGTGACTTTAAAAATCTGGTCCGCCATCTTGGAACCGCCATTTTGAATGTAACTTTTTTTTTTAAATAGGAAGGGGGTCATGCGATACATGATTTCAATACGGAATTTTAAGACAAAATGAATGCCGAAAACCGCACATCGATATGTCAACCCGTTTCGGAGATATTTACATTATTAATCGATACCATGAAAAGCAGAAATGAAATAAATAAGTACATTAAAATCTTACCTATCAAATTTTTTGTTAATAGTGTTTGCTAATAAACATTAAAACCCAATTATTTTAATAAATGTTCAAACTGTTTTCCTTCAGCTGTTTGACAATGTGCTAATCTTAAATAATAGCCATCAAGCACATTTTGAATCATTTCGCGTGGAATTCTGTTAGCCACTTCAGTTATACATTCTCTCAGTTCATTAATTGTTGCTGGTTTCTTTTTGTACACATTGTCTTTCATGTAGCCCCAAAAGAAATAATCAAGTGGAGAGAGGTCAGGTGACCTAGCGGGCCACTCTATTGCACCTCTACGACCTATCCAGCGTTGGGGAAATGTTTGGTTCAATATATCCCGCACTCCTAATGCATAATGAGGGGGCGCCCCATCTTGTTGAAACCACAAGTTATGTAACTCTTGTCCGTTGATGTTCTGGATGGCTGGAACGATCAAATTTATTAACATGTTCTCGTAAATGGCACCTGTTAAATTATTCTCGATAATAAATGGTCCTACAATGTGACCATTTACCATACCAGCCCATACGTTTAATTTTTCAGGATACTGTGTATGACCCTCCTTCATCCAGTATGGGTTGACATCGGTCCAGAAACGATAGTTTTGCTTATTTACATTGCCGTTAAGCATGAACGTAGCTTCATCCGAAAATACTACATTATTAAAGAAGTTTGGATCATTGTCATACTTGTTCATCATTATGTCACAAAACTCTACCCGGCGGTCGAAATCATCCTCATTCAGTTCTTGTAATACATGAAGCTTAAACGGATGGAAATGAGATTCCTTAAGAACTTTTCTGACAGAACGAGTAGACATACCATGTTCCTTGGCAACGCTTCTAGTTGATGTATGCGGATCTTCAACAAATGATTGCATTACCTCTAAAGATTTTTCATTGTTGGTGGCAGTATTTGTTCTTCCAGTGCGAGCACGATCAGTCACTTTGCCCGTTTCTTGAAACCGCTTTACTGTCTTAAAAACAACACTTTTACTAATTGGATTTCTGTTGGGAAATGTTTCGTTAAATAAATCAGAAACTTCTTGGTAAGACCGTACTCTATCTCCATAGCCGCGCATCATTAACAAAGTTATTCTCTCGGTTTCATTTAAAAATGCCATTGCGAACGACTTTAAACACACTCACTACTTCATGATTGAAAAAGAATTCATTAAATCAGTTGGATTATTACAGATGATTTTAGGTTGATATCATGATTATTGTTGATATTATGATATCCAGAGTCAGATGTTCATCACGCGAAATGATTAAAAATGTGCTTGATGGCTATTATTTAAGATTAGCACATTGTCAAACAGCTGAAGGAAAACAGTTTGAACATTTATTAAAATAATTGGGTTTTAATGTTTATTAGCAAACACTATTAACAAAAAATTTGATAGGTAAGATTTTAATGTACTTATTTATTTCATTTCTGCTTTTCATGGTATCGATTAATAATGTAAATATCTCCGAAACGGGTTGACATATCGATGTGCGGTTTTCGGCATTCATTTTGTCTTAAAATTCCGTATTGAAATCATGTATCGCATGACCCCCTTCCTATTTAAAAAAAAAAGTTACATTCAAAATGGCGGTTCCAAGATGGCGGACCAGATTTTTAAAGTCACAGTAAAATAGTATTTTCAATTTGAGTAGGATCCTCAATCATACCTACCGCAAAATCACCTTTGTATATGAAATATTAAGCCGTTTCCAAACATTTCCCCCACCCTGTATGTAAAGTGGATTCAAGCTATTAAGCAAACGATTCGTTAAAGCGATAATTTATTAAATTTAAGATTCCACGTTACATAATCTATAATTTTTTGGAAGAAATACTTGTACATAATTTCTGAGCCTCAAACATAGTTTTTAACATTGAAAATCTCAAAATTTTCCCGTAATGTAGATTGAAATGAATGAAGCTTTTCTAAACTTTTGTCTATAATCTCTTAAGAGGGAATCTTTATCCGAGGACCCCCTTACCCCCTAGACTCTCCGGATGGGCCACAAAACACCATCACCCCCCCCCCCCCCCAATTTTAAAATCCTGGTTATGGTACTGGGCTTCTGCTTCACAAACTATCAACAACACCTCTCGCTACACTTATTATTGGTGAACAAAACTAATAGTATGAGTATTATAATTACCATAATTTTTGACAAAAGAAATACGTTGGTGAATTGATTACTTACTGGTATTCTCAAAGTGATACATGCTCTTGCATAGCCAATTGATTTTTGCTGTCCTACAGAATTACACATTCTGACGTTGTCGACAACTACTTCGTAAGAAGCACTGTGCTTTCCCGTGACATACTTTTGAACATCTTCATCAAAATAGCTGCAGTGGAAAAAACAACGTTCTTTAATTTTAAAATGTCTAGTAGAACATGATGGTAGTTTAACAAGAGTAATTTAACTGCCAAGGAAAACATATAATTAGTATATTGTTAACGGTAGCTATGCAGGGAATTCATTTGTCAAATCAGTTGTCTTAAATGACCGATAAGAGAATAATTAATGATCAAGAGAAAAAGTCCAGGAAAATAACCAGTTATGACAAAAACCACTCTTGATAACGAAATTTTTGGGGATGGTTTTCATACTTTCAAAACATGAAGTTTTACTGATTCCTATTTATCACTTATTACCAACCGAAATCTTGTATAATGAAGAAATTCCCGTACTTGAGCGAAAATCGACTCCCATCATACCTCAAAAATATATGGTAAATTTGATACTGCCTGTTGCATATAAGTGATAAATAATTCCCGTTTACAATACATAATGCAATTCGCCATACATCATGTTGATATGCTGTTTGAGTATGCTTATGGAAATTTATATCAACTCACATTATGACCATTTCAGCAATAAATAACTTATTTTTAAATTTAACACAACTTTTATCGATAATTCAAGTTGAAATTCATCTAGACAATTATCCAGTCGTTAACAATAAAATGTTTAGACTCAACAGGCTTCAATCCCAAAACTGCTTCTATTGAAAAAATTCAACTTGAGTCCAAATCTTTCAAAGTTACTATTTAGTTCCACTGAAAATTTTCTCATAAAAGTATATAACTTTTTTCATTTCAAGTAGATTAAATTAAAAGTTCAAATAAAACAAAGCACTAAATGCACTGAGAGGAGTTGACAATATTAATATAAACTTTCTTATGCTTTCCCTAAGCCATATAAGAATTCTCTTATACGGTATCAAGTAAATAAGGGGGAAAACGTAAATAAGAGAATAACAGAACTAATCACCAATTAACACGTACACCAATACAAATTGATAGAAACAAGCAAATTCTAGAACAAACCTACCAATAATAAGGAGTTCCATCTGCGAGTTTGGAGCCTGGAAATGGTAGGCCGTCAGGTCCTAGAAATTCACTAAGTTCTGGCTTTTCAGGGTCAAGTCCAAAATATGATTTCGGCTGGAAACCAACATTTTGTTGATATTTATTTAAGAAATGGATAAATTCAACATAACGTGGTAAAATTATTTCTTAAAACATTATTCTACTTTAGGCGATTATGCTTGATTTGGCAAAATGAGAACTACACTGTATTATCAACAAATAGTAGCAAAACCCCAACTTCAGAACTCCACACGCACAATTCAAAAGTGTGAGTTTTTGTAAAAATATATCACTTCAGGACAACTTTAAAGTTGGACAACTTACTTCATGAACTTCAAAGAAAAATTATTCAAAATACAAATAGACATGAATTTTAATTGAACTGTTGAAATACTATTAATTCCTGGAATAGGATAGCCGCGAGACTATAATATAATTCCTGGATAGCCGCGAGGCGTAGCAGGTATCTGTTCAATCAGCTGCTTTCTCGTAGGTCCTGTTTGTAACGGTGACCGATTAGATTGGCCAGCAAAAAAGACACTGTTCTCTGCTGTAAAATCACTTCCCGGTGGTTCGGAACCCACCTAAAACTGTAGGTCCAACTCATCAATCACCATCATCCAACTCATTACCCACTCACAGGTCTCAGACCTATGTGGGCTTCATCCTCAGAAGAAAAATCAAATATTTATTGAAGGTTAGGAGATATAGATAAATTTCAATTAATTTTGTACGCTCTTGTACTACACGCTGGAGGTGTTCAACATAAAAAAAGATAAAATTCACTTTTTTGATAAGTTCAATTACTAATCGATTAAGATCAAAGTACAATTTGATACGCAGAATGACATTTCAAGAAACAAATTATAAAATAAATTGTAGAGGATAAAAGATTCTTCCATTTGAAATACTCACACTTTTCAAATCAATAAATTCTGATTTAAGGATTGAACCGTGAGCAAATCCTCTCTCTAAAGATGCTTTATTTATAATCATTGCGTCCTCCATGTCATAGCCCTGAAATAAAAAAGTATAGATTAAATAAAGAAACTGTATATTTTTATAAAGGATAATACCTACATAAGATTATTACCAGTTGCCTCTTAGCCACCGAGTTGGTGTTTAATTAACATTAAATGGGAAACTTAACGATTTTGAAGTCATTCGTTATTCACCTGGGCCTTCATAAGACCTTACAATTACTATTAATTTTGAAAAATAAATACTTTTTATGAAAATATAAACACTAATTAAAGTATATTCGTAATGAAAAACTCTAGAAATTCGATAAAATATAAAGCGGATTCTTACTTTGATTTTTATTCTGTAATGATAAATTGTCAGAGTAGCCTTATTGGAGGTCTATTTGAACATGATGGCACACCGCTATCAAATAATTAATAGTCTTTTAATTATTACTAATCTTGGAAAAGACGTTTCGGAGTAGCATTGAACTTGACTTTGAACTTTCTAAGTGTCGTAGAGTTTACTAACTTTGTCTCTAACTTTAAAATATGTCAATTACAAGAAGAAATAGTTTTCGAAAAATATTAAAATTTCATGCACATTCAAATAAAATATATATTTTTTAGCAATTCACATACAGTGTAAGAGATGACGGCAACAATTGCATTTGTACCCATGGCATAGTTATCTAAATTAATGTTATCATAGTGCAATGGACGAAATAGAGGCGTTGCTGGAGTCTGCAGACGATAAAGTTTTGTTTCAGCTTGCAGATGCCACGTATGGCATGCAGTACCCATTGTTTGCTTCCCCATCTGAAATAAACAAGAAAAAATCATAGCATCTGAACTAAAGAGATTAGTTACAGACAAAAAAATGAAAAGCATAGCACCGAAAATTTGATACAAATTTCAACTACTCATCAAGACAAGCAGCTTTAAGAAAGTTACTAGACTTATGATCGATCATTGAATGTACATGAGTCCACATGTTCATGAGTCATTCATTTTCCTTGATCGTTGCTCTGTTCTCCATAAAATATTCAAATATTTGAAAGAAACATACGCGTATTATGTAAGAAAGTACTAAGAATGATCTCATATTCTTATCATAGATGATTAGTTTGAAAATCAGTCAACTATTGTTTGGTCAGCAAGAAAAAAATTTATTGGAATGCACAATATTATTAATAATTAATAAATATGCACGATAATATTGGAATAATAAATTTATTTTATTAATAAAGTTCCTTTATTGGAATAAAAATTACGGGAACAAATAATTATTTCATAACGTTATATTGAAAACGGAAGAATGAAATACTCACCTGACATTGGTACATGTTTCGAGGACTTTGATTGCAGTCTGGCATTGGTATGAGACACGCCAAATTACTCAAAAAGTTATCTTTCGAAAGTTCTTGGTGTGTGGTAACCTAAAAGAAATATTGGAGAAAATGAGACAATATTATAGTGTAAATATTTGACTTTGAGCAAGTTCAAATAATTTGTTTTATCTGCCTATACACATCATTTTTGTACTGTATACTAAATGCAGTCTATAAACTATTACAGAAAAGAGGAAAACTGTAATAACATGAATCAATTGCTATCTCATCTGTAAGGTACAGAAACGATCAAGTTATACAATATAAATAGACTGAATTAAAAGTAATTTTAATTGCCACTTACATTAGGGAAATTCTCTTCCGGCACAATACTGATGTCAAGATAGACCTGTTCCAACGTTCCAATCAACTCGATTTGCTTAGCTTCCAAATTATAAACAGGTCGCATCAATCGAGCTGGTCCTGTAAATAGAAACAGACCTGGAAACTGGCACACTATGTTTTTATTCGGTAGTAGAGCTATTTCCAAAGTGGAAGGGACCTGCAAAAGTGAGAAAAATCTTGTGAATACAGTTCTTTCTTAATATAAATTAATAATACTTTAAAGAATAGAATGTAGATCATATGGGATTACTATGCGTGTATGATTCAAGAAGTTTAAAAACAATTTTTCAAGATTATTATTAAAATAAATCAGGAATTTGATTTTAAGATCCTATATAATAATAAGAGGAAGATTTTTTCGGAGTTGCCGAGTAGACATAGGTAAGTTAGCTTCCTCGAAGAGTGAAAAGAAAAGCATTTTTCTATAAACTAATAAATTCACACAAACCAAATTTGAATATTTTAACATTAGAATAATGTTTGCCAAGAATTGAGGATGAGAGTTTATTAAAGAATTCTTAAATTCTTAAAACTATTATTTTTATTCAATATTCAAATTACACAGACACGAAAATTACATCCTATGGTTACTGAATTTGAATTACATGCCTCTTCTTGGAAGCGTAAGAATATTTACAAAATTAGCGTACGTTTGAAATGAAGTATTTCTTACATGTTAGAAACGGAATCCATTGAGTTTTATTAATTCATTGTAGTTTTGCAATTCAGTAATTACATTGCATTCCATCCAGCCTTAAAAGATTAAATTTAAATGAATAGATGGGGTAAAAAGTGAGAAAGAGTGAAAGATTGAATTCAATTAAACTGAAATACTGTAATGTACGGTAGTGGTTTGGTTGGCTGCAGGGTAACTAGCAAAGTAAGCTAAAACATTTCCCTGACTTTCCCCTGATCTTAAGTAAATTTTCCCTGACCAATATAAGGTACAAGCCGGCAGGCTCACTTCGCTCGCCTTAACCGTCTAGCCAGGAGGCAGAGTCCCCCTGGACCCCAAGGGGTGGTTTAAAATTCGTACAAAATCGTAAATTGATCCAGCACTTCTGTTTGTTGATCATCTGTAGTCATGGATATGGGCACAGTTATTCAATTCACAGCTCCATATTTCTTATATCTAATTTTTAAATTTTCACTTTTGGCCGTACTTTTTTTGGAATTTTTCGAAATTCATTCTTAGCATGCTCCCAGACTCTAGAGCCAACGTGACATGTGTACCAAATTTCAACTTAATTAGCCATGTGGTTTTCGAGAAACGCTGATGATTGAGTTGGTGAATTTGGCTTTTATATAGATGAAAAACAAAAATTCCTTAGCAAATAATCAAAACAATTTTATGTTTGTTAGCCTACCTAGCTTATTTGTCTAATTGTCCATCTAAAAACGCATTTCAAGTTTGATATTGGAGAATTTCATGTGAGGGTTTCTATGATTAGTATAATTATTATTAGGTATATAATTACTACAACGTTTTCCCGATATTTTTTTAAAACTCCATGACTTTTCCAGAATTTAAAAATTCCCTGACTTTTCCCGGTTTTCCCGATCGCTAGTCACCCTGTGGCTGATAAGCCGTTGATCTTCAATTAAAAATTTGCAAATGGCGTTTTTGTTCATCATTGCCTATTGAATATTAGCTGACATAATATTAGTAATTAGGTATCTTATAACAATATATTACCTTTATACCGGTTAGCCCACCTATTCTACAAGTATTTTGATCTTCAAGTTCAACAATTACCGAACACACACACACACACACACACACACACACACACATATATATATATATAAACAATGATAGTTTAGTTACATACCTTTTCTCCAAAAATTTTCAAAAACCTCAACTTTTGCACGAATCTGTTTGCAGATGCGAAAGGTAAATAACCAATAACTCTACCATCCAAGACAACGGGATAGCAGGAATTTGGAGGGACTCCAGCAGATTGCTCCAATGGCTGCATGCCTAGAATAGCTAGTACTTCAGGCAGTTTTTTCACTAGTTTTTCGTCAGGGGTTGTTGTAACCTGGAAAATAGGATATCATCAAATATTTTCTTGGATGGCTGAAATGTGTTTTTTTTAGCTGTAGTCCTACTGCTTTCTCCAAAATTACTGTTATTACTGGATTCCCAAACTGTATTTTCAAAATACACTCAAAGTCATGAAAAATAGAAAGAAAGATGTGATTGTAATGTTTTTCTATATTTTAATTCAGGGAAGAATATATTTAAATTCACTTAATGAAAACTGAGGCAGTCCGCACACGGAGCGTTTTCCAGCGAGTTGACTCCACGTTTCAAATAAACAACTGTCATTAAATTTGAAAACTCAGCCAATAAAAACCATTTATTTGAAGAGTAGAGTCAGACTCCACTCTTGGACAAGTCTTGTACATAAATTGTCTTGACTTGAATTTACATCGAATCTTGGGTGGATTTGACTCCATGCTTGGAAAACGCTTTCTGTGCGGAAACAAATTCGAGATATTAAGAATAGTCAAATAGCAACAAACATCAGAATATAGGAATGGGATAAGGACTAGGAATAGGACTGAGGATAGGAATGTAGGTTAAGTAAATAATCAATCATAAATTATTCATCTTATAAGAAGTTTTGGCTAATTTGACAAAATAAACGCAAAGAAAAACGCATAACAAAATTAGGGGTTCTTAGATTTTAAAATGAATTACAGGGAATTGAAGATATAACTAGGCCCTATAAAATCTAATAATCTATAATCTAATTTACGGTCATTGATTTTTTTTAGATGAGGCCCACATAGGTCTGAGACCTGTGCGTGGGTAATGAGTTGGATGATTTTAATAATTACAATTATTGTGATGATGGTGAATGGACTCACAGTTTTAGGTGAGTTCCGAACTACCGGAAGTGATTTTTCGTACATATTCACCACTTTACCGAGCATTGAATCGAGCCGGTAAACGTCCGTTTTATTATTATTATTTTGTCACATGAAACCGCATTATGATGAGCATAGCTCTAGCGGTGTATGACACGTCAATGCAATTTTAGTTACATAGCCATTAGATTACAGCAGGTACAGTCTTCCACTCACTATAAAAAATGTAGGAACCTTTTTTTAAATTTTATTTCAAGTGGTTTACAGAAAGAACAGCTGATTTTCATAACCACATCCTTTTTCAGTGCGGTGATGGATACTAGCGCATTCCAGCTGATTCATAATTTGGAGAAACAGCTGATCTCAGAAGAATTTTTAGTATTTTACTAGTGTGATGGATTTTGAGGTTATGTTTGATGATGATTGTTGTACTTGTTCAAAGTTTATTTCTTTATAGTTTAGACTAGTAGGCTATGACGAAAAATATTGTACATAACTCGTCCGGGAAGATGTTTACCGTACTCATATGATAATACCGCACTCGACTTCGTCTTGTGCATTAACTTATCATACTCGTATGTTAAACACCATTTCCCGCTCTTGTAACGTAATATACTATTACAATTACAGCAGAGTCTTCTTGCTGGTCAATAAATCGGCCACCCTTACAAAGAGTGCTCAGGAGTTCGTAGCTTAACTTAAATGACCGAGCAGATCCTACCACAGCTTGCGGCTATCACGACCCTAAATTTTAATAATTATTAAGGTAAGTTATATTTATAACATATCAACACTACAAACTACAATATAATGAACAGGACAACAAATCAAAATTTATAATTTACAACAGTGCTTGAAATTGAGAGCTTAATTTACAATAATTTGTTTTACTTGGATGGAATCCAAGGGCCGGCCAAACTAAGACCCTTGTCTAGTTTGTACTACACTCGTAAAGCACATATAGAGCGATTTATCATGTGTCCGTTTGTATGAGCCTTTAAATATTTATTTTTCAAATGTCGTGGAGAGAATGAGAAGGTTGAACTGCTGACCTGACAAGCTTTGGTGAGATGGTTGAGCAGGCCACATGGAGCTCCATCGGGCGTATGCACAGGACAAATGAAGCCCCATGCATCTGGCAAGAGCTGACGTACTTCGGTGGTACGCATTTCTTGGAAGAATGAACCTCTATGGACAGCCTTGAAGTGTGACATGTATCGCATTCTGTTGATATTTTCTGCTATTATAACAAGTCCTGTAATATTTGACAGTTGACTAGGATTAGATTAATAATAAAAAAGGGTTGAACTATTATTTGTATACGATATTGAACTGCAATGAACAGATAAACTGTAAATATGCTATGAACATGACTTGTTTGTTTCTTCTCTAAGATTTATTTTCTTCCAGTTTCTTATTACTAGATTTGTATTTTGTAACTCAAACATTCAATTTTTCTAATTTTGTGTGCCCTCACACTGCATTTTATTTTAATAAATGAAGGGAAGAAGATGGAGAAGAAGTAAATGGAGGAAGAGGAGGAGGATGAGGTGAAGAAGAAAAAAAGAAGAAGAGAGGAATTTAATCTCCAGAGGCACAGCGCCATCTGGATGTTCTCGAGGATTGAGTAAATTACATTATTTATTTATTTATTCATTAATATTAAATTGTAATGGAATGTGAATACACAACAGGCATGAAGCCCAAAACTGTTAGTAAGTTATTAAAAGAAGCGTTACATGGTATAACTTAATTTTAAAAGGCTGTTCCTAACAATACTACACATCTTGAAATTTATTTTATGTCAACAATTTTTATAAAACAGAATTTTAAGAAATTTTATAAAATTTTGATGTAACGTGACCTGTACTTTCATCTGACATAGCATCAACAATTTAAGAATTAATAAAGTTTTGTAATCCAATAAACTCTCCACCCCTTTCTAATGCAACCCGTAGGCGCTCAATGCCAATTTGCAAGCTAGAAAGCTTTTTCACACCCATTCTTTGCAACCTCTATTTCACTTCTATTTCCAGTTATGGTACATCCCTATTGATTGTTCACGTCATTCTCACGCTACCTTCTCAATCTCTCTCTACACCACCCTCACTCACTCTGTCTCTATTCCTCACATCTTCTTTCCCGTGCGATTATTCATATTTTTTCTGTCACTCGCTTGATTTTTTGTTTCTTGTTTCTTAGGAAGTTTGATTCATAGCTGGAAAAAATAATTCTTTTATTCTCTAGCTACTATGTTATTATGTCTCATTGCGTTCCTTCCACCATCTTTCCCACTATCCCATCCGTTAATCATCCAACCATCCTCTAATTACTACTGCTTACTTGCCTATTGCTTTATTCCATCGTTCTATTGCCATTTCTGTCTCTCCAATATCACGTCACCTTCACTCTTTCCAACCCTTTGTCTATTACCTCCCACTCCCTCAATTACAATTACAAGTATTACAATCATGGAGTATATTCCCTCATCCCAGATACAATCTTTTTTCTTTTATAGATAACTTCAATAATTATCAAAACGTTTAGATCGTCTCTGGCTGTTGTTTCTGCTCGCTCTTTTTCTCATGTTACAGTTGCGCTGGTTTCCGACTGCTTCTAGTTCTAACATGCAGACGCTTTGTGACCGAAAACAACATGTCTACAACCGACCACCACCCATCTGCATCGTGGATCTACATGCTGGAGCCTGCAACCATTCTGTTCAGTTAATGAACAACGATTTATGTGCAAATAATAGTATGGACATTGCCAACCAAGTGTCTTCTATTGTTTTATTTAGTTTAAGTTATCTTAGTTTTATTCTTTATATCATGTTCATGCTTTGCTCTAAATTTGGATTGATGTCGGTTGGCAATTCCACTGATGCCCACACACACCTCTGCTCGCTCGGCCTCACCCCGCAACAACCTCGATAAAGGTGTCATGCTTTCTAACAAGCTTCGACCCTATAAGAAGTACTTTAGGCTGCACACCTTAATGCGCAATCTCTAAATATCACATTGATGAGCTCAGAGAAATTTTCCATCTCCAAGACTTCAATATTATTGGAAGTTCTGAATCTTTTCTGAAACCAAGCATATCATCCACTCAAGTTGCACTGCCAGGTTATACCCTATTCCGAAACGACAGATTGAATAAAGCGTGTGGGGGTGTTGCAGTATATGTTCAGGACGGAATAAAGAGTAAATTATTAGCCGCATCAGAACAAGAATATTCAGCCAGACCCTGGCTGAGTTTACATTACTTGAATTAGCTCTATCCAGTTCAGATAAATTACTTGTTGGTATTTGTTATCGCCCTCCAAAATAGGTCATTTCACAGATTTAGAAAACGCTTTGCTTTCTTTTATGCCTAATTATAGCCGCATACTAGTAATGGGACACATGAATAGCGACAGTAACATGACAAACCGTAATTTTGACTATTACCAACTTACTACAATCTTTGAATGCCTTAACCTGACGATTGTGCCACTCGAACCAACTCATCATACAAACGAATCTGACAGGTCAAGAGACCTTCTAATAGGCAGCGATCCCAATGAGGTAGTAACCAGCACAAAAATTCATTACATTCAGGGACTTTTGATGAAGCTGCTTTTATCATCAATGTAGCTTGGACTTTATGGCATCAGATTGAGGATTTATTCTCAGTAGATGAAATGGTAGAGACTCCTGAAGACTGGATTCTAAAGATCTATGATAAGCATGCACCCACTGTGACAAGAATTAGTAGTAGACTAAACTACAAACGACGTGTACCTTGGTTGACTAATGATATATTACAGTTAATGGGAAAAAGGGATTCAGCTCACAGAAAAGCTACGAAACTCGAAAATTAGGTACTTGAACTCATTCAGACTGACAATAGATAAAACTCTGCATCACTATTGTGTGGAACACCCCTTATCGACCTACCACTGGATGACATAAATGAACATTTTGTTTCAAATTCGGCTCAATGTGTTGAGACAGTCATTCAAAATCAAATCTATGACCTGAACAATCAGTTTATCAACTCAAATATTCCACAAGCTTCTCAATTTCATATCCATTCAATCTCCAAACATGATGCTTGTAAAGCATAACAACATAATACATAGTAATGCAACTGGGGCGGAAAAAATTCCGATCAAATTCATCAACAATATTATTTGCCTACCATTTAATTCCATTTTTAATGAATCTCTTCAAAGTGGAAGTTTTCCCAGAAATTAGAAGTGTGCTTTGGTTCGTCCATTAAACAAAGTTGCCTCTCCAAAATAAAGTTGAAAACTTAAGGCCTATCAGCATTCTACAAGCACTATCTAGTTCTTGAAATACTTGTTCATACTCAGGTAGTTGAGTTCCTCAAGAAGAACAGTAAGCGATATAATTTTCAGTCTGGGTTTAGAAAATCTCACTCAACTGAGATGGTATAATTGCGTGTCACTGAAGATATCAGGTTGGCTATGGATCAACGAAAATATACCATTTGATTTTTCTAAAGCATTTGACACTGTCGATTATAAGGTTTTACTCAATAAATTAGCTCTGCTTGGCTTCAGCCATGAAGCCCTAGTATGGTACAAATCGTATATCATAAGATTTAGAAAACAATGTGTCACTGATGGTGATAACAGATCTCAATGGAAAAACGTAATACATGGTGTCCACAAGGCCTATCCTTGCCCCCCTTCTTTTCACTCTGTATGCTAATGACCTTTCCTCCATTATCAGATTTTCCAGCTTCCATAGTTATGCAGACGACCTACAAATTTATTCCAGCTGGCCGAAATAAAAAATCAATGCAACTGTTAATAAGACGAATGAGGATATTGATTGTATTATTGAATGGACTAGGAAAAATGGTCTTTAACTCAATCCTGTAAACGAAACCCTATAACCATTGGTTATTCACGCTTAATAAATAGCATTGACTTGAAACTAACTCACAAAATCACTGTTGTGATTGCAATGCAATACCATACTGTAGTTCAGTTAAAACTTGGGTATAACCATGAACTCAACACTTGACTGGTCAGAGCAAGTTACTAGAATTGTATGCAAGAAGGTTTTTTTCAGCTATGCATCCTTTAAAGAAAGTGCAAGATATTTGTTCTAGAAGTGTCAGATTGCTACTCATTAAATGAATCATCATTCCAAATTTCCTGTACTGTAATTCAGTAATGAATAACATGACAGTCATTTTGAATTATAGACTGCAGCGCAGTCAGAACTATTGTCTTCAGTATGTTTACTCTCTTCAACGTCATTATCGAATTACTCAATCTCACATTGCAAGCGCAACTCTCAAACTCCCGGACCAGAGACTATTCAGAATAATTAAAGTTGGCAAAGAAATCCTCAAATATGGCAAACCTAATTACTTTGATAACGATTTCAAACTTGTGCCTGAAGGCAGACAGAATAATGTTTCATATACTAGAACCGAGGATAATGCCCTTAGGATACCGAAACACCGTACTTCAGTCTATACTAAATCTTTCGTTGTGCTTGTCGGGCTTAGAACGCACTTCCTAATTCCATTAGGTGCAATGACAGTTGAGCGGGCTTCACCTTGTCATTGAGGAGGTATCTTTTGGAGAGAATGACTGTATCTTTTCGACCATAGAGCAACTGTATGAAAAACCTTCTTCTTTCATTTTGTAAATAATGTCCATCTGTATTGTTAAGCACATACAAAAAACACACTTTCAATTATCCTCAATCACTTCAGAACTTTTTCAATTTGCATTTAAATTTTATTTCACTTTTACTAATTATATAGTACCGGTATCTCAGTTCGAAATTATCAAGATTAAGTTTAAATGAACGATTTTTTGTCCAGACTTCGCCCTTATTACATAAAATCTCATTGTTAATATTCAAACTTTACCCATATACAATATATTTTGTTGTTAATAATATACTTTTTAATCAGTTACGATGGCATTTTGTAAATTTACGTAAATAGTCATTTTATCTTTATTGTGAAAAAGGTGACGAATTTGTGCAAAGCTGTTAAGGCTGTGCAATAGGGTTTTGGTCATATTTTTTTTCAAAGTCTCTTTGACTGGCGATTATTAGGCTACTGAAATGTAGTCTATTGCAATAAATAAAAAAAAATTCATCAATTATTTTCTGAGATATGAGCACTTAAAGTTAATTTTTGGGGGCAATCAGTATCATGAACGGTTGTGAATAGAAAATTGTAATTTTCAGGATCAATGTAACAAAGTATTGTTTTTGTAATGAGGTATTTCATTTTTCAAAATTTTCATTTAAAAAAAAATCATTTTTTTGAAACCTCAATTATAGAAAAACTATATTCCCGATTGAAATCTCTGATATCCCTTCTAGTAATAGAGAGATTATTGTAAATCCAAATTAAATCGTTGGGTAGCTACATTGCCCCAAAGTTTTCTTGGATTCTCTTTAGTTTTACAGTCAACTTCCGCATGCAAATGTGCAAGCACGTTCACTCACACATATGCAAGGATGGTGCTACGTTGCCGGTTTGAACCAATTTCGTTCATCAGATCATCACTGACTCGCCCTTATCAATGCTCCCTCACGCGCAACACCAACACCGTCATTCGCTCTGTCTACCGGATGCATTTTTTTTACAGTTCTTAAATATGCGATAGATAATAATTGCTCTGAATGACATGTCTCCAGTAGGCTTCGTAGCTTGTAGCTGAAAAATACTACAGTATCTACTACACCACACTCTCATATTTCCTTTCCGCTCTCTCACTCTCTTTCACCCTCACTCTTTTACTCTCAAATGAACATATGAATACTGGTATGCCAAATCGTGTCAAAGGAAGAAAACGAATTTTTCTTTATTTCTAAGATTTTTGTGATTGTTCCATATACTGTACCTTACTCTTGTGAATACATTATGGTTTATTGGATAATTTACATAGTGAATGGGATTATATTGGGACTTCTTTGATAGATAATAAAGAGGCTTCGAATGAAAACTGTAGTAGAACTGTAATTGAAAAAGTTGTTCTACGAACAGTAATTTACTACAAATGATGAGATGAAATACTAAGAAAAAATATAAATATTACAATTGAGTATATTATTCAACACAAAAATTAGGCAGATAAAAAACATTTTTCATTCCAATCCTAGATGCAAAATTTTATTAGCAAACTTAAGCTGTTTTAACTGCATCTGGGTGGTGTAACCATAGCGGATTTCAACTTCACATCTTGAAATAACGTGGAAATATCAATTACCTATTGCCACAGACGAACATTCAATGTCATCGTCTTTGGTATTATTCTGTGGTTATTATACAACTCATCAATCAACTTATTCTAGCACATACATACCTTCACATTTTAAACAGCTTCAATAAATAAATATGTGAACATACACCGTACTATGAAATAAAATACAATTTCATAATGAAATAATCTTAGTATAAAAGTATGAAATGAAAATGAGAATTTTTTTTGATATTCACAATGAACCTATCACTTCACACTTGTTCACTTGTCTGTGAACTCATTCTTGGCAATGTGCAGAAACAGAATTTGGTAGTGCCGATATGTGTCACAAAATAAGTATAATTTTAACAACTATTTTGGTTGGCTATACACATCATAAAAATCTAAGAAATACATTAAACCTAATAAATATATT